>CAWUFW010002341.1:916907-1596314 GCA_963921515.1 Calotriton arnoldi | reverse complement strand
ATGACCACCAACACATTCAACAATTATAACTATATAACTAATTCTTACCATCAGAGTAGATAACTCCCTATATAAATAACTCTATAAAAACATTTTTCAGAATCTCAATATTTCTATAACAATGCGTAATAATAATTCACTGATATATTTTTTTAATTCCCACCAATATTTGCGGTGACGTCAGTAGTCGCGACGTCCCCATGATGGTACACAGGGGATGTGCTGGCGGTTGCGTCGTCGTCGTGAACATAGCACGCGGTTAACAAAATCAATTTTGGACACATAACTTGTGCCACTAACACCCCCATTTCTCAAACATGGGGTCAGAGTACCTCTACTCTGTCCCCTTGTGTTAGCTTTTTCAGACATTTTCAGCCCTGGAAACCGTTCACGATCAATAAAATAGCAGCTGCAGCTTTCTGTTCAGGTACTGTCTAGACAATCAGAGCATTCCCGTTGGCGTGTGCATTCGGGATTAATCGTGAAACCGTTGCGAAATATCAGCAGCCAGAGATATCACTATAAATTTCAGCTTAAATTTTGCAAAAACTACTGAATGAATTTACCCCAAATATGCAAAAGGCACTTCCTTGAACCAACATCTACCTCCCAGCCAAATTTAGTGGAAGTCCGTTCAGTGGTTCGCGCTGTGGCTAAAGGTTCCTATGGGAATTAACATTACAAATGCACCCTTGTTTCGAGCCCCAAATTCTTGGTCCCCACTGCATGGATCACACCCAAACTTTCCATGACAACCAGAACCTACCTTGAAACTTTTTGGGGAAAACTTCATGAAGATTGGTAAAACAACGCCAAAGTTATTGGCAAGTCAAAAAATGCTTTTTCTATGGAAACTATGGAACTTTAGAATGACTACGGACTACTCTAGCGATGCAAATGACATTAGAAATGTGTTAAGAAGAAACTGGCACATTTTGAAATCAGATTCTATGATAGGCGAGGATTTACCAGAATCCCCTCTTATGTCATTCAGGAGAACGCAGACTTTGAGAGATCATTTGGTACAAAGTCACTGCCCCACTGACAACAGACCAACCGCCTTTGGAAGAGTGACAGGCTTCTTCCCCTGCGGTAAATGCAAGGCGTGTAAGAATTGCCATAAAGTCCTGTCCTATGATATACCGGGTTTGAAGTCACCTAAGAAAATCAGGAGGTTCATGAATTGTAATACGAGCCACACAGTGTACTGTTTGGAATGCCCATGTGGCCTAAGATATATTGGCAGCACCATACACCCAACTAAGGTGCGCATTTTGGAACATCTCAGAGTGATTGCCAACAAGGATGTAGCATATCCCGTGGCAAGATACTTTGAAACTCATCATAGAAGCAACAAGAATCTGTTGAAATTCTTTTGCATGGACCATGTGCCCCCTAACGTAAGGGGAGGTGATAGACAACATCAGTTGCGTAGGCTAGAGTCTAGGTATATCATTGATACCCAAACCAAAATACCAGGGGAATTAAACAGTGGGGAGGAAATGGCCATACATCTGTAAATGGAGCAATTTTCACGATTAAAGTATTCAATTTAGTAGAATAAGACATGAGATTGGGAATCGTGCTAGACATCATATGAATAAGTAAGAGTAGATTGCAACACCAGTTATGCAGTGTAATTTGTGGGGTGCGAACATTTGTCCAAAAAACCCATTTAGGGTCCAATAGGAGAGTTAGGATGTCTGCACCCACTGCAAACACCATGCCTTAGTGATCTGAGCCCATACAGGGCAGCAAATTGTTCCTTCTTGTCTGCAGATCAGCTGCGGTACTATACGGAGGCTTTAAAATGTATATCGATATATTTTAAGATACATATAGATTGCTACATACAGGGCATAGTGATATTTGCGAGTTGCCCATCCAGGGTGAGAGTATTAATATGGTCAGGTACTGGTGTTCTACTCACTGTAATATGATAGTATTTGCATGCTTTAAGATGGCCGACACTGAAGGACAGAAGGATGTCCGGTGTCCTTTGTTGATGTCAATAATGAAATGTGTAGTTATTCATGCTGTTTCTCGACACGCGCCATTTTTGACAAAGGCGGTAGCCGAAACGCGTCTGAGTGTACTCGAAAAACCCAATAAAAACTGGGTAAATTGCTCCCGTGAGTGCTGGTGAATTTTTATCTTGCAGCTGAGATATATTAGCACGATTCTCGTCTTCGCGCACAAAGCACCCGACCGTGAGTGAAGGGATCCGGACGAGGTTCAGTAGTGAGATATATATCTATATATAGATATATATAGATATATATCAAAACCAAGGCTCCTCAAAAGAAAGAACCAGGCACACACACAGGCTTGCTTCTGACCAGCAGATTTAATCGGACGGCATAATGCATTTTGGAATGTGTTCCTTCATCAGATGCCTCTCCCCAAACAACCAGTGCTGCTGGAGTCCAACGTTTGAATGCTGCCTGCATCGCTCTAATTCAGCGTGAAACACACAGTGGGCGTGACATGGATTAGAACACCTGTGGTAAGTACCAACCCCAAGTGGATATTGTTCACGTTCCCGACAGTTGCACCGGTGTCATAGGCATTGTACTGCTAGTCCCACAAGCCTTCACCCTGCCGCTTCCGTCTCCTCAGGAAATCCTGGAATGGAGTATCAGACCAATGTCGATGTTTGTAGACAGCGGCGGTGCAGCAGGTTTCCTTTCGAAGAAAAAAACACCAAAGTTACCACTTTTCCTGTTGCACTGCTTTTAGGGTGGGGTGCCCAAGGTGCGTAGTGGCCTCGCACCGAAATACCAAAACCAAGGCTCCTCAAAAGAAAGAACCAGGCACACACACAGGCTTGCTTCTGACCAGCAGATTTAATCGGACGGCATAATGCATTTCGGAATGTGTTCCTTCATCAGATGCCTCTCCCCAAACAACCAGTGCTGCTGGAGTCCAACGTTTGAATGCTGCCTGCATCGCTCTAATTCAGCGTGAAACACACAGTGGGCGTGACATGGATTAGAACACCTGTGGTAAGTACCAACCCCAAGTGGATATTGTTCACGTTCCCGACAGTTGCACCGGTGTCATAGGCATTGTACTGCTAGTCCCACAAGCCTTCACCCTGCCGCTTCCGTCTCCTCAGGAAATCCTGGAATGGAGTATCAGACCAATGTCGATGTTTGTAGACAGCGGCGGTGCAGCAGGTTTCCTTTCGAAGAAAAAAACACCAAAGTTACCACTTTTCCTGTTGCACTGCTTTTAGGGTGGGGTTCCCAAGGTGCGTAGTGGCCTTGCACCGAAATACCAAAACCAAGGCTCCTCAAAAGAAAGAACCAGGCACACACACAGGCTTGCTTCTGACCAGCAGATTTAATCGGACGGCATAATGCATTTCGGAATGTGTTCCTTCATCAGATGCCTCTCCCCAAACAACCAGTGCTGCTAGAGTCCAACGTTTAAATGCTGCCTGCATCGCTCTAATTCAGCATGAAACACACAGTGGGCGTGACATGGATTAGAACACCTGTGGTAAGTACCAACCCCAAGTGGATAGTGTTCACGTTCCCGACAGTTGCACCGGTGTCATAGGCATTGTACTGCTAGTCCCACAAGCCTTCACCCTGCCGCTTCCGTCTCCTCAGGAAATCCTGGAATGGAGTATCAGACCAATGTTGATGTTTGTAGACAGCGGCGGTGCAGCAGGTTTCCTTTATATATATATATCACTCCATTCCGTTACCTCCAGGATATCTCCACATACGGACACGGACCACTATGTAGGTGCTTCAAAATTGATTTATTGCATCGTCGCCATTACGCGTTTCAGCTCGAACGAGCCTTGTTCATATGACATGGCAAACTGATTTCCGCTTCATTTTTAAAGTGACAAGTGCAGAGTGTGGAATCCCACGTGAGTATAGCAGCCATAGACAGAGAAAAGTTAATGCCGGACAATACTGTTTTTAACAAAGATTGTAAAAATGATCCCACTGCGATTGTTAAAACATAACAGTTCTCCAAAACTCTTAGGCATTTGAGACAAGAAATAAAATAACCATTAAAATAATAAATTATTTTAAAACAACCACATTATATGCTGTTGTTTTTGTCACATATATTTGCCTTAATTGTCATCCATGCATTGTTCTGAATAGATTACATGAGTATAGTCCTCATAAATTCACATTTGATAATTTCATGTATAATACATGTGCATGGTAGATGTCATATTGTCAGTGACACCAATCTTGACTCTCTGTGTACTCTGTTTGTACGTCCTTATCTAGTCTAGGTTGACCGTCTATACAAAGTGCTCTATGCAGTAGATAAAGTGCTTAACGTGTCAAGGTGCAAAAGTGCATCTTTCTAATATCTCATATTGTAGATTCTCTGTTGTTCTCATCTTGCTCACACCCTATTAATGGGATGAGTTTATTAAATTCTTTTTCTTGTTGTTTGCGAACAAGCAAGGGGGGAGATGAGATGTGTAAAAATAAACGATCTCCCTCTTTTTGCCAATTGCGGTATAAATACCAGTTTAGGTTCTCTGATTTAGTTTAGATTTGCCATCTCATTATTATGGATTTCTAGATTTTATGTGCAAACTTCTGCTAATAAATACAACAGTCTCCAATTTGTACAAATTACATTATATATAATACAACTTAAAATTGTAAAAATGTTAATCATACTAATATTGGATAAAATCATAAATATTATAAAATCCATATAAAATACTTTCATAGACAGGTGTATAAGTCCTCTGTTGTGTTTAATCCCCCCGGTTGCTTCAAGTCCATTTCTAATATGTAGCGTGTCTCGAGCTTTCTGAGTTTGCTCTATCTCCTCCTCGTCTACTCGGTGAGATTGCATCAATGACATAATAGCTGAGTTCCTGGCTATTGGATTTGTGATACTCCCTGAAATGACGTGCTACAGGGTACGTGTTATCTTGGTTGGATATCGCTCGCATATGTTGGAGCACTCTTTTGTGTACTTGGAGCTTGGTGCTGCCTATATACTGCAAACCACAAGGGCAGAGTAACATATATATATATATATATATATATATATATATATATATTCACTGAAAAAACCATAGGTTTCAGGGACGTTATAGTTACAAATTAGCATTTAAAAAACCTTTGAAATTCACTGAAAAAACCATAGGTTTTAGGGACAGTTATAGTTATTTGGACATTGCACTCGTACAAAACCCGTGAAATTCCACCGTTATAGTTAGTCCAGCTAACTATAACTCGCGCCCGCAATGCACTGCTGATGACGTCACATATTACATCACTCATGACATGGTCAGTGACATCACTGATGACATCACTGATGACATCTCAAATGACATCACTGATGACATCACTGATGACATCATCCAGTGACTTTGTGTTTCTGTAAAGTTTAAATATTTTTAATATATATAGGAAAAGACGTATTGAAGAATGAGTGGGTGTGTAAGTGTCTGTATGGATGATTTAGTAGGTGCGTGACTGACTCTATAAGTGAGTGATTTAACGTATCTTACTGAATGCATGGGTTAGTGACTAAACTGGGTGAATGTCTGTAGCCTTCTGTCTGTTGCTGTGTAAGTGGCTGCATGGGTTTGTGAATAGCTACATGAGTGTCTATATGAGTTATTGAATGCTTGTGTGAGTATCTGTATGGGTGCCTGAGTGTTTGTGTCGGAGGGGTGTGTGCGACTCTGTGCATAGATGTGTGAGTGGGTGATTCACTGGGTGGATGGTTTAAAGAGTGCATCTGTGATAGACTGTATGGGTGGGTAAGTGTGTGTAAGAGTGTGTTAGTGAGTGAATGTATGTCCCAGTGGTACATGTGTGAGTAACTACATATGTGAAAGGCAGTATATATGTGTGTTGGAGTATATAAATAGCTATAAGCAAGAGTGAGTGATTGTGATAGTGGCTGTATGGATGAGTGTGTGCTTGTATCAGTGATTGTATAAGAGCGTAAGAATGTGCTAGTATTTGTATGAGTAAGTGAGCTGGTGTGTGTATAACTGTATAGGTGAGTAAATGGTAGTGTGTTTAATTATTTGCATGACTGACTAGGTGTGTGAGTACCTCTATGGATGAGTGGCGGTGTTTGAGTGTCTATATAGGAGTATGAGTGCATATGATAGTCCTGTACTGAGTGACCGTAAGTATGAGTGACTGTACGGGTGAGTGAGTGGATGTGTGCGTAGACCTAAGAATCAGTGAGTGGGTATGTAGTTATTGGTGTTGGAGTGTCTATGGTTTTGCGAATGGCAGTCTGTAATTTAGAGTGGGTGTATCAAAGGTTATATTAGGGTGTGAGAAGATGCATGAAATTATCACGTGGATGATGTCATCAGTGATGTCATTTGAGATGTCATCAGTGATGTCATCAGTGATGTCACTGACCATGTCATGAGTGATGTAATATGTGACGTCATCAGCAGTGCATTGCGGGGCGCGAGTTATAGTTAGCTGGACTAACTATAACGGGGAATTTCACGGGTTTTGTACGAGTGCAATGTCCAAATAACTATAACTGTCCCTAAAACCTATGGTTTTTTCAGTGAATTTCAAAGGTTTTTTAAATGCTAATTTGTAACTATAACGTCCCTGAAACCTATGGTTTTTTCAGTGAATTTCAAAGGTTTTTTAAATGCTAATTTGTAACTATAACATGTCTGAAACCTACGGTTTTTTCAGTGAATTTCAAAGGTTTTGTAAATGACAATTTTTAAATGTATTAATTGTTATATAAATTGTTTTCATACTGATTTCCAAATTGTTTAGAAACAATTTTTTTTTACATATTTTATTTTTTAAATTACATTGTAATTACATTATACATTACATTACAAAAAATACTTTCTCAGAATGAATTACTTTAGTTTAAATACTTTGCACATAGGCAATAGACTTTTAAGTACAGTAGTTACAGTTGTTGCAATGGGCAACAAATTTTCAAACACAATGCAACATTCAGCTCAATGTGAATTTCTAGTTAAATGCAATTAGTTACTTTATGGATTACTTTTTCTAACCACAGGACTGGATCCTAGATTCAGTCCTGGGACATCTCCTGTAAACAGTTGAGTAAAAGCGTTTTGGTTACAGTAGTGATTTTTAAGGAATATTATTGTATTTTAAAAGTTGACACTTAGAAACTTTTTCTCATAGAATCACCAATGTTATCCTATGGAAGGAAATTCACTTAGCAGGTAAAACTGTTATCGTTACCTTTTCTTACTCAGTGTTGGATCCTGGATCCAGCACTGGTGCATCTCCTGTAAACAGTTGAAAGAATGCGTTTAAGTCATACAGGCGATTTTTAAGGAATATTTGTAGTTTGTGAAAATCGACACTTTGAAAGTTTTCTGCTGAAAACCAGACAATGGATTCCTATGGAAGAAAATATAAGTTACTGGTAAGTACGGTTAAAATTACTTTTCAGGGTCAGTGCTGGGCTAAAAGATGCAGCACTGGGTTCTCTCCTGATAACAGGTGAGTAAATTGGAATTCGTACTTTGGTTGATTTTAGAGGAATATTTTAAAGTTCCAAAACTCCACACTGAAGAATTTCCAAGTGAAACCAGTCAATGTTAGCCTATGAAGGAAATTCAAGTTACCGGTAGGTACGGTTAAAATTACTTTTCAGGACCAGTACTGGGCTGAAAGATGCAGCACTGAGGTCTCTCCTGATAACAGGTGAGTAAATCGGAATTCGTATTTCGGCTGATTTTAGAGGAGGATTTTAAAGTTCCAAAACTCCACACTTAGAAGAATTTCCAAGTGAAACCAGTCAATGTTAGCCTAAGAAGGAAATTCAAGTTACCGGTAAGTACGGTTAAAATTACTTTTGAGGATCAGTACTGGGCTGAAAGATGCAGCACTGAGGTCTCTCCTGATAACAGGTGAGTAAATCGGAATTCGTATTTCGGCTGATTTTAGAGGAATATTTTAAAGTTCCAAAACTCCACACTTAGAAGAATTTCCAAGTGAAACCAGTCAATGTTAGCCTATGAAGAAAATTCAAGTTACCGGTAAGTACGGTTAAAATTACTTTTCAGGACCAGTACTGGGCTGAAAGATGCAGCACTGAGGTCTCTCCTGATAACAGGTGAGTAAATCGGAATTCGTATTTCGGCTGATTTTAGAGGAATATTTTAAAGTTCCAAAACTCCACACTTAGAAGAATTTCCAAGTGAAACCAGTCAATGTTAGCCTATGGAAGGAAATTCAAGTTACCGGTAAGTACGGTTAAAATTACTTTTCAGGATCAGTACTGGGCTGAAAGATGCAGCACTGAGGTCTCTCCTGATAACAGGTGAGTAAATCGGAATTCGTATTTCGGCTGATTTTAGAGGAATATTTTAAAGTTCCAAAACTCCACACTTAGAAGAATTTCCAAGTGAAACCAGTCAATGTTAGCCTATGAAGGAAATTCAAGTTACCGGTAAGTACGGTTCAAATTACTTTTCAGGACCAGTACTGGGCTGAAAGATGCAGCACTGAGGTCTCTCCTGATAACAGGTGAGTAAATCAGAATTCGGATTTCGGCTGATTTTAGAGGAATATTTGTATGTTTCAAAAATCAACACTTAGAAACTTTTCAGCAAAAAGCAGGCAATGATATCCTATGGAAGGAAATTCAAGTTACTGGTAAGTACGGTTCAAATTACTTTTCAGGACCAGTACTGGGCTGAAAGATGCAGCACTGAGGTCTCTCCTGATAACAGGTGAGTAAATCAGAATTCGGATTTCGGCTGATTTTAGAGGAATATTTGTATGTTTCAAAAATCAAAACAGAAACTTTTTCAGCAAAAAGCAGGCAATGATATCCTATGGAAGGAAATTCAAGTTACTGGTAAGTACGGTTAAAATTACTTTTGAGGATCAGTACTGGGCTGAAAGATGCAGCACTGAGGTCTCTCCTGATAACAGGTGAGTAAATCGGAATTCGGATTTCGGCTGATTTTAGAGGAATATTTGCACAATGGTGATGGGAGGGGGCGGGGCCTGAGGTGACATCTGTGCAAATGCGCCCCGTGGTGCGTTTTAAGTTGGGGGATTAAGTCCCCTTGAATCATGAGGGTCCCTACGGGCCAACTAGCCCACCAGGAACCTCCAGTATGCGCCAGGGGGCTGCGTTGCAGAGACATGTACAGAGGCCACACCCCTTTTACACCTCTCTGCAACGCAGCTCTGTGGCGCTTTCTGGACGTACCTGTTGCGCTAGTTGGCCCCCAGGGACCCTCAGGATTGAAGAGGATTTAATTCCCCATCTTAAAACGCGCCACGGGGCCTGTTTGCACACATGTCACCTGAAGCCCGCCCCCTCCCTTCACCACTGTGTAAACGCGCCCCGTGGCGCGTTTTAAGTCGGGGATTAACTCCCTTGAATCCTGAGGGTCCCTGGGGTGCAACTAGCCCACCATATACCTCCAAAAAGCGCCATAGAGCTTCGTTGCAGAGAGGTGTAAAAGGGGCGTGGCCTCTGTACACCTCTCTGCAAGGCAGCCCACTGGCGCATGCTGGAGGTTCCTGGTGGGCTAGTTGGCCCCCAGGGACCCCCAGTATTCAAGGGGAATTCGTTCCCCCTCTGCAAACGCGCCAGGGGGCGCATTTGGAGAGTGGTGAAGGAAGGGGGCGGGGCCTGCGGGCCCGATCGTTTTTTGTTTTTTGTTTTTTTTTCCCCCGTGAAGGGGGGCTGTGTGGCCCCCCTTCCTTTTTCCTATTTTTAGGCCCTGGGGACCCCATCCCCCAGGGCCTTACCCCTTTTTTTTTTTTATTAAAATAAAATAAAAAAAACGGGAAGGGGGCCGCGTGGCCCCCCTTCCCTGGGCCTGTATTGGCCCCGGGGACCCCATCCCCGGGGCATGGCCTGTTTTTTTTTATTTGGAGGGGGGCTGCGTGGCCCCCCTCCTCAGGCCATTTAAGGCCCCGGGGACCCCATCCCCCGGGGCCGGCCTTGCACTTTTTTTTTTTTTTTTTTAATTGTTTTACTTTGGGGAGGGGGGCTGCGTGGCCACCCTCCGTGGCCTCTTATGGCCCCGGGGACCCCATCCCCCGGGGCCTGGCCTCTCGTTGGGGACTGTGGGGGGGTCCCCAAACCCCCCACAGTCCCGCCGGCTCCCCGTGTCCTACGGGAGCTGGCATTGCTTACACATGGGGAGCAGCTAACATGCTGCTCCCCATGTGGAAAGCAGTCGGCTTTGGATATTGGAAGAGAGAGCAGGTTTCCTGCTCTCTCTTCCAATATCCAAAGCAAGTTTGCAATGACAGGACGGGAGCCGCGAGGCTCCCGTCCTGTCATTGCAAACAGCAGTGTCCCGGGGGTAGGCACCCCGGGACACTGCAGGAGCCGGCCCTGGGGGTGGTGGTCCCCAGGGCCATCAAGGGCTCCAGGAGGGGGCCGCGCGGCCCCCTCCCATTCAGTGCACAGCCCCGGGGAGGTGGTGGTCCCCGGGGCTCTGGGAGTCCAAAACGGACCCCCATTGTAATTTTTCTTAGTGCCCCGGGGAGGTGGTGGTCCCGGGGCGTGTGGGGGCTGGAGCCCCCACACAGGTTTTTAATTAAAAAAAAAGAAGCCCCGGGGAGGTGGTGGTCCCCGGGGCTGCGGGAGGGCTCAGAGCCCTCCCGCACCATTCTACATAAAGCCCCGGGGGGTGGTGGTCCCCGGGGCTTGGGGGGCCCTTAGAGGCCCCCCACACATAAAATTAACCCCCCCCCCCAGCATGCCCCCGGGACTTGGCCCACCCGGGGGCCAATTAACATCGAAGCGCGGGAGACCGCGCTTCGATTTTTTTTTTTTTCGGCAGGGTTCGCGCTCCCTGAGCGCATCCTGCCGATTTTTAAAAAAAAAAAAAAAAAAATTTTTGCCCAGGGGGTCCTTGTGGGACCCCCTGAGCAGACCTAGGGGGTCAGGGTGTTTCTACCCTGCCCCCTTTGTGCGCTTTGCGCACTTGTTTCTGTCCCTCGGTTCTACCGAGGGACAAAATGGCTGCCAACACTTCCTGATTTGGAGTGTTGACAGCCAATTAACATAAAGCTCGTGCTCGGGAGGATCCGCGGCCCTAGATATATCTATCTTTTTTACTTTTCATTTTCTCAGCAACTACTGAACGGATTTACACCATTTAACAAAAAGGGTTCTTTCTGAACCAAGAACTACCTCTTTGCCAAATTTGGTGTAATTCCGTTCAGCAGTTCGGGCTGTAGCCGTGTCTAAAGTTTCCTATGGAAAATTGCATGGGGAAAACGCGTTTTGGGACCCCCCTTTTTCTCGGCCCCCGCTTGACGAATCCCCCTGAGACTTTCAGGGTAGGAGCGGACCGGAGCGGGCCACAAAGTTTGAAAATTTTGCGAAGATACGTCAACCGGCAAGAGAGTTATTTCAAATAGAATGTCGCGGATTTCCTATGGATAATAGGTTGTAACTATAACTATCTACTGGCGACCGCCAGTAGATAATATATATATATTCACTGAAAAAACCATAGGTTTCAGGCACGTTATAGTTAGAAATTAGCATTTAAAAACCTTTCAAATTCACTGAAAAAACCATAGGTTTTAGGGACAGTTATAGTTAGTTGGACATTGCACTCGTACAAAACCCGTGAAATTCCCCCGTTATAGTTAGTTCAGCTAACTATAACTCGTGCCCCCGCAATGCACTGCTGATGACGTCACATATTACATCACTCATGACATGGTCAGTGACATCACTGATGACATCACTGATGACATCTCAAATGACATCACTGATGACATCACTGATGACATCATCCATGTGATAATCTGATGCACCTCCTCACACCCTAATATAACCTTTGATACACCCACTCTAAATTACAGACTGCCATTCGCAAAACCATAGACACTCCAACACCAATAACTACATACCCATTCACTGATTCTTAGGTCTACACACACATCCACTCACTCACCCGTACAGTCACTCATACTTACGGTCACTCAGTACAGGACTATCATATGCACTCATACTCCTATATAGACACTCAAACACCGCCACTCATCCATAGAGGTACTCACACACCTACTCAGTCATGCAAATAATTAAACACACTGCCATTTACTCACCCATACAGTTATACACACACCAGCTCACTTACTCATACAAATACTAGCACATTCTTACGCTCTTATACAATCACTGATACAAGCACACACTCATTCATACAGTCACTCTCACAATCACACACTCTCGCTTATAGCTATTTATATACTCCAACACACATATATACTGCCTTTCACATATGTAGTTGCTCACACATGTACCACTGGGACATACATTCACTCACTAACACACTCTTACACACACTTACCCACCCATACAGTCTATCACAGATGCACTCTTGAAACCATCCACCCAGTGAATCACCCACTCACACATCTATGCACAGAGTCGCACACACCCCACCCACACAAACACTCAGGCACCCATACAGATTCTCAGACAACCAATAAATAACTCGTATAGACACTCATGTAGCTATTCACAAACCCATGCAGCCACTTACACAGCAACAGACAGACGGATACAGACATTCACCCAGTTTAGTCACTAACCCATGCATTCAGTAAGATACGTTTAATCACTCACTTACAGAGTCAGTCACGCACCTACTAAATCATCCATTCAGACACTTATACACCCACTCATTCTTCAATACGCCTTTCCCTATATATATTAAACATTTTTAAACTTTACAGAAACACACACTCACTGGATGATGTCATCAGTGATGTCATTTGAGATGTCATCAGTGATGTCATCAGTGATGTCACTGACCATGTCATGAGTGATGTAATATGTGACGTCATCAGCAGTGCATTGCGGGGCGCGAGTTATAGTTAGCTGAACTAACTATAACGGGGGAATTTCACGGGTTTTGTACGAGTGCAATGTCCAACTAACTATAACTGTCCCTAAAACCTATGGTTTTTTCAGTGAATTTGAAAGGTTTTTTAAATGCTAATTTCTAACTATAACGTGCCTGAAACCTATGGTTTTTTCAGTGAATTTCAAAGGTTTTTTAAATGCTAATTTCTAACTATAACATGTCTGAAACGTATGGTTTTTTCAGTGAATTTCAAAGGTTTTTTAAATGCTAATTCCTAACTATAACATGTCTGAAACCTATGGTTTTTTTCAGTGAATTTCAAAGGTTTTGTAAATGCCAATTTTTAAGTGTATTAATTGTTATTTTTATTTTTTTCATACTGATTTACTACATTTTTTTAAAGTATTTATTTTTAGATATTTTATTTTTTAAATTACATTGTAATTACATTATACATTACATTACAAAATATACTTTCTCAGAATGAATTAATTTACTTTAAATACTTTGCAAATATGCAATAGACTTTTAAGTACAGTAGTTACAGTTGTTGCAATGGGCAACACAATTTCAAACACAATGCAACATTGAGCTCAATGTGAATTTCTAGCTAAATGCAATTAGTTACTTTATGGATTACTTTTCTAACCACAGGACTGAATCCTAGATTCAGTCCTGGGACATCTCCTGTAAACAGTTGAGTAAAAGCGTTTTGGTTACAGTAGTGATTTTTAAGGAATATTATTGTATTTTAAAAGTTGACACTTAGAAACTTTTTCACATAGAATCACCAATGTTATCCTATGGGAGGAAATTCACTTAGCAGGTAAGTAGTGTTATCGTGACTTTTTCTCACTCAGTGGTGGATCCTGGATCCAGCACTGGTACATCTCCTGTAAACAGTTGAAAGAATGCGTTTAAGTCATACAGGCGATTTTTAAGGAATATTTGTAGTTTGTGAAAATCGACACTTTGAAACTTTTCTGCTGAAAACCAGACAATGGATTCCTATGGAAGGAAATACAAGTTACTGGTAAGTACGGTTAAAATTACTTTTCAGGGTCAGTGCTGGGCTAAAAGATGCAGCACTGGGTTCTCTCCTGATAACAGGTGAGTAAATCGGAATTCGTATTTCGGCTGATTTTAGAGGAATATTTGTATGTTTCAAAAATCGACACTTAGAAACTTTTTCAGCAAAAAGCAGGCAATGATATCCTATGGAAGGAAATTCAAGTTACTGGTAAGCACGGTTAAAATTACTTTTCAGGATCAGTACTGGGCTGAAAGATGCAGCACTGAGGTCTCTCCTGATAACAGGTGAGTAAATCGGAATTCGTATTTCGGCTGATTTTAGAGCAATATTTGCACAATGGTGAAGGGAGGGGCGGGGCCTGAGGTGACATCTGTGCAAATGCGCCCCGTGGCGCGTTTTAAGTTGGGGATTAAGTCCCCTTTAATCATGAGGGTCCCTGGGGGCCAACAAGCCCACCAGGAACCTCCAGTATGCGCCAGGGGCTGCGTTGCAGAGACGTGTACAGAGGCCACACCCCTTTTTACACCTCTCTGCAAGGCAGCTCTGTGGCGCTTTTTGGAAGTACATGGTGGGCTAGTTGGACTCCAGGGACCCTCAGGATTCAAGGGGACTTAATCCCCCATCTTAAAACACGCCACGGGG
Source organism: Calotriton arnoldi (assembly GCA_963921515.1). Taxonomy (NCBI): domain Eukaryota; kingdom Metazoa; phylum Chordata; class Amphibia; order Caudata; family Salamandridae; genus Calotriton; species Calotriton arnoldi. The sequence continues at coordinate 1,581,795 of CAWUFW010002341.1, read as the reverse complement.
CCTGTTTGCACACATGTCACCTGAAGCCCCGCCCCTCCCTTCACCACTGTGCAAACGCGCCCCGTGGCGCGTTTTAAGTCGGGGGATTAACTCCCCTTGAATCCTGAGGGTCCCTGGGGGCCAACTAGCCCAACAGGTATATCCAAAAAGCGCCACAGAGCTGCGTTGCAGAGAGGTGTAAAAGGGGCGTGGCCTCTGTACACCTCTCTGCAACGCAGCCCCTGGCGCATACTGGAGGTTCCTGGTGGGCTAGTTGGCCCCAGGGACCCCCAGTATTGAAGGGGAATTACTTCCCATCTGCAAACGTGCCAGGGGGCGCGTTTGCAGAGTGGTGAAGGAAGGGGCGGGGCCTGCGGCCCGATCGTTTTTTTGTTTTTTCCCCTGAAGGGGGCTGTGTGGCCCCCTTCCTTTTTCCTATTTTTGGGCCCTAGGGACCCCATCCCCCAGGGCCTTATCCCCCTTTTTTTTTTTTTTAAATTAAATGGGAAGGGGGCCGCGTGGCCCCCTCCCTGGCCGAATCCTACCCCGGGGACCCCATCCCCCGGGGCATGGCCACACTTTTACATAAATTTTTAAGGAGGGGGCTGCGTGGCCCCCTCCTCAGGCCTCCTTTTGCCCCGGGGACCCCATCCCCCGGGGCAGGCCTTTTTTAAAAATTATTTCTGGGGAGGGGGGCCGCGTGGCCCCCCTCCCGGGCCACTACTTGCCCCGGGGACCCCATCCCCCGGGGCCTGGCCTCTGGTTGGGGACTGTGGGGGGGTCCCCAAACCCCCCACAGTCCCGCCGGCTCCCCGTGTCCTGAGGGAGCCGGCATTGCTTTTCCACATGGGGAGCAGCTAACATGCTGCTCCCTGTGTGGAAAAGCAATTGTCTTTGGATATTGGAAGCGAGAGCAGGTTTCCCTGCTCTCTCTTCCAATATCCAAAGCAGTTTGCAATGACAGTACGGGAGCTGCGAGGCTCCCGTCCTGTCATTGCAAACAGCAGTGTCCCGGGGGTAGGCACCCCGGGACACTGCAGGAGCCGGCCCTGGGGGGTGGCTGTCCCCAGGGCCACCACAGGCTCCAGGAGGGGGCCACGCGGCCCCCCTCCCATCCAAATGCACAGCCCCGGGAGGTGGTGGTCCCCGGGCTCGGGGTCCTAACGGACCCCCATTTTCAATTCTGTTAGTGCCCCGGGGAGGTGGTGGTCCCTGGGGCGTGTGGGGGGGCTGGAGCCCCCCACACATGTTAATTTAAAAAATAAAGAAGCCCCGGGGAGGTGGTGGTCCCCGGGGCTGCGGGAGGGCTCAGAGCCCTCCCGCTACTTTTTCAAATAAAGCCCCGGGGGTGGCGGTCCCCGGGGCTTGGGGGCCCTTAGAGGCCCCCATACATAAAATAAACCCCCCCAGCATGCCCCCGGGACTTGGCCCACCCGGGGGCAAGTTAACATCGAAGCACGGGAGACCGCGCTTCGATTTTTTATCGGCAGGATCCGCGCACCCTGAGCGCATCCTGCCGATTTTTTTTTTTAAAAATGCTTTTTTGCCCAGGGTGTCCTTGTGGGACCCCTGAGCAGACCTAGGGGTCAGGGTGTTTCTACCCTGCCCCCTTTGTGCGTTTTGCGCACTTTTTTTACTGCTTTCTTGTTCCTCGGTTATACCGAGGAACAAGATGGCTGCCAACACTTCCTGGTTTGGAGTGTTGACAGCCAATTAGCAGACAGCTCGTGATCGGGAGGGTGCGCGGATCCTCCGTGCCCATAGATATATATGTACTTTTACTTTTGATTTTCTCAGCAACTACTGAACGGATTTACACCATTTAACAAAAAGGGTTCTTTCTGAACCAAGAACTACCTCTTTGCCAAATTTGGTGTAATTCCGTTCAGCAGTTCGGGCTGTAGCCGTGTCTAAAGTTTCCTATGGAAAAATGAATGGGGAAAACGCGTTTTGGGACCCCCTTTTTCTCGGCCACCGCTTAACGAATCACCCCAAGACTTTCAGGGTAGGAGCGGACCGGAGCGCCCCACAAAGTTTGAAAATTTCGCGAAGATACGTCAACCGGCAAGAGAGTTATTTCAAATAGAATGTCGCGGATTTCCTATGGAAAATAGGTCCTAACTATAACTATCTACTGGCGACCGCCAGTAGATAATATATGTATGCATATATATATATATATATATATATATCTATATATATATATATATATATATATATATATATATATATATATATATATATATATATATATATATATATATATATATATATATATATATAGGATACTCTTGCAGGCATAGAGTGATGCATAAATGTATGTGTCACTCTATGCCTGCAAGGGTATTCTTTTGACTTATACTGGGTGTTCCCTTGTGTCTGGACAAAGCTAAATTTCTCTGAAGAGCTGTAATGACAGCGAAACACGTGTCAGGGGTTGCTTTTATTCATTTCAGGTTGGCTTGGATGGTATTTTGCTAGTCCAAAGCTGTAATACTGTGCCTGGACTGATAAATGGCTTTTGTCATTTAACAGCTCAGCATGGATAGCACTGTGCTAATCCTATGCTTAAAGACTTTGCTGTAGAAATGGCAAAAGACTTTGTCCCTTTCTATCTCGGCGTGGATAGCACTGTGCTAATCCTATGCTTAAAAACTTTGATAGAAAAGCAGACATTTGAGGTGAGCAAATCTAGTGTCGCTGGTGTTGAGGGTGCTCTATACAGAAGCTGCCTTCCACCTAAACTTGGGAACTACCCAGAGTTCTCTTCTTCTTTTTTGCATATATATATATTTATCAAGTCCCTGGAGAGGGACGAAACGCGTCATGGCAGCTGCATCTGTTTGGGAGTTTAAATAAACATTGCAGTTTGACAAACTTTGGTGGTCCGCGCTCTTTCTTTGGGCCCTGGAAACTGGCTAATCGAGAGGGAGTTTGGTTGGATATATATGAAACGCGTCTGGCAGTGAAGGCATTGATTTTTTATGGTATCTCTTGGCGTTTGTATGCAGCCTTCGTGACAAAATAAAAGAGCAAGTGTACTTACCAGGCTTGGTTCTTCCATATGGGGCAACTCGTTGGTTTGAATATACATATATATATATATATATATATATATATATGTATATATATATATATATATATATATATTATCTACTGGCGGTCGCCAGTAGATAGTTATAGTTACAACCTATTATCCATAGGAAATCCGCGACATTCTATTTGAGATAACTCTCTTGCCGGTTGACGTATCTTTGCGAAATTTTCAAACTTTGTGGCCCGCTCCGGTTTGCTCCTACCCTGAAAGTCTCGGGGGGATTCGTCAAGCGGGGGCCGAGAAAAAAGGGGGGTCCCAAAACACGTTTTCCCCATGCATTTTCCCATAGGAAACTTTAGACACGGCTACAGCCCGAACTGCTGAACGGAATTACACCAAATTTGGCAAAGAGGTAGTTCTTGGTTCAGAAAGAACCCTTTTTGTTAAATGGTGTAAATCCGTTCAGTAGTTGCTGAGAAAATGAAAAGTAAAAAAGATAGTGATATCTATGGCCGAGTAGGGTCCGCGTACCCTCCCGATCACGAGCTGCATGTTAATTGGCTGTCAGCTGGCTGTCAACATTCCGATTCAGGAAATGTTGGCAGCCATTTTGTCCCTCGGTAGAACCGAGGGACAGAAACAAGTGCGCAAAGCGCACAAAGGGGGCAGGGTAGAAACACCCTGACCCCCTAGGTTTGCTCAGGGGGTCCCACAAGGACCCCCTGGGCAAAAAAAAATAAAAAAAAAATTTTAAAAATCGGCAGGATGCGCTCAGGGTGCGCGAATCCTGCCGAAAAAAAAAAAATCGAAGCGCGGTCTCCCGCGCTTCGATGTTAATTGGCCCCCGGGTGGCCCAAGTCCCGGGGGCATGCTGGGGGGTTAATTTTATGTGTGGGGGCCTCTAAGGGCCCCCAAGCCCCGGGGACCACCACCCCCGGGGCTTTATGTATAATGGTGCGGGAGGGCTCTGAGCCCTCCCGCAGCCCCGAGGACCACCACCTCCCCGGGGCTTCTTTTTTAAATTAAAAACCTGTGTGGGGGGCTCCAGCCCCCACACGCCCGGGACCACCACCTCCCCGGGGCACTAAGAAAAATTAAAATGGGGGTCCGTTTTGGACTCCCAAGCCCCGGGGACCACCACCACCCCGGGGCTTTCAAAATGTAGGGAGGGGGGCCGCGCGGCCCCCTCCTGGAGCCTGTGGTGGCCCTGGGGACCGCCACCCCCAGGAGCCGGCTCCTGCAGTGTCCCGGGTGCATACCCCCGGGACACTGCTGTTTGCAATGACAGGACGGGAGCCTCGCGGCTCCCGTCCTGTCATTGCAAACTTGCTTTGGATATTGGAAGAGAGAGCAGGGAAACCTGCTCTCTCTTCCAATATCCAAAGCCGATTGCTTTCCACATGGGGAGCAGCATGTTAGCTGCTCCCCATGTGTAAAGCAATGCCGGCTCCCGTAGGACACGGGGAGCCGGCGGGACTGTGGGGGCTTGGGGACCCCCCACAGTCCCCAACGAGAGGCCAGGCCCCGGGGGATGGGGTCCCCGGGGCCATAAGTGGCCACGGAGGGGGCCACGCAGCCCCCTCCCCAAAGTAAAAAAAGGAAAAAAAAAAAAAGTGCAAGGCCGGCCCGGGGATGGGGTCCCCGGGGCCTTAAATGGCCTGAGGAGGGGGGCCACGCAGCCCCCCTCCAAATAAAAAAAAAAGAGGCCATGCCCCGGGGGATGGGGTCCCCGGGGCCAATACAGGCCCAGGGAAGGGGGGCCACGCGGCCCCCTTCCCGTTTTTTTTAATTTATTTTAATTTAAAAAGGGGGTAAGGCCCTGGGAAATGGGGTCCCCAGGGCCTAAAAATAGGAAAAAGGAAGGGGGCCACACAGCCCCCTTCAGGGAAAAAAAAAAAAACGATCGGGCCCGTAGGCCCCGCCCCTTCCTTCACCACTCTGCAAAGCGCCCCTGGCGCGTTTGCAGAGGGGAACGAAATCCCCTTGAATACTGGGGTCCCTGGGGGCCAACTAGCCCACCAGGAACCTCCAGTATGCGCCAGGGGGCTGCCTTGCAGAGAGGTGTACAGAGGCCACGCCCCTTTTACACCTCTCTGCAACGCAGCTCTATGGCGCTTTTGGAGGTATATGGTGGGCTAGTTGCACCCCAGGGACCCTCAGGATTCAAGGGGAGTTAATCCCCCGACTTAAAACGCGCCACGGGGCGCGTTTGCACAGTGGTGAAGGGAGGGGGCGGGGCTTCAGGTGACATGTGTGCAATCAGGCCCCGTGGCGCGTTTTAAGATGGGGAATTAAATCCTCTTCAATCCTGAGGGTCCCTGGGGGCCAACTAGCCCAACAGGTACGTCCAGAAAGCGCCACAGAGCTGCGTTGCAGAGAGGTGTAAAAAGAGGTGTGGCCTCTGTACATGTCTCTGCAACGCAGCCCCCTGGCGCATACTGGAGGTTCCTGGTGGGCTAGTTGGCCCGTAGGGACCCTCATGATTCAAGGGGACTTAATCCCCCAACTTAAAACGCGCCACGGGGCGCGTTTGCACAGATGTCACCTCAGGCCCCGCCCCTCCCTTCACCATTGTGCAAATATTCCTCTAAAATCAGCCGAAATACGAATTCTGATTTACTCACCTGTTATCAGGAGAGACCTCAGTGCTGCATCTTTCAGCCCAGTACTAATCCTGAAAAGTAATTTTAACCGTACTTACCAGTAACTTGAATTTCCTTCCATAGGCTAACATTGACTGGTTTCACTTGGAAATTCTTCTAAGTGTGGAGTTTTGGAACTTTAAAATATTCCTCTAAAATCAGCCGAAATACGAATTCCGATTTACTCACCTGCTATCAGGAGAGACCTCAGTGCTGCATCTTTCAGCCCAGTACTGGTCCTGAAAAGTAATTTTAACCGTACTTACCGGTAACTTGAATTTCCTTCATAGGCTAACATTGACTGGTTTCACTTGGAAATTCTTCTAAGTGTGGAGTTTTGGAACTTTATAATATTCCTCTAAAATCAGCCGAAATACGAATTCCGATTTACTCACCTGTTATCAGGAGAGACCTCAGTGCTGCATCTTTCAGCCCAGTACTGATCCTGAAAAGTAATTTTAACCGTACTTACCGGTAACTTGAATTTCCTTCATAGGCTAACATTGACTGGTTTCACTTGGAAATTCTTCTAAGTGTGGAGTTTTGGAACTTTAAAATATTCCTCTAAAATCAGCCGAAATACGAATTCCGATTTACTCACCTGTTATCAGGAGAGACCTCAGTGCTGCATCTTTCAGCCCAGTACTGATCCTCAAAAGTAATTTTAACCGTACTTACCAGTAACTTGAATTTCCTTCCATAGGATATCATTGCCTGCTTTTTGCTGAAAAAGTTTCTGTTTTGATTTTTGAAACATACAAATATTCCTCTAAAATCAGCCGAAATACGAATTCCGATTTACTCACCTGTTATCAGGAGAGACCTCAGTGCTGTATCTTTCAGCCCAGTACTGGTCCTGAAAAGTAATTTTAACCGTACTTACCGGTAACTTGAATTTCCTTCCATAGGCTAACATTGACTGGTTTCACTTGGAAATTCTTCTAAGTGTGGAGTTTTGGAACTTTATAATATTCCTCTAAAATCAGCCGAAATACGAATTCCGATTTACTCACCTGTTATCAGGAGAGACCTCAGTGCTGCATCTTTCACCCCAGTACTGATCCTGAAAAGTAATTTTAACCGTACTTACCGGTAACTTGAATTTCCTTCATAGGCTAACATTGACTGGTTTCACTTGGAAATTCTTCTAAGTGTGGAGTTTTGGAACTTTAAAATATTCCTCTAAAATCAGCCGAAATACGAATTCCGATTTACTCACCTGTTATCAGGAGAGACCTCAGTGCTGCATCTTTCAGCCCAGTACTGATCCTGAAAAGTAATTTTAACCGTACTTACCGGTATCTTGAATTTCCTTCTAAGGCTAACATTGACTGGTTTCACTTGGAAATTCTTCTAAGTGTGGAGTTTTGGAACTTTAAAATATTCCTCTAAAATCAGCCGAAATACGAATTCCGATTTACTCACCTGTTATCAGGAGAGACCTCAGTGCTGCATCTTTCAGCCCAGTACTGATCCTGAAAAGTAATTTTAACCGTACTTACCGGTAACTTGAATTTCCTTCATAGGCTAACATTGACTGGTTTCACTTGGAAATTCTTCGAAGTGTGGAGTTTTGGAACTTTAAAATATTCCTCTAAAATCAGCCGAAATACGAATTCCGATTTACTCACCTGTTATCAGGAGAGACCTCAGTGCTGCATCTTTCAGCCCAGTACTGATCCTGAAAAGTAATTTTAACCGTACTTACCGGTAACTTGAATTTCCTTCATAGGCTAACATTGACTGGTTTCACTTGGAAATTCTTCTAAGTGTGGAGTTTTGGAACTTTAAAATATTCCTCTAAAATCAGCCGAAATACGAATTCCGATTTACTCACCTGTTATCAGGAGAGACCTCAGTGCTGCATCTTTCAGCCCAGTACTGATCCTCAAAAGTAATTTTAACCGTACTTACCAGTAACTTGAATTTCCTTCCATAGGATATCATTGCCTGCTTTTTGCTGAAAAAGTTTCTGTTTTGATTTTTGAAACATACAAATATTCCTCTAAAATCAGCCGAAATACGAATTCCGATTTACTCACCTGTTATCAGGAGAGACCTCAGTGCTGCATCTTTCAGCCCAGTACTGATCCTGAAAAGTAATTTTAACCGTACTTACCGGTAACTTGAATTTCCTTCATAGGCTAACATTGACTGGTTTCACTTGGAAATTCTTCTAAGTGTGGAGTTTTGGAACTTTAAAATATTCCTCTAAAATCAGCCGAAATACGAATTCCGATTTACTCACCTGTTATCAGGAGAGACCTCAGTGCTGCATCTTTCAGCCCAGTACTGATCCTCAAAAGTAATTTTAACCGTACTTACCAGTAACTTGAATTTCCTTCCATAGGATATCATTGCCTGCTTTTTGCTGAAAAAGTTTCTGTTTTGATTTTTGAAACATACAAATATTCCTCTAAAATCAGCCGAAATACGAATTCCGATTTACTCACCTGTTATCAGGAGAGACCTCAGTGCTGTATCTTTCAGCCCAGTACTGGTCCTGAAAAGTAATTTTAACCGTACTTACCGGTAACTTGAATTTCCTTCCATAGGCTAACATTGACTGGTTTCACTTGGAAATTCTTCTAAGTGTGGAGTTTTGGAACTTTAAAATATTCATCTAAAATCAGCCGAAATACGAATTCTGATTTACTCACCTGTTATCAGGAGAGACCTCAGTGCTGTATCTTTCAGCCCAGTACTGGTCCTGAAAAGTAATTTTAACCGTACTTACCGGTAACTTGAATTTCCTTCCATAGGCTAACATTGGCTGGTTTCACTTGGAAATTCTTCTAAGTGTGGAGTTTTGGAACTTTAAAATATTCATCTAAAATCAGCCGAAATACGAATTCCGATTTACTCATCTGTTATCAGGAGAGACCTCAGTGCTGCATCTTTCAGCCCAGTACTGATCCTCAAAAGTAATTTTAACCGTACTTACCAGTAACTTGAATTTTCTTCCATAGGATATCATTGCCTGCTTTTTGCTGAAAAAGTTTCTAAGTGTTGATTGTTGAAACATACAAATATTCCTCTAAAATCAGCCGAAATACGAATTCCGATTTACTCACCTGTTATAAGGAGAGACCTCAGTGCTGTATCTTTCAGCCCAGTACTGGTCCTGAAAAGTAATTTTAACCGTACTTACCAGTAACTTATATTTTCTTCCATAGGAATCCATTGTCTGGTTTTCAGCAGAAAAGTTTCAAAGTGTCGATTTTCACAAACTACAAATATTCCTTAAAAATCGCCTGTATGACTTAAACGCATTCTTTCAACTGTTTACAGGAGATGCACCAGTGCTGGATCCAGGATCCAACACTGAGTAATAAAAAGTAACGATAACAGTTTTTACCTGCTAAGTGAATTTCCTTCCATAGGATAACATTGGTGATTCTATGAGAAAAAGTTTCTAAGTGTCAACTTTTAAAATACAATAATATTCCTTAAAAATCACGACTGTAACCAAAACGCTTTTACTCAACTGTTTACAGGAGATGTACCAGGACTGAATCTAGGATCCAGTCCTGTGGTTAGAAAAGTAATCCATAAAGTAACTAATTGCATTTAACTAGAAATTCACATTGAGCTGAATGTTGCATTGTGTATGAAAATGTGTTGCCCATTCCAACAACTGTAACTACTGTACTTAAAAGTCTATTGCCTATGTGCCAAGTATTTAAACTAAAGTAATTCATTCTGAGAAAGTATTTTTTGTAATGTAATGTATAATGTAATTACAATGTAATTTAAAAAATAAAATATGTAAAACAAATTGTTTCTAAAAATGTAGTAAATCAGTGTGAAAAAATTAATATAAAAATTAATACATTTAAAAATTGTCATTTAAAAAACCTTTGAAATTCACTGAAAAAACCGTAGGTTTCAGGCACGTTATAGTTACAAATTAGCATTTTAAAAACCTTTGAAATTCACAGAAAAAACCATAGGTTTCAGACACGTTATAGTTAGAAATTAGCATTTAAAAAACCTTTGAAATTCACTGAAAAAACCATAGGTTTTAGGGACAGTTATAGTTAGTTGGACATTGCACTCGTACAAAACCCGTGAAATTCCCCCGTTATAGTTAGTTCAGCTAACTATAACTCGCGCTCCGCAATGCACTGCTGATGACGTCACATATTACATCACTCATGACATGGTCAGTGACATCACTGATGACATCACTGATGACATCTCAAATGACATCACTGATGACATCATCCACGTGATAATCTGATGCAGCTCCTCACACCCTAATATAACCTTTGATACACCCAATCTAAATTACAGAGTGCCATTCGCAAAACCATAGACACTCCAACACCAATAACTACATACCCACTCACTGATTCTTAGGTCTACACACACACATCCACTCACTCACCCGTACAGTCACTCATACTTATGGTCACTCAGTACAGGACTATCATATGCACTCTTACTCCTATATATACACTCAAACACCGCCACTCATCCATAGAGGTACTCACACACCTAGTCAGTCATGCAAATAATTAAACACACTGCCATTTACTCACCTATACAGTTATACACACACCAGCTCACTTAATCATACAAATACTAGCACATTGTTACGCTCTTATACAATCACTGATACAAGCACACACTCATCCATACAGCCACTATCACAATCACTCACTCTCACTTATAGCTATTTATATACTCCAATACACATATATACTGCCTTTCACATATGTAGTTACTCACATATACCACTGGGACATACATTCACTCACTAACACACTCTTACACACACTTACCCACCCATACAGTCTATCACAGATGCACTCTTGAAACCATCCACCCAGTGAATCACCCACTCACACATCTATGCACAGTCGCACACACCCCATCCACACAAACACTCAGGCACCCATACAGATACTCATAGAACCAATCAATAACCCATATAGACACTCATGTAGCTATTCGCAAATCCATGCATCCACTTACACACCAACAGACGGATACAGACATTCACACAGTTTAGTCACTAACCCATGCATTCAGTAAGATACGTTTAATCACTCACTTGTAGAGTCAGTCACGCACGTACTAAATCATCCATTCAGACACTTATACACCCACTCATTCTTCAATACGCCTTTCCCTATATATATTAAACATATTTAAACTTTACAGAAACACACAGTCACTGGATGATGTCATCAGTGATGTCATTTGAGATCTCATCAGTGATGTCATCAGTGATGTCACTGACCATGTCATGAGTGATGTAATATGTGACGTCATCAGCAGTGCATTGCGGGGCGCGAGTTATAGTTAGCTGAACTAACTATAACGGGGGAATTTCACGGGTTTTGTACGAGTGCAATGTCCAACTAACTATAACTGTCCCTAAAACCTATGGTTTTTTCAGTGAATATATATATATATATATATATATATATATATATATGTATATATATGTATATATATATATGTATATATATATTCACTGAAAAACCATAGGTTTCAGACACGTTATAGTTACAAATTAGCATTTAAAAAACCTTTGAAATTCACTGAAAAAACCATAGGTTTCAGACACGTTATAGTTACAAATTAGCATTTAAAAAACCTTTGAAATTCACTGAAAAAACCATAGGTTTTAGGGACAGTTATAGTTACTTGGACATTGCACTCGTACAAAACCCGTGAAATTCCCCCGTTATAGTTAGTTCAGCTAACTATAACTCGCGCCCCGCAATGCACTGCTGATGACGTCACATATTACATCACTCATGACATGGTCAGTGACATCACTGATGACATCACTGATGACATCTCAAATGACATCACTGATGACATCATCCAGTGACTGTGTGTTTCTGTAAAGTTTAAATATTTTTAATATATATAGGAAAAGACGTATTGAAGAATGAGTGGGTGTGTAAGTGTCTGTATGGATGATTTAGTAGGTGCGTGACTGACTCTATAAGTGAGTGATTTAACGTATCTTACTGAATACATGGGTTAGTGACTAAACTGGGTGTATGTCTGTATCCGTCTGTATGTTGCTGTGTAAGTGGCTGCATGTGTTTGTGAATAGCTAAATGAGTGTCTATATGAGTTATTGAATGCTTGTCTGAGTATCTGTATGGGTGCCTGAGTGTTTGTGTGGGAGGGGTGTGTGCAACTCTGTGCATAGATGTGTGAGTGGGTGATTCACTGGGTGGATGGTTTCAAGAGTGCATCTGTGATAGACTGTATGGGTGGGTAAGTGTGTGTAAGAGTGTGTTAGTGAGTGAATGTATGTCCCAGTGGTACATGTGTGAGTAACTACATATGTGAAAAGCAGTATATATGTGTGTTGGAGTATATAAATAGCTATAAGCAAGAGTGAGTGATTGTGATAGTGGCTGTATGGATGATTGTGTGCTTGTATCAGTGATTGTATAAGAGCGTAACAATGTGCTACTATTTGTATGAGTAAGTGAGCTGGTGTGTGTATAACTGTATAGGTGAGTAAATGGCAGTGTGTTTAATTATTTGCATGACTGACTAGGTGTGTGAGTATCTCTATGGATGAGTGGCGTTGTTTGAGTGTCTATATAGGAGTAAGAGTGCATATGATAGTCCTGTACTGAGTGACCGTAAGTATGAGTGACTGTACGGGTGAGTGAGTGGATGTGTTGTGTAGACCTAAGAATCAGTGAGTGGGTATGTAGTTATTGGTGTTGGAGTGTCTATGGTTTTGTGAATGGCAGTCTGTAATTTAGAGTGGGTGTATCAAAGGTTATATTAGGGTGTGAGGAGGTGCATCAGATTATCACGTGGATGATGTCATCAGTGATGTCATTTGAGATGTCATCAGTGATGTCATCAGTGATGTCACTGACCATGTCATGAGTGATGTAATATGTGACGTCATCAGCAGTGCATTGCGGAGGCGCGAGTTATAGTTAGCTGAACTAACTATAACGGGGGAATTTCACGGGTTTTGTACGAGTGCAATGTCCAAGTAACTATAACTGTCCCTAAAACCTATGGTTTTTTCAGTGAATTTCAAAGGTTTTTTAAATGCTAACTTGTAACTATAACGTGTCTGAAACCTATGGTTTTTTCAGTGAATTTCAAAGGTTTTTTAAATGCTAATTTGTAACTATAACGTGTCTGAAACCTATGGTTTTTTCAGTGAATTTCAAAGGTTTTTTAACTGCTAATTTCTAACTATAACGTGCCTGAAACCTACGGTTTTTTCAGTGAATTTCAAAGGTTTTGTAAATGACAATTTTTAAATGTATTAATTGTTATATTAATTTTTTCATACTGATTTACTACATTTTTAGAAACAATTTTTTTTTACATATTTTATTTGTCAAATTACATTGTAATTACATTATACATTACATTACAAAAATACTTTCTCAGAATGAATTACTTTAGTTTAAATACTTTGCAGATAGGCAATAGACTTTTAAGTACAGTAGTTACAGTTGTTGCAATGGGCAACACATTTTCAAACACAATGCAACATTCAGCTCAATGTGAATTTCTAGTTAAATGCAATTAGTTACTTTATGGATTACTTTTGTAACCACAGGACTGGATCCTAGATTCAGTCCTGGTACATCTCCTGTAAACAGTTGAGTAAAAGCGTTTTGGTTACAGTCGTGATTTTTAAGGAATATTATTGTATTTTAAAAGTTGACACTTTGAAACTTTTTCTCATAGAATCACCAATGTTATCCTATGGAAGGAAATTCACTTAGCAGGTAAAAACTGTTATCGTTACTTTTTCTTACTCAGTGTTGGATCCTGGATCCAGCACTGGTGCATCTCCTGTAAACAGTTGAAAGAATGCGTTTAAGTCATACAGGCGATTTTTAAGGAATATTTGTAGTTTGTGAAAATCAACACTTTGAAACTTTTTTGCTGAAAACCAGTCAATGTTAGCCTATGAAGGAAATTCAAGTTACCGGTAAGTACGGTTAAAATTACTTTTGAGGATCAGTACTGGGCTGAAAGATGCAGCACTGAGGTCTCTCCTGATAACAGGTGAGTAAATCGGAATTCGTATTTCGGCTGATTTTAGAGGAATATTTTAAAGTTCCAAAACTCCACACACAGAAGAATTTCCAAGTGAAACCAGTCAATGTTAGCCTATGGAAGGAAATTCAAGTCACTGGTAAGTACGGTTAAAATTACTTTTCAGGACCAGTACTGGGCTGAAAGATGCAGCACTGAGGTCTCTCCTGATAACAGGTGAGTAAATCAGAATTCGGATTTCGGCTGATTTTAGAGGAATATTTGTATGTTTCAAAAATCAACACTTAGAAGAATTTCCAAGTGAAACCAGTCAATGTTAGCCTATGAAGGAAATTCAAGTTACCGGTAAGTACGGTTAAAATTACTTTTCAGGATCAGTACTGGGCTGAAAGATGCAGCACTGAGGTCTCTCCTGATAACAGGTGAGTAAATCGGAATTCGTATTTCGGCTGATTTTAGAGGAATATTTTAAAGTTCCAAAACTCCACACTTAGAAGAATTTCCAAGTGAAACCAGTCAATGTTAGCCAATGAAGGAAATTCAAATTATTGGTAAGTACGGTTAAAATTACTTTTGAGGATCAGTACTGGGCTGAAAGATGCAGCACTGAGGTCTCTCCTGATAACAGGTGAGTAAATCGGAATTCGTATTTCGGCTGATTTTAGAGGAATATTTGCACAATGGTGAAGGGAGGGGCGGGGCCTGAGGTGACATCTGTGCAAACGCGCCCCGTGGCGTGTTTTAAGTAGGGGGATTAAGTCCCCTTGAATCATGAGGGTCCCTACGGGCCAACTAGCCCACCAGGAACCTCCAGTATGCGCCAGGGGCTGCGTTGCAGAGACATGTACAGAGGCCACACCCCTTTTACACCTCTCTGCAACGCAGCTCTGTGGCGCATTTTAATTTAAAAAAAAGGGGTAAGGCCCTGGGGGATGGGGTCCCCAGGGCCTAAAAATTGGAAAAAGGAAGGGGGGCCACACAGCCCCCCTTCAGGGGGAAAAAAACAACAAAAAAAACAAAACGATCGGGCCCGTAGGCCCCGCCCCTTCCTTCACCACTCTGCAAACGCGCCCTGGCGCGTTTGCAGAGGGGAACGAACTCCCCTTGAATACTGGGGGTCCCTGGGAGCCAACTAGCCCACCAGGAACCTCCAGTATGCGCCAGGGGCTGCCTTGCAGAGAGGTGTACAGAGGCCACGCCCTTTTACACCTCTCTGCAAGGCAGCTCTATGGCGCTTTTGGAGGTATATGGTGGGCTAGTTGCACCCCAGGGACCCTCAGGATTCAAGGGGAGTTAATCCCCCGACTTAAAACGCGCCCGGGCGCGTTTGCACAGTGGTGAAGGGAGGGGCGGGGCTTCAGGTGACATGTGTGCAAACAGGCCCCGTGGCGCGTTTTAAGATGGGGAATTAAATCCTCTTCAATCCTGAGGGTCCCTGGGGGCCAACTAGCCCAACAGGTACGTCCAGAAAGCGCCACAGAGCTGCGTTGCAGAGAGGTGTAAAAAGGGGTGTGACCTCTGTACATGTCTCTGCAACGCAGCCCCCTGGCGCATACTGGAGGTTCCTGGTGGGCTAGTTGGCCCGTAGGGACCCTCATGATTCAAGGGGACTTAATCCCCCAACTTAAAACGCGCCACGGGGCGCGTTTGCACAGATGTCACCTCAGGCCCCGCCCCCTCCCTTCACCATTGTGCAAATATTCCTCTAAAATCAGCCGAAATACAAATTCTGATTTACTCACTTGTTATCAGGAGAGACCTCAGTGCTGCATCTTTCAGCCCAGTACTAATCCTGAAAAGTAATTTTAACCGTACTTACCAGTAACTTGAATTTCCTTCCATAGGCTAACATTGACTGGTTTCACATGGAAATTCTTCTAAGTGTGGAGTTTTGGAACTTTAAAATATTCCTCTAAAATCAGCCGAAATACGAATTCCGATTTACTCACCTGCTATCAGGAGAGACCTCAGTGCTGCATCTTTCAGCCCAGTACTGGTCCTGAAAAGTAATTTTAACCGTACTTACCGGTAACTTGAATTTCCTTCATAGGCTAACATTGACTGGTTTCACTTGGAAATTCTTCTAAGTGTGGAGTTTTGGAACTTTAAAATATTCCTCTAAAATCAGCCGAAATACGAATTCCGATTTACTCACCTGTTATCAGGAGAGACCTCAGTGCTGCATCTTTCAGCCCAGTACTGATCCTCAAAAGTAATTTTAACCGTACTTACCAGTAACTTGAATTTCCTTCCATAGGATATCATTGCCTGCTTTTTGCTGAAAAAGTTTCTGTGTTGATTTTTGAAACATACAAATATTCCTCTAAAATCAGCCGAAATACGAATTCCGATTTACTCACCTGTTATCAGGAGAGACCTCAGTGCTGTATCTTTCAGCCCAGTACTGGTCCTGAAAAGTAATTTTAACCGTACTTACCGGTAACTTGAATTTCCTTCCATAGGCTAACATTGACTGGTTTCACTTGGAAATTCTTCTAAGTGTGGAGTTTTGGAACTTTAAAATATTCATCTAAAATCAGCCGAAATACGAATTCTGATTTACTCACCTGTTATCAGGAGAGACCTCAGTGCTGTATCTTTCAGCCCAGTACTGGTCCTGAAAAGTAATTTTAACCGTACTTACCGGTAACTTGAATTTCCTTCCATAGGCTAACATTGACTGGTTTCACTTGGAAATTCTTCTAAGTGTGGAGTTTTGGAACTTTAAAATATTCATCTAAAATCAGCCGAAATACGAATTCCGATTTACTCACCTGTTATCAGGAGAGACCACAGTGCTGCATCTTTCAGCCCAGTACTGATCCTCAAAAGTAATTTTAACCGTACTTACCAGTAACTTGAACTTCCTTCCATAGGATATCATTGCCTGCTTTTTGCTGAAAAAGTTTCTGTGTTGATTTTTGAAACATACAAATATTCCTCTAAAATCAGCCGAAATACGAATTCCGATTTACTCACCTGTTATCAGGAGAGACCTCAGTGCTGTATCTTTCAGCCCAGTACTGGTCCTGAAAAGTAATTTTAACCGTACTTACCGGTAACTTGAATTTCCTTCCATAGGCTAACATTGACTGGTTTCACTTGGAAATTCTTCTAAGTGTGGAGTTTTGGAACTTTAAAATATTCATCTAAAATCAGCCGAAATACGAATTCCGATTTACTCACCTGTTATAAGGAGAGACCTCAGTGCTGTATCTTTCAGCCCAGTACTGGTCCTGAAAAGTAATTTTAACCGTACTTACCAGTAACTTATATTTTCTTCCATAGGAATCCATTGTCTGGTTTTCAGCAGAAAAGTTTCAAAGTGTCGATTTTCACAAACTACAAATATTCCTTAAAAATCGCCTGTATGACTTAAACGCATTCTTTCAACTGTTTACAGGAGATGCACCAGTGCTGGATCCAGGATCCAACACTGAGTAATAAAAAGTAACGATAACAGTTTTTACCTGCTAAGTGAATTTCCTTCCATAGGATAACATTGGTGATTCTATGAGAAAAAGTTTCAAAGTGTCAACTTTTAAAATACAATAATATTCCTTAAAAATCACGACTGTAACCAAAACGCTTTTACTCAACTGTTTACAGGAGATGTACCAGGACTGAATCTAGGATCCAGTCCTGTGGTTAGAAAAGTAATCCATAAAGTAACTAATTGCATTTAACTAGAAATTCACATTGAGCTGAATGTTGCATTGTGTATGAAAATGTGTTGCCCATTGCAACAACTGTAACTACTGTACTTAAAAGTCTATTGTCTATGTGCAAAGTATTTAAACTAAAGTAATTCATTCTGAGAAAGTATTTTTTGTAATGTAATGTATAATGTAATTACAATGTAATTTAAAAAATAAAATATGTAAAAGAAATTGTTTCTAAAAATGTAGTAAATCAGTGTGAAAAAAATTAATATAAAAATTAATACATTTAAAAATTGTCATTTAAAAACCTTTGAAATTCACTGAAAAAACCGTAGGTTTCAGGCACGTTATAGTTACAAATTAGCATTTTAAAAACCTTTGAAATTCACTGAAAAAACCATAGGTTTCAGACACGTTATAGTTAGAAATTAGCATTTAAAAAACCTTTGAAATTCACTGAAAAAACCATAGGTTTTAGGGACAGTTATAGTTAGTTGGACATTGCACTCGTACAAAACCCGTGAAATTCCCCGTTATAGTTAGTTCAGCTAACTATAACTCGCGCCCCGCAATGCACTGCTGATGACGTCACATATTACATCACTCATGACATGGTCAGTGACATCACTGATGACATCACTGATGACATCTCAAATGACATCACTGATGACATCATCCACGTGATAATCTGATGCAGCTCCTCACACCCTAATATAACCTTTGATACACCCAATCTAAATTACAGAGTGCCATTCGCAAAACCATAGACACTCCAACACCAATAACTACATACCCACTCACTGATTCTTAGGTCTACACACACACATCCACTCACTCACCCTTACAGTCACTCATACTTATGGTCACTCAGTACAGGACTATCATATGCACTCTTACTCCTATATAGACACTCAAACACCGCCACTCATCCATAGAGGTACTCACACACCTAGTCAGTCATGCAAATAATTAAACACACTGCCATTTACTCACCTATACAGTTATACACACACCAGCTCACTTAATCATACAAATACTAGCACATTGTTACGCTCTTATACAATCACTGATACAAGCACACACTCATCCATACAGCCACTATCACAATCACTCACTCTCGCTTATAGCTATTTATATACTCCAATACACATATATACTGCCTTTCACATATGTAGTTACTCACACATGTACCACTGGGACATACATTCACTCACTAACACACTCTTACACACACTTACCCACCCATACAGTCTATCACAGATGCACTCTTGAAACCATCCACCCAGTGAATCACCCACTCACACATCTATGCACAGTCGCACACACCACATCCACACAAACACTCAGGCACCCATACAGATACTCATAGAACCAATCAATAACCCATATAGACACTCATGTAGCTATTCGCAAATCCATGCATCCACTTACACACCAACAGACGGATACAGACATTCACACAGTTTAGTCACTAACCCATGCATTCAGTAAGATACGTTTAGTCACTCACTTGTAGAGTCAGTCACGCACGTACTAAATCATCCATTCAGACACTTATACACCCACTCATTCTTCAATACGCCTTTCCCTATATATATTAAACATATTTAAACTTTACAGATACACACAGTCACTGGATGATGTCATCAGTGATGTCATTTGAGATGTCATCAGTGATGTCATCAGTGATGTCACTGACCATGTCATGAGTGATGTAATATGTGACGTCATCAGCAGTGCATTGCGGGGCGCGAGTTATAGTTAGCTGAACTAACTATAACGGGGAATTTCACGGGTTTTGTACGAGTGCAATGTCCAACTAACTATAACTGTCCCTAAAACCTATGGTTTTTTCAGTGAATTTCAAAGGTTTTTTAAATGCTAACTTCTAACTATAACGTGTCTGAAACCTATGGTTTTTTCAGTGAATTTCAAAGGTTTTTAAAATGCTAATTTGTAATTGTAACGTGCCTGAAACCTACGGTTTTTTCAGTGACTATATATATATATATATATATATATATATATATATATATATATATATATATATATATATATATATTATCTACTAGCGATCGCCAGTAGATAGTTATAGTTACAACCTATTATCCATAGGAAATCCGCGACATTCTATTTGAAATAACTCTCTTGCCGGTTGACGTATCTTCGCAAAATTTTCAAACTTTATGGCCCGCTCCGGTCCGCTCCTACCCTGAAAGTCTCGGGGGATTCGTCAAGCGGGGGCCGAGAAAAAGGGGGGTCCCAAAACGCGTTTTCCCCATGCAATTTTCCATAGGAAACTTTAGACACGGCTACAGCCCGAACTGCTGAACGGAATTACACCAAATTTGGCAAAGAGGTAGTTCTTGGTTCAGAAAGAACCCTTTTTGTTAAATGGTGTAAATCCGTTCAGTAGTTGCTGAGAAAATCAAAAGTAAATAGATAGTGATATCTATGGCCGCGTCGGATTCGCGCACCCTCCCGATCACGAGCTGCATGCTAATTGGCTGTCAACACTCCAAATCAGGAAGTGTTGGCAGTTATTTTGTCCCTCGGTAGAACCGAGGGACAGAAACAAGTGCGCAAAGCGCACAAAGGGGGCAGGGTAGAAACACCCTGACCCCTAGGTCTGCTCAGGGGGTCCCACAAGGACCCCTGGGCAAAACATTTTTTTATTTATTTTTTAAATCGGCAGGATGCGCTCAGGGTGCGCGAATCCTGCCGAAAAAAAAAAAATCGAAGCGCGGTCTCCCGCGCTTCCATGTTAATTGGCCCCCGGGTGGGCCAAGTCCCGGGGGCATGCTGGGGGGGGGTTAATTTTATGTGTGGGGGGCCTCTAAGGGCCCCCCAAGCCCCGGGGACCACCACCCCCCGGGGCTTTATGTAGAATGGTGCGGGAGGGCTCTGAGCCCTCCCGCAGCCCCGGGGACCGCCACCTCCCCTGGGCTTTTTTTTATTTTTGAAAAACCTGTGTGGGGGGCTCCAGCCCCCACACGCCCCGGGACCACCACCTCCCCGGGGCACTAAGAAAATTACAATGGGGGTCCGTTTTGGACCGCCAAGCCCCGGGGACCACCACCTCCCGGGGCTTTCAAAATGTAAGGAGGGGGCCGCGCGGCCCCCTCCTGGAGCCTGTGGTGGCCCTGGGGACCGCCACCCCCAGGGCCGGCTCCTGCAGTGTCCCGGGGTGCCTACCCCGGGACACTGCTGTTTGCAATGACAGGACGGGAGCCTCGCGGCTCCCGTCCTGTCATTGCAAACTGCTTTGGATATTGGAAGAGAGAGCAGGAAACCTGCTCTCTCTTCCAATATCCAAAGCTGATTGCTTTTCCACATGGGGAGCAGCATGTTAGCTGCTCCCCATGTGTAAAGCAATGCCGGCTCCCGTAGGACACGGGGAGCCGGCGGGACTGTGGGGGGTTTGGGGACCCCCACAGTCCCCAACGAGAGGCCAGGCCCCGGGGATGGGGTCCCCGGGGCCATAAGTGGCCACGGAGGGGGCCACGCAGCCCCCTCCCCAAAGGTAAAAAAGTTAAAAAAAAAAAAAAAGTGCAAGTCCGGCCCCGGGGATGGGGTCCCCGGGGCCTTAATGGCCTGAGGAGGGGGCCACGCAGCCCCCTCCAAATAAAAAAAAAGAGGCCATGCCCCGGGGGATGGGGTCCCCGGGCCAATACAGGCCCAGGGAAGGGGGCCACGCGTCCTCCTTCCCGTTTTTTTTTTTAATTTTAATTAAAAAAAAAGGGGTAAGGCCCTGGGGATGGGGTGCCCAGGGCCTAAAAATAGGAAAAAGGAAGGGGGGCCACACAGCCCCCCTTCAGGGGGGAAAAAAAGAAAAAAAACAAAAAAAACAATCGGGCCCGCAGGCCCCGCCCCCTTCCTTCACCACTCTGCAAACGCGCCCCTGGCGCTTTGCAGAGGGGGAACGAATTCCGCTTGAATACTGGGGTCCCTGGGGCCAACTAGCCCACCAGGAACCTCCAGTATGCGCCAGGGGCTGCCTTTCAGAGAGGTGTACAGAGGCCACGCCCCTTTTACACCTCTCTGCAACGCAGCTCTGTGGCGCTTTTGGAGGTATATGGTGGGCTAGTTGCACCCCAGGGACCCTCAGGATTCAAGGGGAGTTAATCCCCGACTTAAAACGCGCCACGGGCGCGTTTGCACAGTGGTGAAGGGAGGGGCGGGGCTTCAGGTGACATGTGTGCAAACAGGCCCCGTGGCGCGTTTTAAGATGGGGAATTAAATCCCCTTCAATCCTGAGGGTCCCTGGGGCCAACTAGCCCAACAGGTACGTCCAGAAAGCGCCACAGAGCTGCGTTGCAGAGAGGTGTAAAAGGGGTGTGGCCTCTGTACATGTCTCTGCAACGCAGCCCCTGGCGCATACTGGAGGTTCCTGGTGGGCTAGTTGGCCCGTAGGGACCCTCATGATTCAAGGGGACTTAATCCCCCAACTTAAAACGCGCCACGGGGCGCGTTTGCACAGATGTCACCTCAGGCCCCGCCCCTCCCTTCACCATTGTGCAAATATTCCTCTAAAATCAGCCGAAATACGAATTCTGATTTACTCACCTGTTATCAGGAGAGACCTCAGTGCTGCATCTTTCAGCCCAGTACTAATCCTGAAAAGTAATTTTAACCGTACTTACCTGTAACTTGAATTTCCTTCCATAGGCTAACATTGACTGGTTTCACTTGGAAATTCTTCTAAGTGTGGAGTTTTGGAACTTTAAAATATTCCTCTAAAATCAGCCGAAATACGAATTCCGATTTACTCACCTGTTATCAGGAGAGACCTCAGTGCTGTATCTTTCAGCCCAGTACTGGTCCTGAAAAGTAATTTTAACCGTACTTACCAGTAACTTGAATTTCCTTCCATAGGCTAACATTGACTGGTTTCACTTGGAAATTCTTCTAAGTGTGGAGTTTTGGAACTTTAAAATATTCCTCTAAAATCAGCCGAAATACAAATTCCGATTTACTCACCTGTTATCAGGAGAGACCTCAGTGCTGCATCTTTCAGCCCAGTACTGATCCTCAAAAGTAATTTTAACCGTACTTACCAGTAACTTGAATTTCCTTCCATAGGATATAATTGCCTGCGTTTTGCTGAAAAAGTTTCTAAGTGTTGATTTTTGAAACATACAAATATTCCTCTAAAATCAGCCGAAATACGAATTCCGATTTACTCACCTGTTATAAGGAGAGACCTCAGTGCTGTATCTTTCAGCCCAGTACTGATCCTGAAAAGTAATTCTAACCGTACTTACCAGTAACTTGAATTTCCTTCCATAGGCTAACATTGACTGGTTTCACTTGGAAATTCTTCTAAGTGTGGAGTTTTGGAACTTTAAAATATTCCTCTAAAATCAGCCGAAATACGAATTCCGATTTACTCACCTGTTATCAGGAGAGACCTCAGTGCTGCATCTTTCAGCCCAGTACTGATCCTGAAAAGTAATTTTAACCGTACTTACCGGTAACTTGAATTTCCTTCATAGGCTAACATTGACTGGTTTCACTTGGAAATTCTTCTAAGTGTGGAGTTTTGGAACTTTAAAATATTCCTCTAAAATCAGCCGAAATACAAATTCCGATTTACTCACCTGTTATCAGGAGAGACCTCAGTGCTGCATCTTTCAGCCCAGTACTGATCCTCAAAAGTAATTTTAACCGTACTTACCAGTAACTTGAATTTCCTTCCATAGGATATAATTGCCTGCGTTTTGCTGAAAAAGTTTCTAAGTGTTGATTTTTGAAACATACAAATATTCCTCTAAAATCAGCCGAAATACGAATTCCGATTTACTCACCTGTTATAAGGAGAGACCTCAGTGCTGTATCTTTCAGCCCAGTACTGATCTTGAAAAGTAATTCTAACCGTACTTACCAGTAACTTGAATTTCCTTCCATAGGCTAACATTGACTGGTTTCACTTGGAAATTCTTCTAAGTGTGGAGTTTTGGAACTTTAAAATATTCCTCTAAAATCAGCCGAAATACGAATTCCGATTTACTCACCTGTTATCAGGAGAGACCTCAGTGCTGCATCTTTCAGCCCAGTACTGATCCTGAAAAGTAATTTTAACCGTACTTACCGGTAACTTGAATTTCCTTCATAGGCTAACATTGACTGGTTTCACTTGGAAATTCTTCTAAGTGTGGAGTTTTGGAACTTTAAAATATTCCTCTAAAATCAGCCGAAATACGAATTCCGATTTACTCACCTGTTATCAGGAGAGACCTCAGTGCTGCATCTTTCAGCCCAGTACTGATCCTGAAAAGTAATTTTAACCGTACTTACCGGTAACTTGAATTTCCTTCATAGGCTAACATTGACTGGTTTCACTTGGAAATTCTTCTAAGTGTGGAGTTTTGGAACTTTAAAATATTCCTCTAAAATCAGCCGAAATACAAATTCCGATTTACTCACCTGTTATCAGGAGAGACCTCAGTGCTGCATCTTTCAGCCCAGTACTGATCCTCAAAAGTAATTTTAACCGTACTTACCAGTAACTTGAATTTCCTTCCATAGGATATAATTGCCTGCGTTTTGCTGAAAAAGTTTCTAAGTGTTGATTTTTGAAACATACAAATATTCCTCTAAAATCAGCCGAAATACGAATTCCGATTTACTCACCTGTTATAAGGAGAGACCTCAGTGCTGTATCTTTCAGCCCAGTACTGATCCTGAAAAGTAATTCTAACCGTACTTACCAGTAACTTGAATTTCCTTCCATAGGCTAACATTGACTGGTTTCACTTGGAAATTCTTCTAAGTGTGGAGTTTTGGAACTTTAAAATATTCCTCTAAAATCAGCCGAAATACGAATTCCGATTTACTCACCTGTTATCAGGAGAGACCTCAGTGCTGCATCTTTCAGCCCAGTACTGATCCTGAAAAGTAATTTTAACCGTACTTACCGGTAACTTGAATTTCCTTCATAGGCTAACATTGACTGGTTTCACTTGGAAATTCTTCTAAGTGTGGAGTTTTGGAACTTTAAAATATTCCTCTAAAATCAGCCGAAATACAAATTCCGATTTACTCACCTGTTATCAGGAGAGACCTCAGTGCTGCATCTTTCAGCCCAGTACTGATCCTCAAAAGTAATTTTAACCGTACTTACCAGTATCTTGAATTTCCTTCCATAGGATATAATTGCCTGCGTTTTGCTGAAAAAGTTTCTAAGTGTTGATTTTTGAAACATACAAATATTCCTCTAAAATCAGCCGAAATACGAATTCCGATTTACTCACCTGTTATAAGGAGAGACCTCAGTGCTGTATCTTTCAGCCCAGTACTGATCCTGAAAAGTAATTCTAACCGTACTTACCAGTAACTTGAATTTCCTTCCATAGGCTAACATTGACTGGTTTCACTTGGAAATTCTTCTAAGTGTGGAGTTTTGGAACTTTAAAATATTCCTCTATAATCAGCCGAAATACGAATTCCGATTTACTCACCTGTTATCAGGAGAGACCTCAGTGCTGCATCTTTCAGACCCAGTACTGATCCTCAAAAGTAATTTTAACCGTACTTACCAGTAACTTGAATTTCCTTCCATAGGATATCATTGCCTGCTTTTTGCTGAAAAGTTTCTGTGTTGATTTTTGAAACATACAAATATTCCTCTAAAATCAGCCGAAATACGAATTCCGATTTACTCACCTGTTATCAGGAGAGACCTCAGTGCTGTATCTTTCAGCCCAGTACTGGTCCTGAAAAGTAATTTTAACCGTACTTACCGGTAACTTGAATTTCCTTCCATAGGCTAACATTGACTGGTTTCACTTGGAAATTCTTCTAAGTGTGGAGTTTTGGAACTTTAAAATATTCATCTAAAATCAGCCGAAATACGAATTCCGATTTACTCATCTGTTATCAGGAGAGACCTCAGTGCTGCATCTTTCAGCCCAGTACTGATCCTCAAAAGTAATTTTAACCGTACTTACCAGTAACTTGAATTTCCTTCCATAGGATATCATTGCCTGCTTTTTGATGAAAAAGTTTCTAAGTGTTGATTTTTGAAACATACAAATATTCCTCTAAAATCAGCCGAAATACGAATTCCGATTTACTCACCTGTTATAAGGAGAGACCTCAGTGCTGTATCTTTCAGCCCAGTACTGGTCCTGAAAAGTAATTTTAACTGTACTTACCAGTAACTTATATTTTCTTCCATAGGAATCCATTGTCTGGTTTTCAGCAGAAAAGTTTCAAAGTGTCGATTTTCACAAACTACAAATATTCCTTAAAAATCGCCTGTATGACTTAAACGCATTCTTTCAACTGTTTACAGGAGATGCACCAGTGCTGGATCCAGGATCCAACACTGAGTAAGAAAAAGTAACGATAACAGTTTTTACCTGCTAAGTGAATTTCCTTCCATAGGATAACATTGGTGATTCTATGAGAAAAAGTTTCTAAGTGTCAACTTTTAAAATACAATAATATTCCTTAAAAATCACGACTGTAACCAAAACGCTTTTACTCAACTGTTTACAGGAGATGTACCAGGACTGAATCTAGGATCCAGTCCTGTGGTTAGAAAAGTAATCCATAAAATAACTAATTGCATTTAACTAGAAATTTACATTGAGCTGAATGTTGCATTGTGTTTGAAAATGTGGTGCCCATTGCAACAACTGTAACTACTGTACTTAAAAGTCTATTGCCTATGTGCAAAGTATTTAAACTAAAGTAATTCATTCTGAGAAAGTATTTTTTGTAATGTAATGTATAATGTAATTACAATGTAATTTAAAAAATAAAATATGTAAAAAAAAAATTCTAAAAATGTAATAAATCAGTATGAAAAAAATTAATATAACAATTAATACATTTAAAAATTGTCATTTACAAAACCTTTGAAATTCACTGAAAAAACCGTAGGTTTCAGACATGTTATAGTTAGGAATTAGCATTTAAAAAACCTTTGAAATTCACTGAAAAAACCATAGGTTTCAGACACGTTATAGTTAGAAATTAGCATTTAAAAAACCTTTGAAATTCACTGAAAAAACCATAGGTTTTAGGGACAGTTATAGTTAGTTGGACATTGCACTCGTACAAAACCCGTGAAATTCCCCCGTTATAGTTAGTTCAGCTAACTATAACTCGCGCCCCGCAATGCACTGCTGATGACGTCACATATTACATCACTCATGACATGGTCAGTGACATCACTGATGACATCACTGATGACATCTCAAATGACATCACTGATGACATCATCCACGTGATAATCTGATGCACCTCCTCACACCCTAATATAACCTTTGATACACCCAATCTAAATTACAGACTGCCATTCGCAAAACCATAGACACTCCAACACCAATAACTAGATACCAAATCACTGATTCTTAGGTCTACACACACACATCCACTCACTCACCCGTACAGTCACTCATACTTATGGTCACTCAGTACAGGACAATCATATGCACTCTTACTCCTATATAGACACTCAAACACCGCCACTCATCCATAGAGGTACTCACACACCTAGTCAGTCATGCAAATAATTAAACACCCTGCCATTTACTCACCTATACAGTTATACACACACCAGCTCACTTAATCATACAAATACTAGCACATTGTTACGCTCTTATACAATCACTGATACAAGCACACACTCATCCATACAGCCACTATCACAATCACTCACTCTCGCTTATAGCTATTTATATACTCCAATACACATATATACTGCCTTTCACATATGTAGTTACTCACACATGTACCACTGGGACATACATTCACTCACTAACACACTCTTACACACACTTACCCACCCATACAGCCTATCACAGATGCACTCTTGAAACCATCCACCCAGTGAATCACCCACTCACACATCTATGCACAGTCGCACACACCCCATCCACACAAACACTCAGGCACCCATACAGATACTCAGACAACAAATCAATAACTCTTATAGACACTCATGTAGCTATTCACAAACCCATGCAGCCACTTACACAGCAACAGACGGATACAGACATTAACCCAGTTTAGTCACTAACCCATGCATTCAGTAAGATACGTTTAATCACTCACTTATAGAATTAGTCACGCACCTACTAAATCATCCATACACACACTTATACACCCACTCATTCTTCAATACGCCTTTCCCTATATATATATTAAAAATATTTAAACTTTACAGAAACACACAGTCACTGGATGATGTCATCAGTGATGTCATTTGAGATGTCATCAGTGATGTCATCAGTGATGTCACTGACCATGTCATGAGTGATGTAATATGTGACGTCATCAGCAGTGCATTGTGGGGCGCGAGTTATAGTTAGCTGAACTAACTATAACGGGGGAATTTCACGGGTTTTGTACGAGTGCAATGTCCAACTAACTATAACTGTCCCTAAAACCTATGGTTTTTTCAGTGAATATATATATATATATATATATATATATATATATATATATATATATATATATATATATATATATATATATATATAATAGGTTGCCCCCAGGTAGAGTACACTCGCAGCAGGTTGAATCCATGACGAAAGTGCTTTATTGGATTTCATGCATCATAAGCGACAGTTGGGAGCAGACGCGTTTCGGGCATTGCGCCCTTCATCATAAAAGAGGGGATGTTGTTTGTAGTGGCCGCTTCGTGACAGTATGCCTTTGATGAAGGGCGCAATGCCCGAAACGCGTCGGCTCCCAACTGTCGCTTATGATGCATGAAATCCAATAAAGCACTTTCGTCATGGATTCAACCTGCTGCGAGTGTACTCTACCTGGGGGCAACCCTTTTCTTTCATATAATTCAGCTGGCCCGGTCGAGGAGTGCACCACCAGAAGAAGGGAATCGGGTCCGCGACTTGCTCACCTGGGCAGGCATCAAGCGGAGCAGCGGGATCCTGTGCAAAAGAAAGGTGACTTTGTGGGGTTTCATCAGCGGGGTTTTAATCTGGCTGCATGGATGGCGGCAATCCACAGGGATACCACATGGACTACATATCCCACAATCCCAGGCACATGCCGTTTACTCACCTGTGTGTGATGGACATAAAAGAGGGGATGTTGTTTGTAGTGGCCGCTTCGTGACAGTATGCATTTGATGAAGGGTGCAATGCCCGAAACGCGTTGGCTCCCAACTGTCGCTTATGATGCATGAAATCCAATAAAGCACTTTTGTCATGGATTCAACCTGCTGCGAGTGTACTCTACCTGGGGGCAACCCTTTTCTTTCATATAATTCGGCCGGCCCGGTCGAGGAGAGCACCACCAGAAGAAGGGAATCGGGTCCGCGACTTGCTCACCTGGGCAGGCATCAAGCGGAGCAGCGGGATCCTGTGCAAAAGGAAGGTGACTTTGTGGGGTTTTATCAGCGGGGTTTTAATCTGGCTGCATGGTTGGCGGCAATACACAGGGATACCACATGGACTACATATCCCACAATCCCAGGCACATGCCGTTTACTCACCTGTGTGTGATGGACATAAAAGAGGGGATGTTGTTTGTAGTGGCCGCTTCGTGACAGTATGCCTTTGATGAAGGGCGCAATGCCCGAAACGCGCCGGCTCCCAACTGTCGCTTATGATGCATGAAATCCAATAAAGCACTTTCGTCATGGATTCAACCTGCTGCGAGTGTACTCTACCTGGGGGCAACCCTTTTCTTTCATATAATTCGGTGGCCCGGTCGAGGAGTGCACCACCGGAAGAAGGGAATCGGGTCCGCGACTTGCTCACCTGGGCAGGCATCAAGTGGAGCAGCGGGATCCTGTGCAAAAGGAAGGTGACTTTGTGGGGTTTCATCAGCGGTGTTTTAATCTGGCTGCATGGATGGCGGCAATCCACAGGGATACCACATGGACTACATATCCCACAATCCCAGGCACATGCCATTTACTCACCTGTGTGTGATGGACATAAAAGAGGGGATGTTGTTTGTAGTGGCCGCTTCGTGACAGTATGCCTTTGATGAAGGGCGCAATGCCCGAAACGCGTCGGCTCCCAACTGTCGCTTATGATGCATGAAATCCAATAAAGCACTTTCGTCATGGATTCAACCTGCTGCGAGTGTACTCTAACTGGGGGCAACCCTTTTCTTTCATATAATTTGGCCGGCCCGGTCGAGGAGTGCACCACCGGAAGAAGGGAATCGGGTCCGCGACTTGCTCACCTGGGCAGGCATCAAGCAGAGCAGCAGGATCCTGTGCAAAAGGAAGGTGACTTTGTGGGGTTTCATCAGCGGGGTTTTAATCTGGCTGCATGGATGGCGGCAATCCACAGGGATACCACAGGGACTACATATCCCACAATCCCAGGCACATGCCGTTTACTCACCTGTGTGTGATGGACATAAAAGAGGGGATGTTGTTTGTAGTGGCCGCTTCGTGACAGTATGCCTTTGATGAAGGGCGCAATGCCCGAAACGCGTCAGCTCCCAACTGTCGCTTATGATGCATGAAATCCAATAATCGTCATGGATTCAACCTGCTGCGAGTGTACTCTACCTGGGGGCAACCCTTTTCTTTTATTTATATATATATATATATATATATATATATATATATATATATAATCAATCAATCTATCTATATATATAATCTATCTATATATGTGTAGTGATAGTTAGGTCTGCTTTCCATAAAAATAGCGTTTTATTGGTTTGCTAATAACTTTGGCCCTATTTCACGAATCTCCACAAAACATTCCAAAACAGAAGTTCATGCACCTCAGCTGCTTCCTGGAAATTTTCAGGGTGATCCGTCAAATGAAGACTGAGAAAAAAAGAGGGTTCCCAAAATGCAAAATCCTCATGCTTTTCCATAGAATTCTTAAAGATGGGTTACAGCCAGGCCTGAGCAGAACTGGCGTAGTTGCACTACGTGGAGTTCCATGGAGTAGGGAAAAAACTCAGTGGAACTCTGCTCCGCGCCTCCGCCCTCCCCCCCCACCAATCTTAAACCCCTGCTAATAGCTAGGGAAATCAACCCTTGCCTGTAATTAGACCGCACAAGTAGGTCTTCCCCGAGCGGCGGCATGCGCAGTCCTACCATGACGTTCGTATGATGTAGGGGTTTGCAGAGACCACGGCGAGGAGAGGAGGGCAGCCCAGAGACGCCACGTATAAGGTAAGTGTATTTTTTTCAAATCTTATTTATTTATTTTTTTTAAATATTTATTACGGGGTGGAGGCGGGGAGCTAAAGGTGGGGCCCGGGCTCAGAACTCTGCTCCGCTGCGGAGTCAGAGTTTTGCCTAAACTCAGAGTTCTCAGCGGAACGCGGAGTAGGCAAAACTCCGCAAGCTCCGCCAGCGGAGCGGAGTTCTCTGCCTGCCCCTAGTTACAGCAAAAACTGCTGAATGGAATTACACCAAATTCGACAGAAAGCTATATCTTGGTCTGCAGATTGTGCTTTTTGTGATTTGGCGTAAATCTGTTAAGTAGTTTTTGAGAAATGTAGGGTAAGAAATAATTGTATATTTAGGCAATTGGATCCACAAGAGTCTCGAGAGACTCTTGTGGGAGTGCCAGTTTAAAAATAGAGCATTCTGAATGGTCCAGGAAGCTTTTTTTCCCTTGGTACATCTCGCTACCGCTTGAAGTCAAACTCCAGCGAATGCTCCGATTGGCTGCCAGCAGCATACGAAAAATTTTGCAGGCTGCCATTACAGGAATCGGAGATTTAGGGCCTGATTTAGATCTAGGTCACTTTTTCAACAGTTCTCCGCCTGCCTACTAGGCAGTCCGCCCACTTGATTTAGATGTTTGGGGGTCCATGGGCAAAAAACCACCAGAGTTCCACCGCCTCTGCCAGAAATTTTCACCCGCGTCACAGGGCACCATAGGCAGAAGCAGCGGGTGTCCAGCCCAGGGTTCCACAGAGCTAATTGCGGTGTGATTTTCGTCGAGGCAATTGTGGTGGGATCACCTCCCACATTGAGTTGGCATAATCGAAGGAAATGAGGTAAAAACTTACCTTTTTTCCTGTTTTCTTCTCCATTACCGTTTTGTACACCATCGTCCAGGTCCCTCCTTTGCTGTTCCTACTCCACCACGATGCCAAACGACTACGTTTTCACCAGGATCTAAGGTAAGCTACTTGTACAATTGTCCCACTATGATTTATGTATTGAC
Organism: Calotriton arnoldi; assembly: GCA_963921515.1. Taxonomy (NCBI): domain Eukaryota; kingdom Metazoa; phylum Chordata; class Amphibia; order Caudata; family Salamandridae; genus Calotriton; species Calotriton arnoldi. Next base: position 1,550,324 of record CAWUFW010002341.1, on the reverse strand, counting down.
ACATCTTTGGCAGTGAAAGGGGTCTCTTGCCCCTAAGGACTCTCTAAGCCTCAGGGGAACTTATCCCCTCTCTCAACATGCGCCAGGATGTGCTCATGCAGAGTCTGCCCAGAAGGGGGCAGGGCCCTCTCCCGACGTGCTGAAAAGCGCCTTCAACAATCCTGCGTGCTTGAAAGGATGTCTAAACGGAAATCTGAATCCAGACCGGGGGGGTTCGACTGCAAAAATAAAAGCTATCACCCTCGATGGATACATTGAGTAGGTAGTGTCACATATGTGCACAGAGGTAAAGGAATTTGTAAGGAAGCTCAAATTACGGGCTTTTTTCAAAGACAAGGAACTGCCAGAAAGAAGACAGGGATGACACAGGCTTGAGGATGAAATCCACCTTTACCCATCCAGATTCCACCCTCCCTATCGAGTTATTGACCTTCGAGAAAGCCGTGATGAAGGAGGTGGAAGACATCGACACCAATGGCAACCACATCTTCCACAATACCACCAAGGAGGAGAAGGAGGCAATCAAACAATTGTCAAACAACAGAGACATCATAATAAAACCAGCAGACAAAGGTGGGGCAATTGTCATCCAGAGCGCCCACGCATATGACAACGAATGGAGACGTCTGCTAGGAGACCGGAGGAACTACGAATTACTACAAGAAGACCCAACAGAATCTATCAGGATCGCATCAATGGTAGAGGAAGCCCTCTCACACAATTGGATCTCCAAAAAAGAGTGGGAATTTCTTATAAATAAGTCTCCTAGGACCCCCTACTTTTACACCATCCCGAAGATCCACAAACATCTGGAAAAACCACCAGGCCGCCCCGTAGTGTCCGGCATAGGCTCGATTTTGGAGCCTTTATCAAAATTTGCAGATGCTTTTCTCCACCCTCTGGTCCAAAGAACGGACACGTATCTTAAAGACACGAAAGAGGCTCTTCAATTACTCGAAGGGATAGATTTTGACCCTACCATAAACATCCTGATGGGACTTGACGTGGAGAGCCTTTACACCAGTCTCCCCCATGATGAGACTCTCACCATCATTGAGGATGTCCTGTTCACCACGGATTGGGAATACCAAACCCCACGAAACGTAGTGATGGAATGCTGCTATTTGGCCCTCAGGAGGAATTTCTTTGCCTCCGAGGACACACTGCACTTACAGAAACACAGGACCAGCATGGGGAGCACTTTTGCTCCCAGTGTAGCTGGTCTCTATGTCCACCATCTGGAGACCAAGAAAATCCTACACCAGAACAATCCTTTCAAAGCCCACATAAAAACGTGGAAACGGTACATCGACGATGTGCTGGTCATTTGGGAAGGAGATGTGACATCTGCAGAAGCCTTTATGACCTGGCTTAATCTACAGAATGACTATCTCAAGTTTACCGGCACTTTCTCCAAGACCGAATTGGTCGTTCTGGATCTCAACATCTACCCGGAAGAGGGTACTCTCAAGACCACCACGCATTTCAAGACTACTTCAAAGAACTGCCTACTGTTATATAACAGCTTCCATCCGCGTCACCTACGGGATAGCCTCCCGTATGGGCAGTTCCTCCGCTTACGAAGGAATTGCACAGAAATCAGAGATTTCAAAAGACAAGCAACAGATCTCCAGGAGAAACTAAAACAAGCATTTGCAATGCAATAGGTCTCGCATTTAGGCGAGTTTACTATTGGCATTGTAAATGACACTGCCTTTTATTTATGTTTTAAAAAGGAAAACAAAAAAAAAGCCATTGTCATTTGCAATGTCAATAGCTCAAACTCGTGTAAATGCGAGACCTATTGCATTGCAAATGCTTGTTTGTGGTAGGCTCGGCTCCTAACTAACTGTTCACAGACAACCAATGTTGTCAGCGCCTTGTGCAATTCACAGTTACAATTATTATAACAGCTGCCAGTGCCTATTTCTAAAGAGGGGCGGCTGCCAACGCCGTTGGAGTGACATCTGCCGTAAGGGGAACACGGTGATAGTTCTCCCTTAAACCAGGGTCTTTTGAAATCAGAGAACCATATCAAGAAATATTTACCAAATATTATAAAATAGGAAATTTATGAATAAATGGCAATTCCGATGGTTATTTAAAAACAATACATGTGTTTTGGTGATTTTCTCGACTGTCTCCCTGCATTAGGTTTGTGTCTGTTTACTGTGAGCTCAGACTCATTTCTCACTCATCCAACTTTGACAGCACAAAACTCGTGGTGAGAGACTCGACCAGACAGAAAGCAAGATTTTTGTAACTGAAACAGGGGAAACAAGTCAGCGCCCAGACTAGCGCGAGCACCTCAGCAACATAGCATCAGTGGAGCTCGAGAGGTTCGGGCACCGGCTGCCGAGGTGTGAGGGTGCAGTCTGTAGGCAGACGGCTCCGAGCCTGGCAGGACCAAACTAATCTTCTATCCGCCTGGGCGCGATAAAACAACTACAACTCAATTGTTTTTTCGTGATTCTGGTTCTTGACAGTGCTTAGAAGCCCCGAGGCTGCAACAGCTAGCGCTATATAAAACAAACATTGGCATAGCCAATAGGTCTCGCCTTTGGGACCTTATAAGTATTTAGCCAGAGCGAATGGTTTTGCCAAAGTCTTTAAGTCCACTTGGAGTCAGGGTCTGTCCTTAAGTCATTAAGAGCATTTTAAACAAGCATTGGCAAAGCCAATAGGTTTTGCCTATGCCAAATCTATTGGCTTGGTCAATGTTATTTATATGGTGCACAGAAGTTGAGCTGGTGTGCAACATGGCTTAAAGTATAAAAAAAAATTAAAAAAAAGCACTATGACGTGGTCAATGCTGGCCACATCATAGCACTTTTTTATTTCACTTTAAGACATGTTAAAAAACCATGTAAACACATTGACAAAGCCAATATATTTTGCACAGGCAAAACCTATTTGCTTTGCCAATTCTTGTTTACTCTTCCAGTCAAGACCCGGCAGCAGTAGGCAACGAAAGAGGCCTCTTGCTTGATAGAAATACAAGAATGACCGCAGCTCTCAAAAAGGAATAGAAAAACCAAGTTGGCGCACATGCTTCTTGAAAAATACGTAACATCCATCTGGTTTAAAAAAAAACATTATTTTAATGTAAACTGTGGTACAATCAATTAGTTGATAAGATGCCATAACATCAAATCAGGTTTCTTGTAAAGGTCGACTGCCCACCCATAAGGGTCTCAAGATGCTACATCACATTACCACAGTAGATCAATGCATCCATTGGAGAGATCTGTAATTAACCTGAAAACACAGATTTGACTCTGCCTTGACCATCTAACCTTTCAAGCTTGTGTGGTCGAGAACTTATGTAACATTTCGCTGGTTTCTAACTAACACCTGCTACAAGTGTAATAGGGACCACAGGGACAGTAGAGCGCACCAAGAAGCGCAGTAATAAGTCATCAGAGAAGAGTAACATCCTCAGCAGGGTCCCAGTCTGTAAATGCACCACAGTGAGTTTTGAGTTTCTCGGAAGTGCTCAGAGGTAGTGACGGCAGTCCCGGGTCACAGGTCATGCTGCACATAAAAAATGAGACGGCAGCCCCGCTTACAGTATCTGAAGAATAAAACTAGGAATGCATTAAAATGCACAGTGCCAGAGAAGGAGAGCTTCAACGGGCGATTGACAAAAATCATGTGCTCTCGTATCCCCCGCTTAAGTTTCGTCTGGCTCTCTTCAGCACCTCCACAAGATTGATTGTGGCCATGTATCAATGCAGGTTTGGGAAAGTGCTGGAGAACAGATGGGTCTTGAGAAGAGAGGAGCAACGCTCTGCTTTGCAGTTCTCAGCAAAGTTATAAAACATGGCATGCATCACATGGCTATTGCTTTACATTAGATATTTCACTATAATCTGAGTGCACTTACCACTCTCCTGCCAGCGACTGGCTGTGTGATGAAAGCAGAAGGCAGTTCATTATCGGTTCCTTAACCCCCATGTGCCGATAATGCACGTGTACTAATAGCAGCTGAAGAAATGGATGGTGTCCCTAAAAAGCTTACGACGCCTCATTAACAAGCCAAAGGTGACACACATCAACACGCCCCAAAAATACATTAGTCGATTGAGAAAAAAAAATACAGTATGGAAATTAAAAAAACAAGTACTGAAGTGGATGCCTGCTTGTGCCCAAGGGTGACGGTGAGGCTATGAGGCACACACTCAAGTGGGTCCCTGCTTGTGCCCCCGGTGGCACTAGGTAGTGCATGCTTCGTCCGTTGCGCGAAGAAGGAATAACAAGCGCGCGCCTCGCGCGGCAGCAGGGGGAGGGGGCCTGCACGATTCCCTTGCGGGAGCGTGGGCAAGGCGCGATGATTTCGACCATATGGCACCACCATACGGCGCTGCGCGCTCCCGCAAGGGAATCGCCAGACGTACACGCGTTGCCATTGCAAGCAATGCAACGCGTGCACGTTTGTGCCCCCAAAGCTGTGCCGATAACTAAAGGCTCTCCTATGCAGCGCATGCGCGCTGCGTAGGCGAGACCTAAAAACGGAAATACCCAGCGAGGATTGTAGAAAAAGCAATGAAAAGAGCACGCAACAACAATAGGGAAGCCCTACTGGAACCCAAGATACCAAAAGACCCAGAGCAGAGACCAATATGTGTCACCACTTTTAATACAGGTTCTAACCAAGTAACCAAAATTGTGAATAAACATTAGAGGTTATTGAACTGTGGCAACCTTAACCTCCCCAAACCGATGTTTTCTCACAAAAGAGGAAGGAGCTTGAGGGACATGTTGGTCCATACAAGACCACGCAGGACACCACCGACAGAGGGGCCCAATACGATGTTACCTCCAGTGAATGCCATCACCCAGGTGGCAACTGTAGCAAATGCCACTTAACTAAGAAAACCAAAAACATCAAGTTCAGCAATGGCACAGAATGGGAAGAACGTCGGTTTACGAACTGTAACAGTAGAAACGTAGTATACTTGATCACATGCCCTTGCGGGATGGAATACGTGGGAATGACAAAACGACCAGTCAAAACCCGAATAGTGGAACACAGGTGCAATGTCCGCTGCAAGAAAAGTACCACGAAAATGGCCACCCACTATCTAATGTCCCAACACACAATGGAGGAGTTACAGTGGACTGTCATCGAACAACTGAACAACGAGAATGGCCTCTTTGAGAAGGAACAACCGTGGGTGTTCCGCCTGGGAACACACCTCACAGGATTGAACGATGACATACCATGGAGCCAACTAGGTTAGGCACATCAGCCTGTGTAACTACAGAGGACATACACCTACCTAGGAAACAGTATACACCTTTGCATACATAGGGTTGTACTTTTTACAATAAGACACTGTTTTCATAACTACCCCCATCCATATATACAGCAAGCCTTATGGACCTAGAATTGCCCATATAGCCCCTCTACGTACCCGTAGAAGGCCATCTGTAACATACCGGTTTTGGCTCTTAGACAAGTAATGGTAATATTACATTGACCCACGGTGAAGTGTCCATCACTAGGGGATACCTTCAACACACCAAGATATATAACATCTCCTCGTTTGGAAGCTTCCCCATTGTATGGAGACATGTCCATATTACCCCATCGAATCCCTGCACATTTTTAGGTCGAGCCTAGCGCAGCGCGCATGCGCTGCCCTAGGAGAGGGCCTCTTGGAAACACTCCAGACATTCAGAAAGCTTTCTGAAAGCTTGTGCGTGTGGTTGTCACATTCTATTGGCCTTTGCGTGTGGCTTTCAAAAATGAAAGCACGCAATTGGCCAAAGGCGGGTGCATGTCCCACCTTTTCTGAAAATGTTCACTCCCACTGCCTCCAGCTGTCGGGAGCGAGCAGCGGCGCACAGGGTGCCATCTGTTTTTCTAATTAGCGCGGTCGCTTTCACTTTCGCGCCTGCGCTTGTTTTCGCTTGTTTTAATTGTTTCCTGCCCGTTTTGACTGCAACCTGGAGCTTGTGGTGAGGTGTGCTCTGGTGTTTACGTTTCCAGCTCAAGTCACAAACCATAACACGTTTAAATCCTGGTTTCTCCACTTGGCACCAACCGAGTGATCTTGTGCAAACCACTTTAACTCCCAGTGCAAAGTTGTGGATACCCTGGAAACGGTCTAAGCTCCCGTATTAAGCCTTATCTTGGAAGACTGCATGCCTGCACCCTCCTGCACTGGAACCGCACTGTCGGGGTCCCCCGAACCCCAGGATGTCCTCGGTGCTGGCAGAGCTGCGGAAACCAGGTCCCAGGGTCGCTCCCTCCTGCGCCTCTCCTTGTGCGCCCCTGCTTCCTCTGTGCACCCTCAGCGGCAGCGGGTGGCGATCGAAGGCTCCTCTGAAGAGTGGGCGCGGTGCCCTGGCACCACCGGGTGCACTGCCGCTGCTCATGGGTCCAGCTGGGAGGACGAGGTGAATGTGTGAGGTGCCACATGTGCACCTTTCTTCCCCTGCAGTTAGCCTTGAGGAGCTCTCAGCTATGGCACAATACCGGCGGTTGACACGGATCCTCCCCCTACCTTTAAGTACAGTGCATCCGCCCTATCCAATTACAGCGCCATTTCTACCCCCCGTGCCCTCTCCCGGCCCCTTGTGCGCTCTATTGTTTGCTAACAAGCGTCTGATGCAATTTAGGAGCTGCCAGACTATGCCAGGCCGGGAGGACGTGCCTTATTCATGATTCGCTGCGGTGGTGAACCTTCAAGTCTTGGCACCTCCCCCAGTGCCCTTATGTGATGGACAAGGCGCTATAGGTCACCCTGCTAAAGACAGCTCAGTGTGTTGGGACCCTACTGCAAAGAGTAATGTTAAACTCAGGCTGTCACAATTGGGCAGATATAGGCCGCAATCCTTACGAGGTCGATATATTTACAGCCATATGTGAAACTCAACCTGTTATCCTTTGTAGGTCTATATAATCAGGGCCAAATGAATTATTCTATTATGCAGCCACAGCGTTTTTAGCATAATTATAGAGTTGCGGCATTTGCCACTTAATCTATCATCTGCTGTATCTGTAGATTTGAACCAAAAAAATGTGTCTAGCTAAATCGGATCAAAAGTTAATAAATATGTGGCGACACCTGCTTTGGCGCAATGGAATGCCATCCGCAAAGGTTGACTGGTCAACCTTCCGTTGATTATGGTCGTATTTGGTTGTTAAACTGGCCCCAATGAGGTAAAATCTTTGCCCAGAAAGTGTTGGCAAGTGTAAAAAACACAAACTAATGAGCCAATACTATTAAAAAAATCGTGCCTCATCATACTGCATTATTTGCCTTTTTTGCCGCATAGTTTGGTCCTCCCTTTCTGCGTCATTCGAGTGGCCTAGGAGATAATAAATATCATAATACAAATTCGGCATGTCATCTTTCCGAGGTCGATAAAAATAGACCTGCAGGTGACACTTAGGCTTTAATCCTTCTGAGGCTGCTAACGTGAATACCATTCTACTAACTCCCTCCATTGATCACCAGCAATCTAGATAATACAGTTAAAGGGGGGGGATCAATAATTGCTCTGTAAAAGTATTATGCTTCACTTTTATTTGTCTCGAGGCTTGTATTCACAGGGTTAGCTAGACTTTTCCTGATAGTCAGTCACCCGATTCTACAACTCTACCCATAAGGAAATCCATCGCGATCTGTACATCTATCTGAAATGAAAAGACTCCCATCTCACCGTGAAAAACTCATTTTTCGAGACGTCGCTAGTCGCCCAGGTGAGTTTTGGAATTGGAATGTAGTGGCATTTGGATGCCCAGTTAATGCCAATGTGCCAAGGATCTCCTGTACACGTGGTGCAGTCGATGTCTTTTGGGTTCAAGTTTGCGCACAAGAAAAATATCGTACTAAACATAACGAATTGGATAATATTTACAAAGTGCACTTATTCTGGACTTCGAGGCGCTACAGCGTAATACTGAAAAGAGCGCCAAGATTCTGTCCTGAAATGCTTTGGAAAAGGCGGCAAAATGGTGCATATTGTTGTGGCAGTGAGGGGAGTGAGCTGGGAGGGGTCGGTGGGTCTGGAGAAGAGCCTGGGTTCAGATGTGGATTGGGGTCAGACGACCCACGAAAGCACTTCCTTGACGTCCTGTCTCAATTCACATAACGCAGACGCCGCCCGAGGGCCAGGCCTACCGGATGCCGCCTGCCCGCACCTCAAATACACACACCTCAGCGTCTTTTTGTTATTCCAATGTACTGGACAAGTGCCCCATCCAGACCTTACTGTGGAAGTACACCCTGACCACCCCTCCCCCCCCCCCTCAGCCGCCCTCTCATCTCCAATAGATCCTTTGCACACTCAGGCACACGCAGGGCCGGCTTTAGAGCTGGTGGCGGCCGGTGCGAAAATCTTTTTGGGCGCCCCCATCAATGACTTCAGTCCCTACGAGTCCCTCACTACCACCCTCCACCAGTGTCCCTCATCTCTCCAAAGCCATCATCTCTCACAGCATTTCATTTGCTTTATAGCTCTGTTCGTAGCAATGTAGGGTGTCAGAGCACTTTACATCACACACATTACACAGAGATAATGAATCATACCTGTATAATAAATCAGTCTATAGGAAATGTTACTTCAGGCAATGAGAATTACAAGGTGTAGGAATCACGTCATCCATATGAGTAGGTAATAGATTTTAAGAGTGGTCTGCAGAAGTACAAAGTCAGGATTTAAAACGTACCCAGAGGTTGGGGTTGGCTTTACTAATTATATATTTCTATACAAACAAACCCTTTTTTGGCAGCATTAGGTTAATGAAAGGCTGGAGGAATAAACATAAAGTTTTAACCTATACAGTGGCGTAATAAAACGTGAGGGGTCCCCCCAGCAAGAAATGCTGAAGGGGCCACTCCAACTCACATCAGTAGGGGCTGAGGGGGCCCCCTCCAGTATGTGTAAGCCTGGGCCCCCTGCACCACGGGGGCTGCGGGGGCCTTTGTTACGCCCCTGAACCTATACCATGCAGTTTGCATGCAGCTTTTTGATGACAGTTCATAGGTCACTGTGCTATATCAGGATTGTAACTTGAGAACTGCAAGTAACAAAACAATCTCTGACAAAAGCAGTGACCCACTGAGCTATCCAGATAAAATACAGTTCTGTGATCTGCATGGTACACGTTCTTTGCGGCAGGCGTATTAACCCTCTGTGCTACTTCATGATGAGCCAGAACTGCTACTAGACAAATCTCCCCTCCAGCAGGAACCTTAATCACCAGAGTTATCTTGACATTTTTGTTAATGTCAGAAAACTGCTGGACACACAAGGAACTCTGCAGCAGGTTCTTTTAAACCCATGAGATATTTCTAATTACAGCGCCCTGCACTCAGCGCCTGGTGTGGCTGCACCAGTCGCACTTCCCTAAAGCAGGCCTAGTGCACAAGAGGGAACTCAAGGAGACCTGCATCCTGTTGTTTTACACAGTGTGTGAACGCAACCCTGGAGAAAAGATCACGAGGACTATCAGTAATCAGTGCGGATACAAAGGGCTTTAAGTGGGATGAAAAAAGCAGGGGGTCTCTAAAAGGGGCGTGACCTATGTAATTAAGGGTGTGGCGTAAACATGTAAACTAATTTCTGTGACTTCCATAGTGCACCGCCCAAACGGTATTTTGGTTTCTCTGCAAGCTTTCTGTTATTGTATCCAGATACATAACACAACAACTTACATACACCTAAAACCAGAATAATGTATATGACGGTGCACTCCTTTTTCACAATGATTAGTTCAAAGCTTTGTTGAGGGTTATGTGTGCAAACAGGTACCACCTCTTGATCTCAGGTGTAAATGAATATGTATGAACTGCGCTGATGCTTGTCAGGAGCAGTGTCTCTCTCTGCACTACAAACGTACCCTCAAATAAGGGGTTCCTCTGTACATGAACTTAATAAAAATCACATTGTGGTTATCATAAAGCTTCTCCTGTCGTCAAGAATCTCTTGAACTGAATAATATTTGTCCTTCCAATGAAAGTGATAAATTTCCAATGAATTTTGCAATTTCTTTATTCTTTTTGAAAGCGTCAAACTTTGTTGACACCATATATAAATCTCATCGTGTATCAACAGCAATCCCCATGCATTTCGGACCGCGTGTGAACCTTCATCTGGGGATGAATTTTCTAAAACAAATCAAACACATGATTTTAACCATCATCTATACAAACAAAAGGCTGATGTACTGCAGACATTACAGTTAAAAATAAAAAAGTATGGCAACAACTCTTCTCATGGACACCCCCTCGAAACAATTAGGAAGCACCTCCACTGGACTGACCTCTAGAGACAGAGCGACAGACTACATGCAAGGCAGAAATTCGCCATATAGCTGCTACTTATAAAGGGTACACAGTGTGCAGCAATTGTATAGCTCGACAATCCCTGGTGGCACAGCACCCAGGATAATGTGCTGCATGGCTATCCATTTACAAGGTCCCAAAGGCGAGACCTATTGGCTATGCCAATGCTTGTTATTATTTCACATCTGTACAGCAAGTATGGAAACAGAAGTAAAAGCCAAGTAGAGGCTGTCAATTACCCCATGGTTCCGCATTGCAGAAGCCAGATGGGTTAACATCAGAGTGTCTCTAGTGAAGGGCGCTCGTACATAGATCACCAGCAATATACTAATACCACGTTTTGGGTATTTGTACACTGTCTCGCTAGTTACCAGGAAGTGCGTTACTTTCCCCTCGGGGATCGTAACCTCGCTTTGCCAATCACCTCGCTATGAATCTGCATTACGGAAGCCTTGTGTATTAAAATCAGAATCTCTCTAGTGTATGGGTGCTCATACTTAACACCACATCTCGGGTATCTATATACCATTTTTGCAATAAGACCGGAAGTGTATTACTTTTCCCTCTGGGATTGGACCTGATCTTGGGGGCCATCTTGGGTACATACACGTACGAGTCTTTTTAACAACTAGAACTTGATGAGACAGGAAGGAGTGGTAAGCCCCCTCCCTCCGTTGTTCCGCATCACGGGAGCCATCTTGATTTTTAACGGACTAGTGTTCCGTTCAATCAATTTTTCCGCGCGCAAAGCCTAATTAGCAATGCTTAAAACGGAACTCCTCACGCTGGCTAAATGTTCCACGGAACCGCGGTGAGGTAGTATCCAGGCGAGCGAGTAACCTTGATGACGTAAGTACGGCATAGCCACCCAACAGCAGAAAACGGATGTTTTTTACGAAAGGGGTACCGTCTTTGAAACCTACAGCGGTATTTTGTTTTTCTCATGACAGTGTTTGACTACAGGTGCTCCTCCCCTCCCGTTCTACAGGCTCATGGAGCACTAGATGGGCTAATTAAAAGTACGTGAAAAAGCCTAATCACAACTGATATTTCACATAGAGACTGCACCTAAGAAGAGTTGCATGAATGCATTTACTGCGGGCTCGCTAATAATTCGGTCCCCAACTATAGAGTGTGTGGTTTATGTTATATGTTTGTTTGGTCATGTATTGTCCACATCGCCGGCATAGCACAGCACCTTTTCACAACACGCAAAGGCACAAGAAAAATACATCACGCCTGCAAAAATATATCACCTTTTTTACAGGTTGGCACCACAGAGGGTGTAGGGGGACTGTGTTATGTAATGTTTTAACTGTCTTCTAGAACTTCCAGACCCAATACAAGAGGAATACCTATTAGGGTACAGTATGAAGTGCATGTTGATTAGAGTGTGCAACACATAGTGGTTATCTTGTAAAGAATCCTCTTTTTATCATTAGTACTTTGAGTGTAGAAGGGATCTGTCTAGGTCCTGATGAGAAGCCAGGGGAGGGCTTCGAAACATGTCGACAAAGGAAGTACTGCACATTAAAGCATAGTACCTCCACTTATTCCCTACTTTTAACGATACCAGCTTTTAGGAACATTAAAGTGTTTTTTTCCACCTAGCCAGGTATCTTTTAATTAATTCATCACTTCACTTAGTCACTCCTGACCCTTCCACTCGCACTCCTACACACACATAGTATTGTCAAAATCAGTGCTCCCGCGTAGTCGTAGGTTTCAGCACGCCCGTCCCGCAGCGGGGAGGGAAGACCCGATGATGAAGCATGCCACCAAGGGTCCTTTTGGTGGGTGAGGAGTATTTTTACAAAGCTGTGTGCTTTCCCAGAACTCAGGAGCCACACCTCTTTTTGGAAGAACACTTTTGCCTTATGTTACAAGAGTGGATCCCTGTGTTTATTACATATCTACTGGAGGAGGACGTATCCACCTCTTATGCTGATATAGCGCTACCTCTTCACTCCCCCCCTTTTGTTTTCTTGCTACATATGTGTATTGACACATTAATAGGTAGTACTTATCAGTCTACACTCCACCAGTGACTCACTCTGTCAGCAAACGGCTGCTAGGACACCGCCAGCACAATGTGAACATCTAAATAGGCTTGGCAAAATACCGCCGGCCTGACAGAGTACTGTTAGCCAGTAGGGGAAACCACCGCAGCAGTGGTTTTGCCAGCACACATCTAAATACGGCTGGCAGAATATCGTCAACTCAATGGAGTACTTGGGACCGCCTCCATGAAGGGACAACGGTAGTCCCGCCAAGATATAAATCAGAACCCTAGTCCCCTGTCCTGAAGTTATAAAAAGCTAAGATATATGAGGGCAGGAAATGGATAACCTGAACCCGTAGGCCCCATGGGGGGAACCCAGTGGCGCCCCCGCTCTCCCCCGGGCCGAAAAAGAAAGAAAATGCAGCAATCTTGCAAGACTCTTGTGGGATCGGGGAAAAAACTAGAAGCCCCAGGGAGCCCACCCACAGGGCAGTTTTCATAATGGGGAGGGGGCTGCATGGCACCCCTCCCTGAGTCTTCAGAGGCCCAGGAGAGCCCACCCCCAGGGCCGAAATGATTGTTTATGGTGAGGGGCGGACGAGCGGCCCCTCACTGAGCCATCAGAGGCCCCGGGGAGGCCCCAGGGAGCCCACCCCAGGGCGAAAAAAGAAAAAGAGTAGAAGTAGAGATACCCTGACCCCATAACCCTTTTGGCCCACAGGGTTACATTTTGTACTGCAATTCCGCAAGAAAAAATGAATAAAATGGCAACTTCACCAGTTTTATTTATTTGTCCTTTGGGGGAGGCCACTGTACATTACTTTTTTCATTTGGGAGGGGATGTGGGCCCCACCCACCGAGCTATTTAATGATTCCAGGTACCCCTTCACCCAGGGCTAATGCAAATATCCCAGGGACCCCATCTCCCAGGACTATATTAAGTTTTGCAGCCCTTTCCCCCCGTGCCTGTCTTTGAGGTAGGTAGGTCGCTCTGGCCACAGAGTGCTCTGCCCACCCTGAACATGGGCAGGGCAGACAGGAAATAAGTGTTTTGTTTCTACTATAAGGAACAAAGCGAAACACTGCTCCCGCCCTGCGGGAGCGCGTGGTGAATGTGGCCAGCTCCCACACCGCGAGGACATGAGCTGCCTCCTGGTAGCTGGTGGGCCGTGGAAGCCTTGAGGCTCTCCACGCGACCCCCAGTGAAAAGCGAGGATGTAGGTGGACACCTACATAAAAAGACTATAAAAAGAATGCAGTATGAGGTTGCTAATAACAATCATAAATGAACAGCTGGAGCCACTCATTCACTATTCCCAGCTCCCAGCAAGCAGAGCCCCATAATGCCCTTCATTGGCTGATTTGCTTATTTTTGCATGCTCTGTATTTACCTAGTCTGAGCAGGGGCGCCACCAAAATGTTTTCTGAATGTTGTGGTTGCTGGAGATAGTGCTGCAGGCCCTCAGAAATTATTTTCATAATTTAAACCTATGGCCTGAGGATTGCAAAAGAAAGACCCTGACATGTGTAATGTTGTTTTGAATCAGAATGTTTATTTAAAATGTTTATTATGAAACATTGCAATGCTTGTTATTAATTATGTTTTTTTTTAATATGCACATTGAACTTATTGGTTTCAACGTTGAATCCTAACATGTCATTATTGTTTTATTGAGGTAGTGACCCTTGATAAAGCCAATAGGCTTGCTTTCATATATTGATGTGATGACCCCTTGACAAAGCCAACAGGCTAGTCTTGCATATTGGTGTACTCACCCCTTGACAAAAGCCAATAGAATTGCCTTTTCTATATGGAGATTCTGACCCCTTGCCCAAGCCAGGTGTTGACCACCTGTGGGGAGTTGAGGGCAGGGTGTGGCCAATTCCCATGCCATGCATGGGCTATGGCTATTGCCCTGCACCAAAGCGCACACCAGGCCCTCCGCCCAACCCCATACCTTTGGCCGTGTGTGGAGTTGGGTCGGCCTTGTTAGGGATGGCAATAAAATATTACTTTATGTTTTAAAAACCTCTAGAAATTCACCGAAATGAAACAAATATGACGTTATAGTTAGGTGAAAATACCAGTTAAAAAGTAAGATTTGAAACAAACAAAAAAACACTGAAATTCACCAGTAATAGTTAATAATGTAACTATAACTTGTGCCCTTGTCATGCACTGCTTATGACCTCACATATTACAACACTCATGACATGTACTATGATCATTTTTAACATCACTGATGACATTATTGATGACAACACTATGTATGGCAAACGCATTTCAAGACCAGCAACCATTTTGTTCACTAATTTCCAACAAAATCTCACATTTGGACCACTTGAATCACCCAAATGTCAAGGGTTTGTGGAGTTCCTCAAGGGCCAACCCTCACTCACCTTTTGTTCAACTTTTTCAGCATCTGCATAAGCCCTCTGGCTCAGCTCCTTGAGTAGTACAGGTGTTCTTCCCAGTAGCTGCCCGTCCACTGGCAAAGTGGTGGTGGTGGTGGGGGTGGGGGGGGGCAGGAGGAAGGAGGTTGGGGGGTTTGGGGACAAAAAATAAAAAACTTACCTGAACACCGCTGTCGCCGCCGCCCGCCGCATTGCGCTCTTCCAGTCTTCTTCTTCTGGGCACAGGCTCCAAGACTGCACTGCGGCCAATTCTGACGCTGCAAGAAAGCAGCATCAGGATTGGCCTGAGCGCTGTCAACTTGCACTCCCAGGCAGACTGGGAGCCTGTGTCTGTTCTCTCCAGCCCCAGCAACGCAGCTGGGGCTGGAGAGAGCTTCAGTGCGCATGGCGGTTAGGCCGGCCTGAGACGGCCGGCCAAACCGTCAAGCGCACTGTAACAGTGCCCACCACTCCCCCACCAGCAGTGTCATCCCCCTGGACCTGCTCCGAAGATTCGTCAGAGTCTTGGGGGCGGGTCCAGGGGGATTAAAATAAAGCAATAATAAAACGGGTCTAAAACCCGTTTTATTATCATTTTATTTGAATTTGGTGGTGCTCCTTCGCCCTAATGGAGGGGCCGACCCTGGTTCTTCCAAACATATGCCTTTGAGACACAAATCTACTGTGGTTTGTAGAATCAGTAAGAGAATCTGCCTAACATAATTTCATGCTTGGACCATCTGTTCCACCGGATGAAGGAAAGGTTCTTGTCCAATAATTCCACCAAAACAGAGATCCTACTCTCTAGAGACACTAATTGTGATTCAAGTTTATTTAGCTGGCTCTCAAACCCAGACACGCCATCCACTTCACCGAAAGTAAGGCAAAAAAAAAAAGAAAATTCATGCTGACTTCTCTTCTGCATCCAGGTCAATATTTTGACTAAGAGTGTAAATATTCTTTTCGCTCTTGTTTGTAAAATCCTTCCTCTCCTCCATACTGACTACAGAGTCAACCTGGCAGAGCGCTCATATTGGAGTGCTCTATTATGCTAACGTCATCTCCTCTGGCCTCAGTGCTTAATTTATAAAAGAATGAGTGCCGGTGCCCAAAGCTTTGCTCAGAATCCTGCACCCGGTGCTACAAGAACCAGATCAGGAGGACGAGCGTGCTCTTACATGGCTCCTAAAACGTGGCATGACCTTCAATGCTACTTCAGAGCCTCCTCCTCTCTTCTTGAATTTCGTCAGAAGCTGAAGACCTGGCTTTTCAATGAACCAATTTACCACAGGTGGGGTTGGGCACACACATGCTCAGCACCAGGATACCTTCACTGGTGATGGTGCGCTTTACATATACACATAATATAACATAACATTGAAATGTCGGGCACCGAAAACCAAGGCTGTGTAGACTTAAATCCACATCATGCCTCTTTAATCCACTACCAGACACTCCCTGCACTTTTATCTCACCCTTGCAGGTTCTTGCTTCCTCACTGTGGGAGGCTGGCTTTGCATATGGTGCACACTTAAAGGAGTGATGCACCTTACACTAATCCAGGTAACCCTTATGGTGATTTTAGTGGTCTTTGATAGCCTTAGGCTTTCAAAGTGGTAGCTGTGGAGAGCAGCCTTCAGGCTCATTTTGAAGGAGTGTAAAGCAGCTGGTTTTACCACCTTTATGTAATATTGTAGATTAGATGAAAAAGAACCACACAGTGTTTATAAAAAAAAAGGCTATTTATTACACTACACAATCACTATCAAATTGGTATATCTCCTAGCCGGAGATATCAACAATACACATGAAAATACTTCAAAGAAATCAGCTGGGCGTAGTTCGCGTAGTAGCGCTACGCGTAGCTACGCAAAGTGCACTTCGCACCACGCGAGCTACGCGTAGCTACGCAAAGTGCGTAGTGCACTGTGCAAAATGCTGTTCGCACTGATTGCACAGTGCCGGATGCTTGTCCGCACTGTGCAATCAGTGCAAACCGCATCTTGCACAGTGCAAGCGATCGTTTTCTGCCGCTCGAGTAGATTTCTACTCGAGCGGCAGCTTTCTCAACGTGGACTGGTAGTTTCTCATCGCGAGCGGTCGCGGCATACGCGACCACTCGCAATGAGAAACCTGACCTCCCGCGTTGAGAATCTCGCGAACGAGGAAAAAGTCTCGCCGGGATGTCATTTTGCTTGCTCGCGGTCGCCAACTTGACGTTGAGGACCGCGAGCAAGCAAAAAATGACCGCTACGCGTGTTTGCACTGTGCTACGTGCAATTCGCGTAGTGCGAAGTAGCGCAAACTTCGCAAACTACGCGAGCGTAGCGTAGTACTTCGCCCAGGGTTAGTAAATAGCACAAATATACAGACAAACCATATACTAAAGAAGTGGAATGTGAACTGCAAGGAAGAATGGGACTTGGACCAAAGGACTCAGAGGAGCTTGGAGAACCAGGAACCACCCAAGGTAAGTACCCAGGAACCCCAAGGAGTGTGCAGAATGGAAGCACAGCTGTGTGCCCAATGGAAGTCAACGGAGAAGTCGCGGTTGCAGTTTTAAAGAAAAAGACCCATCCCAGAGGACCCTGAAGAAACCCTTTGGAGGACAGAAGGTTGGAGAGCCACCCCACCCATGAATGCCCCAGGAACCAGGTTACTTGCACCAGGGAAGCGACGTCGGAACCTCCCGTTGACGACAATGGAAGACTTGGGAAGAAAAGCCTCTGGAAAAGTCTCTGAAGAAGTCATGTGGAATCCAAGGGTGGATTCTTGAAGAGATGAATCTGCAAGCAGAGGGGCAAGTTTCTATGCCACTCGGAGGTGACCAGGAGGCACGGAAGCACAATGCCCACTCTTGGCAGGGAGCTCAGGAGAGTTGAAGAGGACCTTGTTGCTGCAGCTGCGGGGACCAGGCGATGCTGAGGAAGACAACAAACTGTACACGAGCTGTCCCATGTCAGATGTCGGTGTCCAGCGGGAGCACCAACAAGCCTTTGTAGCTGCAACTGGCATGGAAGATGCAATATGCAATCGTTGGGACCAGCAAGATCTAAGGGACTCACCAAGTGCAGGAGAGTAGTAGTAGACCCCGAGCAAGCAGGGGAGCCCACCAAAGTAGGAGAAGACCCTCGAGAGGACCCCAAGCCCAAAGGCACAGGAGTCCCAAGAGGACCTCAGGCAGCTCACCAAAGATGGAGGCCCACGGTGCAAGGGATGCAGTGAGGATGCTGATCTTCAAGGGATGAGGTGCTGGGGGCTGGAGCTTCTTGTAGCCCAAAGATCTCTGGAGTGCAGAGCCAACAAGCCTTGGCAACGGCAAGTCAATGTGATGCACAGGGGTTTGGTCCCAGCAGCTCTGACAAGGGATACTGTCCTCCAAATTGCAGGAAATACTGGTCAGGCCTCTGTAGAGCCACAGAACCACCACTTGTGTTGTTGGGCCTCGGGAAGTCCCTAGGACGACAGGAGCAGCACCCTGGTCAGCTTCGGTGCAGTGCCTGCAGGTGCAGGGGAGTGACTCCTTCACTCTAAAGGAGATTTCTTTGGATGTCCTTGATGCCAACAGGTCTTCTGGAGAACCTGAGTGAAGCACAGATGAGACAGAAGACTTGCAGAACAGCGGGAGCAGGGGCAGCAGGAGTCTTCCTTGATGCAGTCTCGGTTCCAGACGAAGTCCAACAAAGTCCAAGTGTCAAGATGGTCGAAGAGTGTCTTGGTTTCAGAGGTGTCTTGTTTCACGGGGCAGCCCTCAAATACCCAAGGAAAGGGTAGGAACGACTCAGTGGTCCCTCCCAGAGGAAGGACTGGACAGAGGGAAGGATATCCTGTCCTTTGTCCAGTTTCGCACTAGAGTGAGAACCAAGGGTTCCTGAACTGGCTCAAACTGGTGTATTCAAGGCGGGCACCAAATGTGCCCTTCAATACAGACTGGTGGTGCTGGAAAGCGCCCCCACCTCAGCCCAATACACTAAGTTCTCTCTGGGAGGTGGTCAGACCTCCTTGTGACAGGAAACCTTTTGTTCTACCTTCCCCTGCTTGAGCTCAGCTCCTCAACAGGAGGGCAGAGCTGTGTCTGTGGTCGGCAGCAGCACTAACTTGCTGGCAGACCCTGAAAAGTTGGTACCGGGAGTACAGGGGACTCCCCTAAGGAGCCCTCCAGTACCTGGAATCATACCTCCAACACCGGAATTGGTGTTGGGGTATGATTCCAACATGTTTGATACCAAACATGACCTGGTTCGGCACAGCCATTATATAGTTAGACATCTCGTAATGACTGATGTCCACTATATGTCTTAAAATGGCTGACTGCACTTACAAAGCCTGGAGAATCGACTCCAGGTTTGTAGGGGTGTCCTGCTCATGCAGGGGCACCCTCACACTTATAACCAAGCACCCTGCCCTCAGGACTGAAGGGCCTACCATAGGGGTGGCTTATAGGTTTTAAGCGTGGTGACCTCAGATAAGAAAACGTATATCTGTCGTGAGAGGTGCTAACACCACCTCAAACAGGCTGCAATAGCAGGCCTGTAGTCTGAGTTTAAGTGGACTCCCATTGGTGGCACAATACATGCTGCAGCCCATAAGAGACCCCTGGTGTACCTATGCCCTTGGCACCTTAGTACCATATACTAGGGACTTATAAGGGTACACCAGTAGCCAATTGTGGAGGTACAAAAGTACTTACCAAAGCCATTTTGGGAGGGAGAGCACAGATGCTGGGGTTCTCGTTCGCAGGATCCCAGCATACTACAGTCAAAACATATTGACACCATGCAAAAAGTGGGTGGTAACCATGAAAGCAGATCCTACTTTCCTACACTCGCAGTGTGAGGTTTTTCCATATTTCTCTTCCTTCTTCTTTCTGCTTTGCATTTATCCCTCTCTTGGTCTCTGTAAATGTCTGATACAGAAATATAAGCGCCAGTG
Source organism: Calotriton arnoldi (assembly GCA_963921515.1). Classification (NCBI taxonomy): domain Eukaryota; kingdom Metazoa; phylum Chordata; class Amphibia; order Caudata; family Salamandridae; genus Calotriton; species Calotriton arnoldi. The sequence continues at coordinate 1,530,695 of CAWUFW010002341.1, read as the reverse complement.
CCCACAAATGAGTGCAGATGGGCCCCACAGGCAACCACCTGCTAAAATTAAGCACTCTCTGACTCCAAAAAAGCTGTGTTAGGTTTCAAAGACTAGAACCAGGCAGCAACACTTAACCTTTGTATGTGGGACCGCATCAAGCCACCCTTAAAGTGCTCCACTACATCCCTGTTGACACCAGGAACAAACTCTCTGTCCTGTGCACCATCCATGAAGCATACTGCAGCTAAGGCTCAGCATACCTACAGAAGCTGGCAACCCAACATGCCTCAATCAGAGCCTATTAATGTATGTCTCCAAAATGGGTCAAGCAAGGATCATTCAGGATGATAAAAGATGGAGGAGCTTTACTGAGCGTACAAGGACCGAAAATCTGAAATGCCCTCAGACTGGAGGTGGAGTCCGAACCCAAATGCCTGTGAATCAGGAAACTTTTGAACCTGAGATTTTTCAAACTTGTCTTTAACTGTACTCAGCACAGGACAGGGGTCGCTATCAAAGAGCTTAAGTCGCAGTTATTCCCTGCCCACCTGGACTCTAATTCACTGTTGTACTCTTCACAACTCTGAGGACCTATATGCTTTTTAATACATAAATAAAATACTGTAAATTTCTTTGCAAAACCTTTGAGCACTGATTCATAGAAAAATAACACCAATTACCTATGTGTTAATTTCAGGTTAGGCACGCTTAAAAGAAGTCCTTATTGTCAAACGAGCTCGGCGTAGCTTACAGTAAATGAGGGAAGAAGCCAGTTGACCTGCTGAAGGTGTCGTTCTCAACCAGTAAGAACCACGTTTTACGCTTCTTCAACTTCTGAAAGTTGTGAAGGAAGTGGCCCTCAAGGGCCACTCGGGTTTCTTACAACCACCTGCTATGCCTTCCCAAGAATGAAGAGTCGGTCAGACAGTAGAGAATACAAACATACATTTTATTAGCAATACTCTGCAGAGGAGTCCAATCTGACCTGCACCCTAAGATGTCTGCCGAGGGACTGACCCACCAACAGTCAGCAGTGAGTAATCATTCTTCGCAAGAAGCCTCCAACCACGCCCACAATGGAAAGTTACCGGCCTGGTCCGAACATGAACAAAGAGGCACAGAAGGATGAGCTACCACCTGCCAGATGGGTACATGCTATCTGTGATTCAAGGTTACCGTGCTGAGTCTCAGATTCTCCTAACGTGGGAACAGAACTACACACTTGGATAGGTATGCGAGGGCAGAATGGCCTGTTCATTAGTAAGTCTGGAAGCAGCCTTGAACAAAAAGAGAAAATAATAACGAAATACAGTGTTCTGCTGAGGCAAGCAATACGAGTACTGAGGCCTAGTTCAGACACAGCCTAAGCAGCCTAATAGGGATTACGAAATACAAAATGGAGTCACACTCGCTAACTAAAGCTTGCACATTACAGGGATAACTCAGTGGGTTGCATAACGTGAATACAAATGGTGTATATTTAGCCACACACTGCTAACCTAATATAACATTGAATGGGTGTATAGAAAGAATGGGGTTTTCAAACCTAACAGACCCTCCTTTTAGCATGGGTGGCTAAATGCTTTATTGAGGCTATCCGGTAGGGTCTTTACAATTCTAAGTGGGGAGAAAGAATATGCATAGTCAGTCAAGTTACAAGGGAGAATAAAGCAGCACATGAGAATCAAAATCTACTTAGTATTCAAAAATACCTACATGTATCAACAACATATCCTGTATCTTTTGCATCATCATAGTAGAGACTTTATTATCACGTAAAAATTTTAAGTATTCGGTCACATTGAATCTCTGAAGATCCAACTTTTCATTTTGTAGCTAGGTGGCATTCTGATTACCTTTCGTAAACACTCATACAATCTTCTGGATGTAAGGTACCCTCCTTTCCATCTGATCCAGGTGTATACCCCTGGTGTACTACCATATACTCCAACACTGCGTCATAATCAGACTGTATCAGAACTATTCAAATGTTCGTTATTAAGCAGGGAAACTATAAGAGACATGTTGACCTAAAAGATATCTACATCAACGCTCATCAACCCTTCTATCTCCTTCTGAAACATGATCTTAGCATTTGTATTGCGTGGATGTCCTTTCCTTACCAGTTAATGTACTTGCGCAGTAGATGCAACAAACTGGGAGACAGTGCATACAAGGGCCTATTGGTCATGTCACATAGTTTTACATTGTACCTGAAGATAGGTGCAATACGTAGATGGGGCAACAAATACAGTGGGGAAAAGAGAAAAGAAAAACCACATTAGCAAACCATCCCCTTGGATGCTAAGTATGAACTTGTGATCCACAGGCGAAGCGAACATTATGAGGCAGGATCAAGGACGGGCCTATTGTCATGTTCAGTCTGTAAATGAAGTCATATGTTCTTGTCCATCTTAATCTCCCCCGCCCCTGGATACGAAAACGGACTGTCATATTAACTATCATGACAGGCCTCTGCCTAATGTACACATTCTTTTGTAGGGCGTAAATCACTAAATGCATTATCTAGGACTGGAGAACGGAATTGAAGGTACACCAATCTGAGCACTTGTATTATCGCTTTATGCCCTCCGGTGCTCCCCTGTGTGAGGAGCCAAAATAACAAACATGTTGACAAGAGAAACTGGTGCTGTATAAACTTGGGTATGCACAGGATACTTCTCATTCAGGGAGTAGGATGTTCCTAACACTATTATTAGCACAATAACAACTATGGATGCAACTTGTACTTTCTATGTACTGACCCTGCTCTGAACAGGGAGGTGCAAAAGGGCTGTTTTCCTCGTCAATTGGGGAACCAAACGGATACATGGTAGTTGGGAGAGAAATGCAACACAATGGAATTGGTGGCCAGGGAACAAGAGGATGGGCAAAACTCTTCTTTCCAGTGTCTTTCAGAGAGCCATCGCTGGTAGGCTCCTATTGTTCATCTAGCGTAGGCGCTATTGAGCACCGGCGGTGGAGCTGTGCGTCCAGCTCGGATCCAGATCCCACGTTGCAGGGCAAGGTATTTCTCTCTCTAGAATCACAGTCCCTTTGCCCCGTTCGTTGACTCTCCAAACAATGTACCAAACTCTCTTCCTCCACTCTATCGCTGGTACCTTAGAGAGGGTACCCGCACCCTATTCTTCATCCATGAAGTCCATCCCCTACTAATCCTATTCTACCTTGGTGCACTGTTCCTCCGTCAAGCGTACATTGTACCTTGCACAAAGGGGTAAAGGGAAGAAGGGGGTCAGACTCAAGAGGGACCAAGGGGCAGAGACTCAAACACAGGTGAGCCCACAGACTAGGCTCAATGGGCTGGGACTCAGGCACAAGTAGACCAACAGGCTGGGGCTCCTGGATAGCCCTTCTCTCTTTTTGTTTTCGGTGATACTGCCTCGTCCAGCACCTCTTTGCTCTGCAGCTTCGCCTCAGTCGTATTCATAGATGCTCCATAACAAGCAGCCAGGCTGTGCATCACTTCCGACCCCTCTCTCTCTCTTTGTGACTGCAGGGCGTCCCGGACCTATTAGCGAGTATAATATGAACTTTTAGTTAACTGGCAAGGATAAAACTTTATATCATTTATTTTTCTCTCCCAACAGCAAGTAATGGGGTAAGCCTTAATTCATTTACTAAGCTCTGAAAGAACAATTCAGACATACTTTGGATCATTGCATCTGTCCATTCCTATATTATTCGTCTAAAGAACCTCAAAAAGGGAAATGTGTGGTGCGAAATTATTGGGGGGCATACAGGTACCCTTCCTAGTAATGTGCATCATGTGCACCATACAGTACATGGGCTAAGCAATGTCTCATCCTGACAATGTGCCTTACTTTCAACTTAGACATCTTTATTTCCAGTGCCCACCCAGCAGGGCCTACTACAAACATTCTCTCATTTTATTCTAATCATTTTCTGCAAACGCATTATTCCTACCCACATCATCTGTTGCAACACAGTTACTCAAGCTAACTAATAAAGGATTTGTGATGTCTCTACAACTGTATGTAGCGTTGCGGTATCATTAGCAATAATGGTGATGCCACCTGGGTATTCAAACGAAAGCCACCGACATATAGTTCCCCTCAAGGTTCAAATAAGGGAACATCAGTCTAGTCTATCCGTCCTTTCATCTCCATCTCAATTCCAATTCCATCAATTTACAGAAAGGAGGAGGCAGTAACATGGCGTACTTCAAGGTGACACATTTTTCTAATCATGACAATTTTTTCAAACAGTGTTATTCTATGGCCAATTAGACGTGCACTGGTGAGGTGCTGGGTCTCTGTTTATTCAAGGGCGTGTTCACAGCATGGAGTACCATATCTGTGGGGGGCGTGGCTAGCCAGCCAACATGGCGGATGTGAATCCCTAGCGCTCGAGCTGCTATCCCCAATAAATCCGTCGAAATTATCCTAAATGTACGCCATCCACGCCAAGAAGAAGTAGGACCAAGCGGCTAAAGATCTGCTGCACCCAGTGAGCCCGGAGCTGAGCCATTTTGCCCATCGAGACTGTGGCGGCGGTGGTGAGGAAGGACAGGGCTTGTTTGCCGCAAAGCAGCGCGCGGGCATTCCGCGTCAGAAGATGGCCGCCCGCGATCAAGCGGCGGCCCCGGAGGTGGCGGAGAACTGATCTCCGAAGCGTGCACAGGCGGAGCCGAGCAACAGGAACATCGCCGCGGACAGAGGGCCCGGAAACATGCCGCCTGGCCCCCCCCGCTCTCCGGGGCCGCAGTTGCCACGGTGGGAAAGACGGAGGCCCACTGACTGCAAAGCCGACGGTGAGCAGAGGCGGGAAGAGGCCCTCCCCGTTGCTGTTACGGGAGGCCAGCCAGCAGCGATATCGCTCCAAGTGGAGAAATCCTGGATCGCACCGTTCTGCCCCCGGAGACAGTAATCGCTGCGGAAAAGCAATCCGGGACCACCAAGCGGCGAGGCCACGCGCGGCTGGCATCTGGTGGGCGGCGGCCGCCCAGGCCTGTGAGGCTACCCACCCAGCGAAGGAGAACGACCGGGGTGAGGTGTTGGTGTACTCGCCAGCCCCTGGATCGGGAGAAACTCGCACCGGACACTCCTTTGCGGGGCCATCGCCGATAATCAACCCCGGAGGCCCAAACCCTGGTGAGTCGGGACCCCAACTGTGGCGCCGGGGCTGTGGCACGGGGGTGATGGCGGTTCGGGGCACCGGGTCCCTGTAAGACGGGCTGCAGAGTCACGGAACTGAAAGGCGGCCTGTGGCGGTGGTTGGAGCTGCCCTATGCTGCGGTGATCCGAAGTGTGCAGCCCGGCAGCAGAAGCGGCGAAGAGGGGGAGGACGGATTATACACTGGTGGAGTTGCGGCTGCGGGGGAAATACTGGCAGGTGCACGACCCTTGCTGTGAGGGACCTGGAAGGTGCTGGACCGGTACCGGTGAGAGTCGGAGGGAGAAATGATCGCCCTCTGGATGCCGGGCCTAGTGTTGTCCAACCACAGAGAACGCAACCCGCCAGCTGAGGCCTAGGGGGCAGGCGTACGTCGTACCGCCGAGGCCGACAACATTGGGAGGCGACGCGGGTCGACCCTAATCCACCAACTGCGCTGTGGTGGCCGATTCTGAGGGCTGCGGAGAGAAGCGGAGGTGGCGCTGATTGTGGGCAGCAGCTGTGGATCCCACGCTCCGGCGCGAATGACCCCACTATCCGAGGAGACGGGACCCACGCGGGAAACTGCCTTGGGGACATCGGTGTTGTCTCACCCTTCGGGACTGCGGTCTCCGAGGTAAGGAGGTCAGGGGTTTAGTGACTGCGAGGTTGTGCATGAACTACCAGTGACGGGGAACGTCCATTCATGCTGTGTGGCGGCTGGCGCAGAGGCGGAGAGCGGCCCTCCTCGCTGTTACTGAGGGAGCCCAGATAGCTGGGGCATCGCGACAGACGAAAAGCCCTGCTTGCGCCGCTTTGCCCCCCGAGACGGCAACTGCCGAAGAGTGGAAAACTGAGAGACAGTAAGAGGTGAAACCACGCACGGCTGGTATCGGCCAAGAAGCGGTGAGGCTGCTGCGGGAGACGTATTGGCAAGCGCACGACCCTTGTTGTGGAGGCCCTAGACGGGGCTGGGAGCACGACCTAGTGTAACCCAGTCACAGGGAATAAAACTCCCAGAGAGGACCTGGGGGACTGGCGTACATCACACCACTGAAGCGGACAATAAAGGGAGGTGGCGCGGGTGGAGGTCTGCCTGAGGGAGTCAATCACGGCCTGAGGAACACTGACCCTCACTCGGCAACTGCGCTGTGGTAGCCGCTGCAGACTGCTGAAGAGGGAAACAGAGGAAGCGCCCAATGTGAGCAGAAGCTGCAGTCCTCACGCTTAAACACGAAAGGCACTGTGACTTGCGGGGACAAGACCTGCACGGATGACAACCTCTGGGGACATCAGTAACGACTAATCCGTCTTACAACTGAGTGGCCCTACAGGCTCACATCACACTGCACTCACGCCGACGTAATCAGATGCCCAGCCATAACCGGAGATCCGGGTGATTTACCCCACTGGCAGGCTATCAAGGCGGAGGTAATAACTAACCCCCACAGACCGGTGCAGGCGGCCTTACCCACAGACGGCGTCAAACAGGGAGGCTATCGCAGGCAGCCCTGCCGGGTCATGTCTCCTGAGTGACCCACGCAGGTGTGAAACTCTCCGGGGTGGCATCATTACCAGTGCGTCGCTCTTTCGTTAACAAGCCCCGCATGCCCACGGCGCAGCAACTTGTGATGGGCAGGATGCGAGCTAAGATACAACAGGGACCCCTCCGCGCGGGAGGCCTGGAACCCATAGGCGTGGGTACTGGAGGAGAGATGGAGCCAACGACCACGGCCCTGGCGGCCAAGATGGACTCAGTACTCGCAGCAGTGGAGAGAATTGGCGCTGCGCTAGAACACACCAGGACCTCTCTGGAAACCCGGATAGATGGGGTTACCTCGGATTTCACGCTCCTTCATGCGGACCATCGCAAGTTGGCCGACAAAGTCAATACACAAGGCCAAACACTGAAAGAACTACAGCCTGTCACGCAAAGTCACACAGCTGCACTCCAAGATCTGATCGACCGCGTTCACGCCCTGGAAGACAGAGCAGAGGATGCGGAGGGACGCTCCCGCCGCAACAACATACGCGTGGTGGGTCTGCCGGAGGGCGAGGAAGGTAGGAACCCGGAGCAATACATGGAGCACTGGCTACGCGATCTCCTGCCCCAGGGAACATTGTCAGCACAATTCGCAATAGAAAGAGCCCACCGCGTGCCGGCCCAGAGGCCCCAGCCAGGAGCCAGGCCACGTCCGCTCATCTTCAAGATGCTCAACTACAGGGACAGGGACGCGGTGCTCCGTGAAACACGCAAAATGGAGGGTCTCAAGGTGAACGGAAGTCCAGTTATGCTCTTCCCAGACTACACTGCCCTTGTGCAACATCGCAGAAGTAACTATGTAGCAGTGAAACGCCAGCTCAGAGTTCTAGAACTGCCATACTCGTTGTTGTTCCCAGCCCGACTGCGAGTGGTCACGAAAGAAGGGACCCGCTTCTTTGACTCTCCTGCGGAGGCATGGGACTGGCTGGAAGAGTCAGGGCTGTGGACGGGTGTGAGGCCTTCGAACCCGGACGGAGATAACCTAGCAGGTCGGAGGACAAGGCGGCGCAGACGACGTGGGACAGCAAGAGGCACGACAGTGGGAACTGTAGTCCCGAATCCGGAGAACATACGACGGGAGAGACAAAGCGTCCTGGAAGCAGTCATGACCCTCGGCTCTCCACACCCTAAAGAGCGACCGGACCCCTACACACGAGGTGCGCTGATAGCCAGTGGCTCTTCGTCGCCATCGACTGCAATATCCGAGGACCTTGGCCTGCCAGAGATAACCCCGCAAACTGCTGATGGCATTATTTGAAACAGTACTGATGTGATGGACTCTGACACAAACGGCTCACGCAAGTAGAACATTCATGATTAACGTTTGTGGTTTTGCACACTGCTGTATAACGGGGTGGGATGATGGGGTAACACACCAAACGCACCTCACACAGAGACGATGCAGTAACACTGGGCCCGCACCTGGCCACCTTACACACGCTGCCAGAGGAAATACAAACACCTGAGTTGACATTTAGAGCTACACGCTGCCGGTCTCGTACGTTTATGCAGGCGATTAATCGGATGGCATACTGCACATATAGGAATGGGGGGGAACGACTATAGTAAATCGTTACTAGTACACACACCCCAACAGGCAACACACTGACCTAGTTTGTACTACCCAATTGTTACAGAGGTTTGGACGGACGTTGAGGAATGTCCACCCCATATATTATGATGTTAGTAGTTCATTTATTGTTTTTGTTGCAGCAACGTGATGCACTTATCCCTGTCCCTGATTCCCGCTCCCCGTGGCGCGTCCCGCCCTTGGCGATCAAACTCACCAGAAATGGCACGGGCTAACATAATTACATGGAACATACGTGGCATGCACACACCCACGCGACGCTATTCCATATTCGCATACCTCCAGAGGCACTCGGTGGGAATTGCCCTACTGCAGGAAACGCACATGACGCAGCTGGAATTAGACAGACTGCGTAGTCGTTGGAGGGGACAGGTGTATGGCACGGTATACTCCGCGCATGCGAGGGGCACCCTAATCTGGGTGAGAGCAGGCACCTCGTTCATTTGCGAGGACACGGTGATAGACCCTGAAGGCAGATACACCTTAGTGCGAGGGACACTTAACGGCCAATCAATATTGTTGGGCTCAATTTACGCCCCGAACATAGACCAACCCTCGTTCCTAGCACAATTGTCCACAGTGCTGACTTCTCATGCTGGGCTTCCCTGGTTACTGGGCGGAGACATTAATTCAGTGCTTGATGTACACACGGACAGATCCTTTCCACCCCTTCGGAAGACGTCTGCGATGTGAAATGCGCAAGCTCTCACAGACTGGCTCTCGCATTGGGCATTGTTAGACATGTGGTGGGTCCTCCACCCCAATGAACGCATCTATTCCTATTACTCTGCAGTACACAACCTACATGTGCGGCTGGATAGGGTTGTGGGCTCCCAATCCCTAATACCACTAGTTGAGGTGTCCGAGTACCTAGGACGGACGCACTCTGACCACAACCCTATGAGACTCCAGCTCACCTGGGAGGCCGATCGTCCTCCCATACCCACTTGGCGCCTCCAGCCGCCCGCACTGGAAGACCCCGAATTCCACTCATCACTGGGGACGGCTGTTCTTGAGTACTTCGAACTCAATGAGGAGACAGCAAGTACGACACTGGTGGAATGGGATGCCCACAAAATCGCTGTTAGGGGGCACTGTCTCGGCACCACCTGGAACATACGTAAACAGCTTATGCTATCGCTCACGCGCCTAGAAGCGCAACTGCTCAAATATGAGCGAGAGGGCGAGGGCGGAGGCAGGCATTCGGGCCAGCTGGAGGGCCTCAGGACGCAGCATGCAGAACTCATGGAGAGATTGCGGTGTCAGAACTATACAGCCCACGCGGCTCATACCCAAGCTAAGGCGGACAGAGCGGGCCGTCTTCTGGCCTGGCTACTTAAGCAGGAGCATAATCGCACCCCTATCTGAGCCATACGCACGCCGGAGGGGACCCTGGTATACACACAGCGTGAGATACACAAGGTGATGTCAGACCACTACACAAAACTGTATCAATCCAGGGGGCGCTGCTCCGGCCCTGATCTGGAGAGTTTTCTAGAGCCTATCCAGTTGCCCACAGCCTCAGAGACGCACCAGGAGACACTCAATGGTCCCCTCACTCTAGAGGAAATTGGGGAGGCAATTGGGTCTATGGCATCGGGAAAAACACCGGGACCGGACGGCCTACCTGCGGAATACTATAGGGCCTACCGGGAGACTCTTGTGCCGCATCTGCACACCCTTTATAACACAGCCCTGGACGAAGGGAGATTACCTCCGTCGATGTGTGAGGCCTACCTGGTGTATATGTACAACAATATATGTACCAAGCACAGAAGCCAAAGGAAAAAAACGCAGTTTCAAGTGTTAGGCATTCAGAGTTAAGGCTCATGCACCCCATGCACCTCATTTAATATGTTAGTCCCCTAGTCGCCAAGGAGCTAATCTCCTACCCCCTTTCGACAGTAGGTGACCTGAGAAGGAAACCTCCTGTCGAAAATACTTACCCCTTTAAAAAACAAACTCCCTGGTCAGTCAAAGCTAAAGGTAAGAACAATTTGTTAAAAAAAGCAAGTGTCTTTAGTGGGCAAAGGTAGGTACCTTTGTTCAATTAGGGACCCTTCCCTTCAGTCAGTGTAAGGGGAATACACACTTTAGATAACCCCTGCTCACCCCCTTTGGAGCTGGGCACGAGCAGACAGTCCTAGCCCAAAGGCAATGTGTGAAGTATTTGTATCAACACTCACAGTAACACAGTAAAAACACTTCAAGAAGACACCACACCAAATGCACATCCTCAGTCTCTGTCACACTGAAACCAAACAGGCAATCCACAATCAGGCAGAAACACACAAAAAATTGAGCAAGAAAATAGCCACTTTCTAAAAGGGCCTGTTGCAAACACAGACTTTAAAACCCATCCTTACTAAAAGGTGTGTTATCAAATTCTGAGTCCAGGGATACTAGACTTCAATTGTCTACCTTATCCCTATGGGAGGATACGCTTGTAAAATTTTACAACACATTCCCCATTCTGTCCTATGGGCAAGATAGCCTTTCAATAATGAAAAATGAAATGGGCAGTATGTCACTATCAGGGCATGTTACACACACCAGTACATATCCTACCTGTCACATACACTGCACCCTGCCTAGGGTGGTACCTTGGGCCTACCATAGGGGTGTCCTATGTACAAACTGCGCACAGGCACTGCGGTGGGAGGCCTGAGGCATCTTTTCCAGGCTACTCATGTGGGTGGCACAATCAGCACAGCATCAAAAACATAGGAGGTAGAGGCAAAAAGTCAGGGAAAACCACGCCAAGGATGCCATGTCTAACTCTATGTAACCGTACTGTCCCTACAACTTTGCTGTGTGTCTGAAACGATGAGCAAGTAACTACCTTGTATTTTGAAACCTTTTTATAGATGCCCTGTCTTTCTGCATGGTCCTAAAAGGCGCAGCAGAGCCTATATCTTTTACCAGCCAATGTTACCCCAGACAAGGACCTAATATATATATTCTATAAGCAATACTGCCAAAGAATGCGCTTTAGATCAGCGACAGAAAAATATTGAGCAGCAGAAAAAGCATAATAATAACCAGAGCAGCAGACAACTGGAGGGTCACATTTTTATTTTTCCTTTGAACTGCACACAGGTCAGTCACAAATTGTAAACACAATCGAAATAGTGGGATTATTACAATGTACCAGCCTTCTCCTCACCAACACCTTTCTCAACCAAATCTGGAATCATACACAACAAGGCTCGTGAAATCTGTAGGAATCCCAGCTCTACATCGCCTGTTGCCCACAAAGTGGGTGGCACATCCGGAAAACTGGGGGGGGGGGACAAACACTACTCCCTACTTACATTAAGGCCCATCATCAGACATTCACCTGCCTGAGAGCAGTGATAATAGGATGCCAAACCCATCACATGCTCACCACAATTAGACATAAACTGAAATGAAAAATTCACAATAAAAAAAAGACCAATAATCAGAGCAAGAGAGCGCAAAACATATGCTACAACTAATGCGTCTGAAGCACCCACCAATACACGCATAGCACTGTACTATGTTAAATACATAACAGAAAGAAACAATATAGACCAATTACTTCCCAATATCTACAACCAAGTCGCTATTGCAAAAAACACAATAAAAACGAATCTGCAAATAAACAATCAAATTCCTCTTTTAAGACACAAATCCTGTCCACTAAAATCTAAATAACACCTTCACTCTCCCATCTTTCCTCTGACAGCAACAACCAGAGCAGCCTGAACATCACAGCAGGAATAGGAACAGCAGAAAGAAAAGATCAGCTGAATGTTTAAAGCAATAAAATCAGAGGGATATTTGCAAATTGACATTTCTGAAAACAATGCTACGGCTGTCTCCTGCTGGGCCCCTCTAGACTGTACATATGCATTTTAACTCACTTTTCATTCCCTGCAAACAATTTTTCTTATCAAACCCTCTCTGTACCATCATATTTTTCCTTTTTCTTAAACTCTTTCTACTTCATTCCTTGTACAGCACTATAGTACCCTTCATCCTTCAGAATACCATCTATCAACTTTCTTTGAAAACAAACCAATATTTACTGTACGTGCACCTTAATCTGATCAGAGAACATTAATCCAATAACCAACTGAGTCACAAAGAATATCATGCCACCGGCTCCAGGACATTCTATCCCACAGTGTTGTGGAAACTCTAGATACACACTTTCACAACACTCATGAACCAATTCTTTTAGCTCCTGTGTTGTTCTTTCAATCTGTACACAATTAACATCTTTTGCTGGCACTCTGCCCTTCAGGAAAGTCTGGCTCCGCGCTGTGCATCTCTGCCTGTCTGTGTCAAGAGCTGGGCATGGCCCTCATCTTCCTTTCTGGCTTTACAGAACTCTCTCCCCAGCGTGAGGCCCCTCCTTGGGAATTCCTCCCTTATCTCACCGAAGGCCATAGCAAGCTTGCCACACACTGAATTCACAAGCTATGTTTTTCAACTTTGAAAATCCTTTTATTCAGCATAAAGACACACTGCCTGGAGTGCTTGAAAACACTTTTTCCAAATTAAATACACGTTCTGTTGTGGGCAAATCCAAATGAAACACACCCACTCAAATCAATCATATGTTAACTTCTGAGCATTGCACCGAATTTCTATGTGCCAATTTTCCAGAATGCAGTTCGTGTCTGAAGCTGGAAAGCTCTAAGTACCGACACACTGCTCCCTTTTTCCCTTTCCAGAACTCCTGCCCCCCCCTTTCATGGAGAGACCGAACACATTCAGTGCTACTGAATTACGAATGTGTATTTCACCTCTCCTTACTGCACCTTTAGAATGCATGTCTGTTCAGCATAAATATACATTACCTTGAATCATCACAACACTGTTTTCAATTTAAATGCACATCCCTTCCTTACATTCTTCTCATGTTGTACTCTTCCTATGTCAAAACAAATGTACATTCTTGCTAGTATTTCTGATCAAACCAGATTTTTATTTATTTATTATTTTTCCATTCTTCAAAATTTAAAGTGTCGTCAGGAGGCGCTAGCTAACCTCCTTCCAATGGGCATCTGCAGAGCAACAACGACAACAAGAGACCAAATTAAACTCATCCCAGACATTTTCAAGAAGGGGCCACACTCATCATTTTGCCTGGCAAAGGAATTGCAAGTACTTTTCCCAAAGACGGTCCTCAGACCGTGTCAAACAAAAACCCCACACAACACAGCTTGCTGAGGCAAGGCATCCTTACCTCCACACGAAGAGCACAGTCGCTACTCACTCAAACAAGCATTTCACAAGCACCACCACCGACGTCGGTCCACAAACCTCATAGCATCCAAACACAACAATCAAACCACAAGTCAGCCCAGAGACTGTACCAGAACAAGACAGTCCAAAGACTGCACCAAGTTCAAGCACCAAGTTCAAGAAGACAGTCCGGAGACTGCACCAAGTTCAAGAAGACAGGCTCTAGCCCCAGGCCTTTTCAAGCGTAGACCAAATTTCCAGTTGGTCTGGCAGATTATTCGCAAACACTCTTTGTCTTTTAAAGGGTCCGCAAACTCACCAAGTTGAAGAAGACAGCCCAAAGACTGTACCAAGACACAGCCCGTCGGCTCGTGCCGTTCAAGCAAGGCAGTCCGAAACCTCCACCAAGACAGTCCGGAGACTGTACCAAGACACAGCCCGTAGGCTCGTGCCGTTCAAGAATGGTGCCATTTTTCCAAGAATCAAATCACTCACCTGGTGCACACAGGTCGAGTTAAGTTATTCTCCACTGCCGACTCTTCGGACAAAACGGTCAACTCCAAGGTTTTGCCTTCTCAGGACCCCAGCCGGTGACCACTAGACGAGGAGACGCCCCATCAGCCGGGCGGGGCAGCTGCGAGAACCAAGCTCGATCGTGTGGGTTACCCGATCCGCCCAACCGACCAAGAGCACCCCGACCCTACAACCCGATTATGGGAGAGTCGGATCACCTTTCGGGGTCCCTGTTCGGGCGCCAACTGAAGGAAGTGTCCGTCAAGGGCCCCTCGGGTTTCTTACAACCACCTGCTATGCCTTCCCAAGAATGAAGAGTCGGTCAGACAGTAGAGAATACAAACATACATTTTATTAGCAATACTCTGCAGAGGAGTCCAATCTGACCTGCACCCTAAGATGTCTGCCGAGGGACTGACCCACCAACAGTCAGCAGTGAGTAATCATTCTTCCCAAGAAGCCTCCAACCACGCCCACAATGGCAAGTTACCGGCCTGGGCCGAACATGAACAAAGAGGCACAGAAAGATGAGCTACCACCTGCCAGATGGGTACATGCTATCTGCGATTCAAGGTTACCACGCTGAGTCTCAGATTCTCCTAACGTGGGAGCAGAACTACACACTTGGATAGGTATGCGAGGGCAGAATGGCCTGTTCATTAGTAAGTCTGGAAGCAGCCTTGAACAAAAAGAGAAAATAATAATGAAATACAGTGTTCTGCTGAGGCAAGCAATACGAGTACTGAGGCCTAGTTCAGACACAGCCTAAGCAGCCTAATAGGGATTACGAAATACAAAATGGAGTCACACTCGCTATCTAAAGCTTGCACATTACAGGGATAACTCAGTGGGTTGCATAACGTGAATACAAATGGTGTCTATTTAGCCACACACTGCTAAACTAATATAACATGGAACGGGTGTATAGCAAGAATGGGGTTTTCAAACCTAACAGTTGCCTAACAACCAACTCTAGATCTGACACAGCTTTTGAAACCATTGAAGTGCACCAGTTCCACCAAAGGCTGGACGTATAAATTAAACAGAAGTGGAACCAGTGATGAGCCCTGAGGAACCCAAACTTGACAAAGAATTCCGTGGCTTAAATGGGGATAAAGACACCACCTGACTGCAGCAGGTAAGAAAGAGGAGAACCAGCCCAGTGCGGGTCCTGCCCGTCCTGCGGTCTTAAGAGACGGCCCAAAATCCAGTGGTCGGCCATATCAAAGTCAAGAGTTGTAATCCAATAAAATAGATGATACTTGGTAGACGGGAATCAAGTAGCTGAATCACACACACATATATATATGTATATATATATATATGGCTTTTAAGACTGCCGTGTTTATGCTGTAAGCTTCAAAATAAATTTGACAGCATACCTACCTGTGTGGGCCTCGTCCGTTGGAGGCAACTTCTTTGCAGGATATGAAACGGCCTGTCTCAGCCGTGGATGAGGCCCCGCTGCGTTGCAGACCCTGATGACCAACCGGCGTGCATGACACGGGGACAGGCGCTGCTTTTTGAAGCTGTGAATTGTCTGCAAAACAGTGACTGAACTTTAAAGCAACCCACGGGGGATTTTATTTTTTCTAATAGTGGTCGTTCTAATTTGCCACCTCACTGGAGGAGAAATGCTGGATGCACTACTGGTACCAGAGGGCCGAGCGAGGGAAAAACGGCCACTCCCACTGAAGGTGGTATCATTGTGGATATTAAGTGCATTCTTTTTGCCAGTAGTACGACATTGATTGGCCCTGGATGAAGGGCGGAGGCCCGAAACGCGTTGGCCAGAAATATGGCTTTTAAAACTGCCGTATTTATGCTGTAAGCTTCAAAATAAATTTGACAGCATACCTACCTGTGTGGGCCTCGTCCGTTGGAGGCAACTTCTTTGCTGGATATGAAACGGCCTGTCTCAGCCGTGGATGAGGCCCCGCTGCGTTGCAGACCCTGATGACGCCAACCGGCGTGCATGACACGGGGACAGGCGCTGCTTTTTGAAGCTGTGAATTGTCAGCAAAACAGTGACTGAACTTTAAAGCAACCCACTGGGGATTTTATTTTTCTAATAGTGGTCGTTCTAATTTGCCACCTCACTGGAGGAGAAATGCTGGATGCACTACTGGTACCAGAGGGCCGAGCGAGGGAAAAACGGCCACACCCACTGGGGGCGGTATCATTGTGGATATTAAGTGCATCCTTTTTGCCAGTAGTACGACATTGATTGGCCCTGGATGAAGGGCGGAAGTCAGAAACGCGTTGGCCAGAAATATGGCTTTTAAGACTGCCGTGTTTATGCTGTAAGCTTCAAAATAAATTTGACAGCATACCTACCTGTGTGGGCCTCGTCCGTTGGAGGCAACTTCTTTGCTGGATATGAAACGGCCTGTCTCAGCCGTGGATGAGGCCCCGCTGCATTGCAGACCCTGATGACGCCAACCGGCGTGCATGACACGGGGACAGGCGCTGCTTTTTGAAGCTGTGAATTGTCAGCAAAACAGTGACTGAACTTTAAAGCAACCTGTGATCGGTGTCCTTCTGTATAAGTGGGCTCGGCGCGTCTGTGGGTTAGCGCTCTAGTCTTTAATCAAGTCCGCCCATAAAAGCTCACGCTGGCGCGACCGCGCAGCATTAGATACATGCTATGCTGATAACGAATGTGGCTGCTTAATTTGCACGTTGCTGAATTTGCACTGTTCTTCATGAAATTATTGTAATATAGAACTGTTTTAATTGTTTTTAGAATTTTAAATTGAACCCCCGTGTAGCATACTTGAACCCTGATCGGTGTTCTTCTGTATAAGTGGGCCCGGCGCGTCTGTGGGTTAGCGCTCTAGTCTTTAATCAAGTCCACCCATAAAAGCTCACGCTGGCGCGACTGCGCAGCGTTAGATACATGCTATGCTGATTACGAATGTGGCTGCTTAATTTGCACGTTGCTGAATTTGCACTGTTCTTCATGAAATTATTGTAATATAGAACTGTTTTAATTGTTTTTAGAATTTTAAAGTGAACCCCAGTGTAGCATACTTGAACCCTGATCGGTGTCCTTCTGTATAAGTGGGCCCGGCGCGTCTGTGGGTTAGCGCTCTAGTCTTTAATCAAGTCCGCCCATAAAAGCTCACGCTGGCACGACCGCGCCGCCGGCGCGCCGAAGGCAAGCCCGTCTGCGCCCGTCCGCGCACCGGGCGCGTACAGCGCCAGCTATGCTGCCTGGATGGGGAGGACTTTCTCAGGAGGACTGGGACGCAGTTACACAGGTGAAGGATTGAGAGCCATAGGGAAATGGGGAGGTGGAGTAGGAGAAGTTAAATTGGAAGGGACAGCGGGGCCTGAGTCAGATTTTGTGAAAAAAGACGTTTTGAGATGTGGCCTGCTCAACGTTAGGTCACTGCCAAAGCATCACATGGAGATTCAAATTTTGTTGGAATCACACAATCTGGATGCCCTGTTTATGACAGAGACCTGGACTTACCCCGGGTCAGATATGGAGCTGGGCCTGACCTGCCCACCTGGGTACAAAGCATTTCACAAGCCTAGGCCTAGTGGCAGAGGTGGAGGAGTGGGGATTATTTTCAAAGATTCATGGGATATCTCACCAATGGACATTGATGAGGTGACAGGCATTGAATTGCTGGGTTTTTCTTAAAAAAATTATACTGGGCATGTGCTGACCGGTATGGTCTGTTATAGACCACCGGGGGCAGTTAGTCTGCAATTTCAGCAGGATCTGGCCGATGTTTTTAGCAATATGGCACTTACCCATGCTAGAATGCTAGTTTTAGGAGATTTTAACTTGTGGACCAATGGAAAGTTGGACTCAGGCTATAAAAACCTTATACAATCTTGTGAGGATATGAAGCTGCTTCAATGGGTCACAGAACCTACTCACAAGGGAGGGCATGCACTGGATCTGATCTTCGCCGATAAAGACACCATCAGAATGGAAAGTATCCTACCGGTGGGTTGGTCTGACCACCACCTGGTTAAGTTTTGGGTGGTCAACCCTAGTGTGAAAGCCTCCGCCCCTAAGACGGGAAGGAGCTATACAGGCAGGGACTGGAAAGGACTGTTGAAGAGGGCAAAACTGTCTCATGTCTTCCACTTAAATGGGACTTTTGACCCCAGGAATCAGGTGGACGAGAACTATGAAGCATTCTGCAGTGGTATAAACAAAAAGCTTGATCAGATCGCTCCTCTAAAAATTATCAGGAAACTAGGGAGACCATCTGCCCCCTGGTATAATGAAAAATTGAGGAATTTAAAAAAGGGATGCAAATATGCAGAGCGGCAATGGAGGAAGGAGTATGTGGAAAATGAAAAAGCTATATGGAAGGAGAAAATATCTAGCTACAAGAAAGAAATTGCTATCGTAAAAGCAGAATATTATGCAGATGTTATCATGAAGGCACCCAACAGTGGAGTATTTTTAGAATTGTGAAAGACATAGCTAGTCCAGACTGCACAAAAAATAAGATTCTTCCTACACAGGAGTTATGTGATAATTTATCAATTTTCTTCGAGGAGAAAATAAGTAAGATCATTGAAGGGATGAAAGTGGGTGACTTGGCTGATTCCGATGGGGCGGATAGCAGGTCATCCTCTAACAATCAACGGAGTAGGGTTAGTGGGACCAAGTTAGGAGATCAGGTGGCCCTCCTAGACCATTTTGAGTTACCCTTAGAGGAGGTTTTTAATAAAGTAGCCTTAAGTGTATCCTCAGGCTCGCCTATGGACCCCCTCCCTCATAAAATTTGGAAAGAGCTAGGACCTGAACTCTTCCCGATACTTCGCCAACTGTGTGGCCAATCCTTAAGTAGTGGATTGGTACCACCCTGTTAGAAACAAGCGATAATTACACCACTTTTGAAGAAACCAACCCTTGACCCCTCGTGCCCTAAGAGCTATAGGCCCATTTCTCTTTTACCGTACCCAGTGAAGATCATAGAGCGCCTGGTGAGCAGGGCACTTTCAGAGTTTCTGGAGATTAATAACAAACTGGAGGATGCGCAATTCGGCTTCCGCCCAGGACATGGGACGGAGACCGCCTTGGTAACCGTCTTGGACGATCTTCGAATGCGTGCAGACAGGGGACAGTCAGCTATATTGATTTTGCTGGACCTGTCTGCCGCTTTCGATACAGTTAACAATGCGGTCCTTCTAGCTAGGCTGGAAGGAATGGGGGTGGTGGATGTGGCCCTGCGATGGTTTCGATCCTACCTAGCTAACAGACGGCAGGCAGTGGCTCTCCCCCCCCTATCA
Organism: Calotriton arnoldi; assembly: GCA_963921515.1. Classification (NCBI taxonomy): domain Eukaryota; kingdom Metazoa; phylum Chordata; class Amphibia; order Caudata; family Salamandridae; genus Calotriton; species Calotriton arnoldi. The sequence goes on along the minus strand of CAWUFW010002341.1, from coordinate 1,511,448 downwards.
ATCAGATTTTGCTGACATTGAGCATGGTGTACCCCAGGGGTCTGCAATTAGTCCAATATTATTTAATGCTTATATGAGTCCGTTGATGGCCATTATTAAGTCATACAATGTTAGCTTTGTTAATTATGCTGATGACACTCAGCTGATCTTGGAAGGGGATCACGCGGCCTCCTTAGGAAATTTTCACGCTTGTATGCAAGAAACAGTAAAATGGGTGAGAAACAACTTCTTGCAACTTAATAGCGAATGTCATCAGTGATGTCATGAGTGATGTCACTGACCATGTCATGAGTAATGTAATATGTGATGTCATCAGCAGTGCATTGCGGGCGCGCGAGTTATAGTTAGCTGAACTAACTATAACGGGGGAATTTCTATGGGTTTGTACGAGTGAAATGTCCAACTAACTATAACGCCCCTGAAACCTATGGTTTTTTCAGTGAATTTCTAAGGTTTTTAAATGCTAATTACTAACTATAACGTGCCTGAAACCTATGGTTTTTTCAGTGAATTTCTAAGGTTTTTTAAATGCTAATTTCTAACTATAACGTGCCTGAAACCTATGGTTTTTTCAGTGAATATATATATATTTATTATACTATGTATACATGTGAAAATGTCTCGGTCCCCTGTTTGCCTCGGTGGCACGGAAAAAATGGGTGGAACTGACGTCAGCACGCCGACGAGGTCCTCTTATGGCTCCGATGACGTCATACGGTGTCGCGAGCGGAGCCGTGCTCGTTGACGTGGGAGAGCTAGGAAAGAATTTCCGTGGAATGCTGGTGCAGGGGATATTTACCTAAGTGTTCAGGCTAGTCCTTTGGGAGCAACTGTTTATGTTGCCACTCCAGAAACCGAAACCAGTGATCCGAGGGCAGAGGCCCTGCAGATGGCACACGAGGTGGGGTGCCCAGTCGTGTGCACCGGCGGGGCAGCGAAGTGACAAGCACCACAACCCACAAAAAGGTAATGAGGGCACTGAATAACACAGGATCTTCTCTTTGTATCTGGCAGGAACAACGAAGTTAAAATGCCCTAGTACCAAAATGTAGAATTAGTGCTACAACGGTCTTCAAGAGGACCTGCGATGCCGCTTCTGCCTCCTGTACCATGGAGGCGGCACATGGGTCACGCGGTACGGTCATACTGCAGTGGGACGCACACTCGTTGACCTCTCATGGCACTGCTCCACACTTCAGGGAGGGCGCTTTCCATTAGCTATGTTTTCTGATGACATGTCGCGCCGGCCCCGTCCAACAACAAAACTCCTTTAGATCCAAACAGACTCTTCCACTCTCTCACCGGAAGTGAAACCAGGCCACGCGGACACTTTCACAATACAACAGCCGGGAATGCACTTTTCGGTAAAAAAAACACATTCCTTCCTCCTAATTAATCAAATAAACGTCTCACTGAAGAACAAGGGCCAGCTTCGATCGGTAAACAGCCATTACAACGACTTTTTTACATTGCGATACCATTACAACGCATGCATTACCACGCATGCGTTGTACATCACGAAGTCATTACTACGCATTTTTTTAGAACGCATGGTCATTTACCACGCATGCCTTTACAACAAATTTTGTTGTAAAGGTATGTATGGTAAATGAGAACAAAAATGCCCCGCACACTACTAGATGTTAAATACATATATATGTCATTATTAGACCATGTTCATAACAAAATCAATTTGCATTCAATAGTTGTTTTCCCAAGAGAAAAAATCAGAAAAGTTCTTCAGTTGTTAAATTCATTCTTTATTCTTTTTCTTAAAATTTCGAAACCGCCAACGCGTTTCGTCCTCACTCGGACTTCTTCAGGGCTTAAAATGTAAAAGGATATTTATTCAATATAGCTGGCTTTCACCCAAAAGATTGTCAACTCACTGATGTCCCATATCATATCTGTATATTTCTTAAAATGTAAAAGGATATTTATTCAATATAGCTGGCTTTCACCCAAAAGATTGTCAACTCACTGATGTCCCATATCATATCTGTATATTTAGCAAGTGTAGCTCTAGTCTCCATGCGGTCATCTGGTCCGAAAAAGATCTAAAAAAAAAAAAAAAAAAAATGTATGGTAAATGACCATGCGTTCTAAAAAACATGTAGACGATCCATGTCGTTGTAAGGAAACAGAGGCTGTTCCGTTTCCTCACAACGACGTGCACCGCCCCTCAGAGATGACGTGAAGCAGGAACCATGAGGAGAGAGGAACCATGAGGAGTGAGAGGTAAGGGGGATTGGGCATGGGGCATGGGGTGGGGGTTTCTTTTCTAGGGTTTAGGGTAGTGCAGTGGTGTTTGGGTGGTGTAGAGGGTCGTGCTGGGGGTAGTGTTTTAGGGTTTAGGGTAGTGCAGTGGTGTTTGGGTAGTGTAGGGGGTCATGCTGGGGGTAGTGTTTTAGGGTTTTGGGTAGTGCAGTAGTGTAGGGGGTCGTGCTGGGGGTAGTGTTTTAGGGTTTAGGGTAGTGCAGTGGTGTGTGGTTAATGTAGGGGGTCGTGCTGGGGAAGTGTTTTAGGGTTTAGGGTAGTGCAGTGGTGTTTGAGTAGTGTAGGGGTTCATGCTGGTGGTAGTGTTTTAGGGTTTAGGGTAGTGCAGTGGTGTTTGTGTAGTGTAGGGGGTCATGCTGGGGGTAGTGTTTTATGGTTTAGGGTAGTGCAGTGGTGTTTGGGTAGTGTAGGGGGTCGTGCTGGGGGTAGATTTAGGGTTTAGGGTAGTGCAGTGGTGTTTGGGTAGTGTAGGGAGTTGTGCTGGGGGTAGTGTTTTAGGGTTTAGGGTAGTGCAGTGGAGTTTGTGTAGTGTAGGGGTTGTGCTGGGGGTAGTGTTTTAGGGTTTATGTTAGTGCAGTGGTGTTTGGGTAGTGTAGGGGGTAGTGCTGGGGTAGTGTTTTAGGGTTTAGGGCAGTGCAGTGGTGTTTGTGTAGTGAAGGGGGTCATGCTGTAGGTAGTGTTTTAGGGTTTAGGGTAGTGCAGTCGTGTTTGTGTAGTGTAGGGGGTCGTGTTTTAGGGTATAGGGTAGTGCAGTGGTGTTTGGGTAGTGTAGGGGGTAATTCTGGGGTTAGTGTTTTAGGGTTTAGGGTAGTGCAGTGGTGTTTGGGTAGTGTAGGGGGTCGTGCTGTGGGTAGAGTTTTAGGGTTTAGGGTAGTGCAGTGGTGTTTGTGTAGTGTGGGAGGTCATGCTGGGGGTATATTTAGGGTTTAGTGTAGTGCAGTGGTGTTTGGGTAGTGTAGGGAGTCATGCTGGGGGTAGTGTTTTAGGGTTTAGGGTAGTGCAGTGGTGTTTGGGTAGTGTAGGGAGTCGTGCTGGTGGTAGTGTTTAGGGTTTAGGGTAGTGCAGTTATGTTTGGGTAGTGTAGGGTGTTGTGCTGGGGGTAGTGTTTTAGGGTTTAGGGTAGTGCAGTGGTGTTTGGGTAGTGGAGGGGGTAGTGTTTTAGGGTTTAGGGTAGTGCGCCCAACCTGCCACAATATCCGTGGACAAAGGGGATCCTGACTCTTTGGAACGCTCCGTCAATTGAATAATTTGGGTCAAGGGCCCTACCACGTCCAAGACCTATCAATTCCTTTCTTGGGATCCCTCATATACTTGGAGAAAAAGGTACATAGTTTCTCATCAATTTCAGGCGTGTGTGCCACCTTCCCCTTCAGTGAGGGCCTAGGGCATTCTCCCCTCATCCTATTCCTGACCTCCCTTTCAAGGGGTTGATGGATTTTCCCCACCACATACTCTGCCACTTTGGCGTCAGGTGTCCACTCTGCCGACCTAGGATGGTAAATTTGGGTAGGCTCGAACATGTCAGAGTGGACCCCGTCCCCAACCGGGGACTGAGGGGAGTGGGACTCTGGACGCCAGGACGCCCCGAGTCCTTATCCTCATCGGAAGAGAAATCGTCCTCCGATACACCCTCTCCCTCTAAGGGAAACCCGCCGTCGGGGTCTACAATAGTGGTGACAGTGTCGCAATTTTCTCTGGGCCCCTCCTCCTCCCGGCAGGGTGCATGTTTTAGCGTTCGCGCACTCTTGAGGAAGGTCTCCATAATTTTATCAAATCCTTCCAAGTGCCCCGCGTTATGCTTAACGGCCCTTTTATTCCCCATCTGGGAGCTACTTGGACCCGCCACCACCAGATCTGGGTCACTGAACACCCCAGGGATGCTTTTCGCCAGCTTATCAACCTGATCCCTAAGAGGAGCCAGCGCCCTAGAAATAGCCAGAGAGAGGGCTTGGTCCACTGCTGGAGGGAGAAGTTGGGGGCCATTCCTCCTCCACTTCCTGGTAGGAGGAGTAAAAATGGTCTTCTGGAGAAGACATGATAGCAGAGGGTGTGAGCACAGAACAAATGCCCTTAAAATCCTTAAGACAGCCCCCTCGCCGGTGCTCCAACAGCTGGGCTTTCCCCGAAGCTGTTATAAGAATAGACTGAGGCGCAATACCAATTACCACCACCAGGTGGCGCTGGTCACTAATGTGGCCGTGTGGGGAAATCACCGCGTAACAATGTCAAAATTAGGCGAGGGTTGGTCGGGAATCAAGCGGACACTAAAGGAGTGACCGGATTCCCAAACGTGCGTAATGACTAGCGGGAGCGCTCGACGGAGCTGCCTCGCTCGGACCAGACGCGCCTGACAGGATCTCACCGCGCGCAGAGCACACAGCGGAAGAAACTGCGAGGGGGAGAACGTGCTCGGGCAAGAGCCTGCTGCGCAGGGAATATGAAACAATACCAAGGCAATAATGCTAATAACGTGCACAAGAAACCGCTATACAAACAGCAACAACGTCAGATTAAGCCAAGAATGCACTTAACTGACGAGCAGTGAAGAAAGAGGAAGCGGAAGGGACGTCACGATATTATATACGATGGACTGTGATATGATTGGACTATAGTTGCCTTGGAGACTACCCCCCTAATGGTTCATGGGTTGTGTAGTCTTTTGTTTAATGATTGTTGTGTTACGTTTTCTTTGAACTGCTATGCAAATAAAGTGAGGAAAGATATGCATAATCCTCACCTCCGTCCTGCCATAGAATTCATTAAACTTTATTTGATCTGATTTAGAAACATAGATCATAAAAGTGTACATAAAAACAGTAAATCCTCTTTCCTAATACAATACAGTGAGAATTAATTAAAACCAGTAGGTAAAAACGGGTGTTACAAAGCCCGGTTCAGAGCAACTTCAGGTTAACAGAATCGTAAAGTTCAATGTTTCGCAAGATCAATCTCATGTACTTCGTGCAAAATACGCAATAAGGGGTCCAAGTAAGATGTAACGCTCCAATACCTGACCAGTTTGCACTATATAAAACTGCAGGAAAAATAAAAATAAAAAGTGTTTTGCACACTTCTGTCATTGGGCTATATGTGGGCTACATCTGGGTGATATTTGTGCTACATTTGGGTTCTTTTTTCTCTGGTGGCCATCTTGGGAGACTTATTTGTTATGAAGTTTCCTAATTTTGTCATTTACTGCAGTCTCCTCAGTACGAAATGCTTTCAGTTTTTTACTTTGATTCCATCAAGAAGGCATTCAGATGTGTCACACATTTGCCATAAATTCAGAATGTTAGCACTCTAGTTGTTCATTAGATCACTGTAGTAAAGCTACTGCTCACCAGGGAGTTAACTGGAAATCTACTGCTGGTATTGAAAGTGATTGTTTCAGTCTGCATGTCAGAATTTTCTAATGAAATAGAAGAGGATTTGAGATCTCACTTAAAACATGCCCTAAATTTTCTTTCTGCAGCACTAACCATAATTTCTATGGCAAAATGAACCCCCTCATTTTGTTCCTTTTTAAATTAAATGTTTTAAGTGTTACCAGTTTATTCCTGTTAGGAGTTAAAGCCTCTTACCCTCGTTTCTTGTCCCGTTTTTGTCTGCCCTGCATGCTTGATTGGGCGTGCACTTGGGAATGGGCGGGGTATCTGTGTTTATAACGCTCTCCACACCCCTGAGTCAGCGCTTGGTTTCTTTCCCGGTCTTGCGACCCGGAAGGTCTGTGCTGGTAACCTTGGGGCCTCGGGACTTCTTATATTGCCTGGATTGCCTGACTTCCTGTTTCCTGGACGGACAGACGGATTGCTGAATGCCGGTAGCTCGTGAACAGCCTACGCTCGCGGGTGATTTTGGATTCAGAGGACTTCTGTTCTTGCTCTATCGAGGTCGGGGTCAATTGCAGGTAGTTTTTGCCTATCGATTTTTTGTTTTCGTTTAGGCTATTATCTGTTCGATCTCTAGCTGCAACATATGGGATCATATGTTGCAGAGAAAACAAAAACGCGGCTGCGTTTTTCCACTGTTTTCCTCATTTTCTACTATTTCCTCGTTTTCCACCTGACTCTAGATACTGGGAGATTCCCTTACTGAGGTCTCCAGTTGATTATTGTCATTACGGGTGCACCCAGTAAGAGGAAGGGCATTTAACCAAATCCTCTTCTCTTAGTTGTAGAGGGGTTTTTTGCCGTGTTTTGGCTTTTTCTGTTAGACACGTGGAAGGTGTTTTTTAGGGTCTTCTTGTTAGTGGACATTTGGAAACCTGCATTAACTCAGGATCAGCGTATAGTGTGGCCCTAAGGAATCCTGTTGGAAGACACCGTAATGGGACAATACTTACGGAATAATACAACATCCTCGAAACCTGTGCAAGGGGTAAGAGTGTTGTCCTGTTGTCCAAGTGCAGATTCAATCATGTGCGTGTGTGTGATTATGTGGTGTTAACCTGTCCTGTGTTGATTTTTGTAGGTTATCCTGGGTTTCCGGTAGAATACAGAATACGCCACCAGTTCTGGTCTACGACCTGGTCCCCTTGTTTTGTTTTCCCCCCCCCACCTTCTTCCGTGGTTCTTGTTTGCCATCGACGGTGTATAAAGATAGGCGGTGGTGAAGAGAGCTTAGGAGGAGGACTGGGAATATTCTTCGCTCCCGCAGTATTGGGTGGTTGTGCGGTGGTGGCAGGACAATTCCAATCAAGATGGCTTCAGGTGTGCCATACTTTTGTCATAAGTAAGACTGTTAGCGTTCTAGTTGTTCTTTAGAACACTCTGGGAAGCTGCAGTAGAACACAAAGGCATCAACTGACAGGCTGCTCCTGTTGAAATATAACAGGAAGATATTTGAGATCTCACTTAAAACATGTCCTAATTTTTCTTTCTACAGCACTAACCATAATTTCTATGGCAAAATGAACCCCCTCATTTTGTTCCTTTTTAAATTAAATGTTTTAAGTGTTACCAGTTTATTCCAATCAAGATGGCTTCAGGTGTGCCATACTTTTGTCATAAGTAAGACTGTTAGCACTCTAGTTGTTCTTTAGAACACTCTGGGAAGCTGCAGTAAAACACAAAGGCATCAACTGACAGGCTGCTCCTGTTGAAATATAACAGGAAGATATTTGAGATCTCACTTAAAACATGTCCTACATTTTCTTTCTACAGCACTAACTATAATTTCTATGACGAAATGAACCCCCTCATTTTGTTCCTTTTTAAATTAAATGTTTTAAGTGTTACCAGTTTATTCCAATCAAGATGGCTTCAGGTGTGCCATACTTTTGTCATAAGTAAGGCTGTTAGCACTCTAGTTGTTCTTTAGAACACTCTGGGAAGCTGCAGTAGAACACAAAGGAATCAACTGACAGTCTCTGCCCTTGTTGGATGTACATGTTTTACTGAAAATGTCAGACTTCATTCTCACATGACTGAGAAAGATAATGTGAATTTACAGAAAATATGCTCTCATTTTAGCTTCTGGAGCACCTTCCAAAACTGTATGGGACAAGCATGTGAAAATAGTTTTCTCTCAAACATGATTCATGATATCCCAGCAGAAGGTTTTTCACAATGTAAAATCACCTTAGAACACACCACAATTCCTGAAATTAGTATGGTACCATCAACAAATGAATTCTAATGTAACTAAAGTCTGTTATCACCCTTTATAGTTCTCCTTTTGGTAACCCTCAAAATCTTCGATTCACTACAATGCATTTCAATGGGGTACTATCATTTATATTGGTCCCAAGATGGCTGCCAGCAATTCCAGGATGAAGTGCTGACAGCCAATCAGATCTCACGATGACATGTGTGGTTAGGCTCCGCCCAGATATATATGTGTTTTCTTTTTCAAATTTCTCAGGAACTACTGAATGGATTTACACCATTTAACCAAAAGGCATGACTTTGAACCAAGGGTTACCTTTTTGCCAAATTTGGTGTAATTCCGTTCAGCAGTTCGGGCTGTAGCTGCGATGAAAGGTTCCTATGGAAAATTGCATGGGGAAAACACGTTTTGGGACCCCCCTTTTTTCTCGGCCCCCACTTGACGAATCACCCCGAGACTTTCAGGATAGGAGCAGACCGGAGCGCCCCACGAGTTTTGAAAATTTCGCGAAGATTCGTCAACCGGCGCCAAAGTTATTTCAAATAGAATGATGCGGATTTCCTATGAAAAATAGGTCCTAACTATAACTATCTACTGGCGACCGCCAGTAGATAATATATATATATGTATATATGTATATATATATATAAATATGTGTCCACGTTTCCTACCCAGGGTCACCGAACTCATGGAGGGTGCATCCAAAAAGCGGGGGTAGGACCCGCTGGTACAACAACCACAACTATGAAATTCTGGAGCACTTGAGGGATTCATAAAATGCCTTTATTCTGCCGCAGACGCTTTTCAGCTAAATGCTTTCTTCAGTGCGGCCAAACGAAATCCGGCATGCACAGCCCAATTCTATTTAAGTTGCCCCCCTGTCTCATTGGCTGATCTCCTAGCCAATCAGAGAGACAGCAGCAGTTCCGGTGTTTGATAACGCGTCAGCACCTAATCAGTCAATCATAGGGCCCAAATGCCCAATAATCAATCTCCCCATGATGTTCCCACTTGTGTCGATTCCGGCCATCTTCCTCCGCTCTGCGATATCTCCTCAGCACTTAAAGGGGCCACTGCTGCTGGTAGGTGCCTGATGCATATCCCTCGCCTGCCACTGGATGGAATCTGAAAAATCCGCGGGCGTCAGGCAAATGGCCGGCATCCCTGGATTTGAATAATCCATGGTCTTCATGGCCAACGGAGTTCAGCAGCGGCGGTTCAGGCGAGCCCATAAGTAATCGAAATGTGTCCGCGTTTCCTACCCAGGGCCACCGATCTCACGGCGGGTGCATCCAAAAAGCGGGGGTAGGACCCGCTGGTTCAACAACCACAACTATGAAATATTGGAGCACTCGAGGGATTCATAAAATGCCTTTATTCTGCCGCAGATGCGTTTCAGCTAATTGCTTTTGATCCAGCGCTATCAATAAAAATTTCTTCTCCTTTAGGTATTGACGTCCAGGTTGAAAACTCACAACTATACCAATATGACGGTGGGGCCCATAACACCGTAATAAACCTTCACTCTCACATATATTCCCTGGAACACATCCACCTTTACCTTAGGAGAAAAAGTTAATGATTTGCTGGAAGGAGACGGGATACCTTTTTAAATCAACATAATAATTCTCATCTTTCTCAGGTATTCCGCTCATTGGTCGATGGACCAACTAGTAGGAATCAGTTGATGGTGATTAAGACCAGCTCAATCACTACAAACTCTTATTAAACATTTTACAATTATTATTGAGCTAAAGAACCACAGACTCGTAAATTTAATTATAATATAGTTTATCTAATTTTTATAAGCATGAATAAATACAGTTTTATTAATTGGATCAATACATTATTATCATTATAGGAATAAATTGAAATTGCAATGCATACCCTTTAGATGGAAAATAAAGTCCGTCACAGCAGTTAAATTCAGATCTCAGCATAGAATTCCCCAAAACTGACTGTCTGTCCTACAAAACAGGCCTCCTCGACGGACCACCTATATAGGTTTTCCGCCAATCTCTCTCGTTCCTTCTCAATCAGAATTATGAGCAAAAGATTAATTGTATTAAAATATAAAGGCCTATAGAAAAATAGCAGCGGCTTCTCCAGCGTCAGTGTCCAGTGCTCAATAAAAATATGTAAAAAACAGCGCTCCTCCTACTTAGGAGTAGGTCCTCCTATACCCTAATTCTAGCTTACTAAACAGAAAAGTTACATTTTGGGGGCGAGATTCACTCTAATTGGTCCATTTGCGGTGTGACATATATCTCATTATAACTATCCTTGTTCAAACCAGTTCTGAGGAATGTTCATAGCTCCATCCTTTCTCACGGGTTCAGGACATTACCCATACATTTGGCAGTCTTCATTTGTATCTTCTTTCCGATACTTTATTTTTAAACAGTTCATTGTCCATTCACGGGTGCACTGCTGGTTTCTCACACTCGTTCGCTAAGTCCCCCCTTGGCACACGCTAGGGCAATAAGGTCATCACGACCTTGATCTCTCTCCCATCCTAGGCTCTGGAGACAATCACGTGATGCCTTTGTTCACAGCCTTTCTTTCGCCTGGAAGCCATCTTGCGCACGCGCACTCTAGTTTGTTCGCCTCAGCAGCCATTTTTACAGCACGGCCTAGCAGGCCTAAGCGAACTATCATAGAAATAAACAGAAAATAGTTAAGAATAAGGAAAATAAGCCTTTTTGTTTCCCTTCCATCATTCTACGTACCCCAATTAGGTGTTACCTAGCAAAAGCAACATATAAAGCTATTCCTTACTTACCAACCACTTTCTTTTGCCACCATACAGTTTTCTACTAAGCACAAATCATGCAAAATTATTCTAATTAGTACGCAAATCACTATGTTAGCATTAGGAACGTTACCAATTGTAAGTAGATTAGTCTGCACACGAAGTGGCATGTTACCAAAACATTTATGAAGAAAACATACGTTGTTGGTTATTCACTGAAACAAACAATTTTATTAATTATTAATGTTAATATTAGGGGGTTCAAAATTTTCTCGTTTACCTTGCTCCATCAACTCCCCCCTTTGGTGATTTTTAATATCCCCACAAAAACCCATGTCACACCAATTTGTCAGATAGCATATTTCTTGTCCATTTGCTTCTTGTTAGTTTTACACAACTGTATCCCTTTCATTTTGTCTTTTTGTTTTCTTATACATGCTTTCTTTTAGTTCTTCCAGTTCTATTTCACCTATCTCTCTTTCTCTTTCTTTATTTATCTTATTTTCTCTTTCTATTTTGTTTTGTCTTTTTCTCCTTTTGATACATATAATAACGAATCTCACAACTAATACTACTAGAATTATTATTGTTGCTGTTATCATAACTTTCCCTATAATAAAACTACTTATCTTAGAAAACCAATTTGATACTGAGGAAAAACTCTTACCAAGTTTCTCCCAGGCATTTTCAACCTCCAGTGGAACAAGTTCTTTGTGCAAATTTGTAATATTCTTTATATACTTTTGTATATTTTCACTTTTATCTGGAATGTAAGTGCAACAATGTTGAACTTTCAGCATTCCACAGACTCCACCCTCTTTTGCCAGAAGAATGTCAAGGGCAAGTCGATTTTGCATCAACATAGCTCTCATGGCAACCATCTCGGTATTAACCATCAAGAACCCTCCAGCAGTATCTGTAGATAAACGATCTACTACTGTGGATAATTTCCGAATTTTAAATGCATTCAAAGATATTCCCACTGCTGGTATCAATGCTCCAAAAATATCACCCACTATTTCTGAAAAACTTTCCCTTTTTCTACGTGTGAAGGTCTCACCCATCTCGTGTGTTCCTTTTCTTTTCTATCTACATGGAAAATCTTTGGAAAGACCAGGCCTAAGTAGCACGAGCCATACCAATGGTCCGGCAACCTGTAATAAGCTCTGTTTCCACAAATATAATAGATCCCTGGAAATATTGGATCTTTTCCCCCTTTGAATCCCCAACCTCCTAAAATTTTATAGTTGTCTCGACAATCACTGGAACCCACAAAATAGTTATCATACCTTGTTCTATTTCTACTAATGCACAACCTTCCCTGTTGGGGCCAATCCAAAGTCATAGCTGCATTTGTCTTTTTCTTGTCATTATTTTCTTCCTCAAACGCCCAAAGAGGTGTTTTTGTCTCTTCTATCACTTTTCTTTGAAATTTTACTCTTCTGTTTTCAACCATTTCTAAAAACACCTTTTCTTCCTTCCTTAACTCACAGGTAAGGTTGTGTTTAACTATATCATCTGATGTTAGAATTTTATTTTCTAAGAAAAATTCTCCAAACGTCCTTGCCTCTTTCACCTTATTTAGTTCAGAAACTATAGGAATCTTTGCAAAAATCTCATCCATGTTAGATAGATAGATAGATAATGATCTTTATTCGGCATAAAAAAATATGACCATAAAAGATACACATTCAACAATACAACGTTACAGTACTTTGATCATCATATATATTACAGGCCAGTCGGGACACCGCAAAATTATAAAACACTACTATAAACATATTAAGATATTTATAAGAACAATAAAAACACTAAAAAGACGAGCACCAACTGGTGTCCCCATTTATCGGCTAAATAATCAAGAGTCTCCTCCTTTTATAAGCCCCTCGTATTTCTTAGCTTTAGGACAGATCTTAAAAAATTCGTAACACATGATAATGTAAAAACATCAGAGCACAATTTTAAGAACAATAAGGCCACCCGGGCCTGCTTGAACTTGTGTTTCCTTAAAAGCCCCTTGAGATACACTCTTCTCGGAAATGAATAATACGGGCACAATAGAACAAAGTGGAGGGTGTCCTGTGGAGACTTGTTGTCGCAGCCACAGGGCCCCTTTTGATCTAAAGATGCTGTGTACCCTGCCGGGACAGCCAGTAAGTGATGTAACAAGTCCAATCTGAACCGTGTGATTAAGAATCTATCGTGAGCACTGGCTATAATAGCTAGGTATGGTTCTATGCTTTGTGGTAAGGTTGTGTTTAACTATATCATCTGATGTTAGAATTTTATTTTCTAAGAAAAATTCTCCAAACGTCCTTGCCTCTTTCACCTTATTTAGTTCAGAAACTATAGGAATCTTTGCAAAAATCTCATCCATGTTAGTATAATAATATTCTAATCTCCCTGTTCTATAAAATAGACTAGCTAAAACACTACATGTTATTCCATACGTCAAAGGAAGGTGATGATAGGTCACACCTTCTGCAACAGACGCATGAGCAATTGCATACAAACATAACAATCTCTCACATCCATGGTTTCTACATATTCATATAATAATTTTGTGAAAACAATTTTTGAAAAATCAGTTATTGATTTATCTTTATGTAACTCTGCACTACCCTTTAATATAGCTGTTTCCTGCATGTTAGCTCCTTTCTCCTTCTCTGTGTTATTCTCTAATATGGACGTTTCTTCTACAGCTAATCTAATTGGAATGGTGATTGCTAAAATAAACCATATGGTCATTAATAATCCTGTACAAAAGAAGCACATCTTACACCATCTACGTAAGAACTCACAACTACAAGTTCTATTTTTAGTATCTACCATCTTGTTTCTATTATCTATATTTATAATATGTACAGAAAATGTGTCACCACACCTCAGAAATGAACTCTTAGCCACCCTACGTTCTCACTTTGTCTCGTTTGGTACTTTCTTTAGTTCCCTTCAGAACTCTTTCGTGTCAAATTCGGTGTTTTGTCCAGTCCGGTAGAAATTTCTTTCAAATTTCTTTAAACTTGTTGCACTTCACTTTCACCCATTTGGTTATAGCTTTGTTCAGGGTTCTCGTGAGTGATTTCGTCTTCTTTGATATCAGTCAGCGCAATATATAGCCATTCAGGCGATTTATACTTCAGATTTGCTTTCTTTACTCTTTTTGTTTTCTGCAAGTGTTTTTCACCTTGTTTTTCTTGTTCTTTTTGGCTTGTTATTTCATTTACTTGTTCTGAATTCTTTCCATTTAAGTTTATGATTTTGTATCTCAATCTTTTGACTTCATGGGGCCAATTATCTCCTTTTCTCTGCCTTTTCGGTTCACTTTCTTTTTCCTCTCTTTCTGCTCTCCAAGTTCTCTTCCTTGTTTCTAATTTCTGTTTTCTTTCTTCTCCACTTTCTTCTGATTCTGATTCAGACCTTTCTTTATTATCTCTTATCTTGAACTTTATGATTTCACCTCTTTCCTCTAGTTCTGATCCTCCTTGTTTCTTTCCTTGATCGCCTACTTCTGTCCCTCCTCGAGGTTCTTCCGATTCTGTGTCGATCTCTCTATCTGTTTCTATATTTCCCTGTTCCTTTATTCGCCGATCTGTCCCTATTGCTCCTCGAGGTTCTTCCGATTCTTCTACCTTTCTATTTGAAACTATCCCTTCTTCATCTATTAAAATGATTTCTGAAGGATCTTTACCATTGCTCGTACTTGGTTGCTCACTTTTACTGTCTCTTTGCTCAGTTTCTTCTTTTATGATATCAATTTTCCAATCCTTTTTCAGATTTTCATCACAATCTGAGTGATCTGTATCAGAGGCTGAGCTGGTGTCTGATATTTCCAGATGTCGACTTACAGGTCGATCTTCAGATTCTGGAATCGATTCTATTTCATTCTCTCCTCCTGTCGTTGAACTTGTACTTGGGACTTCCAGATGTCGACTTGCAGGTCGATCTTCAGGTTCTGGGGCCCTGTTCGCTTCTTCTTCTGCATCAGATGCTGAACTGGTATCCGATATTTCCAGATGTCGACTTACAGGTCGAACTTCAGGATCTGGAACTCTGAGGGTGTGGCTGGCATGTACCCAGTGCTTCACTCCTGCACATTTGACTGCAGTGGTTGTCACCAGGATCACTTGTCGTGGTTGGTCCCAGCTGGGAACCAAACAATTTCTTCTTCTGTGGACTTTTATGCGGACCCAATCTCCAGGATTCAAATCATGAGCTGGTTTTCTTTCGAGAGTGGTCGCATCCGATCCAACCTGATGAAACACAGAACGTACCACATCAGCCAATCCTTTGCAATAATCCAACACGAGATCATCAGTTATAGTCAGCAGTTTGTTGACAGGTACATGTGCTTGCCTCATTGCTCGTCCCATGATTATTTCGTGGGGACTCAGACCTGTCTTTCTTTCAGGTATGCTTCTGATAGTCATTAAGACCAAGGGCAAGGCATCTGGCCATTTGAGTTCTGTGGCTTGACACATTTTCCCTAACCTGTTTTTTATCGTTCCATTCACCTGCTCTACTACTCCAGAAGCCTCTGGTCTGTATGCACAATGAAGTTTCTGTTTAATACCAAGTGCTTCACATATTAATTGAATTAATTCGTTTTGGAATTGTGTTCCTCTATCTGTTTCAATCGTTACAGGGAAACCGTACCTAGGGATGAATTCTCTCAGCATGAGTTTTGCTACTGTAATCCCATCATTCCTTCTGGTCGGGTAGGCTTCCACCCAACGAGAAAACAAACAGACGACCACAAGAACATATCTTAGTCTGTTGCTTGGGGGCATTTCGATAAAATCCATCTGCATCCTGGTGAAATGACCTCCCTCTCGTCCTATTGTTCCTAGACTCACTACTGTCTTCCTTCCTGGATTTATTTGTTGACAGATAAGACATCTTTGACAAAGACTCTCAGCTATGGCTCTGAATTTTGGGTTATACCAGGTTTGTCTAAAAAGTCTGATCATTGCATCTCTTCCAATATGAGCTTGTCCATGGTACATCCGTGCCATGTCAGAAATCATGCTATCAGGCATAACTGGTCTTTCATCTCTATAAACCCAAACATCATTTTCCTCCCTTTTCCTGCATCCTGCTTTTATCCAGCTATCTTTTTCTTCATCATCTGCTGCTTCCTGCAATTGTCTCACCTTGTCCCATGTCTCGACAGGGTTAGTAAAAAGCAAAGGACATGAAACATGTTCTCTTTCCCTGCCTCGGTTCAATGAGACTACATTTTTGGCACAATACTGAGCAATTTCATCCGCGAATTTATTGCCCACAGTTATGTAGTCTTCCCCATTTTTGTGTGCATTGTACTTCACGACCGCAATCTGTTTAGGCAGCTGTATCGCCTCAAGCAACTTTTTCACAAACTCACCATTTCTGATTGGAGTCCCTGCGGACGTCAAGAAACCTCTCTGAGACCAGATCTGCCCGAAATCATGAACCACTCCGAAGCCATATTGGCTATCCGTGATTACTGTGATTCGAACATTCTTTCCCAGTTTGCATGCCTGAATTAGAGCAACTAGTTCAGCCACTTGGGCAGAACGTATTCCTCTCAAACAAGATGCTTCCATTATAGCAGCTACTGTGCATACTGCATACGCCGCACTCAAAACTCCTTCACTCGTTCTCAAACATGAGCCATCCACAAACAATACATAATCTGATTCTTTTAAAGGCTCGTCCTTAATGTCTGGCCTTGGTTTTGTACACTACTCGAGTACATTCAAGCAATCATGATCAACTTCATCCATATTGATCATACTCTCTTCATCTGGCAATGATGTTGAAGGATTTACATTAGTGCATCTGTCAATGGTTACATTGTCTGCACTCAGAATTACTTTTTCATACCTAGTCAGCCGACTATGTGTCATGTATTGAGTTTTGGTTCTCGTCAAGAGAATTTCCACAGAATGAGGAACATATACTCTCAATGGATATCCCATCAAAATGCCTTCACTCTGCTCCAGACTCACACAAGTAGCAGCAACTGCTTTCAGACATCCAGGCAACGCTTTTGCTACCGGGTCTAAAACAGCTGAAAAATATGCAATAGGTCTTTTCATGTTTCCATGTCTCTGCACTAAGACTGAAAGCGCACACCCATCTCTTTCACTACAATTCAGCTCAAAATCTTTTTCATAATCAGGCATTCCCAGTGCCGGGGCTTCACACAATCTCATTTTTAATTCTCTTTCATTTCCTCATCATTCAATTCAAAAGGATCTTTAATATCCTTTTTTGTCAATCGCTGTAATGGTTTTGCAATTAATGAAAATCCACTTATCCATTGTCGGCAATATCCAACCATTCCCAGAAACATTCTTACCTCTCTTTGAGTCATTGGAGCTCTCATTCCTTGAATTATTTTTATCCTCTCAGTCGTTACTTTTCGCACTCCCTTTTCAATCTTATGACCTAAATATTGGACTTCTTGTTGACAAAACTGTAATTTTGATGGTGATACTTTATGTCCTCCTTTTGCTAAATGGTTCAACAAAGCAATTATGTCGATAACACATGCTTCCTTGGTTTTTGATGCCACCAATAGGTCATCAATGTACTGAACCATCACAGATTTTTCGGGCATTTTTAAATCTTCCAGTGATTTCTTTAGAATCTGATTAAAGATTGAGGGGCTTTCTGTTTACCCCTGAGGAATTCGGCACCATGCCAAAATATGCTCTCCGAACCTGAACGCAAATAATGGCTGGCTATCTGAATGTAATGGGATAGAGAAAAATGCATGGCATAAAGCAATGTCGGTGTACCAAATATCACTCCAAACGTTTACTTAAAAAAGTGGAAAGATGGTGCATTTCCAGACATACAGCGTCACGTTAAGGGTCTTAAGGCAGGTTTGCAATTTGGATAAACACCCCATGACATGAATTGGTTACAAAGGCAAGTACACTTCAGGTTTAGGGAAGCACAAGACTCCAACAGTGGTACCATCATAAGATTTTACTAAATATTCTTAACTGGAGCACTGTTCATTGGGTGGGGAAATGTTGAGAGCCTATACAAGATAACATATACACAATAAGTTACAAAATTACATAACATATTTACAATTTGATGTGAAAGCTACTGAGTAATGTTGGGCTATCCCACCAGAGATAGTTTGTAAAAGTGTGACATCCAGGCAAACATGGACTGTTGGAGAGGGCTGTTCACACAAGTCAAGTGGCATCACTAGATGGGTGACATGGTTGCTTCTCACGGCGATCCTTGCCATTTTTCCCGTGCTGATAAACTCTATCTAGGTCAACTTTCCCATTCAGGAGGTAGGCCTTTGTCCTCATCAGCATATCCAAATGCTTCTGCTCTAGTCTATTTCTCAATTTACTCTTGATAGTATTCATGAGGCTGAATCCTCATTCACAATCTGCACTAGATGCTTGAAATGTTGCGCAGACATCAACAAGCTGAGACACCACACTATACTGAGCAGCATTGCGTACAGTGAAATTCACCATGTCTTGAAAGGTGGTAAATAACCCACCCTTTACATGTTCTGCCACCACATATTTATAGTCTCTGTATTGTCGAACATCTTCCGGTGTTTCACAATCACCCAGGACCAAGACATTTTTATACTTTTCAACAAGTTTTGTACATTCTCAGTCCCAAAACCAAAATGTGATTGTGTTGCTATTGCCTAGAATTCAAAACTTGCCCATTCTTTCAGTTCATCTTCAGGGAACCTTTTTGCATGTGCTCACAAAGAAGGGAAACAAAAGACAAAATAGGTGCACTGTCAAACTCTTGCCTTTCCTTGTACAACAACATCAGATCTCTTACAGTGCTGCTCCAAAAGACTGTGTCCTCCAAATACTGTTCCTTGATTTGGCCAATCTTTGCTCTTGCATACTGTACAGCTTCAACAGTAGTCAAAGAACTTTTTTGGAGCAGTTTGCACAAAGATGCAAATTCACTAAGAATGTCATTAAGTACTGCAAGCGAAATATGGTAGTTTGAGTCAGATAGCTTTTTGTAACAATATTTAGCAACTGGATCATTCTCCTCAACTTTCTCATGCTCAAAGTACTTAAGAACAGCCTTGTAATTCTGAATTAGTGCACCAACTGCAAAATGCCTTGAAAGCCACCGGACTTCATTCAATGGTCGAAAAGAGACCACTTCACAATCAGTGACCGATGTCATTTCATCCAGCTTGGACTTCCTTGCAAGAGATCTGGAGAACACAGTGTACACAGTCCTCAATAATGTCTCCATCTCTTTAATCATCGGAACCCTCTTCCAGGCATCATCAACTCCCAAATCTTCTCGATGAGTGACACAATGCTGCTCAACTAGATGGGAATGGATTGTTTAAGGCGAGTAGCAACACCATTATTTTTACCCAGCATTACAGACGTACCATCGGATGTGAACATGACCATTTTCATGAGGTCCAGTTCATTGGCAGTGTAGAATTCTTTCACAGCAGTAGTGATAGCCTCAGCATTACAACTAGTCAGCTTCACTATGCCCCCAAACAGTGTTTTGTGCTCTGTTGAGGTTATAGGTCGGAACTTGAAGTACAGGATGAGCATTTTTGTAACAGAAATATCTGTGCTCTCATCAATTATCAATGTGTGATACAAAGCGTTACGAAGTTCTGCCATACCTTCACAGTGTATCACGCTATTGATGGCCTCAAGGAACTCAAAGGCATAGTTCTTGCTCCTCCAGCTGTCTTTTATCTTCACATACAAAGCTAGGTGGTCATGGATGTCTTGTACAGATAACATTGAAGTATTCATCTTGACTGCCAGCAACACGTTGTTGATGAGAATCTTTATCTCCTCAGGCAGGGATCTTTGTCGTTCAACTGCTTCCATTCTATTTGCTTTGTCAGTGGCAGTTTCTGTGTGTATTGCCCGCACTCCAAAACCAAACCTGGCAGCAGCACTTCTGTTTCTCAATATCACCATGGCAGACTTGTGAACTTTGCTAATTAGATGGCGTTTCAGGTAATCCAGTTTCCAGCCATCACTCCATTTCTTCCCTGTAGAAAAGTCCCCAACAATCTTGGCTTCGGCACATGCTTTGCAAATCAAGCCCACGTCTGGACTGTATTGAAATAGTTCCCCAAGTTGCACGCGAACCTTGCTTCGTGATATCTGTGTCTCCGCCTCCACAATTTCTTTCATCCACTCTTCCTTGAATACAAGGCAACATTTCTTCCTTTGTGGTGAAGCATCACACACTGCAGAATGTACAGCTTTGCACTTGAACATATTTGTGATAACTGGGTTTAGCCTGCTATGCCACAAAGCCTGCAAAATAAAGGAACATGGCTAAATTTGATGCCTATGCTCATGAATGCAATCTGTCACATAGTACTGAGGCAACGCCGGCAAAACGTAGAGTGTAATTACCTGGATTTTTCTGTTCACTGCCCTGCCCTTTCAAACTTAAATGTAGCACTGTCCGTAGAGCCTACAATAGAAGTAAAGATTGTTACAGCACATTGTGAATTTGTGATACAGCAATATACCATGTGCACCATAAGGGAACTCTACCAAACAATTACCTGCTCTGCTTGTACTCATGTATGCCCGTTCAAATGTGTGGGGTACTGTCTGCGAAACCTGCAACAGAAGAAAACATGGGTAAGGTATGTTGTTATACTACAATGTACAAGATGCACCACAGTTTAACTCTACCAAACAATTACCTGTTGTGCTTGTACTCACGTATGCCCGTTCAAATGTGTGGGGTACTGTCTGTGAAACCTGCAACAGAAGAAAACATGGGTAAGGTATGTTATACTACAATGTACAAGATGCACCACAGTTTAACTCTACCAAACAATTACCTGTTGTGCTTGTACTCATGTATGCCCGTTCAAATGTGTGGGGTACTATCTGCGAAACCTGCAACGGAAGACAACATGGGTAAGGTATGTTGTTATACTACAATGTACAAGATGCACCACAGTTTAACTCTACCCAACAATTACCTGTTCTGCTTGGACTCACGTATGCCCGTTCAAATGTGTGTGGTATTGTCTGCGAAACCTACAACAGAAGAAAATATGGGTAAGGTATGTTGTTATACTACAATGTACAAGATGCACCATTTTAACTCTACCAAACAATTACCTGTTTGTTCTGCCTGTACTCACGTCTGCCTGTACAACTGTATTTGTAGCACTGTCTCACAAACCTGCAAAAAAAAAGGGATGCAGATTGTGAATCTATTTACCCAGCACCCCCCAAATCCAATGTGGAACATAAACAGAATTACCTTGTCTTTGTGGGTACTCACGCCTGACCATTCAAATCCAAATACCTTACAGACTGCAAACCTGCAATTGAAGACAAGATGGTTAGCAAAGGCTCTAAGAGTTACAAACAATGAATGGGACTGGCCCAGATACTCCAATAGGAAAAACGACCAAATAGTTACCTGGGATTCCAGTTTAGGCAAATAGGCATGTGCCCATGTGCTTCATTATTAGCATCCATTACGCTAAACTGGTCTACAAATCTGCATTGTGTGTTACACCTTCTGTGATGCAGCTTTTCCCTGGCATTCAGACTGTGCAAATGATTGAGTGGGGTGAACGAGGAAATTCACAAAGAGGACTGAGCAGCACACAAGCCATAAAAAGATCCCACCTGAAGATGATGCAGCAAGTGGCGAGCATAACATATTATAAAGACTTTCTACTTGAAAATAAGTTACTTCTCCAACACTTCTATTTTCTTGTATCACCTTTACTAACCAACCTCCCCACACAATCCAGCCACTCTCCTGCATTTTTTTACCTTTTGCCATGTCAATGTTTTAACAGATATGCGTCTCATTCACACACATTTGCATGTAATCACAATTACAATAGACCATGGGTACTCGCAAATATTTTCCCAAGGGCCAAAAATATTTGGTTGTGGTGTGACAGAGGGCCACACTGATGCGTGCAGGGTAGTGGTCAGAGACTTGGGAGGTGTTAAGGTGGACTTGGAGAAGTATGTACATTTAGTGGCTGAACAATGTGGTACCAGAAAACTTGGGATCAATACTGGCTTCTCCGCTTCACTTTGGCTGGATAACTCTGGAGATTGATGGACCGGCTGTAGAGAGATCTGAGTTTTGTCTAGTGGAAGTTTTGACTCATTATAAAGTAGCGGAGGAGGTCAAAATGCCTGATGCAAAACAGGTGAACCATGCAGATCACAAATTGCATGCAATGTAAATAGATCACTGCATTACTGCTTCTGTCAGAGAGTCCCTTTTGTTACTTGCAGTTTATAAGTTTAAATCCTAATATAGAAAAGTGAGCTATTAACTATCAAAGAGCTGCATGCAAACTGCAAGGTATAGATTAGAGCATTATGAATTCCCCCCCCCCCAGTCTTTCATCATCCTAATGCTGCAAAAAGGTTTATCTTGGGTACAAATCAATTCTTATTATTAAAGCCAACCCCCCAACCATGGTGTTACATTTTAAATTCTCAGTGTGTGCTTTTTCAGACCAAGAACTTTTAAACTATACTGTCTACCAGTATGGATGACTTGTGACTCCTACAACTTGTAGTCCTCTGTCTGATGTAACATTTCCTATACATTGATTTACACACTATGATTCAGTGTCTCTGTGTAATGTGCATGCAATGTAAAGTGGGGTTAGGTAGATTGGGGTGGAGTGGGGTAGATTGGGTGGATCGGAGTGTAATAGATTGGGGTGGAGTGGGGTAGAGTAGTGTGGGGTAAGTGGTGTGGAGTGGAGTGTCATGGCATGTAGTGGAGTGCCTTGGAGTGGAGTAGCATGTTGTACAGTGGAGTGGCATAGAATGGAGTGGTGTGTCAGAGTGGAATGGCATAGAGCGAAGTGGAGTGGTGTAAAGTGGAGTATGCATGGTGTGGTAGCGCACTACCATTACAGACAACACATTTTCAATTGAAATGAGCATTACATTTATACCGAAATAGGGTAAAACTCCACACAAACGATAATGTGTGCATAAGTCATCACCAGTGTATTGATGTGTTTTTATCATATTCAAATATTTGTTTCCAGCACACTTTAGAATTACAAAAAAATTGCTTCATTTGTACTGATATTAATCTATTTTGAAAAATCAGCACAGTTCATTTTTTATGTGCTAGGAAAAAAAATCCTACACCCTCTCCTCTTACATGGATGCTCAGCAGGATTGTCGCATATATTCTCTCACTTTTAAGTTAGAGAAAGAAAAGTAAACACCAAGCCCCCTCTGAAGAGAGAGCTTGAGATTTGACCTCTGTCTTTGAATGCACAGCAAATGTGACAAGATAAGACCAAGATGTAAAGGCCTGTTTACAGAAAGTGAGTTTGTGGAAGAATACAGTAATCAAAGTTTGGGCAACGGGAGGGATGAACTCAAGCTGGACAGCCTAAAGCAAATAAAGCCAGCAAATAGAAAGCATGAAAATGTGAGTTACAAACCCCAAGCCAACGGTAAGCAACGGGAAGAATGCATTCCTAGGTCAGCTTTCTGAATGTCTCCAAAATGTCTTTAGCAAACCAGACAGTGCAAGGCTTTCAGCTAAAAAATGAAAGCTGGCAGGAAAACGACACATTACTGCAGGTAGGCAGGGACGAAGTTCAGTGACAGACCAGGGGATGACAGGAACGGGCAACATTGCTACAAGTGGGTAGGGAAGTAGTGCAGTCACAGATCAGGAGGTGGCAGAAATGGAAAACCTTGGTGCAAGGGGGCAGGGAAGAAAAAAACTTGCTGGGGTAGAGAATAACAACAGTAGTGAAAATGGCTGGGAAGGGCGCGTGGTTAGCACTGAGCACTCAGTTAGGCTACCTTAAAGCAATTCATGTTACACCTCAGAGTTTAGTTTATGGATTAAAGCTTATTCAGAAGATGCAATCCTTTTATGCAAAACAGACTACCATCAGAGTGGGTGAGGAAAGACATATTTGTAAGAGACAAGCTTGAATGTCACCTCAATGGCACTGCTGCAGCCAATTACAGCGCTTGGGTATTGACTGCATAGGAGGAAACTGGATTATGGAAATGGCCCGGTGTTTTTATAGTGTCTGTGATTTACGTTTAGCTGGTCTCCAAGCACTCTCAGTCCTTGCAGATAAGGGAACTGAATCACATGGCCGCATGGAGCCCAGTTCTCAAAGGTATTTGTGGATGTAAGTTCAGCTTTGCCTAAGTAGACTTTTAACATTCTCATGAGGATAAAGGCAATTTTGCCGATCAGAAGACCTGTTTTTATTCACGAAAAAAGATAAATCGCACGAAGATTTTCTCGAAGTAATGGTAAATGCATTCATAAAGGTTCTGTGTGAAGTGCTATGGGTAAAAGGATTATATAGAGAATGCATTTTTATTATGTGTAAGAGATTGAGTCATTCTGTACACCCTGAACGTCTGATGATTTAGTCTCCTGCTGGTATTTTTTTAACTTCAGCAAGTCTGCAAACAAGGCAGATTAACCTAAAAAGCACACACCGTGTTGTAAATGTGCTGCATTTCCTTTCTAAATAGATCAGGACTGCGGGGTGATTGTGTACCTTTTGTTAAAGTTTTCAGGTTAATTGCAGCTCATGGCGGGCACTGTGATTAACCTGAAAACTTTAACAAAGGCACGCAATCACCCCGCAGCCCCGATCTATTTAGAAAGGAAATGCAGCACGTTTACAACACGGCGTGTGCTTTTTAGGTTAATCTGCCTTGTTTGCAGACTTGCTGTATTGTTTTGTTAGTAAAGTGCGGCTGCGGGGGAGATTGTGTGCTTTTATTTAAGTATTCATGTTAATTGCAGCCCCCTTCACGAGCTGCGATTAACATGAATACTTAAATAAAAGCACACAATCTGCCCCGCAGCCGTGCTTTACTAACAAAACAATACATTAAGTCTGCAAACAGTGCGTGTGCTTCATGTCAATCCAAAAGCACACGCTGCAGGTCTCGCTGCTGGGGTTAGAAACAAAAGTACAGCAAGTGCCCACATTTTAAGACTTACCTGCCGCTCCCGAGTGTTCACTTTAAGGTGGTCACTTTCGCCGTCCTCTGCAATCAGGAAATGCCCGTTTTTCGCGCTGCTCGCCTTTTAAAAGCGACGGCGCAAATACTCTTGCGGGATGTGCTGTGTGTGCGCGCTCCACACATGGCACTGCACGCTCGGGGGTACAGAAGTGCGCGCGCGCGTGGGCGCGCGCCTTATTGGGAACAGTGGGACCAACTAGTTATGCATTCTAACAATTCGGCAATTCAAGAAAAATTGTGGGTGTGTGGTGATGCTCCTTTAAATGAAATTATTGCTATTGTTAAAAAGGGTGAGATGTCAAAAAGGTGTGCAAAGGTTGCATTAAAAAATGAAGAAGGGAATATTGTTAGTAAAATATCACATGGAAAATCCAAAGTGAAGAAAGGTGATAGACGACTATACAAGGAGATGAGTAAAAAATTCACAACTTCAACCAAAAGTGAGATAGAGGATAAATGCCTTGTTTGCTTTAGATGTGGTTATAAAGGTCACATTGCGAATGATAAGAAGTGTCCCGCTATAAAATCAAAGTGCACCTTTTGTGGTAAAATTGGTCATTTTGCTAAAGCTTGTAGGAGGAGAATCAATAGAGGGAACAAGAAAGTAGTGGGGTGCATTGATGACAAAGACGTTGAGGATGATGAAAACAGTGATCCTTCTAGTGATGATGGCATACTATGTATAGAGGATATGTGTGAAACTGAGAACGTCGTTTTAAACGTATGTACCAAGTCAAAGAAAAAACCAGTACGTGAAATAAGTATTGGTGGTGTACATTTACAAATAGTACCTGATTCTGGTTCACCATACACAATTATACAACGTACAGTTTGGGAAGACAAATTCGCTAATGTACTTGATAAAAAGTTAGAACTTCCAGACATTCAGCCAGTAACTTTCACTGGAGAAAAAATTCCAATGGTGGGGTTTGTGGAAGAAGTTTTCAAATTTAAAGACAGAAGTGCACTAAATGTTGCAGAAAAAGGACCTTCAGTTTTAGGTTGGATAGATCAAGGAGAACTTCGAATTATTCTCAATCCGAAAATGGAGGATCAAGTAATGCTTTTGGACGATGAGGACAAATATTTGGTCAATGACATTATTAAACAGTTTCCCACTGTTTTTTCAGGTGAGATTGGGAAACTAAATGGTTTTGTTCATAAAATTGTGCTAAAAAATAATGCAATTCCTGTAGGTCACAAACCTAGGAATATTCCCATAAGTGTAAGAGAAGGAGTTAAGGCAGAATTTGATGCTTTGGAGAAGAAAGGCATAATTGAGCCTGGGGAAAGTGCGGAATGGTTGGCTCCCTTGGTTGTAGCGCGCAAACCGGACGGCCGTTTACGTCTATGTATCGACTTGAGAGATTTAAACAAGAAGATTATAGTTGATAAGTTTCCTTTGCCAAGGATAGATGAATTATTGACACAATCTATAGGTATTAAATGGTTTTCAACTATAGATCTAACTTCTGCGTACCATCAGATTCAGTTACATGACAGCAGTAAGAGTTTAACAGCATTTATAACTCCATTTGGGTGCTACAGATTTGTTAGAATGCCATTCGGCCTTGCTTCGGCAGCTGCCGTTTTCCAAAGATTAATGCACAAGTTATTCAAGAATCAAAATGGAGTAACCTACTTTCAGGATGACATTTTAGTCATGGGTCGTGATAAAAATGAACATGACGATCGCCTTAAAGCTGTTCTAAGTAAACTGGCGGAGAAAGGATTAACAGCAGAACTTAAATAGTGTAAATTTGAGATGAAGTCAGTCACTTACCTGGGCCATGAGGTTGGTGGAGATGGTATTTCACCTAAAAAGAGTTTAATCATGGCAATTAGCAATGCTTCTGCTCCCAAGTCAAAAGACAAAGTAAGATCTTTTCTTGGCTTGGCTGAGTTTTATTCTAAATTTTTACAAAATTTTGCA
The DNA here is from genome assembly GCA_963921515.1 of Calotriton arnoldi. NCBI lineage: Eukaryota > Metazoa > Chordata > Amphibia > Caudata > Salamandridae > Calotriton > Calotriton arnoldi. Next base: position 1,484,855 of record CAWUFW010002341.1, on the reverse strand, counting down.
ACTAAAACTTATAGTATAAGACAGCTCCTCAAAGTTAAGCAGGAATTTTTTTGGAATGAGGAACTTCAAAATGATTTTGAAAAAATAAAGCATGATCTGGTTTCTGCATTTCCCTTACAAGGGTTTGACAATCTTGCCCATAGCATCATTACCACTGATGCTAGTGGTAGAGGTCTTGGGGTAGTTTTGTTACAAGTCAATGAAAAAAGTGAAGAAGCAACAATTGCATTTGCATCTCGCTCTCTATCTCCCGCAGAGGAAAAATTATCTGTTATAGAGAAAGAGATGTTGGCCACGGTGTGGGCTAAGGAGAAATTTAGACAGTTTGTTTGGGGTACCAAATTTACTTTACGCACGGACCATAAACCCTTGCTCAAAGTATTGACTTCTGAAGGTATACTTAAAGCTACGCCAAGAATAGCTAAAATGAGTTTGAAATTGTTGGATTTTACTTATGATGTAGAATATTTACCTGGTAAGAGGAATCAAGTGGCTGACTATCTCAGTAGATCTTTTCTACCTCGTGAAGAGACAAAGGGGTATATTCACAAGAAGGTGTGATAACTACCGCAAGAGTAGCGTAACGCAACTTTCATTATCGTAGCCCATCGCGGGAAAATAACCCCGTGTCATCGTGGAATTCACAACAAGGCGGTACCATGCGATAGTCACCAGATAACGCGTCAAATGTCGGCGTGAAAATCAACGCCACGCCGAAATAATGCGGAACGCGAAAAATCATGCGATGAGGCCAATCGCGGTACAAAAAGTTGCGAAAACCAGCCTCAGGCATGCAAATCCCACGCGTCTGGCGGGAAATTGCACCATAAAAACCACAGACACAACACACCAGAAACAAGCCAAAGCAGGAAGCAACATGGATGCACCCTGACCCAGCGCAGAGGGCAACGTGAACCCCACAACCCCCACAGACCACCAGCATGGAACAACTGGCTCGGGGAAGGCCAAGGAGAAAAGGGAGAGGAAGACGGGGTGCAGACCGCAGGAAAACAAGACCAGTGTCAAGGAGGAGACAGAACACTACCAGCAACTGACCCACAAGCCGACCACCTGGAATGCAGTCGTTTACCCAGGAGGCCAATCCAGGAGGCCAAGAGGCGCCGGCAGGACCTGACAACCTAAACCAGGTACAAACCCGCTGCCAACAGGAAGGCAGCAACGGCGACAGGAGGTGGCAGTCCAGCGCCACAGGAGGAGCTGGAGGAAACCCAGGCCACAGTCATCAGTGTGGAGACGGTGCAAGGAGTAGGGAGTACGGACACAGCCAGACAGGACCTGACACAACAACAACAGGGTGAGGATCCAACAGGGACTGGGAGGACAGGGGCTGATGGGCACAATGCCACACATGCACAATGAGGTGTAACACACTGCACACCCACAATTACCCAGGGACATGTCCCCATCCCCGTGGCACACTGCAGCACACACACATAGCAATCACAGTACATACCATGACAATGTGGCACAAAGTGCAACACCCACACTGCAGAACAGGGGACACAACTGGGTCCACCCAGGTACAGAAACAGAACAATCACATCGGACAGAGCATGGAACTGTGATATGCACATCTACCCCTACAACCCCACATCAGCCATGTAGGCCAAATGTGCACTGTCCCAACTCAAATAGCCACCACCGCCCAAACAGTCACAATGTACATTGTCACACAGTCTGCATGTCGACAAGAACACGGCACCAACACAATGCCAACATGCACCTCCCCTTCACAATGCAGAGGGACAAACAACACCTCCAGCAGGTCAGAACAGACAACCCATCAGTGATGGCCGAGACGAACACCACAGCCCAGACACCGACGCCCTACAACAGCCCATGGACATCCCACACAACCCACCACCAGGACCAGGGCAGACAAGCTACTCAGAGGAGAACCCAGCCCCTGCAACAGACCACACAGCATGAAGCACCCGCAAGTACGGCTGCCCCACAACACTTCACCCACCCACACATGGCACGCCAATGCCAGGTGGCAGAACACCAAAAGGAGGTGGCCCAACAGGTGAGGGTGTTGCCAAACCCATGGAATGCGAACTAGAACACATACGTGGGGTCCAATACCCTTCAGGGACCCCCCACACCACACAAAGGAGACCCACACCTCCACAGAGACACATGCACATATCATGTTGAACTGGCTACGGGCACGTGCGCCCGGCCCCTTTATTGGCAGGGCCACATGTACAGTGACGCCTGTGCTGGATGTGTGTGGGGTGAGTATAAGCCAGCCCGCACGGAGTGCTTGGTGCTGGCAACAACCTGAACAGTGGACACCAGTGTAATGGAAACAGAAAACACCAGCATAACAGAGTCAAATGCAGAGCAACATGGAGGGATCCGGAGTAAGGACAGAGGTCACCCAATATTCAGTCAGGAGGTTCCGTGAGTTGCAGTGCACTGGGGTAGGGGCACTAGAGAAGAGCGCGCTCGTGTGAGGAAATTGCTAGGATTGTGTCCCTTTGGGGTTAGTCCTGATGCAGATGCAGTGGGGTGTGTTACACCTGCATCAACTTCCTCATCATTGTCCCAGGTCTTCCCCACTGCATGAGGTGACATTGCTGCGCAACCTCACAACAGCACAAAACTCTATCAGTAACGGACAATGGCTTGCGGTGCACTGAGTCACTGGCACCTGGAGTGCCGAGCAGGGTAGCAGGCCGATGATGGTATCCACGACAGGTCTGAGCAACTCCATAGGCCTTTCGACTCTGGCAGATGGCGGTTGGAGGAGGTCCTTGCGGTGGTGGTGTGTGCCCCCTGCGGTGATGCGACGTCCGGGCCGGTCAAGACTCGATGCTAAGTGTGGGCCCTGGTGGCCCGCAGTTGAGGCCGGAGGATGCGGACAGTGCAGGGCCACAGACACATGGCGCTGATGACCCCAAGACCATCGCTACAGAGGCTATTCAATGTCTCAGAAGAAGGTGTCCCAGACCTGACCAGCACAGAGTTAGTGGCCCCGGATGCACTGCGGCCGGCACAAGCACCCAGCCACGGGACGGTGACATGCGGTGCAGTCAGATGGGCCATGCGACCTGAGCGGGTCCCCATCAATGTCTGAGGTGTATGTTGCGGAGGGTTCCGGGGGACAGTGGAAGGTGTCCTCCAGGGCATGATGTGGAAGGTCTGATGTCATCTGGAAGCAGCAAATGGAGGAGTGGAAAGCGCAACCCTCGTTTGCACCAACAATTCGGGATCATCTACATGAGGATGAAAACTAGCCCCTAGTCCACAGACTCAAACGCCACCAATGTACGACCAGTGAGTGTCCATGAATGTCGGGGAACAAACTTAGTGGCACAGGTGCTGTGAGGGGATGCAGTCTGCGATGATGCCGGTACACAGATGTGAACTCCAACATTGCCAAATCAAGACTCTGTGAGCTACTGGACCACAGTGTAGGCCGGAGGCAACGGTCAGCACGGCCCATTCACCGAGTATCGCCGGCATAGGTTGGATGGCCCCACCGGCCTGCGTAGTTCAGGTTCAGTGGCACCACGTGTAGCCGGCTGGCATTGAACAGGGTTAGTGGCACCATGTGTAGCCGGCTGGCGTTGAACAGGGTTAGTGGCACCAAGTGTAGCCGGCTGGCGTTGAACAGGGTTAGTGGCACCACGTGTCGCAAGATGCCCATATGGAACTATGCCTCACTGATTGGGGGGGTCTGGTGCTGTGGCTGCTGGCCCGGATATGGGGTCACTGCCATTCATGACTCAAGACACAGTTCCACATGTGGGACCTACTGGTCCGAAGAGTAGGCCGGGGGCGGCAGTGGAGTATGTCAACGAAAAAGGAATAAAGTGGGCCGGTGTCGTGGAGGCCGTGATGGTCTGAGGTGGCTGCCAAGGTCTCTGGCCTCTGGCTTGTGGCTTGCGCCGGCACGTGGTGGGCCCTCCTTGACACACGCCGGTGTCAGAAGGTAATCAGTGTGGCCTGGCTGCGCAGGGGCTGGCCTGACGGGTTCGTGGTCCAGCGTGCCGGGGTCCGGCAGGCGCCCGGCATCTCAGGCAACTCCGCTCACGAGGATGGCGTCGGCCTCGTGGCGAGGTGGGAGGTGCCGCCCTGGCAGAGACGTGGGTCTTTCCGGAAGAGGACCACGCCCAGGCCTACGTGATTTTTATTCACACCCCTACGCTGGCGTGGCGTACGCCGGGCCATCACACTCTGCTGATGCTTAGGGGGGGGGCGTAACAGGCAACATTTCCGTGAGGTCCCCCACTGGCTGGGGTGACATGGTGGCGTCCACTGTCCACTACACTCCATACACAAGCGGTGTATGTCGCCATGGATATGGGTGTGTTCTGCATACTGCGAGGTGTCCAGCACATCTCCGGCACTGTTGGCATTGTGTACTTGCCCAATCATGTTTCTACTGCATCCTTCACACATGCCTGGTTGCCACCTCTCCCCACATTCGGCTATTATGTGGCTGAGGTGCCATGCCGTTGCTGGCTCATTTTCAGGGCTTGCCCATGTGGACATTGTAAGTTGTTCTGTCGTGTCTGGTGGGTGGGTATATTGTTGTGCCTGTTGTATGTGATTTTGTGACGTGTGCATTGCCAGAGTTGTGAGTTGCATGGTTGTGGAGTTGAGGTGTGTGGGGTGTTCATTTGTATATTGCCAAGGGGCTGTACATCTCCCTTGTTGGCATCCTGGGAATGCTGGTTGGTGATGGACTGTCGGAGGATGAAGGTATCATGCACACTGGCTGTGTATTTGAAGGCGACATTGTTGGGTGTTCCACGGTGTTCTGTTGTTGCCTGCACATTGGTGTGAGAGGTGTGCTTCCTGTTGCGGTGATTGTGTGCTGTGTCACCAGGGGGCACAGGTAGTACATGTGTGCTGTGGATTGCCCCCAACACGTGCGTGCATCCTGCTATGGCGTATGGTCCTTGCTTGGTCTCCAGGGGATCCTACGCATTGTGTTGTGCATATGGGGACTTGGGTTCCAGGGTGATGGTGATGTCCAGGACACGTGTGGGGGACTTGGATGTGGCTGGCTGTGAGACTCCTCCGACTCTGGCGGGTGTTGGATGGGAGGTGCAGCCACGCCATCAGCTTTGTGTAGGGTGGGATGTTGGTTGTCCGCTGTGTTGTTGCCGTAGGCCTGTTAGGCGATGATGGTCAGGATGCGTAGGTTGGTTGTCCCTTTCAGCCTGTTGTGGACGGTGACATTGTCAGATGTTGGGTCTGTGCGGCTGGTACGTTTCCTGGGGTTCCGCTGTCTTTGTCTGTGCTGCGTCTGTGTTGGTCCGGGGGGGGTGTTCCGGGTGTGGGATGGGGTCCTGGGGTGGTGAAGGTGGGTGTTGTGGCCCTCTTGGGTGTCCGGGCCGCATGATGGGTGGCTCCATGGCATCTGTTGTCCTTCGGATGTGGCCCTGGGCTGTGCTCCCTTTTGTGGTGCTGGCTGCCGTCCGACTTTACACCAGGTCAGAGCAGGTGTAGATTTCCTGCTGCTAACGTGCCTTATCGCCTGTTTTGTGTTTTTATCGCGGATGTGGCTGGTCGTTGTGAATGTTGAGGTGTGCTGTTGTCTCGGCTCTTGGCACGGGAACGCCTACTCTGCATCTCATTAGCGATATTTGGGATGGTCCTCTGTGGCGATGTTTTTTGGGGCTGCTCTTGCGGGTAAACTGGTGCTGTGGGCTGTTTACACCGGCTTGTGAATGGGGGGATAAATTTATCACGACTTTGGCTGCGATAAAGTGCCGTTAATTCGGCGATAGCTCCTTGTGAATATGCCCCAGAGTGTGCTGATTGGGATATTTTCAATGTAGCAGTTGATGGAGTGAGGTTTGTAAAAATACATCCTCATGAAATTAAGTAACCCCATAATAATGTATTGACTGCATGAACTAACCAACCCTGAATGCACACATTTACACATGGGGCAAACGCATTTTACATAATATACTAAACCATGATGGCATGAGTACGTATTAACTGTTTGCGCTTTGAAAAATCGTACTAATGCATGTTTATGCTATGTTGTACATTGCACATTTTGCATGTTGTGCACAAATAACGAAAAGGTTGCTTTAAATTAATAGCTTTCGTTAGGAATTAATTAATATAGGGTATGAGTATGGTGGGAGGTAACCATAATGGGTTTTATTTCACGAACTAATATTCTTTTGTGTTTATTTGCTTTAGTACGAGATTGGGCCTGCATGAAAATGGCCTCTTGTCTGAACCAGCATGTTGTTGTCTTGGTCTGCACGGAGGACGCATGCGCTAAGATGGGTTGCCTGCTTACGAACTGCAGAGTGCACCAGCTGATGTAATACGTGTGAAGGCCATGTTGAACTGTGTCCTATTGTTTATTTGCCAAGACGCGACAGCGACTGTGGGAACTGCCATCGCTACGTGCAATTTGAATGTGAAGCGGATATCATAATGTGGAAATGTTGCAAAATGTATAACTATGGATATTAGTAGTATGCAAATGTATTTATCCTTAATACTTCTTTTGTTAAAACCGGTATGGGATGGATTTGCAAGGAGAACTGGATGAGGCGACCATAACATGATTTTTGACAACCAATAACAGACCGAGTTTCTACTGATACTGCAACATTGTAAGATAGTGAGCTAGACAGTAGGGTATAATTGATATCCCAATTAGAGAGATCAGAGATCAGACGAACCTGAGAGAGTAGAGAGAGAGGACGCAGAGAACATCTAGACGTCGAGAGGGAAGCGCACCAAGACAGAGAGAACAGATCAGCATTGAGACAGAGAACACCTTAGGTACGAGAACGTTGCGGGAGTGCTTGGGAGGAGACTGCGTCCGAGGAGAACTAAATCAAGGTAGATAGAATTGGGAGATTATATTTGTTTGCAAACTTAGCTGCATCTGTCCTGTTAACTTTGTCCTCTGAGCCTATCTCTGGGGACCCCTTGCCACAACCTCGGCCAAGGAAGTGGTTTTCCTTATTCTTTGGTGGGTATCACCCTCCTTAAATGCTTTAATTTGCAATATATTTCTGCAAATGTTTATGCTGGACCTTCTCTTTCCCCTATTCCTATGCACGCTTTGATGTCGAGACAAATGATTCATTTTGATTACATTGCTTGATAATTTGTTCTCTTATATGTGATCTTGTGTGTGCACTGATAATCTGAATTATGAGCATTTAATTTTATAAGATAAATGTATTAACCGAATAAATGACTCTGTGGTTATTTAGTTAAGGTATTACACTGTTTAGTTAATCATAGTCACCATCAACTCTTCAACTAATGGTCCATCGACCAAAAGAAGAAGACAGTTGAGATTACGAATAGTTAGGAATATATATGTAAATGTTATTAATGTGAAGTGTAGTATTGTTCATAATAAAACTGACAAATTAAACCCCCCAAATCCAGCGCCCGTATTCAGGGATCATTTATGGGTAATGTGTGATGGGCCCCGTTGTTTGGGAAGCAATTTATGTGTGAAGAGATTTTCCTTGGTCCCTGGATCATGAATTAGGAGTTGCGCTGGATCAGTTTTTCTGGTAGCAGAATGATGGTTATTATTGATTAGTTTGGTGATTTATTGATTATTGATTAAATGTTTAACATTCTATGTAAAGTGAGTTAGTGTCGCGTTTCTATGTAGTCTTTGGAACACAGGTACAGAAGGGTATCTGGGAAGCCGGCAAGTAAAAGTTAGCCTGAAATAAGGCAGAAGAAAAGTGTGAGAAGTGAAATCACACGGGAATAGGTGCATTGTCTGTTTAAATTAGTGATAACGCTTATGTGTTATTTTAGGGACTATTTAGCGTGTATGTAGAAAAAGAGTGAGATAGAGAAGGGTCCACCTGTGAAACTTTAGCCTTATCCCCAGAAGAGTAGCGAGACCTCCTTTCCAACAAAAGGTCCTCTTGTGAAATTTTGGCCTTATCCCTAAAGAAGTAACAGGTCCTCCCCTAGCTTGGATGAAGGGAAGGATAGCGAAATTGTTATACTTGCCCCTGTTGAAAGGAACATTCTTGAAAGTGAAAAAACTATCTCTTTATTTAGTAAACAGACAGTGTGGTATTGTTTTATGTTGTGACTAATAAGTTATTGTAAAGAAAAAGGACTTAGAAAAGTACCAATAATTTTGTAAAGGGAGCGTCAGTAGTAGGCCTGGGCGGTAAATTCCGTTACGCTCGCGGAATTTGGGTAATTTCGCGTTCCGCGGAGAACATGGAATTACCAAAAATTCCGCGCTTCGCGGAATTTTTTGCTTGTTCGCGCTTTCAAAATGCGTGTTTGCGAGATATTTCTCCCCGAGCACGCAAACAGCGTTCGCGAACAGGAAAAAAGCATCGCAAACGAGCGGAACAAGCAATTCCGCATGTTCGCGGAACTTTTGCGCGCTCGCGGATATTTTTTACCATTTCGCTGAGCTTTGCGTAGCGCGACTAAGCAAATTCTGCCCACCCCTAGTCAGTAGCAGGAGGAGAGGCTGACGTCACAAAGAGTCGCGCTGGCATTGGCCAGACTGCGAAGACAAGGTAAGCTCAGATTGGCCGGTTGGTGTGAGCCGCGCTGGTATTGGACAGAATAGCGGAGACGTAGAAAGCTCCGATTGGAAGAGTTAGAGTGTGTCGCGCTGACATTGGTCAGGTGTCTAGGGAAGCAAAGGAATTTGATTGGTACATTATAGTGGATTGTGTTGACAAATATTTGGATCTGAGTAAAACTGTTGACAATTAGCAAAAATTTATTTTGAACAACCAAAACAGGAGAAATTGACTTTGTTTGGAAAAATGAAAAGATTTTTTAAAAAGGACAAACCTGTAATAACGAGAGAAGGAGTTCCTATCCCTCTACCAAAGACACCAGCATCTTATATGATGTTGAAATATGGTTATCACACATGCATTTGGCTAGAAAATTGGGTAGGATACACGAAGAATGATGGTGTGCTAGCTTTTCCAGAGCATGGTTCTTTTAATTTGGCAGTATTGCGCAATTTGAGAGACAAGATGATGGCATTAGATCCAAGACCCAGACCAACACAGTTTGAAGCATTAGTAGAATGGGAAGACGAAATGTATGAAAGGGAAAGACATAGAGGTGGAAGGATTAATAGATTTATGTTTGGCAGATTTCATAATGAAAAGCATGAGGACAGAATAAAAAGATGAAGAAATGGAGAGATAACTGAAGGATTGTATCCAGTTTTAACGGTAGGAGACACTGCAGGAAGCAAATACAAGGAGAAAAGGAAACATTTAGAGCTATTTGGTTATGGATATAACCCGAATGAATCTGATGACGAGCTACTGGATGATATATTAGTTAAACGACCACCCCCTTATCAGGAGAATCCGGCGATGGTGACACAAAATGCACTGTCAATGGAAACCCCAATGACACCTCAAACGACACCAGTTCCAACTGTAAGCGATGTAATGCAGGAAGAAGAAGCAGAATTGGCAATAAAAACCAAAGAGTTAGTTGAAAAATTAAATCAGATGAATATGAAAATAGATGCAATAACTGTGCCAGTAACTATAGGTCCAGCAATACCTGTATTTGAAAATAGACTTATCCATGAACCTTCCTTGACTATCCCACTAAATTCTGCTGTAACATCAGCTAGTAGTAGAATTAACGCCGTAAGCGTTCAAAGTGAACAGCCCACTACCGTCACTAGATTAACACCTCCGACTAATTTAACAGTAAATGAAACACCTAGGGAAGTAATGCAGTTACAGCCAAAAAGAATAGAGTTGGAGGAGGTCCCCAGAAGTGAAGTTTCAATAGGTCTGACAACTGAAGAGTTAGATGATTGGGTGAAAGGATTACAAAGGAGAAAAACACAGCCACAACCTATAGATGTATGTAAGTTGAGAGTAGATCTTGAAGAAATGATCCTTGGGACCATAAGTCCAGACAGGCTAAAGATTTATCAAGATGATGAATTGATGTATCTGTGTAAGAGTATTACTTGGAAAGCGAGAAATCTACATGAAAGGTTAGTGGAAGCTGCGGATGAATTAGGAGTAGACATGGGAAGATCAAAAGTGTTGCAGAAGACATATAGAGTAGATTTTACTGAAAAGGATATAGAAAATATGAATACATCTGGTAGACGATTGCAGATAAAAGAGTTAATGGTTGTCTTGAGAAAATGGGGAGACGTGGAGAGATGGAAGGGCAGATGGATGAGGAAGAAAGGAGAAATGGCTGCTAAAGAAATACATTTACGTCCAGTAAGAGAAGTAGAAAATGTAGCTCTGGAATGTCCCATGAGAGAAGTTCCAAGAGGAGGTTATGTGCATGTTCCGTGGTCTAGACAGGATATATTGTCTTTTACAAATGAGTTTCCCAGGTTGAGAGAAAAGCCAGTGGAATGGTACAAACAAGTTGAGAGGTTTGTGAAAGTCTCGAAAGTGTAGCTAAAGGATTTAGATGGATTATTTGAAATTGTTGTCCCTGCAGATTTATGGACTGAATGTAAGATTACAGTTGATTGGCCAAGAGATGAATATCCTAGGGATTCTAAAACAGGAGCACCTTCTGATGAGGTGATGAAAAAGTACAATCAGGTGATTACTTTTTTGAAAAGTAAAATTTCCCCTAAGGAAACTGATTGGGTAAAAATAGATAGAACCACCCAAGAGCCAAAAGAGTCTGTGCATGCATATTATGAGAGATTGTTACAGGTTTTTAAGCAGTATAGTGGTTTTGAGAATATTGGAGACAAAGATATGGGTCATTTTGTGTACAGGTTTGTGTATGGATTAATACCTGAGATTAGTCAAATGATACAGCAACACATGTTGTGTTGGCAGGCCAAAACGATTGATGAGATTTTGAAGTATGCAAAATATTGCAGCGATGATATTGAGTCTCGCCATCGCAAATTAAAAGAAAAGATGATGTGGGCGCAAGTAAAGGTAGCAGAGCAGCAAGAAACTCAGTTGAATTCTCAGTCTATAAACCAGATGGGAGGAGTTAGTCAGAATGCTCAAAGACCCAGTGGAGGTAGAGGTAGTGGACAAATGAGCAGGGAAGAGGCGAAAAAGAAATTTCCTTGTCATGGGTGCGGAAAGTATGGACACTGGAAGAATGAGTGTAGATCAGTGCAGAGGACTAATGGAGGAAATCAAATTCTAACCCCACAGGTGCAGAGTGAGGTAGCTGTGCAACAGCCACCGCAGCAGCAGGTAGTTACTACCCAGTATCAGGTCCCGCAACCACCGTTGCCACACAATGTAAATGCTCAAAGATACAGTGCGGATACAGGGTTCCACGGAGGAGACCAGGTTGGTAAAAATACTAACATAAACGTGATTCCCCAATTTTGGATGCAATGTGATGGAAGTGATGTTGAGTCGAATCAATGACGCTGCCTTAGGGGGGAGGAAGAGTGCGTGCTTGGCGCTACTCTAGAGGTAGATCAGTCAGGTCCATTTATTGATGGAAAAGTGGAAAGTAATGATATCACCTTTCTTTTGGACACTGGTGCTACCCGTTCTACTGTGAGAGCAGCAGAAATTCCAAACCTACCCCTCTCGGGAGAAACTATCCAGGTAGTAGGAGTCTCAAATAAACAGATTAACACTCCAGTTACTAAACCAATTGAAGTGCATATTGGTCCCTTTAAAGACATGCATCGGTTCGTAGTGTGTGACTCGAGTCCAGTGAATTTGTTAGGGAGAGATTTGTTGTGCAAAATGAATTGCACAATTTATTGCACACCAGATGGTATTGCATTTCAGACACCTGATGAGGATGTCGCTTTTAAAATGGTACTAGCAAAGCAAGGAACAGAAGTGAATGAGTTATTTTCGCTTCTAACAGATAAAAGTGTGCCTGAAGAATTGATGAAGGTAGTGAAGTCAGATGTGTGGGACTTCACAGGACAAGAGATTGGGTTAATGAAAAAGGTAGACCCGATTAAAATTACAGTGAAAGATGGTGTTGACTATCCAAATACACCACAGTATAAAATGAAGCCAGAAGTAATAGCAGGAATAACTCCTGTAATTGATCAAATGATTGAACAAGGAATTTTAAAAGAAATAATGAGTAGTCCTTGTAATTCACCTATTATGGAATTGAAAAAGCCAAACGGAACCTATAGAATAGTGCAAGATTTGAGAAAGGTGAACAAAATTGTTGTGCCTTGTTGTCCAGTTGTGCCAAACCCAGCAGTGATTCTCTATCAAATCCCACATGATGCGGAGTGGTATACCGTGATTGATTTGTGTCATGCATTCTTTTCGATTCCCCTGCATCCGGATTGCGAGTATTTATTTGCTTTCCGGTTTGGAGACCGTTTTTTGGCATGGTGCCGAGTTCCTCAAGGGTATACTGAGAGTCCTTCAATTTTTAACCAGATCTTGAAAAAGTGTCTGGAAGATTTAAAAATGTCTGAAGGATCTGTTCTGGTTCAGTACATTGATGACCTACTGGTGGCATCAAAGACTCGAGAAGCCTGTGTTGCAGACACTGTTGCTTTACTGAACCATTTGGCAGAAGGTGGACATAAAGTGTCCCCTGCGAAATTACAATTCTGTCAGCGAGAAGTCCAATATTTAGGTCACAAGATTGAGAAGGGAGTCAGAAAGGTAACATCAGAGCGTATTTGAGTGATCAAAGACATGAAACAACCAACAACTCAAAGAGAAGTGTGAATGTTTTTGGAAGTGGTTGACTATTGTAGACAGTGGATCAGTGGATTTTCACTGATGGCAAAACCTCTACAGAGGCTGACAAGGAATGATGTGAAAGACCCAATTAAATTGGATGAAGAGAGCATGGAAGCTTTTGTTAAATTAAAAGACAGTCTGTGTCAGGCGCCGGCATTGGGGATGCCTGATTATTCAAAATATTTTGCATTATATTGCAGTGAAAGAGATGGGTGTGCGCTTGCAGTTCTAACTCAGAGACATGGAATGGCGAGACGACCTGTGGCATATTTTTCTGCTACTTTAGATTCAGTAGCTGCCGCATTACCTGGATGTTTGAAAGCAGTAGCTGCTACTTGTGTGAGTCTGGAACAGAGTGAAGGGATCATAATGGGTCATCCTGTGAGAGTGTATGTGCCACATTCAGTTGAGATCCTTTTAACAAGAACACAGACTCAGCACCTCACCTATAGTCGGCTGACTAGGTATGAGAGAGTGATTCTGGGTGCAGAAAATGTGACAATAGTGAGATGTACAAATGTGAATCCTTCTACTTTATTGCCAGATGCTTGGGATGAAGAAGTGAGGGATGAAGCAGAACATGATTGTTTGAATGTGACTGAATTTTGTACCAAGCCCCGTCCTGATATTAAGGATGTTCCTCTTGAAGAATCTGATTGTGTGATGTTTATTGATGGTTCCTGTTTACGAACTGGACCAGGTGTGTTGAGTTCTGCCTATGCCGCCTGTACTGTAGCGGCAATCCTGGAAGAATCCTGTCTAAAAGGGGTCAAATCTGCACAAGTCGCTGAATTGATAGCTCTAATTCGAGCCTGTAAATTGGGAAAAAGTCAGAAAGTGACTATAATTACTGATAGCCAATATGGTTTTGGCATTGTGCATGGCTTTGGAGAACTATGGATGCAGAGGGGATTCCTGACCTCTTCGGGATCCCCCATCAGGAATAGTCAATTTGTAAAGGAATTGCTTGAAGCATTACAATTGCCAAAACAAATTGCAGTGGTCAAATGTGCCGCACATAAGTCAGGAGATGATTATGTGACTCAAGGCAACAGATTTGCTGACCAAGTAGCACAATATTGTGCAAAGAATCAGACTTCCATAAATCGGGGAAAAACAAAAGAACATACGGTTTGTCAACTTATGTTTACTAATACCATTGAAACATGGGATGAAGTGAGACAATTGCAGGAAGAGGCAGGTGATGGAGAGAAACAGGAATGGGAAAAGGCGGGATGTAGGAGACGAGAAGATGATGATGTATTGGTATACATTGATGGGAGACCAGTCATGTCAGATAATTTACTTTCTCATATGGCAAGGATGTACCATGGGATGACACATATTGGCCGAGATGCCAAGGTCAGATCATTCAAACAGACATGGTTTAATACCAAGTTCAGGACTATTGCAGAGAGTCTTTGTCAGAGATGCCTGACTTGCCAACAGCAAAACCCAGGAAGAAAAACAATAGTTAGTCTGGGAACAATAGGGAGGGCAGGAGATCCTTTTACCAGACTACAACTCGATTTTATCGAGTTGCCCCCATGTAATAAGCTCAAGTACGTGTTAGTAATTGTGTGTTTGTTTTCCCATTGGGTGGAAGCCTATCCCACAAGAAGGAATGACAGTTTGACAGTGGCAACACTTTTGTTGAGGGAATACATTCCTAGATATGGTTTTCCAGTCACTATGGAAACAGATAGAGGAACACACTTTACTAGAGAAACAATCAAACTGATTTGTGAGGCATTGAACATTCAACCAAAACTTCATTGTGCCTATCGTCCAGAGGCTTCTGGAATAGTAGAGCAGATAAATGGCACAATAAAGAACAGGTTAGGCAAAGTGTGTAGATCCACAGCACTAAATTGGCCTGACGCTTTACCCCTAGTTTTGATGAGTCTCAGAAGCATTCCTGACAAAAAGACAGGATTTAGTCCACGAGATCTTGATGGGAAGAGCAATGAGACAAGCATTTATACCTGCCAACAAATTGATAAATATATCTGATGATCTCATCCTTGACTATTGCAAAGGATTGGCTGATGTAGTACGTTCTGTGTTTCATCAGGTTGGAGCAGACGCGACCACAACACAGCAGACTCAAGCGCATGACCTGAGCCCTGGTGAGTGGGTTCACATGAAAAGGCATAGAAGAAAAACTTGCCTAGAGTCCCGCTGGGAAGGACCATATCAGGTCATATTGGTGACGACCACAGCAGTAAAGTGTGCTGGCTTACCAAATTGGATCCATGCCAGTCACACTCAGCGAGTCCCAAGTCCACTTGAACCACGAGTAGAGCGGCATCTGGAGATCTCAAGTCCGAGCTCTGAATCAGAAGCTGACGTACAAGAAATTGGTGAAGTTAGAGCAATAGACTCTGAAACTGGTGAGCGCGAACAAAAGGACTCTGAAGAGCAGTTTGATGATGAATTGCTTAGCACAAGTCAAGTAAAGTGGGCACCAGTTACTGGGACTGAAGAAACTGCTGTTGAACAAGAAGAAAGACAAATCTTCGATGGAGAGGGAAAGGATAGAAAGGAGATAGGTGAAAGAAATACAGAAGAAGAAAAGGAAAAAGAGGAAGAAAGCAAACTCAAAGTAGGTGCAAAGAAACGAAGGTACGAATTGAACAAAGAAGAAGAAGAAGTTCAACCAAAAAGGGCAAAGAAAGACGACCATTGGCCAAGTGGAGTTAAAAAGACTGAAATACAGGGTGGTGAAAGGAAAACCCGAGAGTAGGCCAGCACAGATAAACGAAGTTCCAGGTGAGATAGAACAGGGAGAGTCGGATGACGAATCAGTGCTGCGACCAAAGAGAGTGAGAAAACCAAACAAAAAGTTCAAGTCACCTGACTGGATTTACATAGTTTTGGAGGAGATTGAAGAAGAAGATTTGAACAAGGAAAGAAACAGCACTGACAACGAGCAAGAAGAAAAGAGTGACCTACATCCACCTTAAGAGACTGTAAACAAATTAAGGTGTCATGTTAGCAACTGAAGAAATTTTCTGAAGATTGAGAAGACGTCCTGGAAAATTGGATTAGTTAAAATAAAAGAAGGGGTAAAGAAGAAAGCTTTGAAGTGTGGGATCACACTACATTTTTAATTTTTGTAGAATATATTTGAAATAGATTTAGAAAATCCATTTAGAACTTTATAAAGATTAATATTACTATGGCAGATACACAAGTAACAAGACCTAGATGTAGTTTTATGCGTAGGTGTTATAAAGCTTGTTTGTGTCTATTTTGTATACTGATAGTATTCTGGATAATAATAACAATTATAATACCTTTACATCTGATAAAAGAAGATACACCTCGTCCTAACAATTTGACAGGTCCAACGGTAGACACTGACATTAAGCAATCTCCAATTACTCACTTGAATAAAATAGATGCTAGTAGTCTGCATCACGATAGATCAGTTATTAATTTTTCTCTGAATATTTTCACTAAATTACTTTACGAATATGTGGAAACAATGGATGTGAGTGACTGTTATGTGTGTATACAGTTACCATTGTCTGTTTCAGAAGGTGTAACCTACCATCACCTTCCTTTGACTTATGGTGTGACCTGTAGTTTCTTATCAAGTTTGCTGTATAGAACAGGTAAACTAGAGTATTATTATTCCAATGTAGATACAATCTTTTCTAAAGTTCCTGTAATACCTGAGCTGAATAAGATAGCACCCGCACGTCATGGGAGATTTTTTCCTGACAACCAAGCCTTTAGATATAGAATACGCTAATAAAAATAATTTAACATGTAAATTGAAAAAGGAAGAGAAAATCTTTTTGGAGATGGTGGAAGAGAGAAGGGCTAAGTTTCAGAGAAAAGCTGTTGAAGAGAAATTACAGACACCACCTTGGGTTTTCAGAGAAGGCAACTATGATAGAGGCGAGTCTTATGCTGCAATGGCCCTGGATTGGTCGCAGAAGGGAAAATTATGCTTACGTAGGGAAAAGACTAACTACAACAATTACTTCATTGGTTCCGGTGAATGTGAAGATACCTATAAAATTATTGGGGGTTGGGGATTAAAGGGAGGAACTGCCCCTGTCTGGCCAAGCATATATTATGTCTGTGGGAGGAAAGCCTATTATCGGCTACCAGGTCACTGGTATGGAACTTGTTATCTTGGGATTGTTTTTCCAGAAGTCTACCATATAGACAAAAGTACAAATGGAATACATGAAGTAAGGCAAGGACTAAAACGTGTAAAAAGAGAAAGTTTGTCAGAAATTATAATTTATATCCCAATTAGAGAGATCAGAGATCAGACGAACCTGAGAGAGCAGAGAGAGAGAACGCAGAAAACATCTAGACGACGAGAGGGAAGCGCACCAAGACAGAGAGAACAGATCAGCATTGAGACAGAGAACACCTTAGGTACGAGAACGTTGCGGGAGTGCTTGGGAGGAGACTGCGTCCGAGGAGAACTAAATCAAGGTAGATAGGATTGGGAGATTATATTTGTTTGCAAACTTAGCTGCATCTGTCCTGTTAACTTTGTCCTCTGAGCCTATCTCTGGGGACCCCTTGCCACGACCTCGGCCAAGGAAGTGGTTTTCGTTATTCTTTGGTGGGTAGCACCATCCTTAAATGCTTTAATTTGCAATATAGCTAATATAAAAATAATTTAACATGTAAATTGAAAAAGGAAGAGAAAATCTTTTTGGAGATGGTGGAAGAGAGAAGGGCTAAGTTTCAGAGAAAAGCTGTTGAAGAGAAATTACAGACACCACCTTGGGTTTTCAGAGAAGGCAACTATGATAGAGGCGAGACTTATGCTGCAATGGCCCTGGATTGGTCGCAGAAGGGAAAATTATGCTTACGTAGGGAAAAGACTAACTACAACAATTACTTCATTGGTTCCAGTGAATGTGAAGATACCTATAGATAGCTTTTCATGCAAAATGTGTTTGCCCCACGTGTAGTGTTGGTGCATGGTTGATTAATTAATACATATTATAAGAAAGATGTGTTATGAACAGAATATGCATTGTCTAAATATGCAACAAAGCCAAGGTCTCTTGAGACGGGAACAGGGGCATAAATTTTAACAAGGTCTTTCATTGAAGACGTGTCTTCTCATGGGAGACGGGAGGAAACAGAGCAGGGAGGAAAACATTCCTTTGTTATCTCCATTGCCATGAGATCTATGGTTATGCAAAATCGACTTGCCCTTGATATATTATTGGCAAAAGAGGGTGGAGTCTGTGGAATGCTGAAAGTTCAACATTGTTGCACGTACATTCCAGATAAAAGTAAGAATTTAGAAGGATATATTCAGAATATCACTGATTTGCATAAGAAAGTAACACAACTAGAGGTTGACGGTGTCTGGGAGAGACTAAGTAAGAGTTTCTCTACTATAAGCAATTGGTTTTCTTCTATAGGTAGTTCCTTAATAGGAAAAATGATAGTACCAATAGTTTCTGTAGCTGTTATGATATTCATAATACGAATGACTTATGTTTGTATGAAGAAAAGACGCAAAGAAAAGAAAAAAAGGAAATTAAGTAAGGAACGTAAAGAAAGGAAAAGAGAGATAGATGAGATAGAATTGGAGGATTTTAACCCCTTCGATGCTCATGACGAGCTGGACTCGTCATGGCACACAGTGGTCGTGTGCTCATGACGAGTCCAGCTCATCATAAGACCACCCACGGGGAAGCGCTGGCGCTCCCCGTGGGAATCCAATCGTCGTTTTTTGGGGGGGAAGGGCTTCCCCTGCCTCCCCACCCCCCCTCAATGACGTCAGCGCGCGGCGCGCTGGCGTCGTTGGGGTTTCCCTTTGTTCCCCGACGCGCTGGAAGCCATTTGCTTCCAGCGCGTTGGAGAATAAGGTTGGTTTTGGCTCCGGGGAGGGGGATTTGAAACAGAAGAGGCATCGAGGGAAAGGAAAACCCTTTCCTTTCCTCGATGCCTCTTTGTGCATTCCTGCTGCACGATCATGCGATCGTGCAGCAGGAATGCCCACTAGACGCCAGGGAATTTTTTAAAACACGGAAAATACTGTTTTGGGGAGCGGCCCCTTGGGCAAGGGTCGCTCCCCTTTTGAGGGCCTTATGTTTTTGGTGCTCTGCCCCTCTGGGAGGGGCAGTTTTATTTATATAGCGCGGGGCTTTACCCGAAGGTGTGAGAGCGCTTCAGTAACATTACATGATGAGAAGGTTACAAGTGAGCATAATACAAAAGCAAGCGTTACATTACATGAGGAAAAAGTGACAATTGTGCATGATACATGAGATACAAAATACAAATAGAGGTATAATACTGCAATAAGTGGCAGAACACACTGGGAAGGCACTTCTATAGGCATGGAGTACAGAATTTCCTATAGTGGAAGAACTTCCTTGAGGGAGTAGAGAGGGCGTGAAAGGGTACACAAATCCAGCACAGCACGCAAGGGTGAGGAATGTACAGGAAAAAGTACAAATTTACAATGAAGAGCGAACTTCCTAGAGGGGGCTGAGAGTGAAAGTATTAGTTCTGAAAGTGTCTTTGGAAGAGAAGAGATTTGAGGTCAGCTTAGAAGATCCAGGTAGAGGAGGTGGCACGGAGCAATGGGGAAGCGAGTTCCAGATTCTCACCGCATTGCCTGAGAAGGATTGCGCCATCGATCTTTCCCTTTTGAAGACGGGGAGGGGGCTCAAGCAGAAGCTTTTTCGCATTGCGAGAAGGGCGAGAGCCACCGGACAATTTCAATTTATTCGCCAGGTAACGAGGGAGGACGTGTGTAAGGCTTTGTGTGTGATGCAGGCAGTTTTGTAAATAGATCTTGCCTCGATCGGAAGCCATCGAAGAGAGGACAGGATAGGAGTGACGTGGTCGCTTCGTTTAGACCCTGAAATGAAGCGAGCTGCTGAATGGAGGATGGATTTGAGAGGGGAGAGGTGGGATTTGGGTAGGCCCGTCAGAAGAGAATTGCAATAATCCAGTCTTGAGAGAACCAGAGATTGTACCAAGGTTTTTAAGTCTTTCTCCGGGAAGAACCGACGGATCCCCCATAGAAGGCGCAACTGGTAACGTGCGTTCTTAGCAATAGAGTTGATGTGGGAGATTAGGTTGAGTCTTTTGTCAAGAATGACACCTAGGGATTTAGCGCTGTCGAAAATGATGGGTTTGTTGTTGAGTAGGTTCAGCTGATCCATCCAAGATTGAACAGGAGGAGGTGAGAGAGAGGTAGAGAGGAGGAGGAATTCAGTTTTGGCGGGATTCAGAATGAGTTGGTGAGCTAACATCCAGTTGTGAATAGAGTTGAGAGTAGAGTTGAGTAGTGAGAGATCGTGTGCGGAAGATAAAGGTATCTTCCCACTAGTCCACCAGGCATTTATTTGTGGAGAGTGACCCCTTGGGTGGCAGAATAGCAGTATGTTTTTAGGCCCATCTGCCCCCAAGGAGGGCAGAAGCCACTAGACACCAGGGTTTTTTAATTTTTGTGTTGGGGAGTGGCCAAAAGGGCAAGGGTTGCTCCCTTTTACGGGGGTGAATATTTTATTTATACTCTTTGGCCCACCTACCCCTTAGCTTGGCTGGTGGATTGTGTGTGGACTGGTGCATTATTTGCATATGTGATTGTAATGTTTTTTTCTCCTTTTTATTCTAGTGTAAAGCTTTTGATTCCTGTTTGCGGTTTCGGCAGTGGTTGTTCTGCAGTTTTGCGTAATTGCATTTATTTGGTAAGAAAAATATTTTTGTTGTGTGTACTCCAAATGAGTATTATTGTCATGCATGAATGAATTTTTTTGTAAGTGGTGTCATAATGGCAGCATATTTGTTAGTGTTCAGAGCATGAAATTCTTTGCGATGTTTTGCATTGTCTTATGTGTAATTTTTTTTTCTTCTTTTTAGTGGGATATTGTTGATCCTTACTGTGTCTGTGCAGAGTAGGTGGTGGTGAGTCTAGCTGCTTCTGTCACGTGAGTGGTATAGTGTTGGAGTATATAGGTCTTTGTGATAAAGCTACATTTTGTTTATTTCTTTTTTTACAAAGGGTTTGTTGTTGTTGACTTGTTTGACAAGTAACCTTTATTAGTAAGCATTATGGCTAGCCGTAGAATTACTGCTCAGCAGGTGGTTGGTTTGCTTCTTGAATCTTCCTCTGAGCAGGATTATGAGACTGACAGTGCGTTTGAGGGAGAGGAGGGAGGGGAAGATTCAGGCAGTGAGTTTTCTCTCCACATGGAATCATCGGATGATGAAGGTACTCTCAGTGCAGATGAAGTGCCTGTATTAGAGGAGGATACTACTGTGCCAATGGTGCAAGAGGCATCTGGATTGCAGCCTGGGGCTGCTAGGCTTCCTACTGGAAGTGCTGGACTCCGGGTTGATCCAAACATGGTGCAGCCGGTGTTGCCTGCCTTTAGTGGTTATGCAGGGTGTAGGGTGGATTGTGAACATTATTTGCCTATACAGTATTTTCAGTTGTTTATGGATGATGTATTTTTGGGTGAGATTGTTGAGCAGACTAATTTGTATGCTGAACAGTTTTTGAGGGACAACAGTGCCAGACTTAGGCCCCATTCTAGAGCTACCCGGTGGAGTCCCACAAATCTGGAAGAGATGAAGACGTTTTTGGGCTTGACTTTTTGATGGGTTTGATAAGGAAGCCGTCCATGGGTTCATATTGGTCTACCAGTCCCTTGATGGCAACGGCCATATTTCCTGCAGTTATGACTCGTGATCGGTATTTACTTTTGCTTCGGATGCTGCATTTTGTTGATAATGGTTTGGCGTTGCCACGAGATCACCCTGAATGTGACCGTCTTTTTAAGATTCGGCCTGTTCTTGATCACTTTGTAGATCGATTTTCAGAGATCTATACTCCAGGGAAAGAAATATCTATTGATGAGTATTTGGTCCTGTTCAAGGGCCGTTTGGTTTTAGGCAGTACATTCCTAGCAAGAGGGCACGCTATGGAATTAAGCTGTATATGTTGTCTGAGAGTAGGACAGGATATGTTTTTAATTTGCGTGTGTACACTGGTAGGGATTCCACTATTGACCCCCTGGTTGTCCGTCCACTTTTGGAGTTTCAGAGAAAATTGTGTGGGATCTTGCTAGAGGACTGTTTAACAGAGGCCACCATTTGTACCTTGATAACTTCTACACTGCTGTGCAATTGTTTAAGGAATTGTTCAAAGTGGACACTTTTGCTTGTGGCACAATCCGCTCTAACCGTAAAGGTTATCCAAAAGAGCTTGTTTGCAAAAAACTTCAGAGGGGACAGTGCAGTGCCTTGCGTAGTGAGGAACTGCTAGCTGTGAAATTTGTGGACAGGAGGGATGTGTATATGCTGACTACCATCCATGATGAGAGTACTTCACCTGTGGCTGTTTGGGGTCAGATTGCTGAAGTGCACAAACCTGTGTGCATTTTAGACTACAATAAGCACATGGGTGGTGTTGATAGAGTAGATCAGAGGTTGGAACCTTACACTGCTATTCGTAAGGCTTACATTTGGTATAAGAAGTTGGCCATCCATCTCTTCAATTTAGCAACTTTCAATGCTTTTGTTGTGTTCAAGGACTGTTCTCCTGCGTCAAAGTTGACTTTTGTTCAGTTTCAGCAGTCTGTCATAGGCAGCCTTGTTGTTGTGGAACAGGCAAGTGTTCCTAGAGTTGGAGTGGTGGAGGATGTGGCTCGATTGAAAGATTGCCACTTTCCTGATCACATTCCTCCTACACCCTCAAAAGACTTTCCCACTAGGAGATGTAGAGTCTGTTGGCGAAGAGGTACGCGGAAGGAGACTCGTATGTACTGCCCTGAGTGTCCTTCTAACCCTGGGCTGTGTGTGCCTGCTTGTTATAGAGCGTACCACAAGCAAAATAATTATTGGGAGCAACCATGAGTGGTAAAGTGAACTGCCTGGTCTGTAATGTTTAAGAATTGTTGTTCTGTTTCAAGGTTGGCATTAGTGCAATGTATTTAGTTTCTGATTTTGTGTTAGTAGATTTGTATCTATTTGCAATTTGTTTGCGTTTTCTTTTGTATAAAAAAATCCTAAATGTGATGGTGGTGTGTGTAGGCTGGTGCTTGGCTGGCGGTGTGCGTGGAGTGGCGCTTGGCTGGTGGTGTGCGTGGAGTGGCGCTTGGCTGGCGGTGTGCGTGGAGTGGCTCTTGGCTGGCGGTGTGCGTGGAGTTGCGCTTGGCTGGCGGTGTGCGTGGAGTGGCGCTTGGCTGGCGGTGTGCGTGGAGTGGCGCTTGGCTGGCGGTGTGCGTGGAGTGGCGCTAGGCTGGCGGTGTGCGTGGGTGGCGCTAGGCTGGCGGTGTGCGTGGAGTGGCGCTTGGCTGGCGGTGTGCGTGGAGTGGCGCTTGGCTGGCAGTGTGCGTGGAGTGGCGCTTGGCTGGCGGTGTGCGTGGAGTGGCGCTTGGCTGGCGGTGTGCATGGAGTGGCGCTTGGCTGGCGGTGTGCGTGGAGTGGCGCTTGGCTGGCGGTGTGCGTGGACTGGCACTCAGCTGGCAGTGTGTGAGTAGTGACTTGCTGCTGGTCACTACACACACTGCTAGCCGAGCGACACTCACGCAATCCATCAGCTTGTGTGGTTGCTGTGTTAGGAATGTGGGCGTGTGAAAGTGATGGGCCCTTGAATGGCGCTGTCTGCTGGTGTGAGTGTTGTAATGTGATGGGCCCGCGGCTGGTGGTGTGAATGATTTTGTATTTGTCACACGTATGAAAGGTGTATGAATGGCCTGTAAAGAGGTTGGTGCCTTGTCGTGGCTTTACAGCTCACGAGCTGTGAGTCAATGGTTCAGTTTCTCGTCCTTTCAATTATTAACAGTGCATTTCATTTTTGTGAAATCACTTGTTAATACAATTGTATGTACTGAACCATCACTCACCCTCGTGCCAAATCCAACCAGTATGTGTGTGTGCTTGAGGATTAGATGGCTGTGCAGTAATATTTTTTTTGTCTTTCTCAAGCAGGGTGTACCTTGTCCCTTTTTGTGAATGTTGTAATGTGTTTGTTTCGTGCCTGGTGGTGTGAATGGTCTTGTGTGTATCACGTATGAAAGGTGTGTGAATGGCCTGTAAAGCGGTTGGGGCCTTGACGTGGCTTTACAGCTCACGAGCTGCGAGTCACTGGTTCAGTTTTTTGTCCTTTCAATTATTGACAGTGCATTTCATTTTTGTGAAATCTCTTGTTAATAAAATTGTATATACTGAACCATCACTTGCCATTAGTGCCAAATCCAACCAGTATGTGTGTGTGCTTGAGGAATAGATGGCTGTGCAGTAATCTTTGTCTTTTTAGTCTGTCTGCCAAGGTGTACATTCCGTCTAAGAATAACCTACCAACTGTAGATATTGTCGTAAACGAAACACCCATGGGAGTACATGGTGATATCTCTCTTGTGGATCCCAACAAGTTATGGTACCCACAATGTCCTGCAAACCTCAAAATGTCTGTCACATTTTCCTTGCAATATTGTGCCAAAATTTCCACGCTGCAGAAATAAACAACACATTATCTCAAAATGACCTTTTTTTGCAAGGGGGGTCACCTGGGATTTAGGCCCGGGGCTCGGCGGCCACCTAGGGAAACCTACCAAACCCACACATTTCTGAAAAGTAGACACCCGGGGGCTTCCAGGGAGGTATGGCTTGCGTGGATCCCCCAACGTTTCCTTACCCAGAATCCCCTGCAAACCTCAATTTTAGCTGAAAAAAATCACTTTTTTCAGACATTTTTGTGTGGGAAAGTGTGGCATCACCGGGCTCACACAAATTTCCTACCACCCAGCGTTCTCCCAGGTCTCCCGATAAAAATGGTGCCTCACTTGTGTGGGAGGCCCAAGTACCCGCGACAGGCAAGGACCCACAACGTATTGAGGCGACCTCAAAATGGCCTTTCACAAAACGACCTGGTTTTGCAAGGGGGGGTCACCTGGGTTTTTGGCCCTGTGCTCAGCGTCCATCTAGGGAAACCTACCAAACCCACACATTTCTGAAAAGTAGACACCCGGGGGCTTCAGGGAGGTATGGCTTGCGTGGATCCCCCAACGTTTCCTTACCCAGAATCCCCTGCAAACCTCAATTTTAGCTGAAAAAATCACTTTTTCACACATTTTTGTGTGGGAAAGTGTGGCATCACCGGGCTCACACAAATTTCTTACCACCCAGCGTTCCCCAGGTCTCCCGATAAAAATGGTGCCTCACTTGTGTGGGAGGCCCAAGTACCCGCGACAGGCAAGGGCCCAAAACGTAGTGAGGCGACATCAAAATTGCCTATCTCAAAACCACCTGGTTTTGCAAGGGGAGTCACCTGGGTCTTTGGCCCCGTGCTCGGCGGCCATCTAGGGAAACCTACCAAACCCACACATTTCTGAAAAGTAGACACCCGGGGGCTTCCAGGGAGGCATGGCTTGCGTGGATCCCCCAACGTTTCCTTACCCAGAATCCCCTGCAAACCTCAATTTTAGCTGAAAAAATCACTTTTTTCACACATTTTTATGTGGGAAAGTGTGGCATCACCGGGCTCACACAAATTTCCTACCACCCAGCGTTCCCCCAGGTCTCCCGATAAAAATGGTGCCTCACTTGTGTGGGAGGCCCAAGTACCCGCGACAGGCAAGGGCCCAAAACGTAGTGAGGCGACATCAAAATTGCCTATCTCAAAACCACCTGGTTTTGCAAGGAGGTTCACCTGGGTCTTTGGCCCCGTGCTCGGCGGCCATCTAGGAAACCTACCAAACCCACACATTTCTGAAAAGTAGACACCCGGGGGCTTCCAGGGAGGTATGGCTTGCGTGGATCCCCCAATGTTTCCTTACCCAGAATCCCTGCAAACCTCAATTTTAGCTGAAAAAATCACTTTTTTCACACATTTTTGTGTGGGAAAGTGTGGCATCACTGGCCTCACACAAATTTCCTACCACCCAGCGTTCCCCCAGGTCTCCCGATAAAAATGGTGCCTCACTTGTGTGGGAGGCCCAAGTACCCGCCACAGGCAAGGGCCCAAAACGTAGTGAGGCGACATCAAAATTGCCTATCTCAAAACCACCTGGTTTTGCAAGGGGGGTCACCTGGGTTTTTGGTCCCGTGCTCGGCGGCCATCTAGAGAAACCTACCAAACCCACACATTTCTGAAATGTAGACACCCGGGGGCTTCCAGGGAGGTATGGCTTGCGTGGATCCCCCAACGTTTCCTTACCCAAAATCCCTGCAAACCTCAATTTTAGCTGAAAAAATCACTTTTTCACACATTGTGTGTGGGAAAGTGTGGCATCACCGTGCTCACACAAATTTCCTACCACCCAGCGTTCCCCCAGGTCTCCCGATAAAAATGGTGCCTCACTTATGTGGGAGGCCCAAGTAACCACAACAGGCAAGGGCCCAAAACATTTTTGATAGGCAATGTTGATGTTGCCTCAAAACGTTTTGTGTCCTTGCATGTCGCGGGTACTTGGGCCTCCCACACAAGTGAGGCACCATTTTTATCGGGAGACCTGGGAGAACGCTGGTTGGTAGGAAGTTTGTGTGAGGCCAGTGATGCCACACTTCCCACACAAAATGTGTGAAAAAGTGATTTTTCAGCTAAAATTGAGGTTTGCAGGGGATTCTGGGTAGGAAACGTTGGGGGATCCACGCAAGCCATACCTCCCTGGAAGCCCCGGGTGTCTGCTTTTCAGAAATGTGTGGGTTTGGTAGGTTTCCCTAGATGGCCGCCGAGCACGGGCCAAAGACCCAGGTGACCCCTGCAAAACCAGGTGGTTTTGAGATAGGCAATTTTGATGTCAGCCTCACTACGTTTTGGGCCCTTGCCTGTCGCGAGTACTTGGGCCTCCCACACAAGTGAGGCACCATTTTATCGGGAGACCTGAGGAACGCTGGTTGGTAGGAAATTTGTGTGAGGCCAGTGATGCCACACTTTCCCACACAAAATGTGTGAAAAAAGTGATTTGTTCAGCTAAAATTGAGGTTTGCAGGGATTCTGGGTAAGGAAACGTTGGGGGATCCACGCAAGCCATACCTCCCTGGAAGCCCCAGGTGTCTACTTTCAGAAATGTGTGGGTTTGGTAGGTTTCCATAGGTGCCGGCAGAGCTAGGGTTCACAAACTACAGCTAGGCACTTTGCCAAAACAGGGTCATTTTCACTGCGAAATTGAGGTGTGACCACGTTGCGTTTTGCGCCGTTTCCTGTCACGGGCACTAGGCCGACCCACACAAGTGAGGTACCATTTTTCTCGTAAGACTTTGGGGAACGCGGGGTGGGCGGAAATTTGTGGATCCACGCAGATTCCAGAACTTTCCACCACAGAAATGTGGGGAAAATGTGTTTTTTGACAATTTTTAGGTTTGCAAGGGATTCTGGGTAACAGAACCTGGTGGGAGGCAGTCACGTCACCCCATCCTGGATTCCCTGGGTGTCTAGTTTTCAAAAATGTATAGGTTTGCTAGGTTTCCCTAGGTGCCGGCAGAGGTAGGGTTCAAAAACTACAGCGAGGCACTTTGCCAAAAAGGGTCATTTTTCACTGCGAAATTGAGGTGTGACCACGTTGCGTTTTGTGCAGTTTCCTGTCGCAGGCACTAGGCCGACCCACACAAGTGAGGTACCATTTTTCTCGTAAGACTTTGGGGAACGCGGAGTGGGTGGAAATTTGTGGATCCACGCAGATTCCAGAACTTTCCACCACAGAAATGTGGGAAAAATGTGTTTTTTTGGACACTTTTTTAGGTTTGCAAGGGATTCTGGGTAACAGAACCTGGTGGGAGGCAGTCAAGTCACCACATCCTGGATTCCCCTGGGTGTCTAGTTTTCAAAAATGTATAGGTTTGCTAGGTTTCCCTAGGTGCTGGCAGAGCTAGGGTTCAAAAACTACAGCTAGGCACTTTGCCAAAAAAGGGTCATTTTTCACTGCGAAATTGAGGTGTGACCACGTTGCGTTTTGCGCCGTTTCCTGTCGCAGGCACTAGGCCGACCCACACAAGTGAGGTACCATTTTTCTCGTAAGACTTTGAGGAACGCAGGGTGGGTGGAAATTTGTGGATCCACGCAGATTCCAGAACTTTCCACCACAGAAATGTGGGGAAAATGTGTTTTTTTGGACAATTGTTTAGGTTTGCAAGGGATTCTGGGTAACAGAAGCTGGTGGGAGGCAGTCAAGTCACCCCATCCTGGATTCCTCTGGGTGTCTAGTCTTCAAAAATGTATAGGTTTGCTAGGTTTCCCTAGGTGCCGGCAGAGCTAGGGTTCAAAAACTACAGCTAGGCACTTTGCCAAAAAAGGGTCATTTTTCACTGCGAAATTGAGGTGTGACCACGTTGCGTTTTGCGCCATTTCCTGTCGCAGGCACTAGGCCGACCCACACAAGTGAGGTACCATTTTTCTCGTAAGACATTGGGGAACGCGGAGTGGGTGGAAATGTGTGGATCCACGCAGATTCCAGAACTTTCCACCACAGAAATGTGGGGAAAATGTGTTTTTTTGGACAATTTTTTAGGTTTGCAAGGGATTCTGGGTAACAGAAGCTGGTGGGAGGCAGTCAAGTCACCCCATCCTGGATTCCTCTGGGTGTCTAGTCTTCAAAAATGTATAGGTTTGCTAGGTTTCCCTAGGTGCCGGCAGAGCTAGGGTTCAAAAACTACAGCTAGGCACTTTGCCAAAAAGGGTCATTTTTCACTGCGAAATTGAGGTGTGACCACGTTACGTTTTGCGCCGTTTCCTGTCGCGGGCACTAGGCCGACCCACACAAGTGAGGTACCATTTTTCTCGTAAGACTTTGGGGAACGCAGGGTGGGCAGAAATTTGTGAATCCACGCAGATTCCAGAACTTTCCACCACAGAAATGTGGGGAAAATGTGTTTTTTGGACAATTGTTTAGGTTTGCAAGGGATTCTGGGTAACAGAACCTGGTGGGAGGCAGTCAAGTCACCCCATCCTGGATTCCTCTGGGTGTCTAGTCTTCAAAAATGTATAGGTTTGCTAGGTTTCCCTAGGTGCCGGCAGAGCTAGGGTTCAAAAACTACAGCTAGGCACTTTGCCAAAAAGGGTCATTTTTCACTGCGAAATTGAGGTGTGACCACGTTGCGTTTTGCGCCGTTTCCTGTCGCAGGCACTAGGCCGACCCACACAAGTGAGGTACCATTTTTCTCGTAAGACATTGGGGAACGCGGAGTGGGTGGAAATTTGTGGATCCACGCAGATTCCAGAACTTTCCACCACAGAAATGTGGGGAAAATGTGTTTTTTTGGACAGTTTTTAGGTTTGCAAGGGATTCTGGGTAACAGAACCTGGTGGGAGGCAGTCAAGTCACCCCATCCTGGATTCCCCTGGGTGTCTAGTTTTCAAAAATGTATAGGTTTGCTAGGTTTCCCTAGGTGCCGGCAGAAGTAGGGTTCAAAAACTACAGCTAGGCACTTTGCCAAAAAAGGGTCATTTTTCACTGCGAAATTGAGGTGTGACCACGTTGTGTTTTGCGCCGTTTCCTGTCGCAGGCACTAGGCCGACCCACACAAGTGAGGTACCATTTTTCTCGTAAGACTTTGGGGAACGCGGGGTGGGTGGAAATTTGTGGATCCACGCAGATTCCAGAACTTTCCACCACAGAAATGTGGGGAAAATGTGTTTTTTGGACAATTGTTTAGGTTTGCAAGGGATTCTGGGTAACAGAACCTGGTGGGAGGCAGTCAAGTCACCCCATCCTGGATTCCCCTGGGTGTCTAGTTTTCAAAAATGTATAGGTTTGCTAGGTTTCCCTAGGTGCCGGCAGAGGTAGGGTTCAAAAACTACAGCTAGGCACTTTGCCAAAAAAGGGTCATTTTTCACTGCGAAATTGAGGTGTGACCACGTTACGTTTTGCGCCGTTTCCTGTCGCGGGCACTAGGCCGACCCACACAAGTGAGGTACCATTTTTCTTGTAAGACTTTGGGGAACGCAGGGTGGGCAGAAATTTGTGGATCCACGCAGATTCCAGAACTTTCCACCACAGAAATGTGGGGAAAATGTGTTTTTGGACAATTGTTTAGGTTTGCAAGGGATTCTGGGTAACAGAACCTGGTGGGAGGCAGTCAAGTCACCCCATCCTGGATTCCCCTGGGTGTCTAGTTTTCAAAAATGTATAGGTTTGCTAGGTTTCCCTAGATGCCAGCAGAGGTAGGGTTCAAAAACTACAGCTAGGCACTTTGCCAAAAAAGGGTCATTTTTCACTGCGAAATTGAGGTGTGAGCAAGTTGCGTTTTGCGCCGTTTCCTGTCGCAGGCACTAGGCCGACCCACACAAGTGAGGTACCATTTTTCTCGTAAGACTTTGGGGAACGCGGGGTGGGTGGAAATTTGTGGATCCACGCAGATTCCAGAACTTTCCACCACAGAAATGTGGGGAAAATGTGGTTTTTTTGACAATTGGTTAGGTTTGCAAGGGATTCTGGGTAACAGAACCTGGTGGGAGGCAGTCAAGTCACCCCATCCTGGATTCCCCTGGGTGTCTAGTTTTCAAAAATGTATAGGTTTGCTAGGTTTCCCTAGGTGCCGGCAGAGGTAGGGTTCAAAATCTACAGCTAGGCACTTTGCCAAAAAAGGGTCATTTTTCACTGCGAAATTGAGGTGTGACCACGTTGCGTTTTGCGCCGTTTCCTGTTGCAGGCACTAGGCCGACCCACACACGTGAGGTACCATTTTTCTCGTAAGACTTTGGGGAACGCAGGGTGGGCGGAAATTTGTGGATCCACGCAGATTCCAGAACTTTCCACCACAGAAATGTGGGGAAAATGTGTTTTTTTGGACAATTTTTAGGTTTGCAAGGGATTCTGGGTAACAGAACCTGGTGGGAGGCAGTCAAGTCACCCCATCCTGGATTCCCCTGGGTGTCTAGTTTTCAAAAATGTATAGGTTTGCTAGGTTTCCCTAGGTGCCGGCAGAGGTAGGGTTCAAAAACTACAGCTAGGCACTTTGCCAAAAAGGGTCATTTTTCACTGCAAAATTAAGGTGTGACCACGTTGCGTTTTGCGCCGTTTCCTGTCGCGGGCACTAGGCCGACCCACACAAGTGAGGTACCATTTTTCTCGTAAGACTTTGGGGAACGCGGGGTGGGCGGAAATTTGTGGATCCACGCAGATTCCAGAACTTTCCACCACAGAAATGTGGGGAAAATTTGTTTTTTGGACAATTTTTAGGTTTGCAAGGGATTCTGGGTAACAGAACCTGGTGGGAGGCAGTCAAGTCACCCCATCCTGGATTCCCCTGGGTGTCTAGTTTTCAAAAATGTATAGGTTTGCTAGGTTTCCCTAGGTGCCGGTAGAGGTAGGGTTCAAAAACTACAGCTAGGCACTTTGCCAAAAAAGGGTCATTTTTCACTGCGAAATTGAGGTGTGACCACGTTGAGTTTTGCGCCGTTTCCTGTCGCAGGCACTAGGCCGACCCACACAAGTGAGGTACCATTTTTCTCGTAAGACTTTGGGGAACGCGGGCTGGGCGGAAATTTGTGGATCCACGCAGATTCCAGAACTTTCCACCACAGAAATGTGGGGAAAATGTGTTTTTTTGGACAATTTTTTAGGTTTGCAAGGGATTCTGGGTAACAGAACCTGGTGGGAGGCAGTCAACTCACCCCATCCTGGATTCCCCTGGGTGTCTAGTTTTCAAAAATGTATAGGTTTGCTAGGTTTCCCTAGGTGCCGGCAGAGCTAGGGTTCAAAAACTACAGCTAGGCACTTTGCCAAAAAGGGTCATTTTTCACTGCGAAATTGAGGTGTGACCACGTTGCGTTTTGCGCCGTTTCCTGTCGCAGGCACTAGGCCGACCCACACAAGTGAGGTACCATTTTTCTCGTAAGACTTTGGGGAACGCGGGGTGGGTGGAAATTTGTGGATCCACGCAGATTCCAGAACTTTCCACCACAGAAATGTGGGGAAAATGTGTTTTTTTGATAATTTTTAGGTTTGCGAGGGATTCTGAGTAACAGAACCTGGTGGAAGGCAGTCAAGTCACCCCATCCTGGATTCCCCTGTGTGTCTAGTTTTAAAAAATGTATAGGTTTGCTACGTTTCCCTAGGTGCCGGCAGAGCTAGGGTTCAAAAACTACAGCTAGGCACTTTGCCAAAAAAGGGTCATTTTTCACTGCGAAATTGAGGTGTGACCACGTTGCGTTTTGCGCCGTTTTCTGTCGCAGGTACTAGGCCGACCACACAAGTGAGGTACCATTTTTCTCGTAAGACTTTGGGGAACGCGGGGTGGGTGGAAATTTGTGGATCCACGCAGATTACAGAACTTTCCACCACAGAAAAGTGGGGAAAATGTGTTTTTTTGACAATTTTTAGGTTTGCGAGGAATTCTGGGTAACAGAACCTGGTGGGAGGCAGTCAAGTCACCCTATCCTGGATTCCCCTGGGTGTCTAGTTTCCAAAAATGTATAGGTTTGCTAGGTTTCCCTAGGTGTCGGCAGAGCTAGGGTTCAAAAACTACAGCTAGGCACTTTGCAAAAAAAGGGTAATTTTTCATTGTGAAAATGTGGTTCGTCCACGTTGCATTTTGAGCCATTTCCTGTTGTGGGCACAAGGCCTACCCACACAAGTGAGGTACCATTTTTATCGGGAGACTTAGGGTAACACAGAATTGTAGAGCAACTGTTATTACCTATTGACTTTCGATGCATTTCTGCCTTCCAAATGAAAGACAATGTGTAAAAAATAAGTCATTTTGAAAAATGACCTATAATTCTCATGCTAGTATGGGTAGTCTCAATTTCGGAAATGTGCAAATATCTACTGTTTCTAAAATCTACATTTTGTTCCCATTTCAGAAATACATAGAGTGTCTTTCATAACAATTTTTCCATGTATACATTTTCCCAAAATAATTGCTATATACCCGGTACATAATAAAAAACCATTGCAAGATGCTGCTCAGTTATTGGCTCTGGGTTCGTCGGGTTCTTGGTGAACCTACAAGTCCTATATATCCCCACAACCAGAAAGGTCCAGCGGATATAACGGTATATTGCTTTCAAATAGCTGTCATAATTAGAAGAAGTTACAGGTGAAAACGTTGACACAAATTGCTGTTTTTTTCAACTAATTTTCAATTTTTCCTTTATTTAACTGTTAGTTTCTATACGGAAAACTTTAAGGATCTACACAAATGACCCCTTGCTGAATTCAGAATTTTGTCTACTCTTCAGAAATGTATGGCTTTTTAGGATCCATTATTGGTTTCATACCCATTTCTACCATTAACTGGAAGGAGGTTGAAAGCACAAAAAATAGCAAAATAGGCCATGTCCCAGAAAAATGCCAAAACTGTGTAAAAAAAGTTGGTTTTCTGACAAAAGTATGCTTGTCCCTGAAAGCTTGGAAGATGGTGATTTCAGCACCACAACCCCTTTTTGATGCCATTTGCAGGGAAAAACAAGACAGCTTTCATCTGTAGCCCTTTTTCGCATTTTTCCCCAAAAAACAAAATGTTGCTGTATTTTGGCTAATTTCTGGGTCCCCTCCAGGGGAATCCACAAACCCTGGGTACCTTTACAATCCCCATGATGTTAGAAAAAAGGACGCAAATTTGGCGTGGATACCTTATGTGGTCAAAAAGTTACAGGGGCCTAAGCGCGCACTACCCCAAATAGCCAAAAAAAGGCTTAGCACAGGGGGGGAAAAGGCCTAGCAGCGAAGGGGTTAAAGAAAAATTGTATGTAAAATGTAAGGAGCAAGGGCCAGAAGACAAAATAACAGCTATATAATTTGGTAAACCGTATGTTTAGGGATTTTATGATGGTAAACCATCAAAGGGGGGATTGATGGAGTGAGGTTTGTAAAAATGCATCCTCATGAAATTAAGTAACCCCATAATAATGTATTGACTGCATGGACTAACCAACCCTGAATGCACACATTTACACATGGGGCAAACATATTTTACATAATATACTAAACCATGATGACATGAGCACGTATTAACTGTTTGCGCTTTGAAAAATCGTACTAATGCATGTTTATGCTTTGTTGTACATTGCACATTTTGCATGTTGTGCACAAATAACGAAAAGGTTGCTTTAAATTAATAGCTTTCGCTAGGAATTAATTAATATAGGGTATTAGTATGGTGGGAGGTAACCATAATGGGTTTTATTTCACGAATTAATATTCTTTTGTGTTTATTTGCTTTAGTACGAGATTGGGCCTACATGAAAATGGCCTCTTGTCTGAACCAGCATATGTTGTCTTGGTCTGCACGGAGGACGCATGCGCTAAGATGGGTTGCCTGCTTACGAACTGCAGAGTGCACCAGCTGATGTAATCCGTGTGAAGGCCATGTTGGCCTGTGTCCTATTGTTTATGTGCCAAGACGCGACAGCGACTGTGGGAACTGCCATCGCTACGTGCAATTTGAATGTGAAGCGGATATCATAATGTGGAAATGTTGCAAAATGTATAACTATGGATATTAGTAGTATGTGAAAGTATTTATCCTTAATACTTCTTTTGTTAAAACCGGTATGGGATGGATTTGCAAGGAAAACTGGATGAGGCGACCATAACATGATTTTTGACAACCAATCACAGACCGAGTTTCTACTGATACTGCAACATTGTAAGATAGTGAGCTAGACAGTAGGGTATAATTGATATCCCAATTAGAGAGATCAGAGATCAGACGAACCTGAGAGAGAGAACGCAGAGAACATCTAGACATCGAGAGGGAAGTGCACCAAGACAGAGAGAACAGATCAGCATTGAGACAGAGAACACCTTAGGTACGAGAACGTTGCGGGAGTGCTTGGGAGGAGACTGCGTCAGAGGAGAACTAAATCAAGGTAGATAGGATTGGGAGATTATATTTGTTTGCAAACTTAGCTGCATCTCTCCTGTTAACTTTGCCCTCTGAGCCTATCTCTGGGGACCCCTTGCCACAACCTCGGCCAAAGAAGTAGTTTTCCTTATTCTTTGGTGGGTATCACCCTCCTTAAATGCTTTAATTTGCAATATATTTCTGCAAATGTTTATGCTGTACCTTCTCTTCCCCTATTCCTATGCACGCTTTGATGTCGAGACAAATGATTCATTTTGATTACATTGCTTGATAATTTGTTCTCTTATATGTGATCTTGTGTGTGCACTGATAATCTGAATTATGAGCATTTAATTTTATAAGATAAATGTATTAACCGAATAAATGACTCTGTGGTTATTTAGTTAAGGTATTACACTGTTTAGTTAATCATAGTCACCATCAACTCTTCAACTAATGGTCCATCGACCAAAGGAAGAAGACAGTTGAGATTACGAATAGTTAGGAATATATATGTAAATGTTATTAATGTGAAGTGTAGTATTGTACATAATAAAACTGACAAATTAAACCCCCAAATCCAGCGCCCGTATTCAGGGATCATTTATGGGCAATGTGTGATGGGCCCCGTTGTTTGGTAAGCAATTTATGTGTGAAGAGATTTTCCTTGGTCCCTGGTTCATGAATTAGGGGTTGCCCTGGATCACAGTCATATATGATGTTGCATGTGCTATTTCTAAAGAAGAATGTGATAGGAGGTTTGTTTCCAGCTTTTACAGTTGAGGAAGGGACTAAGAAAAAACGGACTGAGAAAAGAAACATATGGAGAGGGAAAAATATATGCATGAGAGCGAAACGGATGACGAGTTGCTGGAAGATATTTTAAATAGAAATCCACCTCCGTATCAGCAGAGTTCTACAGTGGTGACACCAAATGCGCCGCTAATAGAGACTATGCGAAATAAAAGTCCGGAAAAGAGAATTGAAATAAATAGGTCACAAGAACAAATGAGAACTTCTCAAAATGAAGGAATAGAAAGCGACAATGCAAGCGAATTCGCAAGGACAACAAAAGAACTAACTGAGAAGATTAGAGAATTAACGAAGAATATGGAAGCAGTTACTGTGCCTGTAACAATAAGTCCAGTAATACCCGTTTTTGAGAATCAGAAAATTGATGAACGATCTTTGGTAATTCCCATGAGTTCACAATTTCAGAGAGAAAAAGAAAGGATGGAACAAAGTGCAAGTACAAGTAATTTGGCTAGTACTTACAGACCAAGTCCACCTACAAATTTGACGGTGAATGAGTGCAATGGTAGGAAAATGCATATGGTAACAGAATCTGCAACAGAAACCCCTGAAAAGAGTGGTAATTGGGTAGAACTAAATAATACACCCATAGGTCCGACTCCTGATGAGTTAAATGAGTGGATGAAGGCATTTAAAATAAAAGAACCAGAAGAAAAACCATTAGATGTAATTAGATTAAAAATCGATATGGAAGAATTAATTCTAGGAACAATTGGTACCGAAAAGATAAAAATTACCAGGATGATGAAATAATGTTTCTGTGCAAAAGTATTACATGGAGGGCAAAGAATTTACATGACAAACTAGAAGAAGTAGCCAGTGAGATTGGAATAGACTTTGCGAAAGTGAAAACATTGCAGAAACCATATAGAGTAGACTTTTGTGAAAAGGATATTGAAAATTTGAACATGGCAGGAAGGCTGACACAGATAAAAGAGTTAATTGTGTTGTTGAGAAAATGGGGTGATGTGGACAGATGGAAGGTTAGATGGACAAAGAAGAATGAGAAAACTACCGACAAAGGTTCATTGGCTTTTATGATAACTGAAAAAGAATCTGTTGCCAAAGAATACCCCGTGAGAGAAACTCCAGGTGGTAGTTACGTTCATGTTCCCTGGACTAGGCAGGACATACTGTCATTTACCAATGACTTTCCAAAGCTAAGAGAGAAGCCAGTTGAGTGGTATCGACAAGTAGAGAGGTTTGTAAAAGTCTCAAAAGTGTTGTGGATAGATTTAGATGGATTATTTGACATAGTGGTACCAACAGATTTGTGGTCAGAATGTAAGATTACAGTTGACTGGCCAACTACCGAATATCCAAGAGATCCTAAGACAGGAGCTCCAGGTCCTGATGTGATGAAGAAGTACGATAAGGTGATTACCTTTTTGAAGAATAAGATTCCTCCTAAAGAGACAGATTGGGTAAAAATCGATAGAACTACACAGGAAAGTAAGGAGTCTGTACATGCATATTATGAGCGATTGTTGTTGGTTTTCAAGCAGTATAGTGGTTATGAGGAATTGAGTGAAAAAGACATGAGTCATTTTGTATACCGATTTGTGTTTGGCCTGAAACAAGAAATAAGTGATATGATTAAGCAACACATGATAAACTGGCAGAATGGAAGTGTAGATGAGGTGCTGAGGTATGCTAAGTATTGTAGTGATGAAATAGAGAGTAAACAGCGTAAGTTGAAAGAGAAGGCAATGTGGGCACAGGTGAAGGTGGCAGAAAAACAAGAAGCTCAATTGGACAATAATAATGGAAATGAAACAGGACAGAATAAAATGCGACCTAACATAGGTAAAGGAAAGGGTCAAGTGAGTCTAGAAGAGGCAAAGAAGAAATGGCCATGTCATAATTGCGGAAAATTAGGGCATTGGAGAAACGAGTGTAAGTTCCCACCTAAACCTAATCCGGAAAATCAATCATTAGCTTCACAGGTGCAGAATGAGGTAGTTGTTCAACAAAGTCAGGTGCCGCAACCACCACTTCCCAACACTGTTAACCAGCAAAGATACAGTACAGAAACAGGATTCTACGGAGGAGAGCAGGTAACACAGTTGCCGCGAGCAGCTAACATTTCTCAGTATTGGTTGCGTCAGAGTGAGGATGACCCGGATGAAAGATTCTGACGGTGCCCAGGAGAGGGGAAAGAGTGCGTGCTTGGCGCAACTCTAGAGGTAGATCAGTCTGGTCCCTTTGTGGATGGAGAAGTGAATGGTGCAAATGTAACATTCCTTGTCGATACTGGAGCTACCCGTTCTACTGTTAGATCAGTGGAAATTCCAAACCTTCCTCTCTCAGGTGAATACATCCAAGTAGTAGGAGTAGCCAATCAGCAGATTAAAACCCCACTTACTGAATTGGTGGAAGTAAAAATTGGTTCTTTTAGCAAAATGCATAAATTTGTAGTGTGCGATTGTAGTCCTGTAAATCTTTTGGGTCGTGACCTCTTGTGCAAGATGAATTGCACAATTTATTGTACGCCAGATGGAATTGGATTTCAGACTTCAGATGAAGATGTCTTGTATAAAGTAACTTTGATGAATCAGGAGCCTGAAACGAATGGTTTGTTTCCTGCATTTGATGCAGAAAAACTTCAGAAGAATTAAAAGGTGCAGTAAAAGAAAGTGTGTGGGATTTTACAGGAGAAGACATTGGATTAATGAAAGAAGTTGATCCCGTAAAAGTAACAGTAAAAGAAGGGACAACTTACCCGAATACGCCACAGTACAAATTAACTCCAGAAATAATTGAAGGAATAACTCCTGTGATAAATAAAATGATTGAACAGGGAATTCTAAAAGAAATAATGAGCAGTCCATGTAATTCACCTATTATGGGACTGAAAAAGCCAAATGGAACATATAGAATAGTACAGGATTTGAGAAAGATCAACAAAATAGTTGTGCCCTGTTGTCCAATAGTGCCAAACCCTGCAGTAATTCTATATCAAATTCCACATGAAGCTGAGTGGTACACTGTGATAGATTTGTGTCACGCATTTTTCTCTATTCCTTTGCATCCAGATAGCCAGCCATTATTTGCGTTCCGGTTTGGAGAGCGTATTTTGGCATGGTGCCGAATTCCTCAGGGGTATACAGAAAGCCCCTCAATCTTTAATCAGATTCTAAAGAAATCTCTGGAAGATTTGAAAATGCCAGAAAAGTCAGTGATGGTGCAGTATATCGATGACCTGTTGGTGGCATCGAAAACCAAAGAAGCATGTGTAAGTGATACAATTGCTTTACTGAACCATCTAGAGAAAAGAGGACATAAAGTGTCTCCTTCAAAATTACAGTTTTGTCAGAAAGAAGTCCAGTATTTAGGGCATAAAATTGAGAAAGGAGTGCGAAAGATAGCGACAGAAAGAGTAAGAATGATTCAAGGAATGAGAGCACCAATGACTCAAAGAGAGGTAAGAATGTTTTTGGGAATGGTTGGATATTGCCGACAATGGATAAGTGGTTTCTCTTTGATTGCAAAACCATTACAAAAGTTGACCAAGAAAGATGTAAAAGACCCTTTTGAGTTAAACAAAGAAGAAATGAAATCTTTCAAAGAATTGAAAAAGAAATTGTGTGAGGCACCTGCATTAGGCATGCCTGATTATGAGAAGGATTTTGAGTTGTACTGCAGTGAAAGAGATGGATGTGCGTTTTCAGTACTGGTACAAAAACATGGAACAACAAAAAGACCAATTGCTTATTTTTCAGCTGTTTTAGATCCAATAGCAAAAGCATTGCCTGGATGTCTGAAAGCAGTTGCTGCTACTTGTGTAAGTCTGGAACAAAGTGAAGGTATAGTGATGGGGTATCCACTGAGAGTATATGTTCCACATTCAGTAGAAATTCTTTTGACAAGAACAAAAACACAGTACATGACACATAGTCGGCTGACTAAGTACGAAAAAGTCATCTTGAGTGCTGAAAATGTGACCATAGATAGATGCATGAATGTGAATCCTTCAACATCATTGCCAGATGAGGAGAATATAATTGAACAGGACGAAGTAGATCATGATTGTCTGAACGTGCTGGAATATTGCACGAAACCAAGAGCTGACATAAAAGATGAACCGTTAAAGGAATCTGATTATGTCATGTTTGTGGATGGCTCATGCTTGAGAACAAAAGAAGGAGTTTTAAGCGCAGCTTACGCAGTGTGCACAGTGGCTACTGTGATGGAAGCGTCTTGTCTGAAAGGAATAAGGTCTGCACAAGTTGCGGAACTGATTGCTTTGATTCAAGCATGTAAATTAGGAATGAATGTACGAGTCACGATTGTGACCGATAGCCAATATGGTTTCGGCATCGTACATGACTTTGGTCAGATTTGGTCACAAAGAGGTTTCTTGATGTCTGCAGGAACACCTATCAGAAATGGAGATTTTGTTAAAAAGTTGCTTGAGGTGATACAGTTGCCTAAACAAATTGCTGTAGTGAAGTGCAAGGCGCATAAGAAAAACGAAGATTACATAGCCGTCGGCAATAATTATGCCGATGAGATAGCCAAATATTGTGCAGAGAACATGGTGTCCATGAACAAAAATAGAGAAAGAGAGCATGTCTCTTCTCCTTTGCTTTTTACTAATACTGTCGAGACATGGGATGAAGTAAGACAGTTACAAGAAACTGCAAGTGATGAGGAAAAAGATTACTGGATAAAAGCAGGATGTAGAAGACAGGAAAATAATGGTGTGTGGGTATAAAGAGATGAAAGACCAGTTATGCCTGATAGCATGATTGCAGACATGGCACGGATGTACCATGGACAAGCTCATATTGGGAGAGATGCAATGATCAGACTTTTTAGACAAACCTGGTATAACCCAAAATTCAGAGCCATTGCTGAAAGTCTTTGTCAAAGATGTCTTATTTGTCAGCAGTTTAACCCAGGAAGAAAAACAGTAGTGAGTCTAGGAACAATAGGACGAGAAGGAGGTCCATTCACTAGAATGCAGTTGGACTTTATAGAGATGCCCCCTAGTAACAGACTAAGATATGTTCTAGTGGTCGTCTGTTTGTTCTCTCGTTGGGTGGAGGCATACCCCACAAGAAGGAATGATGGAACAACAGTGGCAAAACTTATGCTGCGAGAGTTCATTCCAAGGTATGGTTTTCCAGTCACGGTTGAGACAGATAGAGGAACACATTTTCAAAATGAGTTGATCCAATTAATTTGTGAAGCATTGAGTATTAAACAAAAACTACATTGTGCTTACAGACCAGAGGCTTCTGGGGTAGTGGAACAGATTAATGGAACAATTAAAAACAGATTAGGAAAAATGTGTCAAGCTACAGGACTCAAATGGCCAGATGCACTGCCTCTTGTTCTGATGACCATCAGAAGCATCCCTGAAAAGAAAACTGGACTCAGTCCTCATGAGATGATCATGGGACGAGCAATGAGACAAGCACACGTACCTGTCAACAAGTTATTAACTATAACTGATGATCTAGTACTGGATTATTGCAAGGGACTGGCTGATGTGGTGCATTCTGTGTTTCATCAGGTTGGACCGGATGCGACCACTCTTGAAAGAAAACCAGCCCACAACTTGAATCCAGGAGACTGGGTCCGTATAAAAATCCACAGGAGAAGAAACTGTCTAGTTCCTCGCTGGGACGAACCACGACAGGTAATCCTAGTAACAACGACTGCAGTCAAGTGTGCAGGAGTGAAGAACTGGGTCCATGCCAGCCACACAATCAGAGTTCAAGAACCTACTGATCGACATGTGAGTCGACGTCTGGAAGTGTGGGATAAAAGTTTAACGGCTGGGACAACAAGGATAAGAGAAAGGGTGCCAGAACTTGAAGATCGACCTGAAAGTCGACATCTGGAAACCCCAACGGCAAACACCTCTAGAGAAGAAGAGGAAGAAGAAGAAGAAGAAGAAGAAAGAAATTCAGAAAATCCAGAACTTGAAGATCGACCTGTAAGTCGACATCTGGAAACATCTGACACAAATTCAGAATCTGATGATTCAGTTGCAAACTGTGAAGAATTCCGAAGGAGAACTTGGGGTTATAAACCAATTAGAGAAGAAACTGAGCAAGAAATTGAGCTAGATGAACAACCAAGTACAAGTTATGGTGGAAATCCTTCAGAAATAATATTAATAGATGAAGTAGGGAAAGTAGTACACAAAAAGTTAGAAAATCGAGAAGAACCCCGAGGAGCAATAGGGACAGACAGAGAAACAGAAGAACAGGGAAATTTAGAAGCAGAAAGGGAGGAAAACACCAAATCGGAAGAACACCGAGGAGGGACAGTAATAAGGGAAAACAAGAAGGAGAAGACAGATCCACCAGTAGGAGATGACGAGATCATAAGTTTCAAAATAAGAGACAATAGTGAAACAGTTGAAACAGAAACTGAAGAAAGTGGAGAAGAGGAGAAGGCAAAAACTGAATCAAGAAAAAGAAATTGGAAATCAGAAAGAGAAGAAAAAGAAGGTGAAGCCAAAAGGCCAAGAAAAGGAGATAATTGGCCCAACAGCTATATAAGAAAATTGAGATATAGAATAATAAGAGCAGGAGACGAAAGTGCTGAACAAGTGAATGAAATAACAAGTCAAAAGGGACAAGAAAAACCCAGTGGAAAAAGATTACAAAAGTCCAAAAGAACAAAGAAAGTGAATGCAAAGTATAAGTCACCTGAGTGGCTGTATATTGCACTGACAGATTACAAAGAAGAAGAAAACACTCACGAGAACCAGAGACTAAGAAGTCGAATGGGAAAAGGTGAGATGCAACAAACTTGAAGTGAAGACTTATAGTGCTTCTGCCGGACATGACAATTTTACTGGATGTGACAAATCA
Organism: Calotriton arnoldi; assembly: GCA_963921515.1. NCBI lineage: Eukaryota > Metazoa > Chordata > Amphibia > Caudata > Salamandridae > Calotriton > Calotriton arnoldi. The sequence continues at coordinate 1,442,785 of CAWUFW010002341.1, read as the reverse complement.
CCGGATGTGACAACGAAATAATTCTGGAGAGAATTAAAAGAAAGTACCAAGCAAAGACTTTTTGAAAGCAGAGTGGCATCTAAGTCATTTCTGAGGTGTAGTGACACAATTTTCTGAAACCTAACAAATAGATAAAAGAAAAATGGAAAATAATAGGGATAGAAGAGATAAATGTGAGTTTATAAAAAGATGGTGCAAAATGTGCTGTTTTTGTACAGGGTTATTAATGACCATATGGATAGTTTTAGCAATCACAATTCCTATTAGTTTAGCTGTAATAGAAGCAAAGAATGATACTAAACAAGAGAAAGAAACTAATATAAAAGAACCAGTTATTTTAAGAAGTAGTGCAGAGTTACATAAGGATAAGTCAGTAACAGACTTTTCTAAAAATGTTTTTACAAAATTGTTGTACGAATATGTAGAGACAATGGATGTGAGAGATTGTTATTTTTGTATGCAGTTGCCTGCATCAGTGTCAGAAGGTGTGACTTATCATCACCTACCTTTAACTTATGGAATAACATGTAGTGTAATAGCAAGTTTATTTTATAAAACAGGTAGATTAGAATCTTATTATACTGACATAGATAAGATTTTTGCAAACATTCCAGTAGTACCAGAACTTAACAAAGTAAAACCAGCAAAAGTTTTAGGAGAATTCTTTTTAGAACATAGAAAATTAACGTTAGAAGAAATAGTTAGTAACAACCTTACCTGTGAGTTAAAGAAAGAAGAAAAAGTATTTTTAGAAATGGTTGAAGAAAGAAGAATGAAATTTCAAAAAGAAGCAATAAAAGAGGAAGGAAAACATCTATGGACGTTTGAGGAAGGAAATCATGAAGGGAAAAAGATAAATGCAACAATGACATTAGATTGGCCGCAAACAGGAAAGTTGTGTATTAGGAGAAATAAGACAGTCTATGACAATTACTTTGTAGGTTCCAGTATCTGCCATGACAATTATCAAAATCTGGGAGGTTGGGAATTCAAAGGTGGAAAAGATCCAATATTTCCAGGTATCTATTATATTTGTGGGAATAGAGCTTATTACAGGTTACCGGACCATTGGTATGGAACTTGCTATGTAGGCCTGGTCTTTCCATAAATCTTTCACATGGACAGAGAAGAAAAGGGAACATACAAGATGATTAATAGCTTTACACGTAGAAAGAGGGAAAGTTTTTCAGAAATAGTAGGTGATATTTTTGGAGCATTAATACCAGCAGTGGGAATATCTTTGAATGCATTTAAAATCCGGAAGTTATCCACAGTAGTAGATCGTTTGTCTACAGATACTGCGGGAGGGTTCTTAATGGTAAATACCGAAATGGTTGCCATGAGAGCTATGGTGATGCAAAATCGGCTTGCCCTTGATATTCTTTTGGCAAAAGAGGGTGGAGTCTGTGGAATGTTGAAAGTCCAACATTGTTGTACTTACATTCCTGATAAAAGTGAAAATATACAGAAGTATATTACAAATATTACAAATTTGCACAAAGAACTAGTTCCACTGGAGGTTGAAAATGTCTTGGGAAAACTTGGTAGAGGGTTTTCTTCGGTAGCAAATTGGTTGACCAGAATGAGTAGACTAATGATAGGGAAAGTTATAATAATAGCAACTGTAGTAATATTGTTAGCCATGGTGTTGAAAATAGTAATAACGTGTATAAAAAGAAAAGTAAGACAAAATAAGATAAAAAGAAATAACAGAATAATGAAAGAAAGAGAGAGAGAAATGGGTGAAATTGAGTTGGAGAAAATGAAAGAAAACATGTATAAGGAGACAAAAAGACAAGATGAAGAAGAAACAGATGTGTAAATAACAAGAAAGCAAAGGACAAAAGACATGCTGCCTGAAAAGAAGTATAACTTGGGTTTTATGTGGTGATTTAAAAATCACCAAAGGGGGAGTTGATGGAGCAGGGAAAAAAATTTTTTTAACCCTAACAAATTTTATTAATAATTAAATGTTCGTTTAAATGTATTAATCAACACTGTATGTGTGGGAAAGGTAACATGCAAATGTGCGTGCTAAATAATCTATTAATGGATGTCCGTGTGTCTAATTATAACGTAAAAATAAATGCGTACTAATTTAAAATAAATGCATGTTTTTGTGCTTCATAGAAATAAAACGTGTCGTTGCAAAAACAATAGTGATGGTAAGTAAGGAACAGCTTAAATGTTGCGGGAGGGAAACGAAAAGGCTATTTTTCTCTATTTTAATTATGTTTTGTTTGCCTCAAATTAGTGCTTCTAAAGTATAACCGAGTGGCGATATAAAATGGCCGCTAGTGGGAAGATGTGCGCAGGCGCAAGGGGACATGTGACACGGGATGAAGTCGGAGAAAAACTAACCTCGTGATGTTGCTGAGAGGCTAGGATGCGAGAAATGGTCAAGGCTGATGTGACCTAATTGAACTGATAGTGTGCCGTGGTGATCAGCAGAAGACCCGTGGGAAACCAGTTTAAGAGAAAGGACAATGACTGCGGAGTTCTCGAATGTATCGAAAGAAGTTACAAATGTACTGATCGAAGCGGATGGAAACATGTCTTGAGCGTGTGGGAAAGGAAATGATCCAAGGACCATTGGATCCAAGAGAACTTGATTAAAAGAATGAATAAGATGACATGCATGGACCAATGAAAGAAAAGCGTGTTATTAATGTTGCAACAATTAGTTAGCAAAGTTAGAATTAGGGTATAAGAGGGCCTACTCTTAGTGGGAGGGGTCAATCGCAGTCAGTCGCTGTCACAGTCAGGAGCGGAGTTGGAGAGTCGTGTTGGTGTTGGTGGCTTCCAGTGCTGGGTGGTCCTGATCGATCCCTTACTGAGCGGGAGATGCTGAAAGACTGTTAGATGAGACGGGTTGCAGGTAGCTGATGCTGACGAGCTGAAGTTGCTGTTGCTGTCTTAATTTTCCAGTTGAGTATGAGAATCAGGTTATTTCTAATTCTTAACTTAGGTTAGAAATCATTAGGCTAAATTAGGAATGTAGGCAGGTAATTAGGATTTTGGCTTCATGACAAAAATTTCCTTTCTGCAATAAATTGATTATGCTTAATAAATATTTGAATTTAATAATGAATGAATAATTGAATAAAGTTTAAATTCTTTCTCATGCTTTTAAAATTATATAAAATTTAAGATTCTTTAAACCAAAATGACTCAGTGGTTATTTTCCTAAATGATTGTGACATCAGTAATTGGTTATTGTGATTCAGCTGGTCTTAATCACTATGAACTAATTTCTTACATGAATGATTCATCGACAAAACAATGAGCAGGAATATCTTAGGAAATAACTAAAAGAAAGCGATAAGTTAAGGTAATAAGATATCGCGGCTCCTTCCAGCGGTACATAAATGGTGTTTTCCATTTAGTTCTCATGCTTCTCCTAGGAGTACAGAATTTCATAAAGGTGTAAAGGAAATCCAGGGGTGTGCGTGTGTGTTAGGCGATGTTTATGGGCCCCATCGTCATGTGGATGTGAGAAAATATAGTTTGCCCCTGGATGACCTATAAGTGACCTAGGAGGAGAATAGTTTTTATTGTACGCGCTGCATCAGAGTCTGTTGGTGTTCATAATGAAGCTGTTTTGGAGGATAGTGCACAATCTTCCAACAGCACCAATAAGATAACACGTGCTGGTAGATTGGTAAATTTACCAGTGAAATACAGAAGTTTTATGTAAAAAAATTTTTTTATATAGAGTGAGATATGTGGTTGTTTTGTATTCACTAATTTCATACCCTCTTCTTGTATTTTTTTATATAGCTTTATAATATTTTGTGGTATAACTTTTACATTACATATTTTCTTTGTTACTGCAATGTATTTAGTCAAATTATATTGTTGTTGTTTAGATTTTGTATGAAGGGGGAAGATGTGGTATCCTGACAGAGTGTTTCCAGTGTCATAGTAACTGGAAGCATGTTACATAGTGGGGTTCCAGAATAGTGGTGGATGAGCAGTTAGAGAGGAGTTGCTGTTGGAGGAACATGTACCTGCTTGCTCCTAATAAAGTTACATATTTAACTTCAACTGAAGCTGAGATTCATTCTTACAGTAGGACACTCTCTAATCCCTACAGGCATGGTCTGTTCTTCTGTCTGACTTGTGTTTCTGCGTGTAACCCCACAGACATCGAAGAGTTCTTCTAGGACAATGGGGTTAACTGGCTGGTTGGTGGGACTCTTAAATCCACAGCTCACGGGTTCCTAACACTCGAAACAGGAGCACAGGGTCTCCCCACATGTCCCAGGAATCCGGTAAAAGTCTTCAAGATCCAGGATGGCCAGAGAGTCAGTAGGTCTTAGCTAGGTTCACCATGCCAAATGTACTAAAAGACCGGTGGCAAAAACTGTTGGCAGACTGAGCACCAACGTTTATGACACTGATATGTTGCGTTGCAAATTGTTCAGTTGCATGTGGTCGCAGACGCCCTGTGATTGCCTTCAAACACGGTGTGTGTGTGGCCTGCAAGAAACAGCAGAACACTGTTACGAACTGTTCCCAAACAGCAACCTTTTTTAAAAGTAGTCTGTGTTCCTGAAAAGAACCAGGACTGTTAAAAAAAAAACATTTGAGAGCACACTGAGGAAGCAGAGACCCCAGAACTCTGCTGCTCCCGAGGTTGCCTGACAAACTTTCCAAAGGGAAAGCTGTCCAATGGTGACAACTACTTCCCCTTTGCAAATTTGTTACCACCTCCTACAAAGAGTCATTATCTGTTCAATGACTTGTGACTACTGATGGCAAACCATTGAGACCTATTTATTTATTTAAGGGATTTTGAAAACGCATGCTGACACTACATATGATACCGACTCACAATTAGAGAGTTCACCCCATTCATGCCCCTTCATAATTGCACTGAGTCGCAGAACGCCTTTTGAGATTTGGAAAGCCTTTTCTGAATCGCAAGAGGTGTCGAGGAAATATTAAAATGTCATTTTGTTTTTGTAATCAGAAACCCTGGGTCTGCACAAGGGAAGGCTGTTTTCGATTTACTCTTTTTAAAGCATAAAGCTCGCCATTACTGAGCTGCCGGTAAACTAAGCTACACCCGGTTTTACTATCAGGTCACCACCAAAATCACACACTAGCTGCAGTACTGGCGCCTTGACGAGGGCTCTCCCAATGGGAGAAGACCTTGTCCGTCCTTTGTGTCTCCTCTTCTTCATTTCAAGGTGACCGCAGGTGGTGATGGCCACGCCCCCATCCCAGAGAGGTGTCTCTGGCAAAGACAAGAAGTGCAACACTTGGGTGACTCAAGCAGAAAAGTATTAATGTGAAGAATAAAATGTATGGAATTCCCCCCAACCTTCCTATGCTAGTCCATAAGCATGAGCATAGGTCATTTGAACCCAAGCCCAGACACATCAGTGTGCATTGGGACTGGCCAAACTCTCAGGTACAAAAACCTATCATTTACAAAACAAGATGTAAGTACTGTCAGATGTGTTAGTTTCATTGGAAACTGTAAATACACATTAAATGTATTGTTGTAACCCCAAATGCCATCTGGAACATGTTTAATAAAAGCTATATTTATATAACAAGAGATTGCATTAGCACAAAAAGAGCTTGAAGTCATCCTTGAGTTATGACAACCCCAACCCTCAGTTGGAGAACTGCAGAGGAATGAAGTGTAGTGTGTCTGTCTTTGTGCTTTCAAAGTAAAGTAAGGCTGGCAAGACATTGGATGCCAAGGGGTAGCCATGGGTAGCCCTGGACAGCAGGTGCTAGCCATGGCTTGGTCTTTTATAACCCAGGTACTGCCTTTGCTATTCTTGGACTCAGCAGTTCAGGATCCAGCAGCAGGAACTGAAAGAGCTCCCCACTTCTGGAGCCCCTGAGCAGCAATGGGACGATGTTGAGGGCCAAAGTTCATACAGGGTCCAACCCCATGTTGTGACCATGTACAGCTCTGCTGCCTCTTGATAAGGTTTGCGCTACAGAAATACTACATACATACATACATACATACATACATACATACACACATACCAGACGTCAACAGCTACATGATGTCACTTACACATTTTCTGCGATTTCTAGCCTGCATGATGCCAAACAATATTGATTTATATTTAACATTTCAGAAATGGGGTGACACAAAACAGATGAAATATGTCTTGCCTGCTGTCCCAGAATTTCTCAGAATGACAATGGGTAGAAAGAGAGACAGTGAGAGGTAGAGCTAGGCAGTAAGTGGGGAGTGGTTGAAGTAAAGAAATAGAGGTGAGAAAAAGATCACTTTCCCTGGGGGGGCCTCTGGAAAATGGGGGCCCTGGGCAATTGTTCACTTTGGCCATGGCTTAAAAGTCTCCATGTAATTGTCATAAAACTGGAAGATTTTCTTCTTTTTTTGGGGGGGGCGAGTGAGTAGAGTATTTAGATTCCAAATCTGTAGAGAGTGCTCCCCCGATGCTTAAGGGCATAGACCACATCCATGGCGGTGACAGCCTTCCTCTTGGCGTGCTCGGTGTAGGGGATGAAGTCCTGTGTCACATTTTCCAGAAAAACTTTGTGCCTACTACGTGTCTCATCTTAGATGAGGCTGCAGATGCGCTTGAGTCCTCCACGGTGCGCTAGGCAGTGAATGGCAGGCCTGGTGATGCCCTGGAAGTTGCCCCGAAGCACAGGGGCGTAGCTTCGGGGGGCGGGGGGGTTGGGGTGTTACACCCCCTAAACAATGTATTTTCTGGTAAATAGTTGGGTACAGGTGCTTTCAGTCGGGTATGGGGAGTTGTCTGTCGGATTTCACAAGACATTTTTACATACAGAGACAAAACGCACACACGCTCTCAATGTTTTGAATCTCTACAAACATTGTTAGTTTACAAAATATTGTGTTTTCCCTCACTTAGTACCCCTACCAATCTGCATACCTCTCCCATTCCACTGCCCCTTAAGCCCCTCCCATGTGCCAAGCTACTCGTAAATTTTATTTTAACATTTTATGCCAGCGTGATTGTTGGAAAATCTGAAGCTCACGCCCCCCTAATCTTACTGACCAAGCTACGCCCCTCCCGAAGCACCATCCTGCGCCCCTTGGCGCCCCCTTTGTCGAGTCCCGCTCCTCCTTTGCCACATCCAGACATGGCCTTCTCTCGCTCAGAACAGAACTAAGGATAGTGTTTTCCCACACACAGACCACTCGGTCCACCAGGTGTCAATCTGTCCTACACTTTGGGCACAGGGTCTTGCTACAAGCCTGTGAGACCTGAGGAAGGGAGGACTTTGTAATCCCATTTTTGTTTAGGGGAGAAACATGTCCACTTTCTCACCTTCTTTCTTTGGTTGCAGCATGGTATTGCAGGAAAATTTGCTGTAAAACTCTCTTCCCACTAGTAACTATTATTGGAATCATCACTGCTTAAATAGACCAAGAAACACATTTATATTTGGGACTTACGCATTTAAACTTGGCTGCGGCTGCCGAGCGGATGCAGACCATGCTCTTCATACCAGTCTGCGGCTGGAATGTGTTTGTAAATTGTGTGAAGTCTCTGATGGCCAGATTACATCAATTGCCGTGACACATTCACATTACACAGACTGCCCTTGTGTCAGCACATCTGCTATGCCTGATAAGTAAAACAAGCATTGGCAAAGCTAGCAGGTCTTGTGTTGGCTGACAGCCTTTTGGCTTTGCCAATGCTTGCTTTGTTTTGTTTTGTCATTGTTTTTGCAAAACTTCATTGTTGAGGGAGCTCTTGCCAATATAAATTTTAGTCTCGAAAATCACACATTTCCATAGTAGCCTCTGGCACTAAGGGAGCTACTTTGTGTGCATGTGTGCTCCTTGTGTAACAACAGAATGTCGTCGCTCAAGTGGGCTGAACGCCCCATGCTGTATGCACTGGAGGGCAGGAAAAAAATGTGAATGACATAACAAAAGACCAATGGGTGAAGTGAGCAGGCTGAAAACACCTATAAGTACGTATATGATGTATATAATATATAACATTCTAGTAAAATCAAAAGGCCTTGGCTAACGCCAGACACAAAAATGACATTTGCTGTGAATACCTCATGCAAAAGTGTTTACCTTGTGGTATAAATGTCAGTGTCCAGTGCACTGTCTGGTACGACTTGACCAAAACACTTGAGCGCTTCTCTTCCATACTTGTTGTTCAACCTCGATATGATCTGAAATTGTTGTGGATCATGACTAAAATAATCTCCCTTTATTTATTTACCTCCTAAGTATCCGCTTGATTACTTTATCTACTATTATTTATAACAACTACAATTTATTAGAGCATAGATAGTCAAAGTACGGCCTGGGGGCGTATGCGGCCCCATGATCAACAGGAGCACTGGCCTCCTGTTGACTCCACTGAGCACTACCAATAAAAAAAGATAGATATTAAATAGAACGGCAATGATTTATTTCAAGTTTAATTGGGAGTCCTGTGCTTAACTTTAGAAACACATTCACTTTTAAGACATCTTGCAGCAAAAGTGTGAAATTATGAGTCTCTTCAAAATTCAAAAAGTGTATTTAATTAACATGCAGAACCTTTCACCTTAGTAAAATTAATTATATCAGGGCATTGAGCAGTATTAATTTAAAAGTGATAGTTTTCAAATATGAATTTAGAAACATTAATTCTTTCCCCTCACCCTGACAACAATGCCAATGGTGAACTAAAGATGCAAGTCAGTTGTTATGTGCATTCTTTGGGTGACCTTCATTCCTATTATACATGAACAACATTATAGTTTATTAAATCAAACGCAGGAGCAGGTTTTGTACAGCGCACATCCTGAAAGCATGTATTTCAAGGTCCTCTTATATGTGATAATCGAAAAAAAAGAGGGAATGTGAAATTAAACAATTGCCTAGGATCATAGAATTTGTAAAAGTGGGGAAGCTGGGATTAATCTCAGATTCTCTGGTTTCACATTGTTCAATCCAGCCACTACATGTATATCCTTCGCTTCGCCTACACCTACCTTACTGCCAATCCCACCAACCCCGTCACCTGACCGCCATCCCGCTGGCATCAATGAGTCCCTCGGGCACATCACAGACCAAAAGACCAAAAAAGTTTGGCCCCTGGGAAAATGTTTGTGAGTACCTATGTATTAGAGGAACCTACATAGATTAATAAGGGGGTGTGAAGCAACTTTGTTGTGCACTAGAAGCATGGCCAAGACACGGCACCATGCAACCTCTGCTTCCTGCTTTGAAGATTCCAGTTCTCAACAGGCCACTAATCACCTTTTCCCCATAGCACTGTTTATTAATTTCCAGTGTATGAACATGTTCCAGTACTGCACTGAAGGGGATCTAAACCATCCAATTGGATTAACTAGAACTGAACTTGTCTATTACTTGCAAACTCCTACAAGTCTTGTCTATTTCTCAGTCTCACTCTCATAGAAACAGGTTGTTTTTATCCTAAACAATTTTTGAGCTCAAAGGATAATGTCACCTCCAACCTGAACAACCTGTACCGGTGGCTCTCAAAATGCAGAATTTAACCACAGGAAGCAAATGAACTGTGGAGGTGCCCCATGCCTTGAGGATGACATCCTGTCTTTCATGATTTCAAGGTCATCACTTTACTGTTTCTCCTTTGAAGGACACCAAAGCTCAGAATGGTTAGCACTCATGGCTGAAAAGAAGCCAGGAATGGCTCTCCTTCATGACACAGGCCAGTTTGACAGCTATGGATCAAAGCCAAAAGCACAGGCATGTTTCTAGAAGCCGTACTCTGATTTACTGGGCCATTTCTACCTGAAAGAAAGAATCATGAGATGTGCTCTTAGCTCCCAGCTTTTTTGTACCAGATTACTGATGACGGCAGGGCGGTGCGATCGGTGCAGCTGCACAGGGCGCTGACCTGAAGGGGGGACCCTGACCTCTGGGGAGTCACTGTGTTTATCAATGAGGTAGGATTTAAATCTCCTGCTGCAGAGTTCCTTGTGCATCCAGCTGTCAGGCAGCAATACAAATGTCATGATAACTCTTGTGATTAATGTTCCTGCTAGAGAGATAGATCAGAGTTTTGTCTAGTGGCAGCTTTGACTCGCCATAAAGTAGCGCAGAGGGTTAATGTGCCTGCTTCAAAGAACAGATCTGTTTTTTACGTGGATAGCTGAGTGGATGAGTAAAGCCAGCCTTTACCAGCGCTTTAAAACAAGTGAAATGTATTTGAGAGAGGGGCTATGGAGAGATGAAGGGCTCTTTTGCAGGGTGGTAGTGAGGGAATCTGATGAGGAGGTCATATGGGGAAACGAGGGGTGCCAAAAAAGATTGTACCACTGGGCACCACCAGCGCTAACGCCGGCTCTGGATGAGAGCTGAAGAAGAAGAATAACAGGAACAATTGATAATTGTGCCTTATTTAGGAACTTTATTGCTCCTAGTGCTGAGTTTCAAATACCACTAGGCAGGACCTGGCAGTGCCACTAGGTGGCACCAGGAGGCAGCTGGCCATACAAACACAAATGAAAGCACATTTTTTGACAAACTCTAATTTAGAGCTAAAATAGAGCTTAATTTGTGCTGGTGCTTTCCGGTGATTGGCACCGGCATTTATTTCTAAACACCTGCACATGTTTTTCAGAGTCCACCACAATGGTGGCACTGTGTGTACATTTTTAGAAGAGCACACCGGTGGAGAGTTTAACTGTTTAATATACTTTTACAAAACGGATAGAGCTGCGACGTCCAGGCCATTCCTACAGCTTGAGGCGACCTGGAATAGTCCAAAATGTCACCCTTGTTTGAGTGTAGTCAGTAGTAGGTAATGCTGGCTTTGGCATTTTCCAGGAGCGAACGGCAGTGTGGGTGGTGCCAGCTGCAGTGGGCGCCTATGCCATACCTGAGGCCCTGGCACATATTTATTTATAAATTAAGCACTGGGGTAAAAACAGGCACAAGTTTGCTGACTCTACAGTAGTTCTGTCTAAATGACCCCTTTGGTGACTTGGAGTTTGAGGTCTCTACACTGGGAACGAGTAAGGAGAAAATGGCATCCACTAAAATTGGGAACATACATGACCTATGACCTTTCAGGAATTTTTTGCCAGGCAGTTGTAGTTCTGTGGGATTAGTCAGGCATACTTGGGGAGGCTGTGGGATCCGCTGGGTATTCCAGTTAGTTCTGTCTGTGGTCTGTGGTGCAGAGCTCTGACAGCTTTTATGGGGTGAGCTGTTAAAATGATCAACACCTTTTTCAGTCAAGGGTCGGGGGTAGCTGCGAATTCCACACGTTCCTCTGTGAAAGTAGTGTTCGCACGCGCTTCTTTACTCCCCTACACCTGTGAGAGCAGTGTAAACTCACGCTCCCTTCCTCCCGGACAGCTGTGAGAACAGTGTTCTCCTGAGAGGGGTATTTGCAGATATGATGACATCCTGATTGTAGCTGCAATGCCTTTTAGATGTACAGGGAAAAAAAGATTTATGTTCTCTGTTTTCTTTGGCTCTCTTCTGTCTTGTAAGGTCATTGTTGGTGCCTCCGAGGGACACTTGGGAACCGACCATGTAAAGATGCACAAGTACCAAGCAATTTTGCACCAATCTTGAAGAGATATTTGCATGGAAAGACTGTCAAAATATTGTTTTTTCTCTGCTCAGTCAGTCACTCTGTGTTCTGGGGGAGTGGAGTGGCCAACTTCACTAAGTGCAGCCCATCCCTGACCACCCCCACTCTCCCAGGTATTATGGTGCGTTCCGCAGGATGTCACGTGTTTAATAAAAGCCCTCGTCAGAGGCACGTGGGCAGCTGCGGCTCACCATGAGTCTGAGTTATTTATTGCAGCGGGTCCGTCAGTCCAGGACTTTGCATTTTTAGCCATCAACTAGCACCAAGGGGATCTTGGGGGCAGATGTCCAATGAACCTTGCCCCCCCCGGGTTCACTTTGGGACGTGAAGCGGGTCAAGATCTGCTGGGGCATTGGTTAGTTAAGGGTGGGGCGGGCGGGGCTTTGAGGCAGGAGGTGAGCAGGGAGTTCTCTTTGGGTGAGTGCACTCTGGCCACCAGGAGCTAATTAGTAGCTGGCTGAATACGCAGCCTAGGTGGTGAGGCAGGTGAGGTAGAAACTACAACAAAAATGTGATGACTGATAATAAATTGATTGAAGCTCTTGCAGCGCTGAAGGAGGCAGGGAGGTTGGACCTTCTGAAGCCAGGGCTTTGTTGTGACTTCATCTTTGGAATTCTCAGCGTGCTGGAGGTGTGGGGTTCTATCTACACTTGAGAGCTACCTCTTGGCTAGTGTGGGCACTTCATGTTAAGCTGTGTTCCTCAATTAAGTGAAAAGTATACGTAGCAGCGAGTGGTCCACCCATTTTGGGTTGGCATTACCAGTGCGACTTACATATCAGGGTAGGTCTGAGTGCTCAAAATCAAGTCATGGTGGTTGAGAACCTCACGCTGGAAGCGATTTTCGAGGGGGCTAAGGAAGTTTTCGGTGGAAGATTGGGAGAACTGAAGGGTTACGTGCGTAGGATTATGGTCAAACGTGATGCAGTTCTCGTACAACACAAGTTGAGGAAGGTACCTACCTCTGCATGTGAGGAGGTCCGTAAGATTTGGGATAAGGTGGAGGAAGGTGTAACTGAACAAACTGGAACATCTAATTGGATTTTATCCGGTGGTGATCACCGAGTTTAAGATTCTTTTTTCGACTTACGCACAGTCAACCAGAATAGAATTGTGGATAATTATCCGCTACCCAACATAAATGAGTTAATTCTGTTACTGAAAGTTGGTAAGCACTTTACTAAATTGGATCTTAGAGTAGTTCTCATCAGATAAGATTGCACAATGACTCTAAAGCGCTCACGGTTTTCATAACAATGAAAGGTATTTTTCAATTTACAAGGATACCTTTCGGACTCAGAGTCCCCAGCAGGCACATTCCAAAGGATGATGGGGGATGTGTTTAGAGCTATAGGCAATGTCATTTACTTTCAAGATGATATACTAGTATTTGGTGACACTATGGAGAGTCAAAATAGCACACTGAAGTGTCTGCTGGTCATAGCAGGCCTAACGCTGACAAACTTTCTGGTAGAGGAAATTGAGTACCTAGGGTACACTTTATCTAAGCAAGGGGTGAAGCCTAAAAAAGATTTATTGGAGGCCATTAGAAAAACACCTTTCCCCCCAGAACAAAGATCAGCTGCGATCATTCTTAGGGTTGATTGAGTATTACTCTAAATTCATTAAAAACTTTGAGGACATGACTGAAAGTCTGAGAAAGTTATTGAGAAAAGGGTCCGGTTTCCAACGGGAGGAAGAAGAGAAATTTACTTTTCAAAACATAAAAAAACATGTACAAAGCACAAGTATTAGTACCATTTAATGTCAATTGTAAGACCATTATTACAGTAGATGCAAGCACGATTGGGTTGGGGGTAGTTTGATCCACAATACATGGAGGCAATGAAAAAACAATCGCACTTACTTCATGATCCCTAACAAAGACTGAAAGAAATTATTCGGTAATGGAGAGTGAGACCTCAGCAACTGTGTGGGGTTTTGAATAGGGGTGGGAGGAACTCCTGGAGTTTCACTCCGTGGAATTCCATTGAGTTACATGAAAACTCAGCAAGATTCCACAGAGTTCCACATACAGGCCGGAATCGGCACAATGCGCTGCTCGTGCTGATTTTGAGTGCCGTGAGCTTATTTCACGCTGCAAAAACAGCACGACCGCCATCTTGCACACCAGAGGGTGCTGCTTCTTTGCTGTCACTCGAGTAGATTTTCTACTTGAGCATCAGCTTTAGCACCAAAAAACATCTTGCTGGATGCCATCCTAGTGCCCGGAAATTGCACTAGGGGACGCCAATTCTTGCTCGCCAACATACCATTGGCAAGTCACACACAAGAATAAACTCAGCCACACGCCGGAATTTGGCCGTAACGCTGCATTACATGCATAATGCGGAGTGTTCAAAACTCCTCCAACTCTGCCGGCAGAGCGGAATTTATTGCCCACCCCTTCAGAACATATGTTTGGGGTCGAAAGATAATGCTCCACACAGTTCATAAACCCTTCGTAAGGATACTATTGCTAGAGGGTGCGGGTTCAGGATCAGCAAGATTGGCCCGTTTAGTTTCATGACTGCAAGAATAGCAATATTGTATAGGGTACATTCCAGGTTGGCATTACATCCAGGCCGATTGCTTGTCCCGGTTACCTCTGGAGTGGCAGGAAATAGACAAAGAACATGTACAAAGCTTTGAGAAAGAAGATGCTGTTGCAAGTGTCAATGAAGTGACGGAGTGTACCAAAGGAGCTGTGTCACAGGAGGAATGGCACAGTGGAATGGATGGTGATACTGTCTTGAAGGAGGCGATGAAGCTAATTTCAAGAGGTGGAAGGAGAGAAAATGCAGTACATTTTTCTGCTAGACTGTTTGTGAGAATTCTAGAAGAGATGTCAGTGGCTGCAAAGGATGTGGTGTTGGGGGGATAAATGTGTTCCTCCGGAGAATTTGAGATTCAAGCTATTTAAGTTGGAGCACTAGGGTACCTAGGTCAGACGTTAACCAAGAGAAGGTTAAGAGAATATTTTTGGTGGCCTGGTATGGATGGTAATGTGGATGGTTGGGTTGAAAGGTGTGTGAAATGTAAGGAAGATGAGAAAAGGTTGAAGGTTGGAAAATAGGCTGTCATGGAAGAAATATCAGACCCTGGGAAGGCATGGCAAAGTGCATGCATGGATTTTATTGGCCCTTTAGGAGGTTTGCTTTGCACTGGTTATGATAAACGTCTACTGAAAATGGTTGACTTTCTAAGGGGAATTACCACCAAGACTACCATAAATGCTTTGTAGGAAGTATTCAAGGAAGAAGGTTTTCCCATGAAACTTATTACAGACAATGGAACACAGTTGGTCTCTGAGGAGATGGAGAATTTTCTTAAATCTTGTGGTATATGCCATTCTCGTACTTCTATGTACAGCCCACGAGCAAATGGTATAGTTGAGAGGTGTAATCGCAAGGTGAAGGGTGTCATTCAAATGACTTTGAGTAATAGGAAAGATGTCTGCACCACGGTTAGAGATTTGGTGTAGGCTTATTGCACTACAAAAAGTAGTACAACAGGAATGATACCATTTGATTTGATGAAGGTAAGAAAGGCTGGCACAAAGATGTATCCTGCTTAGATGTCCTCATTGATGGATGATGAAGAAGTAACAGTTTCGCCTCCAGGGAGGCAAAATTTGGAAAATGACATTAAAATGGGACATTTGATAAAAAATAAGATCTGGACCAGTGGAAGGGGGTCTCATGAAATTATGGGGACCGTACAAGGTTAGGGAGGTGCATGATTTTCATGTGGTGTTGGATAATGGGGAAAGATGGAATAAAAGAAGGGTGGTCTTGTATAGTAATAATGGCAGTTTGGACACCGAGGAAAGAGACCAGTGCAGTAGATTTTTGCTCATGAATGATGATGAAGTGTTGGGAAGAAAGAATGTCACAGGGATGGCTCACAGAGGTGTTGAGACACGAAAGGATGGTGGGGACAGCAGGGTAGAGCAGGGCAGGTTGATGTTGGCGTGCTTGTGTCCCCCCGCTGCAGAAACAGAGCACGCACTTGGCATTGGGTGCACCAAGGTGGCATCATCAAAAGAAGGCACACCCTGGCACTCAGGAGACAGAGCAGGGATTGAGGTTAGAGCAAGGTTGGGAGTTAGAGGAAGCACGCAGGGAAATGAGAGGGAAAAAGTTAACTTACCAGGAAATAAGGACGTTTTTGTTGGGGTTAAAGGGAGATTCCATAAGTTGGGGTCCCCAGTGTGAGCTCCTGTTTCTCAGGATGAGGATTGTGCTACATTGGGGGGTAGATGGGTGTGGGTGCCCCAGGAAGGGCCAGAAGATCAGGAATGGGGTCACGGGTTAGAGCAGAATGTGGTTACGCAGGGGTAGTAGACAGCAAGGCACACACACAGCATTCGCAGACTCAAGAAGGGTGTACCAGGAGACTCTAGTGTGGCTCAGCCTCATTGGCAAGAAGCAAGGGCACAGTCTGGTGAGGCTGGTCCGACAGCCACATTGGACCCCTTCAGGAATGAGCAGGGCAGGTTTAGGGCAGTCACCCTGCCAAAGACATCACGGTTGTCAGCTGAAAATGGCTGGATGAACAAGGAGATGGTGGTCTAGCAGATGGGAAAGGCCAGGTACAAGTGGTTTGAGGGAGGAGAAGGA
Organism: Calotriton arnoldi; assembly: GCA_963921515.1. NCBI lineage: Eukaryota > Metazoa > Chordata > Amphibia > Caudata > Salamandridae > Calotriton > Calotriton arnoldi. Next base: position 1,426,590 of record CAWUFW010002341.1, on the reverse strand, counting down.
GTGTATGGACACCACATAGTTGGACTATGAAATGTGATGCAGTGGGAGTGCACATGGTAAAGAGCGACATCACAACTGCCTTTCAACTACTGTTGGTGCACCCAGACGATTACAAGTTGCTGGGTGTACAGCTGGGGGAGTTGTTTTTAGTTGATTACGTTTTGCCTATTGGTGCTCAGTTTCATGTGCACTGTTTGAGAAGTTCAGCACTTTTTGCAGTGTTTTATTTTAGATCCAGCCTGGGGTTCACTCGGTTACTTATAATTTGGATGATTTTCTGCTGATAGGGTCAACAAACCCAGCGCAGTGTGCACAGATTTTGGCTACGTGGATGTGGACATGATACAGGACACCAGGGTTTGCCTGGCCCAGGAGAAGATGGTGGGACACAAAAGCCTGCTGTCTTACTTGGTGACTGAACTTGATTTAGAGGCCAAGCTTCCTAAAGAGAAGTGAGTTCTTTTGTTATAGTTCCTAGAGGAAACGTTGGGATGGAAGAAGGTGAAAGTGAGTGACGTTCAGGTTATATTGGGTCAGCTCAACTTTGCCTGGAGGGTGGTAAAAGCAGAGCACACTTTTTGCAGATGATTGGGGTTGATTTCGGGAGGATACAATATGCAGCATCGTAGGGTTTGTCAGACTGCAGGTGTAAAAGCAGATTTGAGGGGTTGAAAGGTGTTCCTAGACAGATTTAATAGCATAGCCTTGGAAGGTGTGGGTGAGGAGGCAGGGTGACTCATAAAAATGTTTCCATGTGCAGCCGGGGGCAGCTTTGGCTTGTTCTGACAAGGCAGAAGGTGCATGGAGGAGAGGCCAGAGTCCTGGAAGTGTAGAGGAAGGAGTATTCAGGAACAGCGAAGTGTCTTTCAATGTAGACAATATGACCGTGGCCAATATCATAAACAGGCACAAGGCACATGTTTGAAGTTTTTGTGCTGGGCTGTTTAACTTACAATATTACATTATATGCAACACACGTGTCAGGGGTCATCAATGACATTGCAGATGCTCTGTCTTATTCTTAGTGGAGGAGATTCCATAGTCTAGCACCAGAAGCAGACTTAGTAAAGACAGCCATACCTGTAGAGCTCTGAATTGTAGGAGGCAGAGAGTGATGAGCTGTTGGAAGGGTCATTGGTGCCATCTTCACAGAGAGCATACTCTCACCCATGAAACAAACTGGAGCAAAGAGGAGAACAAGAGATGAAATTGGTAAGGTAGACAGAAGAAATTATGTCAATAATTTTATTATGTGTTTGATTGAAAAAAGGATTTTCACCAGTTTCAATTGCATTAAAGTTGTCTGGTGTTGCATTTCACAGTAAGTTGTTTTGGGGATACAAACCTTCGGAGGGAGACATGGGGAAGCGGATTCTAGAATGTTGGAAGAGGGAGAGAGAAGCGTCAAGAAAATATGGAGACCGATTGCATTGAATTGTTGGGGAGCTGCTGCAGGTTTTGGACAAGGGGTGCAGGCTGGTGGATGAGGTAGTTTAGCTTTCAGTGACAATTGAATGGCTATTTTCAATGGGTTACGCATTACAGAACTACTTGGGGGGAGGGCTGGGGAAGGGGTGCATGAGGACGAAGTATGGGTACATGATGACAAAATTGAAGTGCCGATTAGAAAGGGTAAGACAGACCAAAGATGGCAGGTAAGCAGGCTTACTATTGAGGGGATGCCTAGTGGTAGATCTTTTCCCGGTTGTTTAGTGGCACAAATTTCAGGGGAGGGCAGCCCTCTGTGTGTGTGGGCGGGGGGGCGTAGCAGTCTTTAGACATGAAGATGAAACACAATTGCTGGGTTGTCAGATTTTGGCAGTTCTTTGTAAGGCCTTAGGACTGTTTAGTGGGGGAGTTTGGAAATCAGTCTTTAAGGATTGGAGTTGCAACAGAAACAGGAATGAGGGGGTGCATGGAAGGAATGATTAAAAGGCTGGTGGGATGGAGGTCGGATTGCTTCAGGAGGTGTGGACATCCTGAGTAGTTGATGTAACATGGGGGTTTTGGTTGCAATTGTTTTGTTGATAGATGACAAGATGTGTGGCTGGACCACAGTGGGGTTTTATTTCAATCTAGATTAGGAGACACTCCTTCATAAAATGGGCAGCACAAAAGGCAATGCAGTGGCACTCTGGGTACACCTGGGCTTTGATAACCTAAGAGTAAAAATTAAATACTTTGATAAAGGGTGAATGATTTGGGGTGAACTTTTGATGACACTGGTTAAGTTGGAAAGATGCTGGGGCTGCCCGGATGTGCTGTTAGTGTTGATAATGATTTTGTGAAAATGATTTTATGAAATTAAAAGGTTAGGCACTGTTGGAGGAAAGAAAGAGGGATCTCCGGGAAGTGAGAGAGTTGTGGTCGGGCACATTCCGTAGTCTGGACAGAGTTGATGTCCACGATGGTGTGACAAGTTGCTACGAAGCCTGCAGGATGTTTGGACCAAATATTGAGTTTTTTATGTATCAGGGGAAGAAATATCAGCCAAAAAATATTGTGATACAAAAATATTGTGATTCAGAAATATCGTTGTCAAGAATATCGATTTTTTCAGGTAATATAGTTGTCAAGAATATTGTTGCTCTCAACATAGTTTTCAATAATATAGCTATAAAAAAATATTGTTTTTTAATGATCTTCGTGTGTTATAGTTCATATATAAATTTTTGTGTCATTGTTTGTATAATTTTTAATAATATTTTTAAATATAGTATGTAATTTTAACTGAGTTATAATTTTGTATTTATTTAATTGCTAACAGTAATTTATAGTGTTGCAGCGAGTTGCTAGGTTTGTCGGGGTATAGGGTGGGAGGGTAATTAAGTAAGAATTAATTAAAAGTTAATAATGTATTATTAATTATTTAATGTATTATTAATTATGCACATTGTGTAATAATTATATGTTTAATTATATTTTATGTGCAGGCTCCTGGGTTTGTAGAGGTGTAGGGTTGGAGGGTAATTAAGTAATAAATAATGAACAATTCATTATTAATTTGATATGAATTATTTAACAGATTATTCATTATGTAAATTGTTCAATAACTGTATATATCAGTTATATTGTAGGTGTGGGCTATTGGGTTTGTCGGGGTATAGGGTGGGATGTTTATTAAGTAATAAATAATTAACAAATAATTATTACTTTTTAATTAGTTAATTGATTATCAAGTATGTAAATTGTGTTATATTTATTTATTTTAGTTATATTTTGTGTGGTCTGCTAGGTTTGTGGGGGTATAGTGTGGGAAGTTAATTAATTACATAATCAATAAATACAACCTTTTAATTGATAATTAAATATTTATTTGTTCAATAATTATGTAAATTGTCTATTTCTTTTATTGTTTATATACATATAGTTTTTATGATTAATTATTAAAGTTCAAATAAAGAGTTTTATGTTTGTTTCTAAATTAATAGGGTTTTTCAAATATGTAATGTGTTTGAAGTGAAGTAGGTTCTCTACTGTTGCCCAGACTGGAGTGGGAATGGTAAATCTTACCTTTCCGTAGTTCAATGTTTTCCCTATTGTTGTACAGACTTGAGTGGGAATATTAAATCTTACCCCTCTTAAGTCTAAAACTTTCCCTACAGTTGACCTCTTTGGAGTGGGAATAGTAAATGTAACCCCTCTGAAAGCCTACGCTTTCACTACTGTTGCATAAACTAGAGTGGGAATAGTATATCTATTATTACCAGACTTCTATACTTTTCTTAATATTCTTTAATTTCTATTATTATTATTTGTTTCTTTTTTTAAATGTTATATTATTTGCTTATAGATATATATATCCTCGCTCAGTTTGCACCAGTATCCGCGGATCACTCCAAAGGCGGTTGCTGTATGCTGGTGGTACCCAGCTAATAAACTTGATAAACCGCCCCCGCGAGTGCTGTTACTCTCTGTTTGGAGTGTGGAGGAGAGTTTGGAGCATGAATAAATATATATATATATATATATATATATATATATATATATATATCTATCTATATATATATATATATATATATATATGTATATATATATATATATATATATATATATTATCTACTGGCGGTTGCCAGTAGATAGTTATAGTTAGGACCTATTATCCATAGGAAATCCGTAACATTCTATTCCCAATAACTTTGGCGTCGTTTGACGAATCATCGCGAAATTTTCAAAACTAGTGGGGCGCTCCGGTCCGCTCCTGTTTTGAAAGTTTCGGGGTGATTCATCAAGCGGGGGCCGAGAAAAAAGGGGGGTCCCAAAACGTGTTTTCTCCATGTTAATTCCCATAGGAAATTTTAGCCACGGCTACAGCCCGAACTGCTGAACGGAATTACACCAAATTTTGCAAAAGGTAGCGCTTGGTTCAGAAAGCGACCTTTTTTTAAATGGTGTAAATCCGTTCAGTAGTTGTGGAGAAATTAAAAAATAAGAGTGAAAAATCAATTTCCCATAGGAAACTTTATGCAAGGCTACAGCCAAAACTGCTGAACGGAATTACACCAAATTTGGGAAAAAGGTAGTGCTTGGTTCAGAAAGCACCCTTTTTAAAAATGGTGTAAATCCGTTCAGTAGTTGCTGAGAAAATCCAAAATAAAAGTTTCGATATCTATGGCCGCGGTGGATCCGCGCACCCTTCCGATCACGATCTGCATGCTAATTGGCTGTCAACACTCCAAACCAGGAAGTGTTGGCAGCCATCTTGTTCCTCGGTAGAACCGAGGAACAAGAAAGCAGTAAAAAAACTGCGCAAAACGCAAAAAGGGGGCAGGGTAGAAACACCCTGACCCCCTAGGCCTGCTCAGGGGGTCCTACAAGGACCCCCAGGGCCAAAAAAAAATGAAGCAAGGGCTCCCGCGCTTCGTGGTTAATTGGCCCCAGGGTGGGCCAAGTCCCGGGGGCATGCGGGGGATCATTAATAATTATATGGGTGGGCCTCTAAGGCTCCCAAGCCCGGGGACCACCACCCCCGGGGCTTTAAACAAAATGGTGCGGGAGGGCTCTGAGCCCTCCCGCAGCCCGGAGACCGCCACCCCCCGGGCTTCTTTTTTTAAATTATAATTAGTTGTGTGGGGGCTCCAGCCCCCACACGCCCGAGGACCGCCACCTCCCGGGGCACTAAATCGTTAAATATGGGGGTCCGTTACGGACCCCAGAGCCCGGGGACCACCACCTCCCGGGGCTTTCAAGCTGTTGGGAGGGGGCCGCGCGGCCCCCTCCTGGAGCCCATGATGGCCCTGGGGACCACCACCCCCAGGGCCGGCTCCTGCAGTGTCCCGGGGTGCCTACCCCGGAACACTGTAGTTTGCTATGGCAGGGCGGGAGCCTCGCGGCTCCCGTCCTGTCATAGCAAACTGCTTGAATTTTGGAAGAGAGGCAGGAAGCCTGCTCTCTCTTCCAAAATTCAAAGCAAATGCTTTCCACACGGGGAGCTGCATCTTAGCAGCTCCCCATGTGGAAAGCATTGCCGGCTCCCGCAGGACGCGGGAGCCGGTGGGACCGTGTGGGAGTTGGGGTCCCCCACGGTCCCCAAAGGATAGGGCCAGCCTCGGGGGATGGGGTCCCCGGGGCAAGTAGTGGCCCGGGAGGGGGGCGACGCAGCCCCCCCCAAAATAATTAAATAAATTTTAAAAAAAAGGGCAAGGCCGGCCCCGGGGGATGGGGTCCCTGGGGCCTTAAATTGCCTGAGGGGGGGCCACGCAGCCCCCTCCAAATATTTTTAAAATGAAAAAAGAGGGCATGCCATGGGGGATGGGGTCCCCGGGGCCAATAGAGGCCCAGGGAAGGGGGCCACGCGGCCCCCTTCCCGTTTTTAAAAAAAAAAAATGAAAAAAAAATGCTCAGGCCCCGGGGTACGGGGTCCCCGGGGCCAAAAGTGGCCGAGGAAGGGGGCCACGCAGCCCCCTCCCATACAAAAAAAAGTTTAAAAAGACTGGCATCGTGCCGGAGGCCCGGCTCCTCGCTGCAGCAGTCTGCAAACGCGCCCCTGGCGCGTTTGCAGATGAGGAACGAACTCCCCTTGAATACTGGGGGTCCCTGGGGGCCAACTAGCCCACCAGGAACCTCCAGTATGCGCCAGGGGCTGCGTTGCAGAGAGGTGTACAGACGCCACGCCCCTTTTACACCTCTCTGCAACGCAGCTCTGTGGCGCTTTTGGAGGTACATGGTGGGCTAGTTGGACTCCAGGGACCCTCAGGATTCAAGGGGAGTTAATCCCCCAACTTAAAACACGCCACGGGGCGCGTTTGCATAGTGGTGAAGGGAGGGCGGGGCTTCAGGCGACATGTGTGCAAACAGGCCCCGTGGCGCGTTTTAAGATGGGGAATTAAATCCCCTTCAATCCTGAGGGTCCCTGAGGCCAACTAGCCCACCAGGTACGTCCAGAAAGCGCCACAGAGCTGCGTTGCAGAGAGGTGTAAAAGGGGCGTGGCCTCTGAACACCTCTCTGCAGCGCAGCTCTCTGGCGCATACTGGAGGTACCTGGTGGGCTAGTTGGCCCCTAGGGACCCTCGGGATTGAGGAGGAATTAATTCTCCAACTTAAAATGCGCCACAGGGCGTGTTTGCAGACATGTCACCTCAGGCCCCACCCCTTCCTTCACCATTGTGCAAATATTCCTCTAAAATCAGCCGAACTACGAATTCCGATTTACTCACCTGTTATCAGGAGAGACCTCAGTGCTGCATCTTTCAGCCCAGTACTGATCCTGAAAAGTAATTTTAACCGTACTTACCAGTAACTTGAATTTCCTTCCATAGGCTAACATTGACTGGTTTCACTTGAAAATTCTTCTAAGTGTGGAGTTTTGGAACTTTATAATATTCCTCTAAAATCAGCCGAACTACGAATTCCGATTTACTCACCTGTTATCAGGAGAGACCACAGTGCTGCATCTTTGAGCCCAGTACTAATCCTGAAAAGTAATTTTAACCGTACTTACCAGTAACTTGAATTTCCTTCCATAGGATATCATTACCTGCTTTTTGCTGAAAAAGTTTGTGTCGAGTTTTGAAACTTACAAATATTCCTCTAAAATCAGCAGAACTACGAATTCCGATTTACTCACCTGTTATCAGGAGAGACCTCAGTGCTGCATCTTTGAGCCCAGTACTGATCCTGAAAAGTAATTCTAACTGTACTTAACAGTAACTTGAATTTCCTTCCATAGGCTAACATTGACTGGTTTCACTTGGAAATTCTTCTAAGTGTTGAGTTTTGGAACTTTATAATATTCCTCTAAAATCAGCTGAACTACGAATTCCAATTTACTCACTTGTTATCAGGAGAGAACCCAGTGCTGCATCTTTTATCCCAGCACTGACCCTGAAAAGTAATTCTAACCGTACTTACCAGTAACTTGTATTTCCTTCCATAGGAATCCATTGTCTGGTTTTCAGCAGAAAAGTTTCAAAGTGTCGATTTTCACAAACTACAAATATTCCTTAAAAATCGCCTGTATGACTTAAACGCATTCTTTCAACTGTTTACAGGAGATGCACCAGTGCTGGATCCAGGATCCACCACTGAGTAAGAAAAATAACGATAACACTACTTACCTGCTAAGTGAATTTCCTCCCATAGGATAACATTGGTGATTCTATGTGAAAAAGTTTCAAAGTGTCAACTTTTAAAATACAATAATATCCCTTAAAAATCACTACTGTAACCAAAACGCTTTTACTCAACTGTTTACAGGAGATGTCCCAGGACTGAATCTAGGATCCAGTCCTGTGGTTAGAAAAGTAATCCATAAAGTAACTAATTGCATTTAAATAGAAATTCACATTGAGCTCAATGTTGCATTGTGTTTGAAATTGTGTTGCCCATTGCAACAACTGTAACTACTGTACTTAAGTCTATTGCCTATTTGCAAAGTATTTAAACTAAAGTAATTCATTCTGAGAAAGTATATTTTGTAATGTAATGTATAATGTAATTACAATGTAATTTAAAAAATAAAATATCTAAAAATAAATAGTTTTAAAAAATGTAGTAAATTAGTATCAAAAAAATAAATATAACAATTAATACATTTAAAAATTGTCATTTACAAAACCTTTGAAATTCACTGAAAAAACCATAGGTTTTAGGGGCGTTATAGTTAGAAATTAGCATTTAAAAAACCTTTGAAATTCACTGAAAAAACCATAGGTTTCAGGCACGTTATAGTTAGAAATTAGCATTTAAAAAACCTTTGAAATTCACTGAAAAAAACATAGGTTTCAGGCACGTTATAGTTAGAAATTAGCATTTAAAAAACCTTTGAAATTCACTGAAAAAACCATAGGTTTCAGACACGTTATAGTTAGAAATTAGCATTTAAAAAACCTTTGAAATTCACTGAAAAAACCATAGGTTTTAGGGACAGTTATAGTTAGTTGGACATTTCACTCGTACAAAACCCGTGAAATTCCCCCGTTATAGTTAGTTCAGCTAACTATAACTCGCGACCCACAATGCACTGCTGATGACGTCACATATTACATCACTCATGACATGGTCAGTGACATCACTGATGACATCACTGATGACATCTCAAATGACATCACTGATGACATCACTGATTACATAATCCACGTGATAATCTGATGCACCTCCTCACACCCTAATATAACCTTTGATACACCCACTCTAAATTACAGACTGCCATTCGCAAAACCATAGACACTCCAATACCAATAACTACATACCCACTCACTGATTCTTAGGTCTACACACACATCCACTCACTCACCCGTACAGTCACTCATACTTACGGTCACTCAGTAGAGGACTATCATATGCACTCATACTCCTATATAGACACTCAAACACCGCCACTCATCCATAGAGGTACTCACACACCTAGTCAGTCATGTAAATAATTAAACACACTGCCATTTACTCACCTATACAGTTATACACATACCAGCTCACTTACTCATACAAATACTAGCACATTCTTACGCTCTTATACAATCACTGATACAAGCACACACTCATCCATACAGTCACTCTCACAATCACACACTCTCGCTTATAGCTATTTATATACTCCAACACACATATATACTGCCTTTCACATATGTAGTTACTCACACATGTACCACTGGGACATACATTCACTCACTAACACACTCTTACACACACTTACCCACCCATACAGTCTATCACAGATGCACTCTTGAAACCATCCACCCAGTGAATCGCCCACTCACACATCTATGCACAGAGTCGCACACACCCCAACCACACAAACACTCAGGCACCCATACAGATACTCAGACAACCAATCAATAACTCATATAGACACTCATGAAGCTATTCACAAACCCATGCAGCCACTTACACAGCAACAGACAGACGGATTCAGACATTCACCCAGTTTAGTCACTAACCCATGCATTCAGTAAGATACGTTTAATCACTCACTTATAGAGTTAGTCACGCACCTACTAAATCATCCATACAGACACTTATACACCCACACATTCTTCAATACGCCTTTCCCTATATATAGTAAAAATATTTAAACTTTACAGAAACACACAGTCACTGCATGATGTCATCAGTGATGTCATTTGAGATGTCATCAGTGATGTCATCAGTGATGTCACTGACCATGTCATGAGTGATGTAATATGTGACGTCATCAGCAGTGCATTGCGGGCGCGAGTTATAGTTAGCTGAACTAACTATAACGGGGGAATTTCACGGGTTTTGTACGAGTGAAATGTCCAACTAACTATAACTGTCCCTAAAACCTATGGTTTTTTCAGTGAATTTCAAAGGTTTTTTAAATGCTAATTTCTAACTATAACGTGTCTGAAACCTATGGTTTTTTCAGTGAATATATATATATATATATATATATATATATATATATATATATATATATATATATAATGATACAAACAAGGTTGCCCCCTGGTGAATTGCACTCACTGTCGGTCTCCTTCACCAAGAAAGCGATCAAATGGGTTCTTTGACACAGCCATTTCATGCCTGACGCGTTTCGGGCCTCCGCCCTCATCAGAGGCATCCTGTAGTAAGTTGACGAATTCACTAATGGACACAAGTCCCTCTTTTATTTCAATAATCCTCAAGTGAGTAATTAAGGCCAACGCCATGAATTATGGGATCCGTAGTGTAAAATATAAAGCCCAAATGGGCTGCCAACCTCACAGCAAACCAGATTCTTTGGCTGAAGAATTCCATCAGAGGAACTTTCTTTCACACTGGAGTCCTGTCGTGCCGCGTAGCGCCTGCCCCAATGAGCAGACAGCAGCCCCGCTGGGATATCGCGGTGGTGCAATTTGTGACCGGGCCGGCCACTAATTTGATACAAACGAGGTTGCCCCCTGGTGAATTGCACTCACTGTCGGTCTCCTTCACCAAGAAAGCGATCAAATGGGTTCTTTGACACAGCCATTTCATGCCTGACGCGTTTCGGGCCTCCGCCCTCATCAGAGGCATCCTGTGGTAAGTTGACGAATTCACTAACGGACACATGTCCCTCTTTTATTTCAATAATCCTCAAGTGAGTAATTAAGGCCAACGCCATGAATTATGGGATCCGTACTGTAAAATATAACGCCCAAATGTGCTGCCAACCTCACAGCAAACCAGATTCTTTGGCTGAAGAATTCCATCAGAGGAACTTTCTTTCACACTGGAGTCCTGTCGTGCCTCGTAGCGCCTGCCCCAATGAGCAGACAGCAGCCCCGCTGGGATATCGCGGTGGTGCAATTCGCGACCGGGCCGGTCGCTAATTTGATACAAACAAGGTTGCCCCCTGGTGAATTGCACTCACTGTTGGTCTCCTTCACCAAGAAAGCGATCAAATGGGTTCTTTGACACAGCCATTTCATGCCTGACGCATTACGGGCCTCCGCCCTCATCAGAGGCATCCTGTGGTAAGTTGACGAATTCACTAACTGACACATGTCCCTCTTTTATTTCAATAATCCTCAAGTGAGTAATTAAGGCCAACGCCATGAATTATGGGATCCGTAGTGTAAAATATAAAGCCAAAATGGGCTGCCAACCTCACAGCAAACCAGATTCTTTGGCTGAAGAATTCCATCAGAGGAACTTTCTTTCACACTGGAGTCCTGTCGTGCAGCGCCTGCCCCAATGAGCAGACAGCAGCCCCGCTGGGATATCGCGGTGGTGCAATTCGCGACCGGGCCGGCCGCTAATTTGATACAAACAAGGTTGCCCCCTGGTGAATTGCACTCACTGTCGGTCTCCTTCACCAAGAAAGCGATCAAATGGGTTCTTTGACACAGCCATTTCATGCCTGACGCATTTCGGGCCTCCGCCCTCATCAGAGGCATCCTGTGGTAAGTTGACGAATTCACTAACGGACACAAGTCCCTCTTTTATTTCAATAATCCTCAAGTGAGTAATTAAGGCCAACGCCATGAATTATGGGATCTGTAGTGTAAAATATAAAGCCCAAATGGGCTGCCAACCTCACAGCAAACCAGATTCTTTGGCTGAAGAATTCCATCAGAGGAACTTTTTTCACATTGAAGAAATGTCAGACGAGGAATTACTTACTCAACTTACAGAGTTAATAAAAATCTACAGACAACTAGTCCAATATGTCATGCGGACTTTCACAGTCCAACCACCATTAACAATTCCAAATCAAACTCCTTAACAGGGGAATACACTAAAAATTACACCACAGACTCTATACGCAGTCATGGGAAAAATGCCCACAAAACGTGAGCAAATTCCATTCAAGATAGCTCAAAAAATTACTCAAATCGAAGCAGTATTTCCAAATACTAGCCCTTATGAGAAACACAGAATACTAACAATCTGTTTACCAATGGGGATCACACCACAACTGGAAGACTGCACCACTTGGGGCTCAGTCTTTGCTGCCATCTATACTAAAACATATGGTATTCCATCAATTGCAGTAATACCAGATGTCCTGAAACAAATTCAAAACGAATACGGGGCAGAGCCTGCTCTGAATTTAGGTATGAAATTACTGAAAAATTTCGACCAGGTCTCAACAATAATATTATCTAATATTAAAGGGGAAGCAGCAGCAGTGGCGATCCGCCAACGATTAAGGGAATTCGATGTTACAGAACATCAAACAGAACTACCCAGAATAATAGAACAATCTTATGCAGAATTAGGCAGAGATAGTTTGGGTGGAAGACCAGTGAAGCCAAAACTATCTGAAAGTCCTGAGAAGGACTCTATTAAACAAACTCCTACATCTTCTAAAAAGAAGTGTGAAACTAATAAACATAATTCAAACGAGAAACGTTCTCAATCCCGAGGTAGGTCTCCTCAAAAGGAGCCCTCTGAAAGGAAGTATAACCTCAGGAATAGGGATAATTTGAAAAAGCCTGACAGGTATCAAGATACTGATACACGTTCCTCTCGTACCTTTCAGATCTCGTCACAGACATCGGAAAGAAGAGGACGGTCAGAACATAGAGAAGAACGCGTGAAATCAAAAGACGACAAACACGTTCCGAAAAACAAATCAAAACTTCAATTCTCAAAAAAGAAGTTAGCAGGTCTGAAGATCAGACATGCCGAGGATACTGAGAACACAACTCAAGAACAGAGAATGGGCTCAGACAATGCTGGACAGTGCAACAGAAGTCACAATAGCTCGCCAGAACCTGAAGGAACTTCTGGAGACAGTGGACTTGAATGAGTACATTACAGTTGAGAGTGTAGACACCAGGGTTAGTACTCCACAAAAGTTATATGAAATAACACTCCGGATGGAGGGAGACATACCTAGACAGGTGAAAGCACTCTTTTGGGAAAAACTTTCAAGGGGCTATGATGGGGCTATGATATACTTCTAGCAGAAAAAGACTGGCCACCACAATTTGTCAGGGAGTGCCCACATGGCGAGGACATTATTATGCCTGCCTTCTCTAACCATATTCCAATTCACCTAAAATATACTTATGCCAGGAAATGGGCAGTTGCCCAGGCCCCAGCATTATACAAAAATCATGTAGGATGGGATGAGGATTCACCTCACCATAAAATACATCTAAAAAATGAACCTACTGCACAAAGGCAGTACCCAATAAAGCAAGAAGCTAAAAAACAGTCAGAGAGATCTTAGATCAACTTGAATACCAAGGGGTGATTGAAACATGCACCTCTTCAATGAACAATCCTTTGTTTTCTGTCTCCAAACCAGACAATACATATTGTCTAGTTTTGGATTGCAGACACTTAAACACTTGTTCTAAAACGTTTGCGGTGCAAAATGCACACAGTACAGCATTAATGAATAACATTGTGCGTAAAAAATATAAAACCACATTGGACATCTCAAATGGTTTCTTTTGTCAAAACATAGCACCTGGAAGCAGGTACTTAACAGCTTTCTCAATAATGGGGACCCAGCGTCAATTTTGTCGACTCCCACAAGGGTTCAAGAACAGCCCGGGGTTATTCTCAGCGAGGGTAACGGAGTTACTACAAATTTATGACAATGAGGCATTGTCATATGTTGATGACATCTATCTGACAGACGATGACCTGGACAAACACTTGAACAGGGTGAGCACCATTATACTGGGCTTCGCCTCTGAGGGCTATAAATTCAACTTCAGAAAGTCCAGAATTGCCCATCTCAATGTCCTCTTTTTAGGATATGAGCTTTCAAGTGAAGGCAAGAGCTTGGCAGCCCACTTTTTAGAAAGGTGTGCGCTGCTCCAACCTCCAAAGACGCTGAAAAATTTACAATCCATCCTGGGTTTCCTAAATTTTGGAAGAACATACATTCTAAATTGCGCAGAAATGGTTAAACCTCTCTACGCATTAATCAAACCTGATTTTTCAATCAAAAACTGGACACAGGAACACACAGAAATCTTGCGTTCACTCCAAGCTAACATGTTAGCAACAAATCACTTACAAACACGCGTAAGTCAACGCAATTTAGTGATCCCAATAATTTCGGGTCAATGCGGATTCACCTACTTAACATTTAATGAGGGTGAAAAAGTACCAATTGCATACAAATCACATTTGTATACACAAGCAGAAATGCGCTTCACTTCAACAGAAAAAATTCTGACAGCAGTTCAAACCGCTGTAGCAAAAGAAAGAGCTCTAGCCCAAGGGAAACGCATTATTGTCGTAACCCCTGTTCCGGCCTTAGAGGCGGTAACAAAAGCGAGCATTCCAAATGCTAAAGCATTACATCCTAGATGGATACAATGGGTTAATTCTCTTGCTGCAACAGATGTTGAATTTGTTTTTGATCCTGATTTAAAAACACAAGCGTTCCTGCAATATGAACATGAATGTCCTCTGCCCACTGAGATTCTGCCTCTCGATCAGTATGAATTCATAATTTACACTGACGGATCCTCACAACCCGCAACAGGGAGTAAGCAAGCTTACAGTGCAGCGTGCGCAATCGTTAAAGGTCGCATGCGCGATGGCAACTTCAGACCTATGGTCACAAAAACCCAATCGCTAGGAGATTGCACAGCTCAGCGAGCTGAACTACAAGCATTCAAACTGGCACTTGAAAGTACAGATCGAGAATTCCCCACACTAATAGTGTGCGATTCTTTCTACTGTGTACAGTCGTATAATGAATATATACAAACTTGGCTTGAAAACGGGTTCAAAGATGCAAAAGGTGGCACAATAAAGCATAAAACGCTTTGGGAACAAGTAGTTCAGTTAAAAACGGACTACCAAAGGCTCATGTGATCCATACACTGAGTCATCAACGTGATGGCGTTCACGTTGCAGGGAATTCATTGGCTGACGAAGCCGCAAAGGTGGCTGTTCAGACGGCTTCCGTAGCTGCGATCACTCGTTCAAAAACGAGAATAGACAGTGAAATAATGTTGGCTGTCAATGCTACGAGCAAAGGCAGTGGTGCAGCGTTACCAAAAAAGTTTCCACTCAAGTACTCTTATGTAATTGATGCGAACAACGTTCCTTTTGCTCGAATCCTTGGAGTGGGGGATAGGGTAATTCCAAACAAGGAACGTAGAGCACCTTTGATTTATGAAACACATCTGGGGGAGGGTCTGTCACATCAAGGGATCTCTAAAACAATATTAACATTAAAAGAGATGTACTGGTGGCCTGGAATGAATACACAGATTCACATCTTCATCAATGACTGCATAGACTGTAAGGTACAGCGAGATGCAGAACGCCACCAGACACCATGCTACGAAGTAGCCTGCCAGGGACAGACACCACTTTTAGACAGCATTAGACTATCTACGCGCAGGCGTCCTTATGGACAAATGCAATCCCACAAATACTAAGTCAAGGTTCCTATGGATATGGCCTCAGCGCTCGGCTGACGCTCGAATTGTTATAAAAGATTTGCGAGTCTTTATCAGCACATACGCAATAGGCACGCTACATTCTGACCAGGGCCCTGCGTTTAGCTCTCGAGCTTACAAAGAAGCCATGGCCAATCTGGGCGTTGCATTGCGGTACTCCTCTCCGTTTCATCCTGAGGGAAATTCTGTTGTGGAAAGGAGAAACCGGGACATAAAGCAGTCTATAACAGCTAGGGTAATAGGTTCGGGTGATGGGTGGGTCAGACATCTTTATGGGGTCCAACGCTCATTAAATAATTTGCCAAGAAGTTCTCTAAGGGGGGTCACTCCATATGAGGTCCTAT
This sequence comes from Calotriton arnoldi, assembly GCA_963921515.1. Taxonomy (NCBI): domain Eukaryota; kingdom Metazoa; phylum Chordata; class Amphibia; order Caudata; family Salamandridae; genus Calotriton; species Calotriton arnoldi. The sequence continues at coordinate 1,410,941 of CAWUFW010002341.1, read as the reverse complement.
TTGGGACAAGAATGTGGGTGCCAGATCTAGAATGCAGTGGCACAGTGGTGGAAAATAAACCCTTTGATATCAAAGATCGTTTGGCTGTTTTACAGGATCTAAATGAACTAAGATCGAAACAAAGCACCGTATTCCTGCAGCCAACCACCACTGGGGAAAAACCGGCGGTCCCAGCAAGGCCTGTCTGGATTCCAAAAGTTGGGGATCTAGTCAGAGAAAAAATTGCGGACAAGAAGGAATTTGGACCTTCTTACAGACAACCAGTACCTGTCCTAGCCATACACGGAATAAGAACAGTACTTCTGCCACCCCTTGCTGGAAAAAAGGAGAAAAGATTTGTGTCCATCGACCTCATCAAACCACAGTATGTGGCCAATACTAAATAGTAGGCCTCGTGGACTCCGACCTAGTAGCAGACACAGTCCTCTCGCTACTATCCAAGAGGTTCCGACTGAAAGACTGATAACCATCGAGAATTCAGCAGTAACAGATGAAGGACTGAGCAACAATGTTATGGAACTCATCCCTCTTGAAACTCAAGTAACAGTTCGTCCAAATACACCTGTCTACACCAATGTAACAAGTGATCAACTGGTTCCAGCGATTTCTACAAATCCTGATGCAATTCCAACAATTGACAGAACTGCTTCTGGCTATTTCATTAACTTTGATACGTTTTCTGAGGATCCGAGTGAGCCCGAGACGTCGCCAGCATCAAAAACTTTTAAACAGCAAGTACAACACTTTTTACATTTTTTGAAAAAGACCTATCTGGTTTTACCATGGATTGAACTTTGGGTTATTTCTGGAATATTTTTCTTCCTGCTTTGGCTAGCTTTGGTTATGACTATGAGCGTGCTTATAAATGGCGGATATATCCATGTGAACACTGAAAGAAAATAAGTGAACTTACTTTTGAAACCTCACAAATCATCCCATCGTGAAACAAGAGACTTGTCTGCAGTGAACATCACAGCCGTTCCTATACAGGATGGTATAGTGTGGGACAAAACTGATTTCGATATTTTTGGCCCGACGGAACATTTGAACATTCCACATTTATTTAAGATTTCACTAAGTGATTTTGTTTCATCCTGTACCTACTCTGATGATTGGGACTTTGAAACTGTAAATAACATAATGTTTGATCTAGAAAAATCTGCTGCATTTTCTAATAATGAATATTTAGAGGGTTCATCAGACTATGAACAGCTGTATTGCTATAACCACTAGGGTCATCATTTTTGCATAAATCTGCAACACCTAGAAATGTGTTTATGTTTAACCAATGGGAGCATTGTCCTACACCACCAAAAGGTAGTTCAAAAACATTTGCAAAAAGTTTCCATATTTTTCAGGATACAATACATCTGATCCAGAAACATTTTACTATAAAAATGTAAACAAAACAAGACTGAAAATTATGTTAACAAATACAAAACAGATTTACTCTGCAGCATTTATTGCCCAACTGTCTAGACAGGGTTTCGACTTGTGGAAAGAGACAATAGACACAAAATCTGTCTGGGGTACTAAAGATTGGCAAGTGCAGGGGATAGAAGCTTTATTTAGAGCCTGTATCGTCCCTCAGCAAATAATGTTTTTGAATGACACGGTCCAACAAACGTCTTGCCTTGGGATAGCCAAGATTAAAGACATGAAAGCACCTTCTGTACCGATACCTGCAAGTGATAACAATACACAGGCAGCGGTTACAGTTGACACAATACTACAACTCAACAGAACAAATCCTGATTGGAGAAAATGGTTGATCTGGCCCACAGACACAAACAACTGTCAAGAGAGATTCCTGAATAAAACACAGGGGTTTACTATTCATAGGCCAGACCCACGATATGTCCAAAGACAGCATCCGGGGGTAGAAACAACATACAGTGTAGGAAAATTATGCCTCGATTGGCTGCAAAAATCTACACTTAAGGATGTGAAACAACTCTTATCTTTACTTAAAGAAGACGCAGACCTTAGGGAATTCTTGCTTGGACCAAGAAAACTGCGTCAAAAACATTTCATATATGCCGGCATTTATGCTGCTTATAATGAAGCATGGAAGGTGTCACAGATGGAGGCCGCAGAACGAATACGTGAACTTGATCGTATTAACTTAGAGAAAACTCTCTCTGTGGTCGACAATGGGTTAACAACTTTGTCCTCCAGAATTTATTCATTGGACAGTATTGTATCCACTGCTATCGACATACTGGAACAAGATTTAGCCATGTTACAGCAAGGCCAATCTCAGTTGTGTTCTATTATGTTATTAAGCTGGACGCTGCAATCATTGCGTGCGGGCTATGTGCCTTGGCGTTTTATCAACACAACGGCTCTGTTTGCAGAATACAATCTAACTGATAAACAGATCAAACTGGCACAAAGGGGAGCAAAGTATACAGTACTGAGCATTGAAAAACTTGAAAAATTACCATTCACAGTGGCAGAGAAACCAGCCACAGAATGGCTTATTCATGGCAAAATTAGTCTACCTGTGACTACTTTCCAGTTTCAGTATTGCCTTAAACAGATGCAAGCAGGCAAATATGAAAGGTTGGGTAAAGAATACATTAAGACATCCTGGAATTTACCTTACACCTATAGATGTTGGAGTGGGGATCGTGAAGTGTTTCTAAGCGGTACACACTGTGAAAGTGCACTAAGCGGTTCACTGATTTGTCAGGACATATCTTTACACTGGGCTTGTAATGGTTCTGTGGCAAATTTGTCCTGCCACCAGCAGAGTACACCAGCTGCTGTGTTAATCCAACGTTTGGACAACTTTCTAATGGGAGTTACCTCATGTTGAATGATCAGAGTTGCTGTGGCATGTTGCCAGGCATCCCATATCTAGTAACGGTCAACTCCAGGGTCACTTGCTGTATGCAAATATTGTTTGCCCCAATAGACACAGTCAGGGAGTCGCCTTTATGGCCTTCGTTGAATGTCTCTTTTATACGATTTGATACTTTAAGCAGAATGAAAGCCATGCTTATACAACAATCAGTGCCTCTGACCTCGGCCAAAGAAACCTATGATCTACAAGTTGCAAGGACTTCGGCAGAGATACAGGCTTTAATTCATACAAACTGCCCTATACATTTCGTAAAAATGATAGGACGTATCTTTAACATGTCAGATACAAGCGGAATTGTACATGTATTTAAGACCATCTGTTCTGGACTATTAGCACCTTTCCAAGCTGTCCTCGGAATCATCCCAAACTTCGCACATTCGGTGTTTGGTGGTGTGCCGTTAATTCTAGTACTTGTTGCAGGAATTCTGTTTCTGTTCCTCCTACTACGCAATGGCAAGCCTCTTTGCCAACATCACTCCGAGCGATGTGGAGAGAGCCCTGCTTGAACGGAAATGCCGTGAGCGAATAGTACAGCTTTTGGGCATGCCTCGTCTAAGGGGAACTTAATACAACGTGGTTCCTGTCATTCAGACCAATCTGGCAAGATTGCATCTTACCTGTTCTACGCTGCCTGTTTTGCGGTGAAGAATGCATGCTAGACACCTGTCTAACACTCCCATCAGTCATGCCAACGGATGTCGATACTCTGCTGGACCCGATAATGGCCCATGCTGTGTGTTGTCCCCAGAGGCTACCAATCCTGATGACGGCATTCATTGAGATCTCACAGACGCTTCCGGCTGCTGCTGAGGTACGAGATGGATTAACGGGCACACAGGTAACAACGGACGCGAACATTGCATCTTCTGCTGAAGGCGATGTTTCTCATCTCTGTGCAATTAACCTTCTGAACGAGGTGTTCCAAATGTCACCAACTTCGGGGGACGATATTTTGGCTATGGAAATAGATGATCTAATGTTTACGCCAGACCCATACACTGACTTTTATTCGGCTCACAGTGTACCAGGGCAACAATGAAATTTGGCCTTCATGTTTTCAAAACTTGGAATTATTCCCAGAAATTGAACTTTTTTCTTTTAAATTTTTTTTTTGTTGAAATGACATGGCAAATGAACAATCTGCTTACAGTAGAACTAGTCTTATAAAACGGACTTCTTTGAATACTTCCAGGGACACATTGTCACCTTACTTGTCTAACATTAATTCCATGATATGCAATGGCTTTGATTTTTACAAACTTATCGACCATTTCATCATATGTATATATTTCTGTTTCATTCACGTTGCATTCTAATTCCATTATATGCTTAGAATGAAATCAATGCTTTAAATGTACAGTACCTGTGGCATTTCAACAGTTTTGAGCTTCTTTTAAAATGCTTTTAGAAATGTTTTTAGCAATATGTGGTACTCAATTTTATGTTTAGCATTTAAAATGTTTAGCATTTAGTATTATCGTTCAATCGAAGATGGAGTGGGTGTTGTATTCCGCTTTAGGGGTCCGTATATAGGTTTTCCTGAATCATGTCCTTATATAGGCACAATTCGCCTTGCCCTTATATAGGCATAGAATCCCTGTCCTTATTTAGGCATTAACCGTGCACTCCAAATACAGGCATGGTCACCGACATCCGTCCACCCTAACGTCACAACGAGTTCTTAGAAACCAGACCCTTAAGCTTCGGGAGTTCCCCTAGCACAGGACTATTGATTTCTCCTAGAACTCATCTATTATGTATGAACCGTTATACCTTAAGGGTTCATTCCTGACGTCTTCCTCTGTCCGACTTTACGTCAATGCTAACAATCCAAGACACCTACCAGGTATAAATATACCTTCCCTTGCCCAAGCAAGTTAGAGGAGACCTCGACTTCAGAGGAGCCCGTATCCCGGCCTGACGCACTGAGAAGACGCTGTCATTCCTGCACGCAGACGAATCCAGCTTCAAGTGTTCTGACTCCCTTCGCGGGGTGTTAGAGTTCCAGATCCGGCAGGAGATTCCCACCTCTCTCATTCTCAAGGTATGGAGCTGACTAGATCCTAGAGGGACTCTTGGCATACTAGACTTGGCATACTATATTTAACATACTCTTAGTATATCATACTAGAGAATACTTCACCTACTTCTACCTTTCCCTACACCTAGACTAGGTTAGGTACACTGGGGTAGAAATAGCTTAGAGACGCATCGTATGAGTACTCGCATTTTTAGCTCATGTTATTTATGTACGTGAATATATGCTAAAAGATAATGCTAGCGCAGTATTATTTATTTCTACTGCTTACGTTGTACATTATTTATCTTGCATACTGTCTTGTGATCATAACAGCACATATCTCTTACACGAGAAACAAGACTGTTTAATAAAACCCTTTTTATTGAAACGCCCGTCTTTCCTTTCTGTGTAACTCTGTAGAAACTAAGCATGCACGATTGACTGAGTGAAACTGTTATCTATTGTTTCCACGATTCTGAGACGTGTTCCGATTCTAAAGGGAAACAAAAGTTGTCATGTTTTTCGGTTACCAGAAACTACTCCCTTCTGGTTTTCAAGGAGTTTCTAGTGGCCTCTGAGCTAGCTGGCACAAGGAATTAAGATTAATATACTCGATAGGGACATACCGACCTTAGTCCTATGTCAAACCTATAGGTTATATTATTCCAATGCGCAGCGCCTATTAGGGAAATAGGAACTACACTACAATGGGTTCTTTGACACAGCCATTTCATGCCTGACGCATTTCGGGCCTCCGCCCTCATCAGAGGCATCCTGTGGTAAGTTGACGAATTCACTAATGGACACATGTCCCTCTTTTATTTCAATAATCCTCAAGTGAGTAATTAAGGCCAACGCCATGAATTATGGGATCCGTAGTGTAAAATATAAAGCCCAAATGGGCTGCCAACCTCACAGCAAACCAGATTCTTTGGCTGAAGAATTCCATCAGAGGAACTTTCTTTCACACTGGAGTCCTGTCGTGCCGCGTAGCGCCTGCCCCAATGAGCACACAGCAGCCCTGCTGGGAAATCGCGGTGGTGCAATTTGCGACCGGGCCGGCCGCTAATTTGATACAAACAAGGTTGCCCCCTGGTGAATTGCACTCACTGTCGGTCTTCTTCACCAAGAAAGCGATCAAATGGGTTCTTTGACACAGCCATTTCATGCCTGACGCGTTTCGGGCCTCCGCCCTCATCAGAGGCATCCTGTGGTAAGTTGACGAATTCACTAACGGACACATGTCCCTCTTTTATTTCAATAATCCTCAAGTGAGTAATTAAGGCCAACGCCATGAATTATGGGATCCGTAGTGTAAAATATAAAGCCCAAATGGGCTGCCAACCTCACAGCAAACCACATTCTTTGGCTGAAGAATTCCATCAGAGGAACTTTCTTTCACACTGGAGTCCTGTCGTGCCGCGTAGCGCCTGCCCCAATGAGCAGACAGCAGCCCCACTGGGATATCGCGGTGGTGCAATTCGCGACCGGGCTGGCCGCTAATTTGATACAAACAAGGTTGCCCCCTGGTGAATTGCACTCACTGTCGGTCTCCTTCACCAAGAAAGCGATCAAATGGGTTCTTTGACACAGCCATTTCATGCCTGACGCGTTTCGGGCCTCCGCCCTCATCAGAGGCATCCTGTGGTAAGTTGACGAATTCACTCTTGGACACATGTCCCTCTTTTATTTCAATAATCCTCAAGTGAGTAATTAAGGCCAACGCCATGAATTATGGGATCCGTAGTGTAAAATATAAAGCCTAAATGGGCTGCCAACCTCACAGCAAACCAGATTCTTTGGCTGAAGAATTCCATCAGAGGAACTTTCTTTCACACTGGAGTCCTGTCATGCCACGTAGCGCCTGCCCCAATGAGCAGACAGCAGCCCCGCTGGGATATTGCGGTGGTGCAATTCGCGACCGGGCCGGCCGCTAATTTGATACAAACAAGGTTGCACCCTGGTGAATTGCACTCACTGTCGGTCTCCTTCACCAAGAAAGTGATCAAATGGGTTCTTTGACACAGCCATTTCATGCCTGACGCGTTTCGGGCCTCCGCCCTCATCAGAGGCATCCTGTGATAAGTTGACGAATTCACTAACGGACACATGTCCCTCTTTTATTTCAATAATCCTCAAGTGAGTAATTAAGGCCAACGCCATGAATTATGGGATCCGTAGTGTTAAATATAAAGCCCAAATGGGCTGCCAATCTCACAGCAAACCAGATTCTTTGGCTGAAGAATTCCATCAGAGGAACTTTCTTTCACACTGGAGTCCTGTCGTGCCGCGTAGCGCCAGCCCCAATGAGCAGACAGCAGCCCCGCTTGGATATCGCGGTGGTGCAATTCGCGACCGGGCCGGCCGCTAATTTGATACAAACAAGGTTGCCCCCTGGTGAATTGCACTCACTGTCGGTCTACTTCACCAACGCTTTCACTACTGTTGCATAAAGTAGAGTGGGAATAGTATATCTATTATTACCAGACTTCTATACTTTTCTTAATATTCTTTAAATATTTCTATTATTATTATTTGTTTCTTTTTTTAAATGTTATATTATTTGCTTATAGATATATATATCCTCGCTCAGTTTGCACCAGTATCCGCGGATCACTCCAAAGGCGGGTGCTGTATGCTGGTGGTACCCAGCTTTGTATTCATGCTCCAAACTCTCCTCCACACTCCAAACAGAGAGTAACAGCACTCGCGGGGGCGGTTTACCAAGTTTATTAGCGTTACGCTATTAAACTTGGTAAACCGCCCGCGAGTGCTGTTACTCTCTGTTTGGAGTGTGGAGGAGAGTTTGGAGCATGAATACATATATGTATATATACATATATCACCTGTGGATTAAACGCTTCGTCTCAGAAATGGGCCTCTGAGTGTTGTTTGCTGTTGGCATTTGATGGGCTGCTCCATGCCCATTGTTTTAACAGAGGCCGCCCTGAAGAGTTGGGGGCTCCGTGTACTTGGAGGACTGTGTTGTGTAATTCTCGGAGCATGACTCACTCTCGACCACCCACCTACCAAGGATTGCCAGTTGTGGTGAAAGGGTGTCCGATGCAGGAAGGGAGTCGGCAGAGATGACCTCTCTTTCTGACCGTTCTGGGTGACGAGCGTTGTCCAGAGGCTGCTAAATCAACAAGCACTACGCATTTAAGCAAAGCCACAGGCCGAATACATCAACCCCTTTACGACCAATACAGGTAATTGGAAAAACTTGAAAATAAAGCACAAAGCAGAGTAAAAGTTCCACTGTGAAACCAGATAAAACAACGAATTGGACATTACCTTGCATTATGGGAAATGTAGTGTTTACTTATGGTCATGTGACTTTTAATTTAAATTGGCATGCACGACGCACTTTGTTTTTTATGGTGTTTCCTCCCATGAACAAGGCTCACGCCGAAACGCGTAGGGGATATGGAAACTTGTGCTGTCACCTGTGGATTAAACGCTTCGTCTCAGAAATGGGCCTCTGAGTGTTGTTTGCTGTTGGCATTTGATGGGCTGCTCCATGCCCATTGTTTTAACAGAGGCCGCCCTGAAGAGTTGGGGGCTCCGTGTACTTGGAGGACTGTGTTGTGTAATTCTCGGAGCATGACTCACTCTCGGCCACCCACCTACCAAGGATTGCCAATTGTGGTGAAAGGGTGTCCGATGCAGGAAGGGAGTCGGCTTAGATGACCTCTCTTTCTGACCATTCTGGGTGACGAGCGTTGTCCAGAGGCTGCTAAATCAACAAGCACTACGCATTTAAGCAAAGCCACAGGCCGAATACATCAACCCCTTTACGACCAATGCAGGTAATTGGAAAAACTTGAAAATAAAGCACAAAGCAGAGTAAAAGTTCCACTGTGAAACCAGATAAAACAACGAATTGGACATTACCTTGCATTATGGGAAATGTAGTGTTTACTTATGGTCATGTGACTTTTAATTTAAATTGGCATGCACGACGCACTTTGTTTTTTATGGTGTTTCCTCCCGTGAACAAGGCTCACGCCGAAACGCATAGGGGATATGGAAACATGTGCTGTCACCTGTGGATTAAACGCTTCGTCTCAGAAATGGGGCTCTGAGTGTTGTTTGCTGTTGGCATTTGATGGGCTGCTCCATGCCCATTGTTTTAACAGAGGCCGCCCTGAAGAGTTTGGGGCTCCGTGTACTTGGAGGACTGTGTTGTGTAATTCTCGGAGCATGACTCACTCTCGGCCACCCACCTACCAAGGATTGCCAATTGTGGTGAAAGGGTGTCCGATGCAGGAAGGGAGTCGGCAGAGATGACCTCTCTTTCTGACCGTTCTGGGTGACGAGCGTTGTCCAGAGGCTGCTAAATCAACAAGCACTACGCATTTAAGCAAAGCCACAGGCCGAATACATCAACCCCTTTACGACCAATGCAGGTAATTGGAAAAACTTGAAAATAAAGCACAAAGCAGAGTATAAGTTCCACTGTGAAACCAGATAAAACAATGAATTGGACATTACCTTGCATTATGGGAAATGTAGTGTTTACTTATGGTAATGTGACTTTTAATTTAAATTGGCATGCACGACGCACTTTGTTTTTTATGGTGTTTCCTCCCGTGAACAAGGCTCACGCCGAAACGCGTAGGGGATATGGAAACTTGTGCTGTCACCTGTGGATTAAACGCTTCGTCTCAGAAATGGGCCTCTGAGTGTTGTTTGCTGTTGGCATTTGATGGGCTGCTCCATGCCCATTGTTTTAACAGAGGCCGCCCTGAAGAGTTGGGGGCTCCGTGTACTTGGAGGACTGTGTTATACATATATATATATTCACTGAAAAAACCATAGGTTTCAGGGAGGTTATAGTTAGTTGGACATTTCACTCGTACAAAACCAGAGAAATTCCCCCGTTATAGTTAGTTCAGCTAACTATAACTCGCGCCCCCACAATGCAGTGCTGATGACGTCACATATTACATCATTCATGACATGGTCAGTGACATCACTGATGACATCACTGATGACATCTCAAATGACAACACTGATGACATCACTGATGACATCATCCATGTGAAAATCTGATGCACCTCCTCACACTCTAATATAACCTTTGATACACCCACTGTAAAATACAGACTACCATTTTCGAAACCATCGACACACCAATACCAGTTACTACATGCGCACTCACTGATTCCTAGGTCTACACACACATCCACTCATTCACCCATACAATCACTCATACATGCAGTCACTCATCAATACAACACTATCATATGCACTCATACACCTATACAGACACTCACACACCGCCACTCATCCATGGAGTTACTCACACACCTAGTCAGTCATGCAAATAATCAATCACACTCCCATTTACTCACCTATACAGATACTAACGCATACTTACTCTCTTATATAATCACTGATACAAGTACACACTCATCCATACAGTCACTCTCACAATCACTGACTCTCACGTATAGTCATTTATACTCCAACTCTCACATACAGCCTTTTCCCTATGTAGTTACTTGGACATGTACCACTGAGACATCCATTCACTCACCAACACACCCATACACACACTCACCTGCCCATACAGCTGTTTTCACATGCACTCTTGAACCCATACACCCAGTGAATCAACCACTCACACATCTATGCACACAGTCACACACCTCACACGCACCCACACACACACTCAGTCTCCCATACAAATTCTCAAGCAACCAATCAATAACCGATATACACACTCATGTAGTTACTCACCAACCCATGCATTCAGTAAGACACATTTAATCAATCACTTATACAGTCAGTCACGCACCTACTAAATCATCCATCCAGACACTTATACACCCACTCATTCTTCAATACACCTTGGCATATATATAAAACATATTTAAACTTTACAAAAACACACAGTGACTGGATGATGTCATCAGTGATGTCATTTGAGATGTCATCAGTGATGTCACTGACCATGTCATGAATGATGTAATATGTGACGTCATCAGAAGTGCATTGCGGGGGCGCGAGTTATAGTTAGCTGAACTAACTATAACGGGGGAATTTCTCTGGTTTTGTACGAGTGAAACGTCCAACTAACTATAACCTCCCTGAAACCTATGGTTTTTTCAGTGAATATATATATATATATTATCTACTGGCGGTCCCAGTAGATAGTTATAGTTACAACCTATTATCCATAGGAAATCCGCGACATTCTATTTGAAATAACTCTCTTGCCGGTTGACGTATCTTCGCGAAATTTTCAAACTTCGTGGGGCGCTCCGGTCCGCTCCTACCCTGAAAGTCTCGGGGGATACGTCAAGCGGGGGCCGAGAAAAAGGGGGTCCCAAAACGCGTTTTCCCCATGCATTTCCCATAGGAAACTTTAGACACGGCTACAGCCTGAACTGCTGAACGGAATTACACCAAATTTGGCAAAGAGGTAGTTCTTGGTTCAGAAAGAACCCTTTTGTTAAATGGTGTAAATCCGTTCAGTAGTTGCTGAGAAAAATGAAAAGTAAAAAGTTAGTGATATCTAGGGACGAGTAGGGTCCGCGTACTCTCCCGATCACGAGCTGCATGTTAATTGGCTGTCAGCTGGCTGTCAACATTCCGATTCAGGAAATGTTGGCAGTTATTTTGTCCCTCGGTAGAACCGAGGGACAGAAACAAGTGCGCAAAGCGCACAAAGGGGGCAGGGTAGAAACACCCTGACCCCTAGGTTTGCTCAGGGGTCCCACAAGGAACCCCTGGGGGAAAAAAAAAAAAATTTAAAAAAATCGGCAGGATGCGCTCAGGGTGCGCGAATCCTGCCGAAAATCGAAGCGCGGTCTCCCGCGCTCGATTGTATTTTGCCCCCGGGTGGCCCAAGTCCCGGGGGCATGGTGGGGGTTTAATTTTATGTGTGGGGGCCTCAAAGGGCCCTCAAGCCCCGGGGACCACCACCTCCCCGGGGCTTTTTTTTATAATTATTAAACCTGTGTGGGGGGCTCCAGCCCCCACACGTCCCGGGACCACCACCTCCCCGGGGCACTAAACATTTTAATATGGGGGTCCGTTACGGACCCCCAGAGCCCCGGGGACCACCACCTCCCGGGGCTGTGTACTGAATGGGAGGGGGCCGCGCGGCCCCCTCCTGGAGCCCTTGATGGCCCTGGGGACCACCACCCCCAGGGCCGGCTCCTGAAGTGTCCCGGGTTCCTACCCCCGGGACACTGCTGTTTGCAATGACAGGACGGGAGCCTCGCGGCTCCCGTCCTGCCATAGCAAACTGCTTTGGATATTGGAAGAGAGAGCAGGGAAACCTGCTCTCTCTTCCAATATCCAAAGCGATTGCTTTTCCACATGGGGAGCAGCATGTCAGCTGCTCCCCATGTGGAATACAGCAATGCCGGCTCCCAAGGGACGTGGGGAGCCGGGCGGGACTGTGGGGGATTGGGGACCCCCACAGTCCCCAACGGAGAGGGCCAGCCCCGGGGATGGGGTCCTCGGTGCAAGTAGTGGCCCGGGAGGGGGCCACACGGCTCCCTCCCCAAAAAAGAGAAAAATTAAAAAAAAAAAAAATGGAAAGGCCGGCCCCGGGAGATGGGGTCCCCGGGGCCTTAAAATGGCCAGAGGAGGGGGCCATGCTGCCCCCTCAAAAAATAAATATAGAGGCCATGCCCCGGGGGATGGGGTCCCCGGGCCAATACAGGCCCAGGGAAGGGGGCCACGCGGCCCCCTTCCCGTTTTTTTTTAAGGTAATTTAAGAGAGGGGTAAGGCCCTGGGGGATGGGGTCCCCAGGGCCCAAAAAGAAAAAGGAAGGGGGTTCACACAGCCCCCCTTCAGGGGAGAAAAAAAAAAAACGATCGGGCCCGCAGGCCCCGCCCCTTCCTTCACCACTCTGCAAACGCGCCTGGCGCGTTTGCAGAGGGGGAACGAATTCCCCTTGAATACTGGGGGTCCCTGGGGGCCAACTAGCCCACCAGGTACCTCCAGTATGCGCCAGGGGCTGCCTTGCAGAGAGGTGTACAGAGGCCACGCCCTTTTACACCTCTCTGCAACGCAGCTCTGTGGCGCTTTTGGAGGTATATGGTGGGCTAGTTGGACTCCGGGGACCCTCAGGATTCAAGGGGACTTAATCCCCAACTTAAAACGCGCCACGGGCGCGTTTGCACAGTGGTGAAGGGAGGGGCGGGGCTTCAGGTGACATGTGTGAACAGGCCCCGTGGCGCGTTTTAAGATGGGGAATTAAATCCTCTTCAATCCTGAGGGTCCTGGGGCCAACTAGCCCAACAGGTACATCCAGAATGCGCCACAGAGCTGCGTTGCAGAGAGGTGTAAAAGGGGTGTGGCCTCTCTACACGTCTCTGCAACGCAGCCCCTGGTGCATATTGGAGGTTCCTGGTGGTCTAGTTGGCCCCTAGGGACCCTCAGGATTCAAGGGGACTTAATCCCCCAACTTAAAACGCGCCACGGGGCGCGTTTGCAAAGATGTCACCTCAGGCCCCGCCCCTCCCTTCACCATTGTGCAAATATTCCTCTAAAATCAGCCGAAATAGGAATTCCGATTTACTCACCTGTTATAAGGAGAGACCTCAGTGCTGTATCTTTCAGCCCAGTACTGGTCCTGAAAAGTAATTTTAACCGTACTTACCAGTAACTTGAATTTCCTTCCATAGGCTAACATTGACTGGTTTCACTTGGAAATTCTTCTAAGTGTGGAGTATTGGAACTTTAAAATATTCCTCTAAAATCAGCCGAAATACGAATTCCGATTTACTCACCTGTTATCAGGAGAGACCTCAGTGCTGCATCTTTCAGCCCAGTACTGGTCCTGAAAAGTAATTTTAACCGTACTTACCGGTAACTTGAATTTCCTTCATAGGCTAACATTGACTGGTTTCACTTGGAAATTCTTCTAAGTGTGGATTTTTGGAACTTTAAAATATTCCTCTAAAATCAGCCGAAATACGAATTCCGATTTACTCACCTGTTATCAGGAGAGACCTCAGTGCTGCATCTTTAAGCCCAGTACTGATCCTGAAAAGTAATTTTAACCATACTTACCGGTAACTTGAATTTCCTTCATAGGCTAACATTGACTGGTTTCACTTGGAAATTCTTCTAATGTGTGGAGTTTTGGAACTTTAAAATATTCCTCTAAAATCAGCCGAAATACGAATTCCGATTTACTCACCTGTTATCAGGAGAGACCTCAGTGCTGCATCTTTCAGCCCAGTACTGATCCTGAAAAGTAATTTTAACCGTACTTACCGGTAACTTGAATTTCCTTCATAGACTAACATTGACTGGTTTCACTTGGAAATTCTTCTAAGTGTTGATTTTTGAAACATACAAATATTCCTCTAAAATCAGCCGAAATCCGAATTCTGATTTACTCACCTGTTATCAGGAGAGACCTCAGTGCTGCATCTTTCAGCCCAGTACTGGTCCTGAAAAGTAATTTTAACCGTACTTACCAGTAACTTGAATTTCCTTCCATAGGCTAACATTGACTGGTTTCACTTGGAAATTCTTCTGTGTGTGGAGTTTTGGAACTTTAAAATATTCCTCTAAAATCAGCCGAAATACGAATTCCGATTTACTCACCTGTTATCAGGAGAGACCTCAGTGCTGCATCTTTCAGCCCAGTACTGGTCCTGAAAAGTAATTTTAACCGTACTTACCGGTAACTTGAATTTCCTTCATAGGCTAACATTGACTGGTTTCACTTGGAAATTCTTCTAAGTGTGGATTTTTGGAACTTTAAAATATTCCTCTAAACTCAGCCGAAATACGAATTCCGATTTACTCACCTGTTATCAGGAGAGACCTCAGTGCTGCATCTTTAAGCCCAGTACTGATCCTGAAAAGTAATTTTAACCATACTTACCGGTAACTTGAATTTCCTTCATAGGCTAACATTGACTGGTTTCACTTGGAAATTCTTCTAATGTGTGGAGTTTTGGAACTTTAAAATATTCCTCTAAAATCAGCCGAAATACGAATTCCGATTTACTCACCTGTTATCAGGAGAGACCTCAGTGCTGCATCTTTCAGCCCAGTACTGATCCTGAAAAGTAATTTTAACCGTACTTACCGGTAACTTGAATTTCCTTCATAGACTAACATTGACTGGTTTCACTTGGAAATTCTTCTAAGTGTTGATTTTTGAAACATACAAATATTCCTCTAAAATCAGCCGAAATCCGAATTCTGATTTACTCACCTGTTATCAGGAGAGACCTCAGTGCTGCATCTTTCAGCCCAGTACTGGTCCTGAAAAGTAATTTTAACCGTACTTACCAGTAACTTGAATTTCCTTCCATAGGCTAACATTGACTGGTTTCACTTGGAAATTCTTCTGTGTGTGGAGTTTTGGAACTTTAAAATATTCCTCTAAAATCAGCCGAAATACGAATTCCGATTTACTCACCTGTTATCAGGAGAGACCTCAGTGCTGCATCTTTCAGCCCAGTACTGATCCTCAAAAGTAATTTTAACCGTACTTACCGGTAACTTGAATTTCCTTCATAGGCTAACATTGACTGGTTTTCAGCAAAAAGTTTAAAAGTGTTGATTTTCACAAACTACAAATATTCCTTAAAAATCGACAGTATGACTTAAACGCATTCTTTCAACTGTTTACAGGAGATGCACCAGTGCTGGATCCAGGATCCAACACTGAGTAAGAAAAAGTAACGATAACAGTTTTTACCTGCTAAGTGAATTTCCTTCCATAGGATAACATTGGTGATTCTATGAGAAAAAGTTTCAAAGTGTCAACTTTTAAAATACAATAATATTCCTTAAAAATCACGATTGTAACCAAAACGCTTTTACTCAACTGTTTACAGGAGATGTCCCAGGACTGAATCTAGGATCCAGTCCTGTGGTTAGAAAAGTAATCCATAAAGTAACTAATTGCATTTAACTAGAAATTCACATTGAGCTGAATGTTGCATTGTGTTTGAAAATGTGTTGCCCATTGCAACAACTGTAACTACTGTACTTAAAAGTCTATTGCCTATCTGCAAAGTATTTAAACTAAAGTAATTCATTAAGAGAAAGTATTTTTGTAATGTAATGTATAATGTAATTACAATGTAATTTAAATAATAAAATATGTAAAAAAAAATTGTTTCTAAAAATGTAGTAAATCAGTATTTTAAAAATTTATATAACAATTAATACATTTAAAAATTGTCATTTACAAAACCTTTGAAATTCACTGAAAAAACCGTAGGTTTCAGACATGTTATAGTTACAAATTAGCATTTAAAAAACCTTTGAAATTCACTGAAAAAACCATAGGTTTCAGGGATGTTATAGTTACAAATTAGCATTTAAAAAACCTTTGAAATTCACTGAAAAAACCATAGGTTTTAGGGACAGTTATAGTTAGTTGGACATTGCACTCGTACAAAACCCGTGAAATTCCCCCGTTATAGTTAGTCCAGCTAACTATAACTCGCGCCCCGCAATGCACTGCTGATGACGTCACATATTACATCACTCATGACATGGTCAGTGACATCACTGATGACATCACTGATGACATCTCAAATGACATCACTGATGACATCATCCATGTGATAATTTCATGCATCTTCTCACACCCTAATATAACCTTTGATACACCCACTCTAAAGTACAGACTGCCATTCGCAAAACCATAGACACTCCAACACCAATAACTACATACCCACTCACTGATTCTTAGGTCTACGCACACATCCACTCACTCACCCGAACAGTCACTCATATTTACGGTCACTCAGTACAGGACTATCATATGCACTCATACTCCTATATAGACACTCAAACACCGCCACTCATCCATAGAGGTACTCACACACCTAGTCAGTCATGCAAATAATTAAACACACTACCATTTACTCACCTATACAGTTATACACACACCAGCTCACTTACTCATACAAATACTAGCACATTCTTACGCTCTTATACAATCACTGATACAAGCACACACTCATCCATACAGCCACTATCACAATCAGTCACTCTTGCTTATAGCTATTTATATACTCCAACACACATATATACTGCCTTTCACATATGTAGTTACTCACACATGTACCACTGGGACATACATTCACTCACTAACACACTCTTACACACACTTACCCACCCATACAGTCTATCACAGATGCACTCTTGAAACCATCCACCCAGTGAATCACCCACTCACACATCTATGCACAGAGTCGCACACACCCCTCCCACACAAACACTCAGGCACCCATACAGATACTCACACAAGCATTCAATAACTCATATAGACACTCATGTAGCTATTCTCAAACACATGCAGCCACTTACACAGCAACAGACAGACGGATACAGACATTCACCCAGTTTAGTCACTAACCCATGCATTCAGTAAGATACGTTAAATCACTCACTTATACAGTCAGTCACGCACCTACTAAATCATCCATACAGACACTTACACACCCACTCATTCTTCAATACGTCTTTTCCTATATATATTAAAAATATTTAAACTTTACAGAAACACACAGTCACTGGATGATGTCATCAGTGATGTCATCAGTGATGTCATTTGAGATGTCATCAGTGATGTCATCAGTGATGTCACTGACCATGTCATGAGTGATGTAATATGTGACGTCATCAGCAGTGCATTGTGGGGCGCGAGTTATAGTTAGCTGGACTAACTATAACGGGGGAATTTCACGGGTTTTGTACGAGTGCAATGTCCAACTAACTATAACTGTCCCTAAAACCTATGGTTTTTTCAGTGAATTTCAAAGGTTTTTTAAATGCTAATTTGTAACTATAACGTCCCTGAAACCTATGGTTTTTTCAGTGAATATATATATATATTATCTACTGGCGGTCGCCAGTAGATAGTTATAGTTAGGACCTATTTTCCATAGGAAATCCGCGACATTCTATTTGAAATAACTCTTGCGTCGGTTGACGAATCTTCGCGAAATTTTCAAACTTTATGGCCCGCTCCGGTCCGCTCCTACCCTGAAAGTCTCAGGGTGATTCGTCAAGCGGGGGCCGAGAAAAAGGGGGGTCCCAAAACATGTTTTCCCCATTCATTTTCCCATAGGAAACTTTAGACACGGCTACAGCCCGAACTGCTGAACGGAATTACACCAAATTTGGCAAAGAGGTAGTTCTTGGTTCAGAAAGAACCCTTTTTGTTAAATGGTGTAAATCCGTTCAGTAGTTGCGGAGAAATTAAAAAATAAGAGTCAAAAAAACAATTTCCCATAGGAAACTTTATGCAAGGCTACAGCCCGAACTGCTGAACGGAATTACACCAAATTTGGCAAAGAGGTAGTTCTTGGTTCAAAAAGAACCCTTTTGTTAAATGGTGTAAATCCGTTCAGTAGTTGCTGAGAAAATCAAAAGTAAAAACACATATATATCTGGGCTGAGCCTAACCACACATGTCATCGTGAGATCTGATTGGCTGTCAGCACTTCATCCTGGAATTGCTGGCAGCCATCTTGGGACCAATATAAATGATAGTACCCCATTGAAATGCATTGTAGTGAATCGAAGATTTTGAGGGTTACCAAAAGGAGAACTATAAAGGGTGATAACAGACTTTAGTTACATTAGAATTCATTTGTTGATGGTACCATACTAATTTCAGGAATTGTGGTGTGTTCTAAGGTGATTTTACCCTGTGAAAAACCTTCTGCTGGGATATCATGAATCATGTTTGAGAGAAAACTATTTTCACATGCTTGTCCCATACAGTTTTGGAAGGTGCCCCAGAAGCTAAAATGAGAGCATATTTTCTGTAAATTCACATTATCTTTCTCAGTCATGTGAGAATGAAGTCTGACATTCTCAGTAAAACATGTACATCCAACAAGGGCAGAGACTGTCAGTTGATTCCTTTGTGTTCTACTGCAGCTTCCCAGAGTGTTCTAAAGAACAGCTAGAGTGCTAACAGCCTTACTTATGACAAAAGTATGGCACACCTGAAGCCATCTTGATTGGAATAAACTGGTAACACTTAAAACATTTAATTTAAAAAGGAACAAAATGATGGGGTTCATCTTGTCATAGAAATTATGGTTAGTGCTCTGGAAAGAAAAATTAGGACATGTTTCAAGTGTGATCTCAAATATCTTCCTGTTATATTTCAACAGGAGCAGCCTGTCAGTTGATGCCTTTGTGTTCTACTGCAGCTTCCCAGAGTGTTCTAAAGAACAACTAGAGCGCTAACAGTCTTAATTATGACAAAAGTATGGCACACCTGAAGCCATCTTGATTGGAATAAACTGGTAACACTTAAAACATTTAATTTAAAAAGGAACAAAATGATGGGGTTCATTTTGTCATAGAAATTATGGTTAGTGCTGTAGAAAGAAAAATTAGGACATGTTTCAAGTGTGATCTCAAATATCTTCCTGTTATATTTCAACAGGAGCAGCCTGTCAGTTGATGCCTTTGTGTTCTACTGCAGCTTCCCAGAGTGTTCTAAAGAACAACTAGAGCGCTAACAGTCTTACTTATGACAAAAGTATGGCACACCTGAAGCCATCTTGATTGGAATAAACTGGTAACACTTACAACATTTAATTTAAAAAGGAACAAAATTAGGGGGTTCATTTTGCCATAGAAATTATGGTTAGTGCTGTAGAAAGAAAAATTAGGACATGTTTTAAGTGAGATCTCAAATATCTTCCTGTTATATTTCAACAGGAGCAGCCTGTCAGTTGATGCCTTTGTGTTCTACTGCTGCTACCCAGAGTGTTCTAAAGAACAACTAGAGTGCTAACAGCCTTACTTATGACAAAAGTATGGCACACCTGAAGCCATCTTGATTGGAATAAACTGGTAACACTTAAAACATTTTATTTAAAAAGGAACAAAATGAGGGGGTTCATTTTGCCATAGAAATTATGGTTAGTGCTGCAAAAAGAAAATTTAGTGCATGTTTTAAGTGAGATCTCAAATCCTCTTCTATTTCATTAGAAAATTCTGACATGCAGACTGAAACAATCACTTTCAATACCAGCAGTAGACTTCCAGTTAACTCCTTGGTGAGCAGTAGCTTTACTACAGTGATCTAATGAACAACTAGAGTAATAACATTCTGAATTTATGGCAAATGTGTGACACATCTGAATGCCTTCTTGATGGAATCAAAGTAAAAAACTGAAAGCATTTCCTACTGAGGAGACTGAAGTAAATGAGGAAATTAGGAAACTTCATAACAAAGAAGTCTTCCAAGATGGCCACCAGTGAAAAAAGAGCCCAAATGTAGCACAAATATATCCCAGATGTAGCCCACATATAGCCCAATGACAAAAGTGTGCAAAACACTTTTTATTTTTAGTTTTTTACAGTTTTATGTAGTGCAGACTGGTCAGGTATTGGAGCGTTGCATCTTAAAACATGACCCCCTACACTACAAAAACACCACTGCACTACCCTAAACCCTAAAACACTACCCCAGCACGACCCCCTACACTACACAAGCACCACTGCACTATCCTAAACCCTAAAACACTACCCCCAGCATGACCCCCTACACTACACAAACACCACTGCACTACCCTAAACCCTAAAACATTACCCCAACACCACTGCACTAACCTAAATCCTAAAACACTACCCCCAGCACGACCCCCTACACTACCCAAACACCACTGCACTACCCTAAAACATGACCCCCTACACTACAGAAACACCACTGCACTACCCTAAACCCTAAAACACTACCCCCAGCACGACCCCCTACACTACGCAAGCACCACTGCACTACCCTAAACCCTAAAACACTGCCCCCAGCACGACCCCCTACACTACACAAACATCACTGCACTACCTTAAACCCTAAAACACTACCCCCAGCACGACCCCCTACACTGCCCGAACACCACTGCACTGCCCTAAACCCTGAAACACATACCCTAGCACGACCCCCTACACTGCCCGAACACCACTGCACTGCCCTAAACCCTGAAACACCACCCCTTCACGACACCCTACACTGCCCGAACACCACTGCACTGCCCTAAACCCTAAAACACCACCCCCAGCATGACCCCTACACTGCCCAAACACCACTGCACTGCCCTAAACCCTGAAACACAACCCCCAGCAAGACCTCCTACACTGCCCGAACACCACTGCACTGCCCTAAACCCTGAAACATCACCCCCAGCAAGACCCCCTACACTGCCCGAACACCACTGCCCTAAACCCTGAAACACCACCCCCAGCACGACCCCCTACACTGCCCGAACACCACTGCACTGCCCTAAACCCTGAAACACCACCCCCAGCACGACCCCCTACACTGCCCGAACACCACTGCACTGCCCTAAACCCTGAAACACCACCCCCTGCACGACCCCCTACACTGCCCGAACACTACTGCACTGCCCTAAACCCTGAAACACCATCCCAGCACGACCCCCTACACTGCACGAACACCACTGCACTGCCCTAAACCCTGAAACACTACCCCCAGCAAGACCCCCTACACTGCCCGAACACCACTGCACTGCCCTAAACCCTGAAACACCACCCCCAGCAAGACCCCCTACACTGCCCGAACACCACTGCCCTAAACCCTGAAACACCACCCCCAGCAAGACCCCCTACACTGCCCGAACACCACTGCACTGCCCTAAACCCTGAAACACCAGCCCCAGCACGACCCCTACACTGCCCAAACACCACTGC
Organism: Calotriton arnoldi; assembly: GCA_963921515.1. NCBI lineage: Eukaryota > Metazoa > Chordata > Amphibia > Caudata > Salamandridae > Calotriton > Calotriton arnoldi. The sequence goes on along the minus strand of CAWUFW010002341.1, from coordinate 1,389,371 downwards.
ACTGCCCTAAACCCTGAAACACCACCCCCTGCACGACCCCCTACACTGCCCGAACACCACTGCACTGCCCTAAACCCTGAAACACCACCCCCAGCACGACCCCCTACTCTGCCCAAACACCACTGCACTGCCCTAAACCCTGAAACACCACCCCCTGCACGATCCCCTACACTGCCCGAACACTACTGCACTGCCCTAAACCCTAAAACACCACCCCCAGCACGACCCCCTACACTGCACGAACACCACTGCACTGCCCTAAACCCCGAAACACTACCCCCAGCAAGACCCCCTACACTGCCCGAACACCACTGCCCTAAACCCTGAAACACCACCCCCAGCAAGACCCCCTACACTGCCCATACACCACTGCACTGCCCTAAACCCTGAAACACTACCCCCAGCATGACCCCCTACACTGCCCGAACACCACTGCACTGCCCTAAACCCTGAAACACCACCCCCAGCACGACCCCCTACACTGCCCGAACACCACTGCACTGCCCTAAACCATGAAACACCAGCCCCAGCACGACCCCCTACACTGCCCGAACACCACTGCACTGCCCTAAACCCTGAAACACCACCCCCAGCACGACCCCCTACACTGCCCGAACACCACTGCACTGCCCTAAACCCTGAAACACCAGCCCCAGCACAACCCCGTACACTGCCCGAACACCACTGCACTGCCCTAAACCCTGAAACACCAGCCCCAGCAAGACCGCCTACACTGCCCGAACACCACTGCACTGCCCTAAACCCTGAAATACCACCCCCAGCAAGACCCCCTACACTGCCCGAACACCACTGCACTAAAGCCTGAAACACCACCCCCAGCAAGACCACCTACACTGGCCGAACACCACTGCACTGCCCTAAACCCTGAAACACCACCCCCTGCACGACCCCCTACACTGCCCAAACACCACTGCACTGCACTAAACCCTGAAACACCACCCCCTGCACGACCCCCTACACTGCCCGAACATCACTGCACTGCCCTAAACCCTGAAACACCACCCCTCAGCACGACACCCTACACTGCCTGAACACCACTGCACTGCCCTAAACCCTGAAACACCACCCCCAGCACGACCCCCTACACTGCCCGAACACCACTGCACTGCCCTAAACCCTGAAACACCACCCCCTGCACGACCTCCTACACTGCCGGAACACCACTGCACTGCCCTAAACCCTGAAACACCACCCCCAGCACGACCCCCTACACTGCCCGAACACCACTGCACTGCCCTAAACCCTGAAACATCAACCCCAGCAAGACCCCCTACACTGCCTGAACACCACTGCCCTAAACCCTGAAACACCACCCCCTACACTGCACGAACACCACTGCACTGCCCTAAACCCTGAAACACCAGCCCCAGCAAGACCCCCTACACTGCCCGAACACCACTGCACTGCCCTAAACCCTGAAACACCAGCCCCAGCACGACCCCCTACACTGCCCGAACACCACTGCACTGCCCTAGACTCTGAAACACCAGCCCCAGCAAGACCCCCTACACTGCCCGAACACCACTGCACTGCCCTAAACCCTGAAACACCAGCCCCAGCATGACCCCCTACACTGCCCGAACACCACTGCACTGCCCTAAACCCTGAAACACCAGCCCCAGCACGACCACCTACACTGCCCGAACACCACTGCACTGCCCTAAACCCTGAAACACCAGCCACAGCACAACCCCCTACACTGCCCGAACACCACTGCACTGCCCTAAACCCTAAAACACCAGCCCCAGCACGACCCCCTACACTGCCCGAACACCACTGTACTGCCCTAAACCCTGAAACACCAGCCCCAGCACGACCCCCTACACTGCCCGAACACCACTGCACTGCCCTAAACCCTGAAACACCACCCCTGCATGACCCCCTACACTGCCCGAACACCACTGCACTGCCCTAAACCCTGAAACACCACCCCTGCAGCACCCCCTACACTGCCCGAACACCACTGCACTGCCCTAAACCCTGAAACACCACCCCTGCACCGCCCCCTACACTGCCCGAACACCACTGCACTGCCCTAAACCCTGAAACACCACACCCAGCACGACCCCTTTACTGCTCGAACACCACTGCACTGCCCCAAACCCTGAAACACCACCCCCAGCACGACCCCCTACACTGCCCGAACACCACTGCCCTAAACCCTGAAACACCACCCCCTGCACGACCCCCTACACTGCCCGAACACCACTGCACTGCCCTAAACCCTGAAACACCACCCCTACACTGCCCGAACACCACTGCACTGCCCTAAACCCTGAAACACCACCCCCAGCACGACCCCCTACACTGCCCGAACACCACTGCACTGCCCTAAACCCTAAAACACCACCCCCAGCATTACCCCCTACACTGCCCAAACACCACTGTACTGCCCTAAACCCTAGAACACTACCCCCAGCACGACCCCCTACACTACCCGAACACCACTGCACTACCCTAAACCCTAAAATACTACCCCCAGCACAACCCCCTACACTACCCGAACACGACTGCACTGCCCTAAACCCTCAAACACTCCCCCAGCACGACCCCCTACACTACCCGAACACCACTGCACTGCCCTAAACCCTAAAACACTCCCCCAGCACGACCCCCTACACTACCCGAACACCACTGCACTGCCCTAAACCCTAAAACACTCCCCCAGCACGACCCCCTACACTACCCAAACACCACTGCACTGCACTGCCCTAAACCCTAAAACACTACCCCCCGCATGACCCCCTACACTACCCAAACACCAATGCACTACCCTAATCCCTAAAACACTACCCCCCGCATGACCCCCTACACTACCCTAAACCCTAAAACACTACCCCCGCATGACTCCCTACACTACCCAAAGACCACTGCACTACCCTAAACCCTAAAACACGACCTCCTACACTACACAAACACCACTGCACTACCCTAAACCCTAAAACACTACCCCCTACACTACACAAACACCACTGCACTACCCTAAACCCTAAAACACTACCCCCAGCAGTACCCCTACACTACCCAAACACCACTGCACTAACCTAAACCCTAAAACACTACCCCCAGCAGTACCCCCTACACTACCCAAACACCACTGCACTACCCTAAATCACTACCCCCAGCACGACCCCCTATCAATCAATCAATCAATCAATCACGGCATTTATAGAGCGCGCTACTCACCCGGGAGGGTCTCAAGGCGCTGGGGGAGGGGGTAAGTTACTGCTCGAACAGCCAGGTCTTGAGCTGCTTCCTGAAGGAGAGATGGTCCTGGGTTCGCCGAAGGTGAGTTGGGAGGGAGTTCCAGGTCTTAGCTGCCAGGTAGGAGAAGGATCTTCCTCCGGCGGTGGTTCTGCGGATGCGTGGTACGGTGGCGAGGGCGTGGCTGGTTGATCGTAGCTGGCGGGTGGGCGTGTAGAAGGTCATGCGGTTGTTGAGGTACTTTGGGCCCAGGTCGTGGAGGGCCTTGTGTGCGTGGGTGAGGAGTCTGAACGTGATTCTCTTGCTGACGGGGAGCCAGTGCAGGTCTTTCAGGTGTCCGGTGATGTGGCTGTGTCGGGGGATGTCCAGGATGAGTCGTGCGGAGGCGTTCTGGATGCGCTGGAGTCTTTTTGAAGTTTGGCTGTGGTTCCGGCGTAGAGGGTGTTCCCATAGTCCAGTCGGCTGGTGACGAGTGCCTGGGTGACGGTCTTCCTGGTTTCAGTGGGGATCCATTTGAAGATCTTGCGGAGCATGCGCAGGGTGTTGAAGCACGAGGATGAGACGGCGTTGACTTGTCTGGTCATCGACAGGGAGGAGTCCAGGATGAAGCCCAGGTTGCGTGCGTGGTCCGTTGGCTTGGGCGCGGTGCCCAGGGCCGGGGGCCACCAGGAGTCGTCCCAGGCGGAGGGTGATGAGCCCAGGATGAGGACTTCCGTCTTGTCTGAGTTTAGTTTAAGGCGGCTGTTCCTCATCCAGTCGGCGACGTCTCTCATCCCGTCGTGTAGGTTTGCTCTGGCGGTGGTGGGGTCGTTGGTGAGGGAGAGGATCAGCTGGGTGTCGTCGGCGTAGGAGATGATGTTGAGGTTGTGTTGGCGTGCGATGGCTGCGAGGGGGCTCATGTAGACGTTGAAGAGCGTTGGACTGAGTGAAGATCCTTGTGGAACGCCGCAGATGACTTCAGTGGCCTCGGATCTGAACGGGGGAGGCGGACTCTCTGGGTTCTTCCGGCGAGGAACGAGATGATCCATTCCAGTGCTTTCTCTCGGATTCCGATGTTGCTGAGGCGCTTCACTAGGGTGCGGTGGCAGACGGTGTCGAACGCCGCGGAGAGGTCCAAGAGGATGAGGGCTGCTGTTTCCCCGTTGTCGGTTAGGGTTCTGATGTCGTCGGTGGCTGCGATGAGGGCGGTCTCGGTGCTGTGGTTGGCCCGACACCCGGACTGCGAGGGGTCGAGGGATCCATTCGTCTCGAGGAAGGCGGCAAGCTGTCCGTTGACGGTCTTCTCGATGACTTTGGCCTGAAACAGAAGGAGCGAGATGGGACGGTAGTTCTTGAGGTCGGTGGGGTCCGCCGTTGGTTTCTTCAGGAGGGCGGTAAGCTCGGCGTGCTTCCAGCTCTCCGGGAAGGTGGCAGTGTGGAAGGAGGAGTTGATGATGTCCCGGAGATGGGGTGCGATGGTGGCGTCGGCTTTGTTGAAGACGTGGTGTGGGCAGGGGTCGGTTGGTGATCCGGAGGGGGGGTCACTACCCAAACACCACTGCACTACCCTAAACCCTAAAACACTACCCCCAGCACGACCCCCTACACTACCCAAACACCACTGCACTACCCTAAACCCTAAAACACTACCCCCAGCACGACTCCCTACACTACCCAAACACCACTGCACTGCCCTAAACCCTGAAACACCAGCCCCAGCACAACCCCGTACACTGCCCGAACACCACTGCACTGCCCTAAACCCTGAAACACCAGCCCCAGCAAGACCGCCTACACTGCCCGAACACCACTGCACTGCCCTAAACCCTGAAACACCACCCCCGGCAAGACCCCCTACACTGCCCGAACACCACTGCACTAAAGCCTGAAACACCACCCCCAGCAAGACCACCTACACTGGCCGAACACCACTGCACTGCCCTAAACCCTGAAACACCACCCCCTGCACAACCCCCTACACTGCCCAAACACCACTGCACTGCCCTAAACCCTGAAACACCACCCCCTGCACGACCCCCTACACTGCCCGAACACCACTGCACTGCCCTAAACCCTGAAACACCACCCCTCAGCACGACACCCTACACTGCCCGAACACCACTGCACTGCCCTAAACCCTGAAACACCACCCCTCAGCACGACACCCTACACTGCCCGAACACCACTGCACTGCCCTAAACCCTGAAACACCACCCCCAGCATGACCCCCTACACTGCCCGAACACCACTGCACTGCCCTAAACCCTGAAACACCACCCCCTGCACGACCTCCTACACTGCCGGAACACCACTGCACTGCCCTAAACCCTGAAACACCACCCCCAGCATGACCCCCTACACTGCCCGAACACCACTGCACTGCCCTAAACCCTGAAACATCAACCCCAGCAAGACCCCCTACACTGCCTGAACACCACTGCCCTAAACCCTGAAACACCACCCCCTACACTGCACGAACACCACTGCACTGCCCTAAACCCTGAAACACCAGCCCCAGCAAGCCCCCTACACTGCCCGAAAACCACTGCACTGCCCTAAACCCTGAAACACCAGCCCCAGCAAGACCCCCTACACTGCCCGAACACCACTGCACTGCCCTAGACTCTGAAACACCAGCCCCAGCAAGACCCCCTACACTGCCCGAACACCACTGCACTGCCCTAAACCCTGAAACACCAGCCCCAGCATGACCCCCTACGCTGCCCGAACACCACTGCACTGCCCTAAACCCTGAAACACCAGCCCCAGCACGACCACCTACACTGCCCGAACACCACTGCACTGCCCTAAACCCTGAAACACCAGCCACAGCACAACCCCCTACACTGCCCGAACACCACTGCACTGCCCTAAACCCTGAAACACCAGCCCCAGCACGACCCCCTACACTGCCCGAACACCACTGTACTGCCCTAAACCCTGAAACACCAGCCCCAGCACGACCCCCTACACTGCGCGAACACCACTGCACTGCCCTAAACCCTGAAACACCACCCCCTGCATGACCCCCTACACTGCCCGAACACCACTGCACTGCCCTAAACCCTGAAACACCACCCCCTGCAGCACCCCCTACACTGCCCGAACACCACTGCACTGCCCTAAACCCTGAAACACCACCCCCTGCACCGCCCCCTACACTGCCCGAACACCACTGCACTGCCCTAAACCCTGAAACACCACCCCCAGCACGACCCCCTTTACTGCTCGAACACCACTGCACTGCCCCAAACCCTGAAACACCACCCCCAGCACGACCCCCTACACTGCCCGAACACCACTGCCCTAAACCCTGAAACACCACCCCCTGCACGACCCCCTACACTGCCCGAACACCACTGCACTGCCCTAAACCCTGAAACACCACCCCCTACACTGCCCGAACACCACTGCACTGCCCTAAACCCTGAAACACCACCCCCAGCACGACCCCCTACACTGCCCGAACACCACTGCACTGCCCTAAACCCTAAAACACCACCCCCAGCATTACCCCTACACTGCCCAAACACCACTGTACTGCCCTAAACCCTAGAACACTACCCCCAGCACGACCCCCTATACTACCCGAACACCACTGCACTACCCTAAACCCTAAAATTCTACCCCCAGCACAACCCCCTACACTACCCGAACACGACTGCACTGCCCTAAACCCTCAAACACTCCCCCCAGCACGACCCCCTACACTACCCGAACACCACTGCACTGCCCTAAACCCTAAAACACTCCCCCCAGCACGACCCCCTACACTACCCGAACACCACTGCACTGCCCTAAACCCTAAAACACTCCCCCAGCACGACCCCCTACACTACCCAAACACCACTGCACTGCCCTAAACCCTAAAACACTACCCCCCGCATGACCCCCTACACTACCCAAACACCAATGCACTACCCTAATCCCTAAAACACTACCCCCCGCATGACCCCCTACACTACCCTAAACCCTAAAACACTACCCCCGCATGACTCCCTACACTACCCAAAGACCACTGCACTACCCTAAACCCTAAAACACGACCTCCTACACTACACAAACACCACTGCACTACCCTAAACCCTAAAACACTACCCCCTACACTACACAAACACCACTGCACTACCCTAAACCCTAAAACACTACCCCCAGCAGTACCCCTACACTACCCAAACACCACTGCACTAACCTAAACCCTAAAACACTACCCCCAGCAGTACCCCCTACACTACCCAAACACCACTGCACTACCCTAAATCACTACCCCCAGCACGACCCCCTACACTACCCAAACACCACTGCACTACCCTAAACCCTAAAACACTACCCCCAGCACGACCCCCTACACTACCCAAACACCACTGCACTACCCTAAACCCTAAAACACTCCCCCAGCACGACTCCCTACACTACCCAAACACCACTGCACTACCCTAAACCCTAAATCTACCCCCAGCATGACCTCCTACACTACACAAACACCACTGCACTACCCTAAACCCTAAAACACTACCCCCAGCACGACCCTCTTCACTACCTAAACACAACTGCACAATTTGTTACAGGCGTTGCAACGCAGGCCTGTGGTGCTTACTGGAAGTACCTAGTGGGCTAGTTGGGCCCCAGGGACCCTCAGGATTCAAGGTGACCTAATCCCCCAACTTAAAACGCACCACGGGGCGCGTTTGCACAGTGGTGAAGGGATGGGGCGGGGCCTCAGGTGACATGTGCGCAAACACGCCCTGTGGTGCGTTTTAAGTTGGGGAATTAATTCCCTTTGAATCCTGAGGGACCCTCGGGGCCAACTAGCCCACCAGGTACCTTCAGTAAGCACAACAGAGTTGCGTTGCAGAGAGGTGAAAAAAGGTGCGTGGCCTCGGAACGCCTCTCTGCAACTCAGCTCTCTGGTCCTAACTGTAGGTACCTGGCGGGCTAGTTGGGCCCCAGGGACCCTCAGAATTCAAGGGGACTTAATCCCGCAACTTAAAACGCGCCACGGGGTGCGTTTGCACACATGTCACCTCAGGCCCCCCCCTCCCTTCACCACTGTGCAAACGCGCCCTGTAGCGCGTTTTAAGAGGTATTTTTAATCCCCCTGCCCTATTATGTACTAGGGACTTGCAGAGGAGGTCATGCTAATCACAGGGGTACCCCAACGCATAGTGTTCCCTAGTGTATGTAGGTGTTTTCACTGTATTCTAAGTGTCTTTTAGCATAGCACTGGCTCTGGTTAGTCAGAGTCAGTTACCACCAGTACCCGTCTGAAAAAGTTGTGGGCACAGGATGATTTTGCAACAAGGCCTCTTTCTGCTCCTCTGTTGGTTCTTTCTGCACATCTTTTGCTTCTTTCTGTGCGTTTTTTCTTCTTTCTTCACATGTCCTACCTCTGTAGGCATAGTTAGAAACTAGCATTTAAAAAAACCTTTGAAATTCACTTAAAAATCATAGGTTTCAGGCACGTTATAGTTAGAAATTAGCATTTAAAAAACCTTTGAAATTCACTGAAAAAACCATAGGTTTCAGACACGTTATAGTTAGAAATTAGCATTTAAAAAACCTTTGAAATTCACTGAAAAAACCATAGGTTTTAGGGACAGTTATAGTTAGTTGGACATTTCACTCGTACAAAACCATAGAAATTCCCCCGTTATAGTTAGTTCAGCTAACTATAACTCGCGCCCGCAATGCACTGCTGATGACGTCACATATTACATCACTCATGACATGGTCAGTGACATCACTGATGACATCACTGATGACATCTCAAATGACATCACTGATGACATCATCCATGTGATAATTTCATGCATCTTCTCACACCCTAATATAACTTTTGATACACCCACTCTAAATTACAGACTGCCATTCTCAAAACCATAGACACTCCAACACCAAAAACTACATACCCACTCACTGATTCTTAGGTCTACACACACATCCACTCACTCACCTGTACAGTCACTCATACTTATAGTCACTCAGTACAGGACTATTATATGCACTCATACACATATATAAACACTCACACACCGCCACTCATCCATAGAGGTACTCACACACCTAGTCAGTCATGCAAAAACTTAATCACACACCCATTTACTCACCTATACAGTTATACACACACCAGCTCACTTACTCATACAAATACTAGCACATTCTTACACTCTTATACAATCACTGATACAAGTACACACTCATCCATACAGCCACTCTCACAATCACACACTCTCACTTATAGCCATTTATATACTCCAACACACATATATACTGCCTTTCACATATGTAGTTACTCACACATGTACCACTGAGATATACATTCAATCACTAACACACCCATACACACACTCACCCACCCATACAGTCCATCACAGATGCACTCTTGAAACCATGCACTCAGTGAATGGTTCTATGGTTTTGTACGAGTGAAATGTCCAACTAACTATAACTGTCCCTAAAACCTATGGTTTTTTCAGTGAATATATATATATATATATATTCACTGAAAAAACCATAGGTTTTAGGGACAGTTATAGTTAGTTCGACATTGCACTCGTACAAAACCCGTGAAATTCCCCGTTATAGTTAGTTCAGGTAACTATAACTCGCGCCTCGCAATGCACTGCTGATGATGTCACATATTACATCACTCATGACATGGTCAGTGACATCACTGATGACATCACTGATGACATCTCAAATGACATCACTGATGACATCATCCAGTGACTGTGTGTTTCTGTAAAGTTTAAATATGTTTAATATATATAGGGAAAGGCGTATTGAAGAATGAGTGGGTGTATAAGTGTCTGAATGGATGATTTAGTAGGTGCGTGACTAACTCTATAAGTGAGTGATTAAACGTTTCGTACTGAATGCATGGGTTAGTGACTAAACTGGGTGAATGTCTGTATCCGTCTGTCTGTTGCTGTGTAAGTGGCTGCATGGGTTTGTGAATAGCTACATGAGTGTCTATATGAGATATTGATTGATTGTCTGAGTATCTGTATGGGTGCCTGAGTGTTTGTGTGGGTGGGGTGTGTGCGACTCTGTGCATAGATGTGTGAGTGGGTGAATCGCTGGGTGGATGGTTTCAAGAGTGCATCTGTGATAGACTGTATGGGTGGGTAAGTGTGTGTAAGAGTGTGTTAGTGAGTGAATGTATGTCCCAGTGGTACATGTGTGAGTAACTACATATGTGAAAGGCAGTATATATGTGTGTTGGAGTATATAAATAGCTATAAGCGAGAGTGTGTGATTGTGAGAGTGACTGTATGGATGAGTGTGTGCTTGTATCAGAGATTGTTTAAGAGCATAGGAATGTGCTAGTATTTGTATGAGTAAGTGAGCTGGTGTGTGTATAACTGTATAGGTGAGTAAATGGGTGTGTGCTTAATTTTTGCATGACTGACTAGGTGTGTGAGTACCTCTATGGATGAGTGGCGGTGTGTGAGTGTTTATATAGGTGTATGAGTGCATATAATAGTCCTGTACTGAGTGACTATAAGTATGAGTGACTGTACGGGTGAGTGAGTAGATGTGTGTGTGTAGACCTAAGAATCAATGAGTGTGTATATAGTAATTGGTGTTGGAGTGTCTATGGTTTTGACAATGGCAGTCTGTAATTTACAGTGGGTGTATCAAAAGTTATATTAGGGTGTGAGAAGATGCATCAAATTATCACATGGATGATGTCATCAGTGATGTCATCAGTGATGTCATTTGAGATGTCATCAGTGATGTCATCAGTGAAGTTAACTGACCATGTCATGAGTGATGTAATATGTGACGTCATCAGCAGTGCATTGCGGGGGCGCGAGTTATAGTTACCTGAACTAACTATAACGGGGGAATTTCACGGGTTTTGTACGAGAGCAATGTCCAACTAACTATAACTGTCCCTAAAACCTATGGTTTTTTCAGTGAATTTGTAAGGTTTTTAAGTGCTAATTTCTAACTATAACGTGCCTGAAACCTATGGTTTTTTCAGTGAATTTCAAAGGTTTTTTAAATGCTAATTCCTAACTATAACATGTCTGAAACCTATGGTTTTTTTCAGTGAATTTCAAAGGTTTTGTAAATGACAATTTTTAAATGTATTAATTGTTATATTTATTTTTTGATACTGATTTACTACATTTTTTAAAACTATTTATTTTTAGATATTTTATTTTTTAAATACATTGTAATTACATTATACATTACATTACAAAATATACTTTCTCAGAATGAATTACTTTAGTTTAAATACTTTGCAAATAGGCAATAGACTTTTAAGTACAGTAGTTACAGTTGTTGCAATGGGCAACACAATTTCAAACACAATGCAACATTGAGCTCAATGTGAATTTCAAGTTAAATGCAATTAGTTACTTTATGGATTACTTTTTTAACCACAGGACTGGATCCTAGATTCAGTCCTGGGACATCTCCTGTAAACAGTTGAGTAAAAGCGTTTTAGTTACAGTAGTGATTTTTAAGGAATATTATTGTATTTTAAAAGTTGACACTTAGAAACTTTTTCACATAGAATCACCAATGTTATCCTATGGGAGGAAATTCACTTAGCAGGTAAGTAGTGTTATCGTTACTTTTTCTTACTCAGTGGTGGATCCTGGATCCAGCACTGGTGCATCTCCTGTAAACAGTTGAAAGAATGCGTTTAAGTCATACAGGCGATTTTTAAGGAATATTTGTAGTTTGTGAAAATCGACACTGAGAAACTTTTCTGCTGAAAACCAGACAATGGATTCCTATGGAAGGAAATACAAGTTACTGGTAAATACGGTTAGAATTACTTTTCAGGGTCAGTGCTGGGCTAGAAGATGCAGCACTGGGTTCTCTCCTGATAACAGGTGAGTAAATCGGAATTCGTAGTTCGGCTGATTTTAGAGGAATATTATAAAGTTCCAAAACTTCACAATTAGAAGAATTTCCAAGTGAAACCAGTCAATGTTAGCCTATGGAAGGAAATTCAAGTTACTGGTAAGTACGGTTAAAATTACTTTTGAGAATCAGTACTGGGCTCAAAGATGCAGCACTGAGGTCTCTCCTGATAACAGGTGAGTAAATCGGAATTCGTAGTTCGGCTGATTTTAGAGGAATATTTGTATGTTACAAAAATCGACACAAACTTTTTCAGCAAAAAGCAGGCAATGATATCCTATGGAAGGAAATTCAAGTTCTGGTAAGTACGGTTAAAATTACTTTTCAGGATCAGTACTGGGCTCAAAGATGCAGCACTGTGGTCTCTCCTGATAACAGGTGAGTAAATCGGAATTCGTAGTTCGGCTGATTTTAGAGGAATATTATAAAGTTCCAAAACTCCACACTTAGAAGAATTTCCAAGTGAAACCAGTCAATGTTAGCCTATGGAAGGAAATTCAAGATACTGGTAAGTACAGTTAGAATTACTTTTCAGGATCAGTACTGGGCTCAAAGATACAGCACTGAGGTCTCTCCTGATAACAGGTGAGTAAATCGGAATTCGTAGTTCTGCTGATTTTAGAGGAATATTTGTATGTTTCAAAAATCGACACTTAGAAACTTTTTCAGCAAAAAGCAGGCAATGATATCCTATGGAAGGAAATTCAAGTTACTGGTAAGTACGGTTAAAATTACTTTTCAGGATCAGTACTGGGCTCAAAGATGCAGCACTGAGGTCTCTCCTGATAACAGGTGAGTAAATCGGAATTCGTAGTTCGGCTGATTTTAGAGGAATATTTGCACAATGGTGAAGGAAGGGGGTGGGGCCTGAGGTGACATGTCTGCAAACACGCCCTGTGGCGCGTTTTAAGTTAGAGAATTAATTCCTCCTCAATCCCGAGGGTCCCTAGGGGGCAAGTAGCCCACCAGATACCTTCAGTATGCGCCAGAGAGCTGCGTTGCAGAGAGGTGTTCAGAGGCCGCGCCCCTTTTTGCACCTCTCTGCAACGCAGCTCTGTGGCGCTTTCTGGACGTACCTGGTGGGCTAGTTGGCCCCAGGGACCCTCAGGATTGAAGGGGATTTAATTCCTCATCTTAAAACGCGCCACGGGGCCTGTTTGCACACATGTCACCTGAAGCCCCGCCCCTCCCTTCACCACTGTGCAAACGCGCCCGTGGCGCGTTTTAAGTTGGCGGATTAAGTCCCCTTGAATCCTGAGGTTTCCTGGAGTCCAACTAGCCCACCATGTACCTCCAAAAGCGCCACAGAGCTGCGTTGCAGAGAGGTGTAAAAGGGCGTGGCCTCTGTACACCTCTCTGCAACGCAGCCTCCTGGCGCATACTGGAGGTTCCTGGTGGGCTAGTTGGTCCCCAGGGACCCCCAGTATTCAAGGGGAATTGTTCCCTCTGCAAACGCGCCAGGGGCGCGTTTGCAGAGTGGTAAAGGAAGGGGGCGGGCCTGCGGCACAATCGTTTTTTGTTTTTTTTGTTTGTTTTTTTCCGAAGGGGGACTGTGTGGCCCCCCTTCATTTTTCCTTTTTTTGGGCCCTGGGGACCCCATCCCCCAGGGCCTTACCCCTTTTTTTAAAAAAGGAAACGGGGAGGGGGCCGCGTGGCCCCCCTCCCATGGCCGATTCCGGCCCCGGGGACCCCATCCCCGGGGCATGGCCACACTTTTTTGATTTTTTTAAGGAGGGGGGCTGCTTGGCCCCCCTCCTCAGGCTTCCTTTTGCCCCAGGGACCCCATCCCCCGGGGCTGGCCCTCTCCGTTGGGGACTGTGGGGGGGTCCCCAATCCCCCCACGGTCCCGCCGGCTCCCCGCGTCCCTCGGGAGCCGGCATTGCTTTTCCACATGGGGAGCTGCTAAGATGCAGCTCCCCTTGTGGAAAAGCAATCTGCTTTGAATTTTGGAAGAGAGAGCAGGTTTCCTGCTCTCTCTTCCAAAATCCTAAGCAGTTTGCTATGACAGGACGGGAGCCGAGAGGCTCCCGCCCTGCCATAGCAAACTACAGTGTCCCGGGGGTAGGCACCCCGGGACACTGCAGGTGCCGGCTCTGGGGGGTGGCGGTCCCCAGGGCCACCACAGGCTCCAGGAGGGGGGCCGCGCGGCTCCCCTCCTCACATCTGCAAAGCCCCGGGAGGTGGTGGTCCCCGGGGCTCGGGGTCCAAAACGGACCCCCATTTTAAATTTGTTAGTGCCCCGGGGAGGTGGCGGTCCCTGGGCGTGTGGGGGACTGGAGCCCCCCACACAGGTCATTGAAATTTAAAAAAGAAGCCCCGGGGGTGGCGGTCCCGGGCTGCGGGAGGGCGGAGAGCCCTCCCGCACCATTTTTTATTTAAAGCCCCGGGGGTGGCGGTCCCCGGGCTTAGGGGCCTTAGAGGCCCCCATAAAATCTAAACCCGCCCCAGCATGCCCCCGGGACTTGGGCCACCCGGGGGCAAATTAGCATCAAAGCGCAAGAGACCGCGCTTCGAATTTTTTTTTTATCGGCGGGATCCGCGCACCCTAAGCGCATCCCGCCGATTTTTTTAAAAAAATGATTTTTTCTGCCCAGGGGTCCTTGTGGGACCCCTGAGCAGACCTAGGAGTCAGGGTGTTTTACCCTGCCCCCTTTGTGCGTTTTGCGCACTTGTTTCTTGTGTTTTGGTTTTTTTTCGGCGGGATCCGCGCACCCTAAGTGCATCCCGCCATTTAAAAAAAAAAATGCTTTTTTCTGCCCAGGGGGTCCTTGTGGGACCTCCTGAGCAGACCTAGGGGGTCAGGGTGTTTCTACCCTGCCCCCTTTTGCGCTTTGCGCACTTGTTTCTGTCCCTCGGTTCTACCGAGGACAAAATGGCTGCCAACACTTCCTGATTTGGAGTGTTGACAGCCACTTGACAGCCAATTAGCATGCAGCTCGTGATCGGGAGGGTACGTGGACCCTACTCGGCCATAGATATATATGTGACTTTACTTTTGATTTTCTCAGGAACTACTGAATGGATTTACACCATTTAAGCAAAAGGCACGACACTGAACCAAGGGCTACCTCTTTGCCAAATTTGGTGTAATTCCGTTCAGCAGTTCGGGCTGTAGCTGCGACTAAAGGTTCCTATGGAAAAATGAATGGGAAAAACACGTTTTGGGACCCCCCTTTTTTCTCGGCCCCCGCTTGACGAATCACCCCGAGACTTTCAGGATAGGAGCGGACCGGAGCGCCCCAACAAGTTGGAAGCTTTCGCGAAGATTCGTCAACCGGCGCCAACGTTATTGCAAATAGAATGTTGCGGGTTTCCTATGGAAAATAGGTCCTAACTATAACTATCTCCTGGCGACCGCCAGTAGATAATATATATATATATATATATATAAATATATATGTATATATATATATATATATATATGCAGAGAATTCGCCCAATGCTCCGACTATATCCAGAAAGACGACACGGACCCAAAATCCTCGTGCAAGGTGTTTTTATTTCATTTTTACACCCAGCACTCCGCCATGACGCGTTTCAGCCCACAAGAGGCCTTGATCACATGACGCCATGAGGAATGATCCGCATTTTTAAAGTGCTAGCACCACACCATGTGACATTGTGCCAATAGACATAGTAAAAGTACTGCGCTAAAACAAAGCTAATGTGCAAATTTACCAATAAAATAAAGCACAATACATTTCCTTGTAATTAAAAGGAAACAACTCATGATAGAAATTTGTCATGTGAATTTAGAGCCGATAATGGACTATTGATGGTTATTATGTATAACCAGACTTCTAAAGGATATGACACATTAAAACATACTACCCCTGTGGGAAATTTCAAATTTCATAAATGTCGCAAGAAGTTCTTCCGTGCATTCGTGCAAACTGTGCAAATGTTATGCCAATATCCAAACATATCAAAAAACAACTAAAGAGTGAAGTCAAAGCAAAATAGAAAGGGAAGGAGAAACAACACAAGGAAAACCATTAGTGTTTAAAAGAACCCTCACTCACCAACCTAGTTGGTGACATGCTTCATCATTGGGTCCCCACCAGAGAGGCCGAATGCCTCTCCGGTGTGCTACAACGCCTGATTACAGCGGAGCTGGTTTGTTGTGATTGGTGTGGGTGATTGTGAAGATTAAAAGATGCCTCGGTTTATTCCCAAAGAAATTTAATGGTGGAAAACCAGGCAACAGTAAAAAAACAAGTGTATTGGATGGAAACTGCCCGGCTAATTTGTCCAAGCACATCCAATATGTGAAGTGTATAAAAAAATGGTCAACATGTTTCTGCTTCAATGTGCGAATAGCGAAGCTTTCATCAGGACCAACCCACCACGGCGGTATGTGCACGCTAAGGCACACCCTAACCTGTGGGGGTATAACAAATAAACTCACGGTTTACTTGATCAGACCTTCAGAACTTCTGAAAGCCGTTATAGATGAGAAGTTAAACTAAACTCCACAACATGGGTCCCGGTGGGGGCGCTTGACATCTGTTCAAGCCTTAAATGAAGACCAGCGCCCGTTAAACACCTACTAGTAGCCCTCCGTGGATCCGAATGTTAATATCCAAACATATACAAATACAGAATATAATAGATTTCAATGCATCTGTGCCAACAGCACAACGTTTTACAAATGATAAATGTATCACGTCTTGTCAGAACGAGAGCAGTCATTACATGAGTAGGTAGTGCAATACAAAAGAATGTGTGCAAATACGCAAATACTCTTTCATTAGGACTGCATATAGTACAGACAATCTTATATGTTGCCTGCAAGATGTGCCCCTATTTGAATTCCTAATGAATTTGTGCAAAGTTAGCAAATGGTGTGCAAATCTGCAATATAAGTAAATAGCGTACAAAATTACGCCATTAATCCTACATTGAAATAGCCCTTATTAAAAAATATATATATATATCTCTAGTTTCAAGTTTTCAAGTTTAAGTTTATTTATGATTTTGGAACTCCAAAGAGATCCACACAACAGGCCAACAACATATAAATACAAAATTTTTATAAAACAAGGTTTCTACGATCATTATAAAACATCAGATAAAAACAAAATTGATAATTATAGCCTTCATATAAATGTATATTAGTACATATTTAAAAAACACTTAAAAAAGTTAAAAATCCTATGACAAAACATTTCATTTGGTGGTTCATAGATAGAATCTATTAGTGCAGAGGCCGAAAGGATAGATAATTGTAGACAAATTGGTCTCATCCATTTACGCCGATACAATAATAGAGCGGGGCAGATAAATAGCACATGATTAACATCCTGGATAGAATTATTACACAGATTACAAATTGGAGAAGAACCATACCATTTAGATAGTACATTGTTTAAAGGGAGCATACCCTGCCTCAATAATAGCCAAAAGCGGCGCACTCCATGGGGCAGGTTCCAAGAGATATAAGCCTGTGCTTTTTTATCACACAGGAATCTATGGCCGGGTGGGTACCTCTCTTTAAAATACGAGCTTCCTTATCCCTGGGGAAACTTAATTTCCAAGTGGCCTGCTTCAAAATGGCCCGTAATTGATATGGCGATAGGGTAAAAGTAGGGATTCGTCCAGTTGTAGCAAATCAACTGCAATTCTAAAATTTTTAACAATTAATGACTGCTCCTTTAAACTTTCTAATATTTCTTTTGGATTAAAAATCTTAGTGTGCCAGGATCACCCTTTACCAGACTTGTAACCCACCGCACTATCCCTGCAAGACCCTGTACCCAACTAGTCCTTAAACCAAACTCTAACCTTAGTGCAGCCACGGGGCAAGCAGAGCTGACTGAGGCTAGGCTCCTCAAAATGTTGCCTTCTGTTGTATTTAAAAAAGACCATTTTTCTATATCAAGTAATTCAATACCATACAGCAGGGAAGCAGGAATTTTTGCACGAAATACCTCTAATAAAAGTGCAAAATGTCTTTTTCCAGTGGATCTATATAGGGAGCCCAAGCTTTTCCCCTGTGTAGTAGCTTTATAGATGTTATTTTCTATATGGGCTTTGTCACTTAGGTTACCACACACCGTTTTTCCCAAGAAAATGTAAGATTTTACAAGTTCCAATTTTTGTCCACCTACAGACCAAACAAAATTCCCATACTGGAGCTTTTTTCTTCCATGCATGCACATTATTTTACTTTTAGATACATTAATCTTTAAATAGTGGGCCTCTGCAAATTTATAAAGTGCCTGCAGACGACTATTTAATCCCTTAGGTGTTAAATCCAAGATTAAAATGTCGTCGGTATAAAGTAAACAAGCGATAGGTTTTCCCCATAGTAATGGGGCGATGCCCTCACTTTGCGCCTGAGCGTGAGGAAGGTCAGATATATATAGGGAGAAAAGTAGAGGAGCTAATAAACATCCTTGTTTTAAACCATTTGCAGTAAGGATAGTTTGGGAGAGACCTATTTCCCCTCCCATTAAAACTCTACACCAAGTGTCTGTATGAAGTGCACGAACTAGCTCCAAGAGGATGACCGGCATACCCAGATCCGACAGTTTTCTCCACAGCAAGAGCCGATCTACTTTATCGAATGCTGTGGAGAAGTCTATAAAGGCTGTGTACACTCTTCCTCCTCTAACTTTGACATATTTTTCGTTTATTACCTGTAGTGCAGTTAGATTATCAATAGTTCCATGTTTTGTCCTAAACCCGGTTTGTTCAAATGGTAAAATAAATTCCACATCCACCCAATCATTAATTTGAATCAAGAGGCATTTAGCAAAAACTTTACCAACTGCGTCAAGAAGTGCGATTTGACGGTAATTGTGTGGGGCATCTCAATCTCCTTTCTTAAACAGGGGGACTAATATACTCCCCTTCCAAGAGAGGGGAACCATTTTATTTGCGTAGCAATAATTAAACACCGGATAAAGAATTTTGCTCCACAATGAACTATTTTGTTTTAAAACTGTGATTGGTAATTCATCGGGACCCATCGCTCCGGAGGATCGCATCCCCTTGATCGCCATTTCAATTTCTTTTTCAGATGGCGATCCATACGATGAGGAGTCTTCTTTTAATGCGATATAGTTAATTGCCATTGCATTATCTGCATTTAAGTCCCGAATGAAGCCAACCCATTTATGTTCCTCAATGGCAACGGGAGTGGTCGAGATCTGGCTCCACATCCTTCTCCAATAAGAGACCAAAACGTTCTTACTTGGCCTTTATACGCTGCTTCTCTCAGTTTAACCCAGATGTTATCTTCCCTCTCTTTTCTTAACTTAACCCTTACCCTAGTCCTCCTCCTTTTTAATAGCAATATTCTATGATATCTTTCCAAGGAGTAATTCAAGTACTGTTCTCTAATTAATTTATTTATTTCAAGATTTAAAGGCTGGAGGGATCTTGGGACTACTTTAGTACTTTTTCTTTGATTCGACCTCTTCGCAATTTCTATCACTTTGATCATAAATGCATTAAAACTGGCAATTTCTGTTCCATTCCAGCTAGACAAGTTCTCTACAGTGGCCTCTAAAACACTGTCCAGGCCCAAGGTGGCTTTGTTATCCCAGTGACATCTCCCTGTTTTCTTAGCGAAACTAACAGATTCGCCGTTTAGTGCCCATGGATCGTTCGAAAAGAAATTTAAATTTACGGTAAGAGTTAGTACTTTGTGGTCACTATAGAGAGAGTTACAGACCTTTAAATCTTTCAATAAGAAGAAGGAGGTACTTCCCACTACCACATAGTCTAAAATAGATTCTCCACTATAAGTTTTACAAGTAAAGGTAGCCGGTATATCCGAAGGCAATCTTCCATTTACTATAATGCCATCAACCTTCGTTAGTTCATCAATAAGCATTTTCCCTCTCTTATTTGTTCTAATATTTTGTGGAAAAAGCGCTTGTGGGATCTGCAGAGATTCATCTTTTTCTTTATTTCGAAATATATCCAAGGTAGAGTTAGAGATTTTACAATTCAGATCCTCTACCAGGACTATATGAGGGGGAAATTCTACATCATTAACTTTTTTAATGTAGGAAAAAACCGTCTTTAAGAGTACATCGTGAGAGGCATCTGGTGGAATATAAGCATTTATCAGCATCAGCGGTAGAGATTTTACATTATCAGGATTATACAATGTTATTGCTAGAAAAAGATTACTAGGATCTTTATAGTAATCATAATTCCATTTTATCTTATTTGACAGTAAGCAGGCAACCCCTCCCTTTGCATGTCCTCTCCTGGACGGGGTTGCTTTGCAATCTAAAATATAATAATCCTTACATAGCAATTCCTCTGTACTCCAGGTCTCCTGAAGACAAATCACGTTTGCATCTAATGCGCATAGATATTGTAACTTCTCCCTAGTATTCTTTATTCCTGCAGCATTCCAAGATATTATTTTTAACATGGCTGTTGTGGATATTTATTATTTGATCTACTCGATAGAACACCAGGTAACCAGTTCCATTTTGGACTCTCTTCATCAGAATTCCATTTAAAGGAAGAGAAGGTGCAATCTTTGAGTTTCACTTGTCTACCATTTTTTGTAATACAGATTTGTAATCCCTCTGCTTCATACGAACAATCTCTACTGTCCGGAAGTAAGTGAGTCGACAAAGACCTATTGTCGAGGGCTCTATTTTGGGGTTTCTCAAAGAACGGAATAACATCGATCCCCCTACTTTGTAGGCCTTCTGACCATTGTAATATAAGGTTTGCTATAATTTTGGAATTGAACCTTACCCTCGACTTATAACCAACTTCTGTTTTTAAGATGGAGACTAAACTTATATCACTACTTTGTATAAGTTTCAAAGTTTCAATCTCTAAGAGACATTTAAGAAGCAAAGTCCTATTTAATATTAAATCTGTATCAAACAGAGGAATAAAATCTAACTGAAGTGTGTCCATACTTTCCCAGATGCATTCAACATCAATTATCTCTGGTTTACCTCTCATTTTTACAATGTCAGAGAAGGGGACAGCCAAGGGATTAAGTACTGATGGAAGAGGGTCAACAGGCCTCGACTGCTCCACTATTATAAGTAATGGGGACCCCTCTGCTACGATATTATTAGAGTCTTTTATGGGATATGCAATATTCATAGGGGAAGCATCATAGGCCATCATTGACTCTGTTATTAGATCTTTATTCTCTGAGTTCACAAGATCAACTTCATCTTTCTGCTTCATATCATGTGATATATTTTGCGGAGTCTGGGAGAAAGTTTCCTTGCTAGCTGAGGCCTCTGAGTTTTCTTTAAAACGAATTCTCCTTTGCTTCTTTTTTGACAATCTTCGTATTGATTTCATCTTTTTCCCTCTATTCTTTTCCTTTTTCCCATTTCTCCCATTTTTTTCCAAGTGTGAGGCTCCTAAGACATTTTCTTTCTCATCACTTAACTGGGTTTTAAAAATAGAGAATACTTCCTTGTCTATTCTTTTCACTGATCCCGCCGAGCCTTTTACTTCTTGAGCTAAATCATAGATAACCTGTATAGGTTCGGGTAAAGGATCAGAGGTCCTCTCTAACGTCACCACTTTATTCATTTGCTTATCGATTTGGGGATTACCATCCTGAACAGTAAGAGTTGGGTGACTACTAACATTTTCAACTATATTCTCTAGAACCTCTTCTACCTTTACTTCCGCTTCTACATGTTTAATATCTAATTTTGAAGTAACCTCCCTCTCCTGATTACTCTTTAACAATACCTTTAATATTTGAGTTACAGTTTCCAATACACAGTCTGAACCTCCTACAAATGTTTCCAATAGCGTTAGAATAGAGGATAGTAGATGTTCTAAGGATACTAGTGAATCCGAGACTATTATATCCTTCCTTATAATTTGACTGGGTTGGGTATCACTGATATTTAAATCAGGGGTGTGAAAGCAAGAGAGATTGATTTGATATATTGGATGGGGTACTACTAAATAATTTTAGTCCTATAGGAACTGTTATAGCTGGAGTATTTACTAGCTCTATAATCTTGCTAGTATCATGAGAAATATACCTCCTGCAGAGCTCTAAATCCAAATCGGGGAGAGTAAAATCATTATTTTGGACATCCTCTACTGTATACGGACCAAGGGTCTCTTCTATGATACCGTGAGGTATGTGTGGTATTTTGTGTGTAATTACATCTGCTGTTTTAAGAGATGGTATAATAGGATCAAAAGATACCTGGAGGACTGGAGAACAAGCCAGACCCCCAGGGCACCGTACTGGATGCCTCTGGGATTCTGGGGAATCTCCCCCTCCATGCTTACTACCAGCAGAATGTGATTCTACGACCTCAACCATATCAGGGACAATGTTGACAGTATTTACCATCTCACCATCATTCTCATTCCCAATCACATTTTCCCCTCCATTCCCAATAGTTGCGATGTTAGATCCAGCTTGAAGATTTTTTTCCTTTCCCCTTTCCCATAGACTGAATAGTTGACTTTTTCCTTTCGACAACATGCCAGAAACTTCCTTATTACGTAAGGGATTTGATTTAGTTTTTGCACAGGTCCTACCCACCAGCAATCGTCCTGACCTAAGTTTTTTTGCCGTCATTTTATCTAAGGCCTGTACAAAAAGTGCACTGCCTAATCTTATCTATTATATTGATTTTATATTATATATTATATATTATTGTAAACTTATTCATGTATACTCTTATACTCTTATAGATTTACCACAGACTTAGTTACAGCCCCTCGATTTTTGGCCCAGAACAAAAAATCGCTCGCTCTCTCTACTACAATTGGAGCTGAAACCGTCCTTTCTTTGCTTTTTTTGTTTAACAATAGGGGGGCCAAGGGTAAGAAGACAAAGGTATCAAATGGATCAAGGGACAAGGGACAAAAGATAGGGCGTTACACCATTGGTAACCATAAAATAACTAAAAAAAAAAAAAAAAAAAGAAGCTCCCCGCAGCTCCGCCTTTGCCTCTGCAACCTCAACCTCAACCTCAAGCACCAAAAACAAACCACAGCACAAACCTCTAGGACCACTGGGACCGACCCCCCCTGAAGCACAGCACGGCCTCAACCTCAGCCTCAGCACAGCACACGGCCGCGCTCGGCCCGCACCACGCCCCTCAAACGAGACAGCTGGGCAGGGTAGAAAAAGAAACCCTGTGCCAAGATGGGCTTTTTTTTGTTTTTTTGTTGTAGGAAACAGGGGCTAACCCCGACTGCAGTATTCTTGGATGCTGCTGCCACAGCTGCGGCAATAATGTTCTCGGTGTTCCTGGCTGCGGTAATGATGTCCTGCTCCCAGATCCCTGGTCCCGCTCCTCGCTACTGCTTCTCGCACTGGCGAAATGTGAACACAACACAACAACAACAAACTGTGACACAGCAATCCAACAATCCAGCAATGTCAACAGTCTCGTGCTTGCCTTCCTGCTCCTGCCGCTCCAGCTGCTGTCTACAGTCTACTGAACCCGGGATGCAATGCCTCTCAAGGCCTCCCGTATGCGTGGACCGTAGGGAGCCACAGGATCCTTGGTACTGCTTCCTCTCGCCTCCTCGCCTCCTCTCGCTGCTGCTTAATGCTGCGCTAATGACGGCGGCGAAATTTCCTTTCTGCTCCCGCCGCCGCTTCTACCTGCCTGCCTGCCAAACCAGCCGTTGTTGCTACAGTCTGCAGGCCCCCCGCAGGATACGAGGTCGTTGACGGGGGGGCCTCAGGATCCTTGGCACTCGCTTCCTCTTGCAGCGACACAGCGGCAGCACAGCGGCAACACAGCTACAGCTTGGCTTGACTGCTTGGCTCGTTTCGTTTCGCTCGACTACTCGGCTCTCTTTCCACCGGAGTTCCTATTATATATATATCTCTATCTTATATATGATCTACAAGATAAATTATTGCTAACTAATAATACCCCAATGGGTGATGTAAAAAGTTTTGCAAGTTGCTACATGTTGTACTGCTGTTGCTTCCTACAATAAAATCAATAATACAGTAACATATTTGTAAACAATCGTTCCCGCACTTGTGCAAAATACGCCATTATTTGTGCAAATACGCAAATGATAAAAATCTAAAATATCCCATATATGAACAATCCAACCAACTATTACTTGGCAACTTTGTTTAGTCGGCCCCAAACTAATATGTATATCACATAGCTTTGTATATATGCGCCCCTTAATACTTAAGTCTAATTTGCTTCAACTAGAGTAATCGTGCAATAAGTGCTATTTAAAAAAAGTGTTAAAAGAAAAACTTTCTGTCTCATATATATTTACAACGGAGGACAGGCGTGGAAAATGTTCTCAAATCGTACAACCAGCAATATCCAAAATTCTCAAAGGCAAGTGTAAAAATCCTCACTGGAGTTGAGCCCATTGGGTGTCTTAGTATCCAACTCCAGGATAAACCTTATTTCCAACTTCCTGAGTAAAGCTTCACGGTCACCACCCCGTCTGAGTGGCGGAACATTGTCCACCACAAATTAACTAAAGTGGTCCAGGCAATTGTCATGAATCTCTTTGAAGTGCCTGGCCACTGGATACGATGTATCACTGTTATTGATGGCCCACATGTGCTGGAGTATTCGCTTGTGCACCTGCAACTTAGTGCTCCCAACATATTGCAGGCCACAAGAACACTCCAGCACATAAATGGCAAACTCAGTTTTACAGTTTAGCCTTTTTTGAATGATAACAGGGTCAACATGAAAGGGAACCTTATAAGAAGTTCTGCTCTTCCCATATCGGCAAGCTTTACACGTTGGACACTTCGTGAACCCCTTTATCAATTGTAACCAAGTTTTGGGGGTGACAACTTCTGGACTACTCTTTACCAGCATGTCCCTCATGGACCTCGCTTTCCTGAAAGTTATTGTCGGGGACTTAGACAATGAACTACCAATGATTGGATCATTGCGCACCACGGCCCAATTTTTGTTGAAGATTTTACGCAAGACTCCATGTTGGCGACTAAAAGTGACAATAAGTCTAGGGGGATCAGTGGTGCATTCGAGTGTACTATCTACCCTTGATGCCTTGCACAGAGCTGTCGCTCTTGGAATTATCTTGGTCTTGTTGATAGCTCTGTCTATCATCTCAGCTGAGTAGCCCCTAGCCAGGAACCTACTTTTACTGTCTTCTTGAGCCTTGATGCAGTCATCCTCCAAACTGCAGATGCGTCTGATACGCAGCATCTCACCATAAGGGATGCTGCATATCAGATGTTCAGGATGATGACTAGCAGCATGGAGGACCGTATTGCCGGCAGTTGGTTTATGGTGTAATCTAGTCTCCAATCTGCCTTCATGAATATACACCTCTACACCTCTACATCAAGAAAGTTGACAGCTTCATTACTGATGTGTGTAGTGAACCTCAAATTCAAATCATTCTCATTTATCTGTTCTATGAACATGACAGCCTCTTCCTTACTACCCTTCCAAATGAGAAAAAGATCATCTATATAGCGATACCACAATATCACATTGGTCGCTAATATATCTGCAAATTTGGCGCTGAGGACTTGCCTCTCCCACAGACCCATGTGCAGACAGGCGAAGCTGGAGGAGAAGCAAGCCCCCATAGCCACCCCTCTCACCTGCTGAAAGACCTGACTTTGGAAGAGAAAAAAATTGTTATTTAAACATATTGAAATCATGTCCAATAACATTTTGTTGTGGTTCAACATACACAATGGTTTAGTCATCAGAAAATGAGCAACAGCTTTGATACCGTCTAAATGATGTATCCTTGTATACAATGCGGTAACATCTAGTGTGATCAACCAATAGTCATCTTGCCATACTATCTCATCAATTTTTCTCAAAAAGTCCCCTGTATCCTGTAGATAGGATGGTAAACTTCTGACATGCTCCTGTAAGCAAAAATCCACGTACCGTGATGTATTTTCCATAGTGAATATATATATATATATATATATATATATATATATATATATTCACTGAAAAAAACATAGGTTTCAGGCACGTTATAGTTAGAAATTAGCATTTAAAAAAACCTTAGAAATTCACTGAAAAAACCATAGGTTTTAGGGACAGTTATAGTTAGTTGGACATTGCACTCGTACAAAACCCGTGAAATTCCCCCGTTATAGTTAGTTCAGCTAACTAGAACTCGCGCCCCCGCAATGCACTGCTGATGACGTCACATATTACATCACTGATGACATCATCCAGTGACTGTGTGTTTCTGTAAAGTTTAAATATGTTTAATATATATAGGGAAAGGCGTATTGAAGAATGAGTGGGTGTATAAGTGTCTGAATGGATGATTTAGTAGGTGCGTGACTGACTCTATAAGTGAGTGATTAAACGTATCTTACTGAATGCATGGGTTAGTGACTAAACTGTGTGAATGTCTGTATCCGTCTGTCTGTTGCTGTGTAAGTGGCTGCATGGGTTTGTGAATAGCTACATGAGTGTCTATATGAGTTATTGATTGGTTGTCTGAGTATCTGTATGGGTGCCTGAGTGTTTGTGTGGGTGGGGTTTGTGTGACTCTGTGCATAGATGTGTGAGTGGGTGATTCACTGGGTGCATGGTTTCAAGAGTGCATCTGTGATGGGCTGTATGGGTGGGTGAGTGTGTGTATGGGTGTGTTAGTGAGTGAATGTATATCTCAGTGGTACATGTGTGAGTAACTACATATGTGAAAGGCAGTATATATGTGTGTTGGAGTATATAAATGGCTATAAGTGAGAGTGTGTGATTGTGAGAGTGGCTGTATGGATGAGTGTGTACTTGTATCAGTGATTGTATAAGAGCGTAAGAATGTGCTAGTATTTGTATGAGTAAGTGAGCTGGTGTGTGTATAACTGTATAGGTGAGTAAATGGCAGTGTGATTAATTATTTTCATGACTGACTAGGTGTGTGAGTACCTCTATGGATGAGTGGCGGTGTGTGAGTGTCTATGTAGGTGTATGAGTGCATATGATAGTCCTGTACTGAGTGACCGTAAGTATGAGTGACTGCACGGGTGAGTGAGTGGATGTGTGTGTAGACCTAAGAATCAGTGAGTGGGTATGTAGTTATTGGTGTTGGAGTGTCTATGGTTTTGAGAATGGCAGTCTGTAATTTAGAGTGGGTGTATCAAAGGTTATATTAGGGTGTGAGAAGATGCATCAAATTATCACATGGATGATGTCATCAGTGATGTCATCAGTGATGTCACTGACCATGTCATGAGTGATGTAATATGTGACGTCATCAGCAGTGCATTGCGGGGGCCCGAGTTCTAGTTAGCTGAACTAACTATAACGGGGGAATTTCACGGGTTTTGTACGAGTGCAATGTACAACTAACTATAACTGTCCCTAAAACCTATGGTTTTTCAGTGAATTTCTAAGGTTTTTAAATGCTAATTTCTAACTATAACGTGCCTGAAACCTATGGTTTTTTCAGTGAATTTCAAACGTTTTTTAAATGCTAATTTCTAACTATAACGTGCCTGAAACCTATGGTTTTTCAGTGAATTTCAAAGGTTTTTCAAATGCTAGTTTGTAACTATGCCTACAGAAGTAGGACATGTGAAGAAAGAAGAAAAATCACACAGAAAGAAGCAAAAGAAATGTCGAAAGAAACCGAAGTCCACAAAGACGAAGAAAAATCCAGGAAGAAGCAAGACATGTGCAGAAAGAACCAACAGAGGAACAGAAAGAGGCCTTGTTGCAAAATCATCCTGTGCCCACACCTTTTCCAGACGTGTACTGGTGGTAACTGACTCTGACTAACCAGGCCTAGAGCCAGTGCTATGGTAAAAGACACTTAGAATACAGTTAAAACACCTACATACACTAGGGAACACTATGTGTTGGGGTACCCCTGTGATTAGCATGACCTCCTCTGTAACTCCCTAGTACATAATAGGGCAGGGGGATTAAAACTACCTCTTAAAACGCACCATGGGGCGCGTTTGCACACTGGTGTATGGAGGGGGGGCCTGAGGTTACATGTGTGCAAACACGCCCTCCGGCGTTTTAAGTTGGGGGATAAAGTCCCCTTGAATCCTAAGGGTCCCTGGGGTCCAACTAGCCCACCAGGTACCTCCAGTAAGCGCCACAGAGCTGCGTTGCACAGAGGTGTAAAAAGGGGCGTGGCCTGGACCACCTCTCTGCAACGCAGCCCTGTGGCGCGCACTGGAGGTACCTGGTGGGCTAGTTGGCCCCCATGGTCCCTCAGGATTCAAGGAGAATTAATTCCCCAACTTAAACTTAAAACGCGCCACAGGGCGTGTTTGCACACATGTCATCTGAGGCCCCGCCCCCTCCCTTCACCACTGTGCAAACGTGCCCTGTGGCGCGATTTAAGTTGGGGTATTAGGTCACCTTGAATCCTGAGGGTCCCTGGGGCCCAACTAGCCCACCAGGTACTTCCAGTAAGCGCCACAGGTCTGCGTTGCAGAGAGGTGGTCAGAGGCCACGCCCCTTTTTACACCTCTCTGCAACGCAGCTCTGTGGCGCTTAATGGAGGTAGCTGGTGGGCTAGTTCCACCCCAGGGACCCTCAGGATTCAAGGGGAGTTAATCCCCCAACTTAAAACACACCACAGGGCGTGTTTGCACACATGTCACCTCAGGCCCCGCCCCCTCCCTTCACCACTGTGCAAACGCGGCCCGTGGCGCCAGTAGATATATATATATATATATATATATATATATATATATATATATATATATATACATGTATATATGTATATAGATATTTTATTTTAATTTTATTTTTAGTAAATGTCTTTTTGGATTTTATAGTATTTTATATTTTATTAATTAGGTAATTTCGTTAATGTTTTGCAGTTGATTTGTTAATATTTTTTATGTTTCAATATTCCG
The DNA here is from genome assembly GCA_963921515.1 of Calotriton arnoldi. Classification (NCBI taxonomy): domain Eukaryota; kingdom Metazoa; phylum Chordata; class Amphibia; order Caudata; family Salamandridae; genus Calotriton; species Calotriton arnoldi. The sequence continues at coordinate 1,360,474 of CAWUFW010002341.1, read as the reverse complement.
AGATGGTGACAAAGACAACGAATGAGGATTGGGGCCACTGTTAATCAAACAGGAGGCCCACTCAATATGAGTTGGATTTGGAAGCAATTTATGCCAGCTAGGATATGTGGAGGAAGTGACCTCTGCACATGCCGGGAGTTTGGAAAAGAGGATCTTTTGCAGAGAAGAGTTTGGAATATTGAAAGGTTTTCAGACATTGATAAATGTGGATCGGCAGAGGTAACGCCATTTGTGTTTCGTGGATTATACTATTATCTGGCCCTATACGAAATTGATTTCTTCAAGGCAATCAGAGTAATTTAATTTGTGAAAGGTGTAGTAGGCGATACCCTGTAAGAATGAGAACACCAGTGGCAAATCTAAGATCTACATTCCACGATTGCATTTGACAGTCACAATGTATTATGGGTACTGTGGTCTGATAATTAATATGGATGAAATTATCCTAAAGTGGGAGCCAACTTTGGAATCAGTTTTTGTGTTGAAGACATTGAACAACTATACTAGAGGCCATGGCACCCGAAATAATAAACTACTTCAGTAAAAACTTGTTGCATGACTGAAGGGATTAGTTGTCCATCTTCAGTGTTTACATTTTGTGGTTTAAAAGGAGAACAGCTGGCCATGTCACATGTTGCAAGATTAAAATGCCCACTGCGTTGAAACACGTTATGCTGTAACTCTCCGCAAAATAAAGGATTTTATGCTACTAATTGGGGGTGGCCTTGTTGTGGCTCCTTTAGTTGGGGGCTGCTATCTTTTGGAATATATATATATATATATATATATATATATATATATATATATATATATATATATATATATATATATATATATATACATGTATGTATGTGTATATATATATATATATATCACAGTAACCGGAGGGACACAGCGGGGACATCAGAAAGTCCATTTAATAAGAAAGTGGCATGACGCGTTTCAGCGGATCTGCCTTTCTCAAATGCCATTAGTTCCGGAAGTCAGCCCCAACCCTCTTTTAGAATGTACTGCGGTTCTCCCATTGGTGGGAGCCCAGCTGACCCCAGTTCGTTGGTTGAGCATCACTGCAGCGCTAGTTATAGAACTGCAGTTCCCAGCAGGCATCACAGCTGGGTGAGTGTCTCGTACGGGTCCCACTTGATCTCGTCATGATCGCTGGTATTCCTGCCAAAAGGTGGTTGTGTGTGATTAAAAAGTCCCGGTATCATTCTTGCCATGGAACTTCCCTGGGTCCCCATACGCCCTGCCTCAAATCAAAGTGTCAGCATGGCCGTGAGACGCCGATACAGTGATCGCGCCTCTCCATGAAGCCACGGACTGCCATTGGCAGAAGTCCCTTGCTGTCTTTGGTTACGGCGGTCCCGAGGCTATCCAATCCCTTTGAACAACTTCTTTGCACTATGCCAATATGCCTCTGAACACTTGTAGGGCGGGTCCCCCCAGCGGGCTACTGGCCAGCACGCAAAATATCACAAAATATCGGTCGCCAGTAGGTAGTTATAGTTAGGACCTTGTTTCTATTCAAATAGCATTTTTTCTTTTGCCAATATCTTTGGCGCCGTTTAACGAATCTTCGCGAAAAGAAGTTTTCAAAACTAATGGTTCACTTAGGTCAGCTCCTGTCTTAAAAGTTTTGGGGTGATTCATCAAGCGGGGGCCGAGAAAAAAGGGGGATCCCAAAACACGTTTTCCCCGTGTTAATTTCCATAGGAACTTTAGACACGGCTACTGCCCGAACTGCTGAACGGAATTACACCAAATTTGGCAAAAAAGTAGGTCTTGGTTCAGAAAGCGACCTTTTTTTTAAATGGTGTAAATCCGTTCAGTAGTTGCTGGGAAATTCAAAAAATAAAAATATCGATATCTGAGCACCGAGGAGGATTCGCGACTCCTCCCGAGCACGAGCTTCATTCTAATTGGCTGCCAACACTCCAAACCAGGAAGTGTTGGCAGCCATCTTGTAACTCGGTGACCGAGTCACAAGAAAACAGTAAAAAAAAGATGAAAAACAAGAAAAGGGGCAGGGTAGAAACACCCTGATCCCCTAGGCCTGCTCAGGGGGTCCCACAAGGACCCCCAGGGCCAAAAAAAGCATTTTTTTAAAAAAACAATCGGCCAAATTAGTGCTGGGTTCGCGAATGCAGCCGAAATTTTTTTTTAAAAAGAAGCGCGGGCTCCCGCGCTTAGTTTTCTATAAGCACTTGGGTGGGCCAGGTCCCGGGGGCAATGTGTAATTATGTAGCGGGGACCCACGGGGCCCCCGCAGCCCCGGGCACCGCCACTTTTCTGGGGCTTAGATAATTATAAGAGGGGGGCACGCAGCCCCCCCGCAGCCCCAGGGACCGCTACCTCCCCGGGGCTTTTTTAAAAAAATGGATAGGGGGGCTCCTGCGCCCCCCCACGCTGCCCTGGGGACCGCCACCATCCTGGGGCATTGCTATTTTATGGCAGGGGGGCCTTGCGGGCCCCCCCCAAGCCCCAGGGACTGCCACCTCCCCGGGGCTCCAATCACATTTAAGAGTGTGGGGGTGGCTCCTGCTCCTCCCACACTGCCCCAGGGACCACCACCTCCCTGGAGCACTAATTATTTAAATACGGGGGTCCGTTGCAGACCCCCGGGACCCGGGGACCACCACCTCCCCGGGGCTTTAATTATGATGGGAGGGGGGCCGCGCGGCCCCCCTCCTGGAGCCCTAGATGGCCCTGGGGACCGCCACCCCGAGGGCCGGCTCCTGCATTTGTTCATATCTGCCTAATCTGCAGATATGAACAAAAAAAAGCCTTGTTTGTAGCTCAAACGGCTCAAACGTTACCAAAAATACAGTGATAAGTGTTACAGCGTGGTCCTTTGTAAACCTAGAATGGTCACCTGTTACTTATTGCTAAATGTGGGTGTTACATTGGTACTAATGGTGTGCAAGCCACTCTTGCTTGTTTTTCCGCGTCTCTTGCCTCTTTCTGCATTTCTGTTGCTTCTTTCTGCACCTTTCTTTCTTTTTCTGCACTTCTCTTGCCTCTTTCTGCACATCTCTTCTACTTTCTGCACCTCTTTTGCTTCTTTCTGCACCTCTGTTGCCTCTTTCTGCACCTCACTTGCTTCTTTGTACATACCCCTTGCCTCTTTCTGCACCTCTCTTGCCTCTTTCTCCACCCCTCTTCCCCCTTTCTGCATGTCTGTTGCTTCTTTTGCACTTCTCTTGCCTCTTTCTCTACCCCTCTTCCCTCTTTCTGCATCTCTGTTGCTTCTTTCTGCACTTATCTTGCGTCTTTCTGTACCTCTCTTGCTTCTTTCTGTACACCTTGGGCCTCTTTCTGCACCCCTCTTCTCTTTCTGCACTCCTATTGCCTCTTTCTGCACCTCTGTTCCTTCTTTCGGCACTTCTTTTGTTACTTTCTGTACCTCTCTTGCTTCTTTCTATACCCCTCTTGCCTCTTTCTCCATCCCTCTTCCCTCTTTCTGCACCTCTGTTGCTTCTTTCTGCACCTCTCTTGTCTCTTTCTCCACCCCTCTTCCCTCTTGCTACACCTCTCTTGATTCTTTCTGCACCTCTCTTGCTTCTTTCTGTACCCCTTGTGCCTCTTTCTGCACCCCTCTTCCCTCTTTTTGCACCCCTCTTGCCTCTGTTGCTTCTTTTTGCACTTCTTTTGTTTCTTTCTGCACCTCTCTTGCTTCTTTCTGCACCCCTCTTGCCTCTTTCTCCAACCCACCTCCCCCTTTCTGCATCTCTGTTGCTTCTTTCTGCACTTCCCTTGCCTCTTTCTGCACCTCTGTCCCTTCTTTCTGCAAACCTTGTGCCTCTTTCTGCACCGCTCTTCACTCTTTCTGCTCCCCTCTTGTCTCTTTCTGCACCTCTATTGCTTCTTTCTGTACTTCTTTTGTTTCTTTCTGCACCTTCCTTGCTTCTTTCTGCACCCCTCGTGCCTCATTCAGCACCCCTCTTCCCTCTTTCTGCACCCCCTGCCTCTTTCTGCACCTCTGTTCCTTCTTTCTGCACTTCTTTTGTTTCTTTCTGCACCTCTTTTGCTTTTATCTGCACCCCTCTTGCTTCTTTCTGCACCTCTTGTGCCTCGTTCACACCCCTCTTCCCTCTTTCTGCGCCCCACTTTCCCCTTTCTGCATCTCTGTTGCTTCTTTATGCACTTCTCTTGCTTCTTTATGCACCTCTCTTGCTTCTTTTTGCACCACTCCTGCCTCTTTCTGCACTCTTCTTCCCTCTTTCTGCACTTCTCTTGCTTCTTTCTGCACCCCTGTTCCCTTTTTCTGCACCTCTCTTCCCTGTTTCTGCAACTCTCTTGCCTCTCTCTGCAGTTCTCTTGCCTCCTTCTGCACCTCTGTTGCTTCTTTCTGCACTTCTCTTGCCTCTTTCTGCACCACTGTTGCTTCATTCTGCACTTCCCATGCTTCTTTCTGCACCTCTGTTGCTTCTTTCTACACTTCTCTTGCCTCTTTCTGCACCCTGTTGCTTCATTCTGCACTTCCCATGCTTCTTTCTGCACCTCTCTTGCCTCTTTCTGCATCTCACTTCCCTCTTTCTGCACATCTCTTGCTTCTTTCTGCACCCCTCTTGCCTCTTTCTGCACCCCTCTTCCCTCTTTGTGCAACTCTCTTGCCTCTTTCTACACCTCTCTTCTCTCTTTCTGAACTACTCTTGCCTCTTTCTGTACCTCTGTTGCTTCTTTCTGCACTTCTCTTGCCTCTTTCTGCACCCTTCATGCCTCTTTCTGTACTTCTCTTGCCTGTTTCTGCACCTCTCTTGCCTCTTTCTGTACCTCTCTTGCCTCTTTCTGCACCTCACTTGCTTCTTTCTGCACCCCTCTTGCCTCTTTCTGCACCCCTCTTCCCTCTTTGTGCAACTCTCTTGCCTCTTTCTACACCTCTCTTCTCTCTTTCTGCACTACTCTTGCCTCTTTCTGTACCTCTGTTGCTTCTTTCTGCACTTCTCTTGCCTCTTTCTACACCCTTCATGCCTCTTTCAGCACCTCTGTTGCTTCTTTCTGCACTTCTCTTCCTTCTTTCTGCACCTCTCGTGCCTCTTTCTGCACCCTTTTTCCCTTTTCCTTCACATCTCTTGGTTCTTTCTGCACTGCTCTTCCCTCTTTCTGCACCCCTCTTGCCTCCTTCTGCACCTCTGTTGGTTCTTTCTGCACTCCTCTTGCTTCTTTCTGCACCTCTTTTGCCTGTTTCTGCAACTCTCTTGCCTCTTTCTGCACTTCTCTTGCCCCCTTTTGCACCTCTGTTGCTTCTTTTTTACACTTCTCTTCCTCTTTCTGCACCCCTCTTGCCTCTTTCTGCACCTCTGTTGCTTCTTTCTGCGTATCTCTTGCTTCTTTCCGCACTTCTGTTGCTTCTTTCTGCACCCCTCTTGCCTCTTTCTACACCCTTCCTCCCTCTTTCTACACCTCTCTTCCCTCTTTCTGCACTTCTCGTGCCTCTTTCTGCACCCCTGTTCCCTCTTTCTGCACATCTCTTACCTCTTTCTGCACCTCTCTTGCCTCTTTCTGCACCCTTCTTCCCTCTTTCTACACCTTTCTTCCCTCTTTCTGCACCTCTCTTCCCTCTTTCTGCACCCCTCTTGCCTCTTTCTGCACCTCTGTTGGTTCTTTCTGCACTGCTCTTGCTTCTTTCTGCACCTCTGTTGTTTCTTTCTGCACTTCTCTTGCTTCTTTTTACACCTCTCTTGCTTCTTTCTCCACCCCACTTGCCTCTTTCTGCACCCTTCTTCCCTCTTTCTGCACCTCTCTTCCCTCTTTCTGCACCTCTCTTCCCTCTTTCTGCACCCCTCTTGCCTCTTTCTGCATCTCTTTTGCTTGTTTCTGCTCTTCTTTTGCCTCTTTCTGTACTCCTTTGCCTCCTTCTGCACCTCTGTTGTTTCTTACTGCACTGCTCTTGCTTCTTTCTGCACCTCTCTTGTACATTTCTGCACCCCTCTTGCCTCTTTCGGCACCCCTCTTCTCTCTTTCTGCACCCCTGTTCCCTCTCTCTGCACCTCTTTTGCCTGTTTCTGCACCTCTGCTGCCTCTTTCTGAACTTCTCTTGCCTCTTTCTGCACCTCTGTTTCTTCTTTCTGCACTTCTCTCTCCTCTTTCTGCACCCCTCTTCCCTCTTTCTGCACCTCTGTTGCTTCTTTCTGTACTTCTCTTGCTTCTTTCTGCACCTCTCTTGCTTCTTTCTGCACCTCTCTTGCCTCTTTCTGCACCCTTCTTCCCTCTTTCTGCACCTCTCTTGCCTCTTTCTGCACCTCTCTTGCCTCTTTACGCACACACAGGGCTACTTTTAAACTGACCTCAGGCTCAGCAGTGCACACATGCAAGTGCAGAAAAGGGCTGCTGGCCTCTAAACTGCCATGCCCTATTATATGCTAGGGACTTAGAGGTAGGTTTAATCCCCCTGCCCTATTATGTACTAGGGCCTTAAAGGGGAGGTCATGCCAATCAGAGGGGTACCCCAACCCATAGTGTACCCTAGTGTATAAGGTGTTTTCACTGTATTCTAAGTGTCTTTCAGCATAGCACTGGCTCCGGGCCTGGTTAGGCAGAGCCCAGGGTCAGTCAGAGTCAGTTACCACCAGTACCAGTCAGCAAAAAGTTGGGGGGTGCCCAAGGCACAGGATGACTTTGCAACAAGGCCTCTTTCTGCACCTCTGTTGGTTCTTTCTGCATATCTCTTGCTTCTTTCTGCGCCTTTCTTCCTCTTTCTGCACATGTCCTACCTCTGTAGGCATAGTTAGAAATTAGCATTTAAAAAGCCTTCGAAATTCATTGAAAAAACCATAGGTTTCAGGGACTTTATAGTTAGAAATGAGCATTTAAAAAACCTTTGAAATTTACTGTAAAAAACATAGGTTTCAAGGATGCTATAGTTAGAAATTAGCATTTAAAAAACGATTGAAATTCACTGAAAAAACCATAGGTTTTAAGTACGTTATAGTTAGAAATTAGCATTTAAAAAACCTTAGAAATTCACTGAAAAAAACACAGGTTTCAGGGACGTTATAGTTAGTTGGACATTTCACTCGTACAAAACCAGAGAAATTCGGCCGTTATAGTTAGTTGAGCTAATTATAACTCACGCCCCCTCAATGCTCTGTAGATGACGTCACATATTACATCATTCATGACTTGGACAGTGACATCACTGATGACATCACTGATGACATCTCAAATGACATCACTGATGACAACATCCACATGATAATATGATGCACCTCCTCACACCCTAATATAACCTTTGATACACCCACTCTAAAATACAGATTACCATTTTGGAAACCATAGACACACCAGTACCAGTTACTACATACCCACTCACTGATTCCTAGGTCTACACACACATCCACTCATTCACCCATACAGTCACTCATGCATGCAGTCACTCATCAATACAGCACTATCATATGCACTCCTACACCTATGCAGACACTCACACACCGCAACTCATCCATAGAGTTACTCACACACCTAGTCAGTCATGCAAAGAATCAATCACACTCCCATTTACTCACCTATACAGTTATACACACACCACCTCACTTATTCATACAGATACTAACACATACTTACTCTCTTATACAATCACTGATACAAGCACACACTCATCCATACAGCCACTCTTACAATCACTGACTCTCACATATAGTCATTTATATACTCCAACACTCACATATACTGCCTTTCACATATGCAGTTACTCACACATGTACCACTGAGACATCCATTCACTCACCAACACACCCATACACACACTTACACCCATACAGCCCTTCACAGATGCACTCTTGAACCCATACATCTAGTGAATCACCCACTCACACATCTATGCACAGATGCACACACCCCCCACCCACCCACACAGACACTCAGGCACCCATACAGATACTCAGACAACCAATCAATAACCCATATAGACACTCATGTGGCTAACCCATGCAGCAGCTTACACACCAACTGACAGACTGACACAGACATTCACACAGTTTAGTCACTAACCCATGCATTCAGTAAGACACGTTTAATCACTCACTTATACAGTCAGTCACGCACCTACTAAATCATCCATTCAGACTCTTATACACCCACTCATTCTTCAATACACCTTGGCATATATATATAAAACATATTTAAACTTCACAGAAACACACAGTCACTGGGTGATGTCATCAGTGATGTCATCAGTGATGTCACTGACCATGTCATGAATGATGAAATATGTGATGTCATCAGTAGTGCATTGCGGGGCACGAGTTATAGTTAGCTCAACTAACTATAACGGCCGAATTTCTCTGGTTTTGTACAAGTGAAATGTCCAACTAACTATAACGTCACTGAAACCTGTGGTTTTTTCAGTGAATTTCTAAGGTTTTTTAAATGCTAATTTCTAACTATAACGTCCCTGAAACCTATGCTTTTTTCAGTGAATTACTATATATATATATATACATATATATATATATTGCAAAAAACGGACTCCACACTGCTCTCAGCAAGGATCCCACAGCACGGAGAAAGAACGATCCACAGGTAGGTTTTTAACCAGCAAAGTGCATTTATTTAGTACACCATTGTGCAAAGCATGGACGGTCATATATATATATATATATATTTTTTTTTAAATCGGGTTGCTTCTACTGGCCTTCTCTCGCCCGCGGCAGTTGGAACGTCGTGTCGGCGAAGCCCACCGAACATCACATGACAGTTTATTTACCAAGTAGGCGCTCACTCAGGTGCAAGATTCTCCAGCAACAATTTTATTTTATACCAGGTTACGCGTTTCGGAGACCCTCGTCTATTTGCTCACACCTATATATATATATATATGCTTTTTTTAGCAGCGCATTTTAAAAAAAATCCAAGAAAATTTAATATAATATAAAATATATATGTTCAATATTAGTGTTACATTACATATGTATATATGTAAACACACACACATATGTGTGCATATGTTTATATAAGTATATATTTATATATAGAATTAAATATTATTTACATTTATTTAATTTACATTATATTAATCTTACATAGTAAAATATTATTTAATATTTACTTTTTAAAACTATATATATACATATATATATATATTCACTGAAAAAACCATAGGTTTCAGGCACGTTATAGTTAGAAATTTGCATTTAAAAAACCTTAGAAATTCACTGAAAAAACTATAAGGTTTTAGGGACAGTTATAGTTAGTTGGACTTTGCACTCGTACAAAACCCGTGAAATTCCCCGTTATAGTTAGTTCAGGTAACTATAACTCGCGCCCCGCAATGCACTGCTGATGACGTCACATATTACATCACTCATGACATGGTCAGTGACATCACTGATGACATCACTGATGACATCTCAAATGACATCACTGATGACATCACTGATGACATCACTGATGACATCATCCACGTGATTTCAAAGGTTTTTTAAATGCTAATTTCTAACTATAACGTGTCTGAAACCTATGGTTTTTTCAGTGAATTTCAAAGGTTTTTTAAATGCTAATTTCTAACTATAACGTGCCTGAAACCTATGGTTTTTTCAGTGAATTTCAAAGGTTTTTAAATGCTAATTTCTAACTATAACGTGTCTGAAACCTATGGTTTTTTCAGTGAATTTCAAAGGTTTTTTAAATGCTAATTCCTAACTATAACATGTCTGAAACCTACGGTTTTTTCAGTGAATTTCAAAGGTTTTGTAAATGACAATTTTTAAATGTATTAATTGTTATATTTATTTTTTTCATACTGATTTACTACATTTTTAGAAATTTTTTTTTTACATATTTTATTTTTTAAATTACATTGTAATTACATTATACATTACAAAAAATACTTTCTCAGAATGAATTACTTTAGTTTAAATACTTTGCACATAGGCAATAGACTTTTAAGTACAGTAGTTACAGTTGTTGCAATAGGCAACACATTTTCAAACACAATGCAACATTCAGCTCAATGTGAATTTCTAGTTAAATGCAATTAGTTACTTTATGGATTACTTTTCTAACCACAGGACTGGATCCTAGATTCAGTCCTGGGACATCTCCTGTAAACAGTTGAGTAAAAGCGTTTTGGTTACAGTAGTGATTTTTAAGGAATATTATTGTATTTTAAAAGTTGACACTTAGAAACTTTTTCTCATAGAATCACCAATGTTATCCTATGGGAGGAAATTCACTTAGCAGGTAAAAACTGTTATCGTTACTTTTTCTTACTCAGTGTTGGATCCTGGATCCAGCACTGGTGCATCTCCTGTAAACAGTTGAAAGAATGCGTTTAAGTCATACATGCGATTTTTAAGGAATATTTGTAGTTTGTGAAAATCGACACTGAAACTTTTCAGCTGAAAACCAGACAATGGATTCCTATGGAAGAAAATATAAGTTACTGGTAAGTACGGTTAAAATTACTTTTCAGTGGTCAGTGCTGGGCTAAAAGATGCAGCACTGAGGTCTCTCCTGATAACAGGTGAGTAAATCGGAATTCGTATTTCGGCTGATTTTAGAGGAATATTTTAAAGTTCCAAAACTCCACACTTAGAAGAATTTCCAAGTGAAACCAGTCAATGTTAGCCTATGGAAGGAAATTCAAGTTACTGGTAAGTACGGTTAAAATTACTTTTCAGGACCAGTACTGGGCTGAAAGATACAGCACTGAGGTCTCTCCTGATAACAGGTGAGTAAATCGGAATTTGTATTTCGGCTGATTTTAGAGGAATATTTGTATGTTTCAAAAATCAACACTTAGAAACTTTTTCAGCAAAAAGCAGACAATGATATCCTATGGAAGGAAATTCAAGTTACTGGTAAGTACGGTTAAAATTACTTTTGAGGATCAGTACTGGGCTGAAAGATGCAGCACTGAGGTCTCTCCTGATAACAGGTGAGTAAATCGGAATTCGTATTTCGGCTGATTTTAGAGGAATATTTTAAAGTTCCAAAACTCCACACTTAGAAGAATTTCCAAGTGAAACCAGTCAATGTTAGCCTATGGAAGGAAATTCAAGTTACTGGTAAGTACGGTTAAAATTACTTTTCAGGACCAGTACTGGGCTGAAAGATACAGCACTGAGGTCTCTCCTGATAACAGGTGAGTAAATCGGAATTCGTATTTCGGCTGATTTTAGAGGAATATTTGTATGTTTCAAAAATCAACACTTAGAAACTTTTTCAGCAAAAAGCAGGCAAAGATATCCTATGGAAGGAAATTCAAGTTACTGGTAAGTACGGTTAAAATTACTTTTCAGGATTAGTACTGGGCTGAAAGATGCAGCACTGAGGTCTCTCCTGATAACAGGTGAGTAAATCCGAATTCGTAGTTCGGCAGATTTTAGATGAATATTTGCACAATGGTGAAGGTAGGGGCGGGGCCTGAGGTGACATCTGTGCAAACGCGCCCGTGGCGCGTTTTAAGTTGGGGGATTAAGTCCCCTTGAATCATGAGGGTCCCTAGGGGCCAACTAGCCCACCAGGAACCTCCAGTATGCGCCAGGGGCTGCGTTGCAGAGACGTGTAGAGAGGCCACACCCCTTTACACCTCTCTGCAACGCAGCTCTGTGGCGCTTTCTGGATGTACCTGTTGGGCTAGTTGGCCCCCAGGGACCCTCAGGATTGAAGGGGATTTAATTCCCCATCTTAAAACGCACCACGGGGCCTGTTTGCACACATGTCACCTGAAGCCCCGCCCCTCCCTTCACCACTGTGCAAACGCGCCCCGTGGCGCGTTTTAAGTTGGGGGATTAAGTCCCCTTGAATCCTGAGGGTTCCTGAGGGCCAACTAGCCCACCATGTACCTCCAAAAGCGCCACAGAGCTGCGTTGCAGAGAGGTGTATAAAGGGGCGTGGCCTCTGTACACCTCTCTGCAACGCAGCCCCCAGGCGCATACTGGAGGTTCCTGGTGGGCTAGTTGGCCCCCAGGGACCCCCAGTATTCAAGGAGAATTACTTCCCCATCTGCAAATGCGCCAGGGGGCGCGTTTGCAGAGTGGTGAAGGAAGGGGCGGGGCCTGCGGGACGATTGTTTTTTTTTTTTTTTTTTTCCCTGAAGGGAGGCTGTGTGGCCCCCTTCCTTTTTCTTATTTTTGGGCCCTGGGGACCCCATCCCCCAGGGCCTTACCCCCTTTTTTTTTTTTTTTTTAATTATTTTTGGGAGGGGGGCCGCGTGGCCCCCTCCCGGGCCACTACTTGCCCCGGGGACCCCATCCCCCGGGCCTGGCCTCTGGTTGGGGACTGTGGGGGTCCTCAAACCCCACAGTCCCGCCGGCTCCCCGTGTCCTACGGGAGCCGGCATTGCTTTTACACATGGGGAGCAGCTAACATGCTGCTCCCCGTGTGGAAAAGCAATTGTCTTTGGATATAGCAGCGAGAGCAGGTTTCCCTGCTCTCTCTTCCAATATCCAAAGCAGTTTGCAATGACAGGACGGGAGCCGCGAGGCTCCCGTCCTGTCATTGCAAACAGCAGTGTCCCGGGGGTAAGCACCCGGGACACTGCAGGAGCCGGCCCTCGGGGGTGGCGGTCCCCAGGGCCACCACAGGCTCCAGGAGGGGGGCCGCGCGGCCCCCTCCCCACATCAGCAAAGCCCCGGGAGGTGGTGGTCCCCGGGGCTTCGGGGTCCAAAACGGACCCCCATTTTAATTTGTTAGTGCCCCGGGGAGGTGGCGGTCCTCGGGCGTGGGGGCTCTCGAGCCCCCCCCCACACAGGAAAAACTAAAAAAAAAGAAGCCCCGGGAGGTGGTGGTCCCTGGGGCTGCGGGAGGGCTCAGAGCCCTCCCGCACCATTTTAAAAGAAATCCCCGGGGGTGGCGGTCCTCGGGGCTTGGGGGCTCTTTGAGGCCCCCCATACATAAATTTAACCCCCCACCATGCCCCCGGGACTTGGGCCACCCGGGGCAAATACAATCCGAAGCGCGGAGACCGCCCTTCGATTTTTTTTTTCGGCAGGATTCGCGCTCCCTGAGCGCACCCTGCCGATTAAAAAAAAAAATGCTTTTTTCTGCCCAGGGGGTCCTTGTGGGACCCCTGAGCAGACCTAGGGGTCAGGGTGTTTCTACCCTGCCCCCTTTGTGCGTTTTGCGCACTTTTTACTGCTTTCTTGTTCCTCAGTTCTACCGAGGAATAAGATGGCTGCCAACACTTCCTGGTTTGGAGTGTTGACAGCCAATTAGCAGACAGCTCGTGATCGGGAGGGTGCGCGAATCCGACGCGGCCATAGATATATATGTACTTTAACTTTTGATTTTCTCAGCAACTACTGAACGGATTTACACCATTTAACAAAAAGGGTTCTTTCTGAACCAAGAACTACCTCTTTGCCAAATTTGGTGTAATTCCGTTCAGCAGTTCGGGCTGTAGCCGTGTCTAAAGTTTCCTATGGGAAATTGATTTTTTGACTCTTATTTTTTTAATTTCTCCGCAACTACTGAACGGATTTACACCATTTAACAAAAAGGGTTCTTTCTAGACACGCAGCCCCCCTCCAATTATTAAAAAAAAAAAAAACAATGGCCATGCCCTGGGGGATGGGGTCCCCGGGGCCGAAAATGGCCTCAGGAGCGGGGCCACGTGGGCCCCCTTCAGTTTTTTTAAAAATGTAACCAAATAGGGGTCAGGCCCTGGGGGATGGGGTCCCCAGGGCCCAAAAATAGGAAAGAAGGGGGCCACACAGCCCCCTTCTAAAAAATAAATTTAAAAAAAGACCGGCATCGCGCCGGAGGCCCCGCCCCTCCCTGCAGCACTCTGCAAACGCGCCCCCTGGCGAGTTATAAGTTGGGGAATTAATTGCCCTTGAATACTGAGGGTCCCTGGGGGCCAACTAGCCCACCAGGTACCTCCAGTATGCGCCAGGGAGCTGCGTTGCAGAGAGGTGTTCAGAGGCCACGCCCCTTTTTACACCTTTCTGCAACGCAGCTCCGTGGTGCTTACTGGAGGTACCTCGTGGGATAGTTGAACTCCAGGGACTCTCAGGATTCAAGGGGACTTTATCCCCCAACTCAAAACGCACCACGGGGTGCGTTTGCACAGTGGTGAAGGGAGGGGGCGGGGCCTGAGGTGACATGTGTGCAAACACACCCTGTGGCGCATTTTAAGTTGGGGAATTAATTCCTCTTCAATCCGGGAGGGTCCCTGGGGGCCAACTAGCCCACCACTTACCTCCAGTAAGCGCCACTGCGCTGCGTTGCAGAGAGGTGGCCCAGGCCATGCCCCTTTTACACCACTCTGCAACGCAGCTCTGTGGCGCTTACTGGAGGTAAGTGGTGGGCTAGTTGGCCCCGGGGACCCTCAGGACTCAAGGGGACTTAGTCCCCCAACTTACAACGCACCAGGGGGTGCGTTTGCGCAGTGGTGCAGGGAGGGGCGTGGCCTGATGTCACAAGTGTGGAAGCGCGCCCTGTGACACGTTTTAAATTGGGGAATTAAGTCCCCTCGAATCCTGAGGGTTCCTGGGGCCAACTACCCCACCAGGTATGTCCAGTAAGTGCCACAGAGTTGCATTGCAGAGAGGTGTAAAATGGGGCACGGCCTCGGACCACCTCTCTGCAACGCAGCTCTGTGGTGCTTACTGGAGGTACATGGTGGGCTAGTTGGACCCAGGGACTTTCAGGATTCAAGGGGACTTAATCCCCCAACTTAAAACGTGCCACGGGGTGCCTTTGCACAGTGGTGAAGGGAGGGGGCGGGGCCTGAGGTGACATGTGTGCAAACACGCCCTGTGGCGCATTTTAAGTTTGGTAATAAGTCCCCTTTAATCCTGAGGGTCCCTGGGGGCCAACTAGGCCACTAGGTACCTCCAGGAAGCGCCACAGGCCTGCGTTGCAGAGAGGTGGTCCAGGCCATGCCCCTTTTTACACCTCTGTGCAACGCAGCTCTGTGGCGCTTCCTGGAGGTACTTAGTGTGCTAGTTGGACCCCTGGGACCCTCAGGATTCAAGGGGACTTAATTTGCCAACTTAAAACGGCCACAGGGCGTGTTTACACAGTGGTGAAGGGAGGGGACGGGCCTGTGGTGACGTGTGCAAACACGCCCAGTGGCGCGCTTTAAGTTGGGGAATTAATTCCCCTTCAATCATGAGGGCCCTGGGGTCAACTAGCCCACCAGGTGCTTCCAGTAAGCGCCACTGCGCTGCGTTGCAGAGAGGTGGTCCAGGCCATGCCCCTTTTACACCTCTCTGCAACGCAACTCTGTGGCGCTTACTGGAAGTACCTGGTGGGCTAGTTGGACCCCAGGGACCCTTAGGATTCAAGGGGACTTTATCCCCAACTTAAAACGGCCAAAGGGCGTGTTTGCACACATGTAACCTCAGGCCCCCCTCCCTACACCAGTGTGCAAACGCGCCCCATGGCTCGCTTTAAGAGGTAGTTTTAATCCCCTGCCCTATTATGTACTAGGGAGTTACAGAGGAGGTCATGCTAATCACAGGGGTACCCCAACGCATAGTGTTCCCTAGTGTATGTAGCTGTTTTAACTGTATTCTAAGTGTCTTTTACCATAGCACTGGCTCTAGGCCTGGTTAGTCAGAGTCAGTTACCACCAGTACCCGTCTGGAAAAGGTGTGGGCACAGGATGATTTTGCAACAAGGCCTCTTTCTGCTCCTCTGTTGGTTCTTTCTGCACATGTCTTGCTTCTTCCTGCATTTTTCTTCGTCTTTGTGGACTTCTGTTTCTTTCTACATTTCTTTTGCTTCTTTCTGTGCGTTTTTTCTTCTTTCTTCACATGTCCTACTTCTGTAGGCATAGTTACACACTAGCATTTGAAAAACCTTTGAAATTCACTGAAAAAACCATAGGTTTCAGGCACGTTATAGTTAGAAATTAGCATTTAAAAACCTTAGAAATTCACTGAAAAAACCATAGGTTTTAGGGAAAGTTATAGTTAGTTGGACATTGCACTCGTACAAAACCCGTGAAATTCCCCCGTTATAGTTAGTTCAGCTAACTATAACTCGCGCCCCGCAATGCACTGCTGATGACGTCACATATTACATTACTCATGACATGGTCAGTGACATCACTGATGACATCACTGATGACATCTCAAATGACATCACTGATGACATCATCCATGTGATAATTTCATGCATCTTCTCACACCCTAACATAACTTTAGATACACCCACTCTAAATTACAGACTGCCATTCTCAAAACCATAGACACTCCAACACCAATAACTACATACCCACTCACTGATTCTTAGGTCTACACACACATCCACTCACTCACCCGTACAGTCACTCATACTTATGGTCACTCAGTACAGGACTATCATATGCACTCATACACCTATATAGACACTCACACACCGCCACTCATCCATAGAGGTACTCACAAACCTAGTCAGTCATAGAAATAATTATTCAAACTACCCTTTACTCACCTATACAGTTATACACACACCAGCTCACTTAGTCATACAAATACTAGCACATTCTTACGTTCTTATACAATCACTGATACAAGCAAACACTCATCCATGCAGCCACTCTCACAATCACACACTCTCACTTATAGAAATTTATATACTCTAACACACATATATACTGCCTTTTATATATGTAGTTACTTACACATGTACAAATAAGATATACATTCACTCACTAACACACCCATACACACACTCACCCACCCATACAGTCCATCACAGATGCACACTTCAAACCATGCACCCAGTGAATCACCCACTCACACATCTATGCACAGAGTCACACACACCCCACCCACACAAACACTCAGGCACCCATACAGATACTCAGACAACCAATCAATAACTCATATAGACACTTATGTAGTTATTCACAAACCCATGCAGTCACTTACACACCAACAGACAGACGGATACAGAGATTCACACAGTTTAGTCACTAACCCATGCATTCACTAACATATGTTTAACCACTCACTTATAGAGTCAGTCACGCACCTAGTAAAACATCCATTCAGACACTTATACACCCACTGATTCTTCAATACGCCTTTCCCTATATATATTAAACATATTTAAACTTTACAGAAACACACAGTCACTGGATGATGTCATCAGTGATGTCATCAGTGATGTCATTTGAGATGTCATCAGTGATGTCATCAGTGATGTCACTGACCATGTCATGAGTGATGTAATATGTGACGTCATCAGCAGTGCATTGCGGGGGCGCAAGTTATAGTTAGCTGAACTAACTATAACGGGGGAATTTCACGGGTTTTGTACGAGTGCAATGTCCAACTAACTATAACTTTCCCTAAAACCTATGGTTTTTTCAGTGAATTTCTAAGGTTTTTTAAATGCTAATTTCTAACTATAACGTGCCTGAAACCTATGGTTTTTTCAGTGAATATATATATATATATATATATATATATATATATATAAAAACAATATTTTTGGATGTTTTTAAGTATGTTAGTGTGAACGATTTAAAAAATATATATATTTTTGTACTTACCATTATACGTATAAGGACATGATATTTTTGCAATCAATATTTTTGACACAATATTTAGAGTATAGTTAGAGCTCGCAGGAAGAGTAATAGGGAAATGCAACATGAAGGTATACACTGCATTGTGCATGAAGACATTAGGTATGAGATCAAGCCTTTTTTCAGGGAAACGGTGTCTACTTGTCTGTCGAGGGGATGGAACTCTATCAATTGCAGATGAGGGAGTGCTTGTCTAAGGTGTTGGGGGGGAGTGTAGGTACCAGGGGTGGCAAAGAAACATTGGCAGGTTTCAGACATTACGTAAGGACATACACAAGGTTGATGATGTTGCTGTACGGGCGGATCAGCTCAGGGGGTGGCGGAGTTACAGATTTCATAGTCGTTTACAAGGCAACAAGTTAAGTGGAGCATAAGATGATTGCCCTGGAAGGGAAAAGGTTTGGTTGGGAGGCATAGTTGTTGAAATCAAAGGGGGTTGTGTGTAGGGAAAAGGGGAGGGACAGGTTGATGGTCTGGTACTTCCAAGTTTATGTGATGTGATGCGCACCGTTCTCTTTAAAGCAGCTTTTTTCACACATTCAAGTATCAGTAGTGTTTCCAATGCACTGCCTTACCGAATGGGGTCTTGGGGGGCAGGCGACCAAGGAGCCTTGTCCCCTTGGGTCTTTGGGTGAATGGAGCAGGCCAAGGTCAGCTCAATCAATCAATCAATCATGGATTTGTGAAGCGCACTACTCACCCGCGAGGGTCTCAAGGCGCTGGGGGGGAGGAGGGAATCGAGCAGCTCCGTCTCATCCGAAGAGCCAGGTCTTGAGGCTCTTCCTGAATGCTTGCAGTGTGGGGGTTTGTTTGATTCTGAGGGGGAGTTCGTTCCAGGTCTTGGCCGCACTGTAGGAGAAGGCTCTTCTTCCCGTTCTGGCTCTGCGGATGTGTGGGATTTCAGCCAGGGCAGGGTCAGCAGAGCGGACGTTTCGCTTGGGTGCGTAGAAGGAGATTCTTTCGTTGAGGTAATGGGGTCCGGTGTTGTGGAGGGATTTGTAGGCGTGAGTGAGCAGCTTGAAGGTCACTCTCTTTTCGACGGGGAGCCAGTGGAGGTCTCGTAGGTGCTGGGTGATGTGGTCTTGTCGTGGGATGCCGAGGACGAGTCGGCTGAGGGCAGGGACGTGCTCGTTAGGTGAGGAGGCAGGGTTTTGAGGATGCAAGTGAGCAGGGAGTTAGGGTGGGGGATCTCTTTGGGTAAGCACAAGCTGACCAGCAATAGTCTCTTAGTGGGCATGCGACTTTGCAGCCCCACCTACCCACCCTGTAAGCAAGGTTGTCTGAGGTTGGTTCAATTTCGGCTGTGTGGAGGAGATTTTGGAATGGAACAGATGCGTTTTTTCTGTTGTTAAATCTTTTGTAACATGAGTCATCACTTATTGAGCAGGTGCAGAAGGCAGGGATTAGACATTAGGTAAGGACACAAACAAGGTTGACTGCACTAATGCACGGCGGATCAGCTCAGCGGTGGGGGTTATAGAGAATATAGTCAAGTGGGGAGTACGTTATTGGTTCGGGAAGGGAATAAGGTGTGGCTAGGAGGCATGGTTCTTGGAATTAAAGGGGGCTGTGTTTAGGGAGAGGTGAAGGGACAGGTTGATGGTCAGGAAAAATGATGCATTTGTGAGGCTGTTATTATAATTTGTAAAGCATTTCTAAGATTGAGATGTGATGCGCGCCTGTCTCATTAAAGCGACTTTACCACAGAGTCAGGTGTCAGTAGTTATTGGAATGCACCATCTCACCTGATTGTGGGATTTGATAACCGATTACTGATGCGAACAGTCAAACACCTGAATGAGCCTGCAGAGGGATGCCGTCTACTGCAACCCAGACTTCAGACTGCGTCCTTGATGCCAAAATGGAAACACGATTTGAGATTCTAATGCATATGGGTCCTGAACAAAAACACCAACAAAGAAAGCAACAAACCCCCTGTAAGAAAAGTAAAAGCAGAAACGCCGTTCTGGCCCAAAAATAATAGAAAGACGCAAAACAGAGAAGGCCCAACAGCAGAGGGGCGCGAATAAGGAACATAAAAGGAGATGAGCAAAGAGCAACAAAAACACTCATCCCAACACATACTCAACATGCGCCCAGACAAGGCAAAGGAAACAAAAGCCTTCAACCTTTGGAAACTGGAATCCGCTTCAGGTCATGGAAGTCAGACCTACCGCAAGTCAACCACTTCCACATGTTAGTAGGGCACATTGCCCTGGCTCGTAAATGGAGACTCTGGATAGCCAGGTTAGAGAACTATATAAAGGCCATCTATTAAAAGATGAGGAAGTAAAAAGGTTGATGCTGCTGCTGCATCGAGCGAGTAGGGACATGCAGAAATGAATCACATCACTGCCAAACACGGGCACGACCCACCTCACCGCACGCGTAAGGCTCAAGACCTGCGTCGAACCCCTGTCAAAGCACAATTAGGCACGATTCCATCTAAGACAAGCAGCCCAGAAGAAAACAAGGATGTTTTCCAAGCAGAGCTGAGCCAGCAAGCCCACACTTTCCCCTGAAGCAGACGAAATCTGAGCCCAAGTCATACAATAAAGCAAGAGGGATCTAGAGAACCTTGCACTGCAGAACATATTGACCCTGGAACGGTCGCACGAGGTCTCAGAAGCGTGAGCTATGCACATAGATACAAACATTGCAAAAACAACAATCATGACAAATCCAGGAGAAGGGCTGGAGAAGATAGTCGCCAGGCCCATGAGCAAGGTAAACTGACACACAGCACCTCAGAGGGAACTCCTAGTGCCCAGTGAAAGGGTAAAAGAGCTCGTCGCGTGGCCGCCACGAGTGCTCCTGTCACGCTGAGTACTGATCAGTATGTTTTCAGAGGCTGATCCCTGATGAGACGTCCTGAGAGTGTTAGATATATGTATACAATCCAAGGGGGGGGGGTGAAATAGGGAAATGGGCGGGGCAAAGAAGGAAGAGGTAAAGATTCTGCAGTCTTCCATAGCTGAAGGCAAGTCTCAGCACTCACACAAATAATACTTGTAATGACGTCATCTGGTTTATATGTGGGTCTTGTCTGCTCCTTAATGTAAAGAGGTGTGAGACACAGTTGTCACAAGGATTCAATAACCCTTAATGTAAAGGGGTGGAGCCACAATTGTCACAAGGATTCAATAGACCTTAATGTAAAGGGGTGTGAGCCACAATTGTCACAAGGATTCAACAGCCCTTGATGTAATGGGGTCTGAGCCACAATTGTCACAAAGATTCAATAGCCCCTGATGTGAAGTGGGGCGAGCCACAATTCTCACAAGGATACAATAGCCCTTGATGTAAAGGGGTGCGAGCCACAAGTGTCACAAGGATTCAATAGCCCTTAATGTAAAGAGGTGCGAGCCATAATTGTCACAAGGATTCAATAGCCCTTAATGTAAAGAGGTGCAAGCCGCAGTTGTCACAAGGATTCAATAGCCCTTAATGTAAAGAGGTGCGAGTCACAATTGTCACAAGGATTCGATAGCCCTTAATGTAAAGAGGTGCGAGCCACATTTGTCACAAGGATTCAATAGCCCCTAATGTAAGGAGGTGCAAGCCACAATTGTCACAAGGATTTAATGGCCTTAATGTAAAGAGGTGCGAGCCACAATTGTCACGAGGATTCAATAGCCCCTAATGTAAAGAGGTGCAAGCCACAATTCTCACAAGGATTCAATGGCCCTAATGTAAAGAGGTGCGAGCCACAATTGTCACGAGGATTCAATAGCCCTTTATGTAAAGGGATGGAGCCACAATTGTCACAAGGATTCAATAGCCCTTAATGTAAAGTGGTGCGAGCCACAATTGTCACAAGGATTCAATAGCCCTTAATGTAAAGGGGTGCGAGTCACAATTGTCACAAGGATTTAATAGCCCTTAATGTAAAGGGGTGCGAGCCACAATTGTCACAAAGATTGATTCAATGGCCCCTGATGTAAAGGGGTGCGAGCCACAATTGTCACAAGGATACAATAGCCCTTGATGTAAAGGGGTACGCGCCACATTTGTCTCAAGGATTCAATAGCCCTTAATGTAAAGACGTGCAAGCCACATTTGTCACGAGGATTCAATAGCCCTTGATGCAAAGGGGTGGAGCCACAATTGTCACAAGAATTCAATAGCCCTTAATGTAAAGGGGTGCGAGCAACAATTGTCACAAGGATTCAATAGTCCTTAATGTAAAGAGGTGCGAAGCACAATTGTCACAAGGATTCAATAGCCCTTAATGTAAAGAGGTGCGAGCCACAATTGTCACAAGGATTCAATAGCCCCTAATGTAAAGAGGTGCGAGCCACAATTGTCACAAGGATTCAATGGCCTTAATGTAAAGCAGTGCGAGCCACAATTGTCATGAGGATTCAATAACCCTTGATGTAAAGGGGTGGAGCCACAATTGTCACAAGGATTCAATAGCCCTTAATGTAAAGGGGTGCGAGCCACAATTGTCACGAGGATTCAATAACCCTTGATGTAAAGGGGTGGAGCCACAATTGTCATGAGGATTCAATGGCCCCAATGTTAAAAGGTGCGAGCCACAATTCTCACAAGGATTCAATAGCCCTTAATGTAAAGGGGTGGAGCCATAATTGTCACGAGGATTCAATAACCCTTGATGTAAAGGGGTGGAGCCACAATTGTCATGAGGATTCAATGGCCCTAATGTAAAGCGGTGCAAGCCACAATTGTCATGAGGATTCAATAACCCTTGATGTAAAGGGGTGGAGCCACAATTGTCACAAGGATTCAATAGCCCTTAATGTAAAGAGGTGCGAGCCACAATTGTCACGAGGATTCAAAAACCCTTGATGTAAAGGGGTGGAGCCACAATTGTCATGAGGATTCAATTGCCCTAATGTAAAGCGGTGCAAGCCACAATTGTCATGAGGATTCAATAACCCTTGATGTAAAGGGGTGGAGCCACAATTGTCACAAGGATTCAATAGCCCTTAATGTAAAGGGGTGCGAGCCACAATTGTCACGAGGATTCAATAACCCTTGATGTAAAGGGGTGGAGCCACAATCGTCACGAGGATTCAATAGTCCTTAATGTGAAGAGGTGCGAGCCACAAATGTCATGAATATTCAATAGTCCTCTTGATGCAATATATTAGGAGAGAGTGTGACTTGCCAATTCTCTGGGGAAGTAGGCAATGATGAGCTCCAGGTGGCATTCTGATACCCCCAGGATTCTGAAGGAACCAGCTTGGTCAATGCCATCCGACGTGCTTGTGCCCACATTTTTCAGAATATTTGTACGCAATGAAGGAGGTGAGGTAATCGCAGACATTGCTGAAGAGGTGAGAATATTAAGTAACACTCGAAATTTGGCAAGATAGCTCAAAATAAGAACCAATGCGGTATGCCATGCCGGCGACTCGCTGAGCAGCAGCCACAATACACAGAAAATGAACATGACCCACCTCTTCAGTTTTCCCTCTACTTATAGGACCCCAGAAGCAGTGCATGTCCCTCCCTGCCTCTGCTGCCCCTGACCTGGAAGTACATGTCTCTGTCGTTCTCTGTATGTGTGCTCCAGCCTCCAGGAGCCAGAATTCCACATTGTCTATATTGCTGTGCAAACTTGATATTGCCCGCTGTTCTGACATAGCATGCTGTACCTCATTCTCCTCTCCTGCATCCCCCTCAGTGAAATACTGTCAGTGGTAAGTTCAATCACGTCACCAAGGTAGATACAGATTCAGAAAACAGGGCACCCTTCCTACGAAAGTACACCAAACACCCCATAAACTCAACACAATAGACAAGAAAGATAGCTAAGTCCTAATGGATACAGAGGCATTGGTAAATGTAATAACATAATAACCTGGATACAATTTCTGCCCATAAAAAAAGTAGAGTTTGGCAGACGGGTTACACATCCTATGGCAATTGTAATAAGGTTGATGGGTTATACAAGTGCCATAAGATGTGATGCACTTCTAATAATCCCTGATGGGATATCCAACAGGTTTGTTACAGAGTAACCCATCTACCTTATTCTAAATCAGGCCCTTTATCCCTGTCACCGGCAAATATGTTACCTAGACTGACAAAACTCTAATGCTATTCATCCTCCACTTTCGACCCCTCTGGCCAAATCTAAGGACACAATTGCCAAAACATCTACTAGAGCATGGGCATGAGTGGATTGACTCATCTTCTATGGTCAGCTTAGTACGTAACTGCCTAACACACGCATGCCAAGTGAACGTCAGTCGTGGGCAGCATCACGATTACAAGGCCGCATCAACATTGGGAAACTGTCTGGGTGACACCAGAGCTGAAATCTCTGAAATCTAACTAAAGGTCTTGGGAAATACACTAAAAGACCACAAACAACACCAAGCAAACTGAATCTTCAAAACCACTCTCAAATCTAAAAAGCGACAGTCACAAAGGCAAAATGGCCTCACTTACATATAATTTCCGAAGCAACATGCTCTACCAAGCAACTCCACAAGATCGTTATCTAGTTCATGAAGCCAGAATGCTCAACCTCAAGAAAACTTACCTACACACAAGAACTATGTAATGCCTTTTCGTGACACTTCACCCCCAAAGTCAAAGAAATGGAAAACTATTTTGAGGCTGAACCTAATGAGGATCTTCAGTTGAGTTCACATATCACCTCAACACAATCTACTTTCTTTCAACTCTCTATGGAGTATTGATTTTACCAATCTCATAAAAGCCTGGGGCACTATGACCTCTCTAGTTAACCCCAGTCTTGTCCATATATTCAAGGACATTCTTATCAACTGCTCATCTGCCACCCCATATCAGCTATCATCAACCATGGCTTGGAGTCTGGCCTATTCCCAGAAGATCTCAAAACAGAACAGCCTATAAAATCCAGGAACTTAACAAATCTAACTATTCCCAATCTGCAACGGTCCTTTCCTAGGCACACTGACTGAAAAGCAAGGCCTATGCAGAGACATCAGATCACATGGAATAGAAAAATATTCTTGTCAAACCCCAAACAGGATTCTGCCCAGCTAGGAGCATAGAATTGAAACTAACTGCAACAGGAGATAAGATTAAGAATAGAGTGAACTCCACTGACGTTGCAGTGCTTCTGCTGTTGGATCTTTCTGCTACCTATGATGCTGACCACAACCCCACCCTACTATGGATACTCAAATCTATAGGGATGCACAATGTCCTTCACGGGATACATTCCTTTCTAGAACGCATTCTATTTATACCTCACATCTACACACACCCTCCTCCCTTGGCTATTACTTCACTCCTCTTTAATGTGTACCATAGACCACTACTGAAGCCGAGCTTTTCCTTCAACCTGAACTGCTACAACTACTTGGGTGAAAGACCAATTAGAATAAAACTTCAAAGTCCATCGGAGTTAGATTTCTATGACTTCTCCTATGTCTGGTAGATGGATGCAAAATTAAATACCAAAAACTAAACCCATCAACATTTAAGTCATTAATATGTAATAAATGAGCACCTACCACCCATCCACAATCTGGCCAATAGAGGTTGTTCCATCTCCTGACCCACCACTGCAGGTAGCAACCTAGGCAGGATAACAGACACAAAACGCCCACTTATTGAAGTGAATCAGTTTACGAACAGATCCTTTTACAGGATGAGATCTATGTATTGAATCTTCCCTTACGATTCCTCCAAAAGATGCAAACCACTATTAACCTAGTATTCTCCCAGCTAGACTATGCCAAAGTTGTATACCTCTGGGCATCCCTTCAGGTGATTTGGAAGCTGCATAGAAACTCCTTCCCTAAGGTATGGAACTCAAACCCTGCTAGAATAATAGTAATTTGAGTAATTCCAGAGAACACTGAAAACCTGCCATTCCCATGTTTATAACTACTATGATATAATTGAACTGTAAATTGAATAGGCATCCACAGTCACCAACCCATCTATTCCTACACTATTTCTCAACACTTCATGCTTGTGCTCAGTAATGCAACGGCGCCATATTTTGAGCATGTCTCCAAGCCTCATACCCCTCACTCAGCACCGCCCACGTATGTCAGTCTACACCAACACACTTCTCAATCCTTCACTCCAAAAGGGCGCCCAGGATTATGATTCCAATGCAAGTTGGAGCACTTTGAGACCACGTCAGAGGCATGAAGCACTCTATAAAAATATTGTTCAATGCAATAGAATATGATGCAATCAATTCATGGCTAAAGTATTCATAACTGTGCAAGGATCAGGTATTCTCCTTAGCTGCCAAAGAACAGAGCACCTACAATTTATCCAATTCGGGATAAGTATTCAAAAATGCATGCTAGATGAGCTCTTGATCGAACTTGACAGCCTCTATGGCATCAGATATCTCAAAATTTAGATGATCAAACTCTATATTCCTGACACGATTTAACCAGTGGTCTTAAGCACTGCCCTACACATGAGACTGTAGGTTGAAGAAGAACCCGATTATATCAAAAAGACTAGCGAAAGTGAAAAGGTGACTGGACACACTTCGTGAATGTCGCCAATAGTAGTAGTCATCATGAAATCGAAACAACCAGATACTATGCGCCTCTGCATTGATATCCATTTACTAAACAAAGTAATTAAAAGGGCAAGAACCCACCCTTCTACCGTGGATGACCAGGTTACAGAGGTCAACAGCTCAAATTGCTCCTCCATAATTGACCAAAACTCAGGACACCACCAACTATTATTATCGTCTGATGCATGTGGCACTCCAAAAATATATGACACAACTTTGCCATATCTAGCATCGTTGAAATATTTGAAAACTACATTAGGGAAGACCTCACAGGTCTAGGAGATGTGATAAATGAGCACAATGATTGGCTGAGAGCTGTTTTGAAGGGGCCTAACCCTATATAAACCCTACACATTTAGCAATGTGAGTTCCAGAAATCAGAGATACGATTCTTTGAATATGGCTTCTCAGATGCAGGAGTAGCGCCCGATGCAAACAAACTCAAAGAACTACAAACTGTGTAAGAGGTCAAAAAGCTTGGGGAGAGGATGTGGTCTGAGGGCTAGATTGCCGACTTTGGAGCTGGGAAACCAAGGTTTGAGCCTCGGGGTCACGTCCACATCCTGTGATTCTGGGCAAAATCACTTAATCTCCCCGTGCCTACCAAAAAAATGAATGTGTCCTTGTGTAATGTAACCGGTGCTCATGTAAAGGGCTCCAATACCTTCGGGTCGAGTTCGCGCTATATAAATCTGCCAAAAAAAAGATTAAATACACGGCCAACTATTGCGTCTTGAATAGATATCTAACAACCATCAATGATCAGATGTGATAACTATGAAACGACACAGACTGGAAATGGAATGCAGAATAAAACCAAGCATTCCACAAGTCCAAGTTGCTCTATTGACATCAACCACTATGAGATACTTTGATCAGAACAAAGCAGACACAGTTGACACCAGACCCGCAGGGCTTTGAGCAATCATCTCAAAAGAACAAGAAAGTGATAAGGGGCCGTGGGCTTAAGCCTCTCTTTAATAGGTACATAGGAAAGGCACTTACACGTTGAAAAGGAATCCATAGCCATGCTCTGGGATTACTGGCCCTTTCTTCTTACTTCGTAGATTATTCCACATCACCAAGGATCTTGAACACCTAGCCACACAATTCCAAAGGGTCTTCATATAAACCTCTAGATAGCGCAGATTCTACAACTCCACTAATACTCTTATCACATTGCACATCATGGTGGGACTCAGCGCCTGGCTGATTACCTCTCAAGGAATCTTCGATCAACCGGTGACAAAGAAGAACCGGATGCCTATGAAAAAGAAGCCTTTGTAAGGATCATGAAGGAAGACTCTCACCGTCTCCCAATGTCCTTGGGAAAAGTAGAGCAGGAAGGAGCAAAAGATGAATGTCTCAAGCGAGCACTAGGGGCCACTTCTCAAAATGCCTGGAAGACATTGATGCTGGGCGTATCAGCGTGCACTTAGTAAGCGTGAGCCATATCTCTGCCCTAGGACAAGTGCGCCATGAACTGCAAGAATCCTCAGCCTGTCTGATGGTAAGGCCAGCCCACCTGGTACCTTATCAACTCTCATAGATGGGGCTCTGCAGTTGGCCAACACAGGACACCAATCAAATATGAAAACCAAACCCAGGATCAGCAGCAAACTCTGATCTCCTCTGCTGGGGTCCCAGTGCTTAGATTGAGGCTTGGATTGCTGGTGGGGCCCACTGGCACTTATTTTTGGGGACTGTCACTTATTTTTCCATATCAAACATTTACAGAGAACGAGAGAGAGAAAAGCACACAAAGAGAAAAGAAGAAGGGAGAGAAAGATGAAAAAACTGTCACAAAGGGAGAAAGCAGGATCCTGCAAGAGTGCGATGAAGGGACAGGGAGTGTCTGGTGGTGGATTAAAGAGGCGTGAGTTGGATGAAAGACTATGCAGCCTTGGTATTGGGTGTGCCAACATTTAATAGCACCAGAAGCGGGCTTCTGAGCAGAACTTTGAGCACCAGCACTCATTTCTGTACAAATTAAGTACTGGTGGGCCCCACTTAACTTGCTGCATGGGTAATCACCTTGTTTCTTGTTTGATTGGCGCAACCCTGCAGTGAAGTGCTGCAGCAAGAGCAGGAAGACATGAAGCAAGGGCGTTTTAAACACAACTAGGAGAATAAATGGGAAAATAAGACAGAAAAAAGACAGAGAGATGTGGAGAGTGGTTTTTTCTTCCTGGAAATGTCCTGAAAATGAGAGGAAAACTGGAATGCATTAGGAGTCTGTGGAATTATCATTTTCTTAGCAAAGTGTTACAAATGTTTTTCAAGCTTTCACCTTCTCAAAACTTCTCTGTCACTGTTTTCCATTTGTGCCCCTGGATGAGCTGAGTTGCGGTTAGCTTTCCTTTTACAGGTTGGCAGCGAGGACGGGCTTTGTGAAGCCTCAAGCTGGTTTTAATAAACTATCTTTGAGGAGATAGACATCTTTGTATTGATTTTATTGTGATTTAAATTGCACTCTTTTGTACTTCTATCAAAATGGTACTTTTGTGCTTTTTTTATGACGGTATTTGATTTCTTTGTATTTTATCCAATATTTCAACTTAGAAATAGACATTATGAACTAACAGTACAGATAGGGAAGACGTGTTTATCAATCATGCCTAAGATTTGTACAATGGCATAATTGATGCTTATTGCTGTATGTGATCATGATCATTCATGTCACACCTCTAGAAAATCTGAAGAATATGCTTTAAAAATATGGAGAAAGTCCGCTTCCCCTGTGACGATGGCCCATTGACTCCAATAGAAGCATTAGACGCGTTACACGAAGCACGTATTGAAAAGAAAGAACTGTAGTTTTCCTTCCCTATTCTGCATCACCAATAGAAAAGATTTCATAATCACCCTCTGTCTAATGTTGGCTTCATGGATTCCACATTGTTCCTCTGATGATGTCTGGTTAGGTTTTGATTTCCAAGATGTTCTTTTTTTGATGATGGCTAATTGAGCTTCAAATTTCACAATGTTGTTTTTTTTTAGATTCCCTGATTGTTTTCCAGATTCCACATTGCTCTTTTGATTGTTGATGTCTCGTTTTTGGTTTGGTTTTCCAGACTGTTATTTTCCTTGATGATGGTGATGGAGCAGGGTTTCGCAAAAATGAAACCTGCTCGGACCAAGTACCCTCATAATACATACTAACAGAAAGTAGATGTGATTAAAATCTAACATGCACCCACATAAACATATGGGAATTGCTTTGCGCTCGCCTGAATTAACACGTTAATGAATAATTGGTATTAATCTTGAGTTTTTGAAAATAAAGAAAGAAGTTGCACGAGTAGGCCACATGTACATCAGTGTTTTGCACATTGCATTCCGCTTCAAAAGGTTAATTATTAATGTCGCTTTTGCACTAAGCTTATGCTAGGTAACCATAATGGGGAAGTAGTGCAAGGTGGGTGGGGAACAGTGAGGGATTCATTATCAAACAATTAATATTTGTTCGTTTTCATTTACTTCAGCATGCTGAATGAAGTCTCCATTTTAGAAAAGTGACGTGAAAGGGAGGGGGAAGTTTCCTCGGAGCTAGTCTGCTCTGACATGAGACCAGCAAGTTGTGCTGAGCAATACGAAATGACATGAAGGAGTGAAGGCCAGAGCATCAGTTGTCTGCCAATTTCCGTACCCAAGCGTGAGACCGGGGACGTGCTCTGCGGAAATATGAACTGAATAAAGACGAATGTATTAAATGTATCGATATATGGGAAACGAATGAATAAAATAAAGTTTGGACCATGGGAACATTTTTGCACAATAAAGTTGTTGAATAAAATGCGAAGTCATAGTGGCATGATCATGCCACCCCTCAAAACCCACCAATCCCTGTTCGAATTGAATATGAAATGCAACATTTAGTGGGTTGGACCTGTCACTCTTAGGGTATATCTGGGGTACCTTTAGGGGCATGTTTTGAAGAGGCTTAGGCTGACACGAGAGAAGAGGGGAGATGCGTCGCTGTCCGTCGGGTTGCAGAGAGGCCTAGCTGTTACCATCCTGTCCTTTCCCCTGACCAACTTTTCTTGCGTTTCCTGAATACCTTTTGGGTATTTCCTACAGACCAATAGGTTTGTATCCAGCCTGTGTTGCTCTCAGCATTAACGTATTTGTCTCTGAATCTTCTGTCTCTCCACCTATCCACTCTGTCAACAAAATATTGATATGCATTGTTTTTAGATGAACCTGATGTCTCTTCATCTATCCTTCCGTTAGGTATTATATTGTTTGGCATAATCATTCTGCTGCACTCTTTTGTCTCTTACCCTATCCACTCCTTCATTGCACAATGTCGTTGTAGAAAGAGTCTGTGTAAATTGCATTATTTCTATGATTGTGTGGTTCGATGTTTGTAATTGTGACCTGATGCAGATGAGCATTCCCTTTGAATTTTGAGATAAACTCACTTATTAATCTTACAGAGAGTCTGTGATTAATTTGATAATGTTGGGTGGGTTAGTGTCTTATCATTACCATCAACTACTCAACTAATTGGTCCATCGATCAAATAGAGGAAGAGTTGATATCAATAAATGTTCTTTAAACAGATGTTTAGGAATTTATAAGAAATAAGAGATGAACGAAAAAAATTGACCCCAGCGCATCAGGGATACTGGGTGAATGTGTATGGGCCATTCAAGTGAATTGTAGAAGTATCGATCCCTGATCAATTATTGGTTTTGGCGCTGGATCAATGGCTAATTTGGTTTTTGATTTCAGGATGCTGCTTGCTTACTGATTTGAAAAAATCCCTTGTTTGATGATGAGATCACAGAAAGTCCCTTTGAAATGTAAAGTCTGTCCGTTTGTAGGCCACCGGCTGTTCCTTTGATTATTGGAACCAAGTCCAGTTTTAGATTCCACAATGTGAGTGTAGAGTCCAGAATGTTTCTCCATTTGATTATGCCTGTTATGTTTTAACTCCTGGAAGTTTGATGAAGTCTGGCTGGCATTAGATTCCACAATCTCCCTTTGTTTGAGGGTGTTTGGTTGGGCTTTAGATCTAGAATGAACCTTTGTTTGGGATTTGGATTCCAGAATTTCCCTCTGTTTGATGATGTGCTGTTTGAATTTACATTCCAGAATCCACCTGAGTTGGATGATGTCTGCTTGAGCTCTAGAATCCAGAATCCCCTTTGTTAGACGGTGCCTGGTTGGTTGTGTTTTCCATTTCAGAAAGCCCCCTTTGATGGACGGTGACTAATTGGATTCCAGAATACCCCTCTGTTTACTGATTTCTAGTTGTTTATAGGATGCTGTGATATCCCCTTCTTTCGTGATGATTGACATGGATTAAGGAATTACATAATAGTGAGAAAATAACCCTTTTTACATGGTCACCACTACCCCATTTTTAGTAGGCCTGGGCGGTGAACTTCACTCCGTTTGCGGAGTTTGCGGAGTTTTCTGCACTCCGCACTCCGCGGAGCTCGCGGAGTGCAGAAAACTCCGCTTCGCGATGTGCAGCAGAGTTTTTTTCCCGCTCGCGAACGGTAAGTTCGCGAGCGCGAGCTGCCGCTCGGGTAGAATTTCTACCAGAGCGGCAGGAATACCAGCAAAACTGTAGTTCGCATTGCACTCCGCCACTCGCTGAACTTCGCGGAGTTTTTTGTAACTTCGCGGACTTCCGCGTAGCAAAACTCCGCAAACTACGCCCAGGCTTAATTTTTAGCTGACTTTTGTTGCTAGTTTTTGGATTTTGCACACTTGAGCACTGCTGTCAGTGCCCAGTGTTTGTTCTCTGAACCCTCAACATGTAGAAATTGACTAATCCCTGATTTGCATGTTTAACTTGTATATAATTCCATAGTATATGGTGTAGAAACGGTGTCCCTTGCATGGAAAGTAAATGCCACCTGTAGACTGAAGCACCTATTGTGCTGTCCACCAGTGTGACAAAGGAAAACATAGCTTCAGGCCTACCATTATAGCCTGACTGCTGCAATGTAAAACCTGCAGTGCGACCTGTTAAAACAACCTTTTTTAAGAGGTAAAACCTCTATTTCAAATACTAGTAAGTCGCCCCTATGTAAGCCTTGTAGCCCACAAGATAGGGTTCATGGTATTTAGAAGTCAGACATTTAGAAAATAAATGTTATGATGTCCCTACAGTGGCAAGGCCCTAAAAGATATTTTCCCTTTGGGAGGCATAGATGTGATATGTAGAAACCTAGAATACAGATGAAAATACTAATACTGTATCTCGGGAATAAAAACAAGCTATAAAATAATTAAACCACTATTTTTATTAATCATTAAAAATACAATTCAATGGTAAAGTTAGATTTTTAATAAATGATAAGGAAAAGTAACTTTTAGAATGTTACCCTTTACCTGCCTGAACTGTCAAAAGACTAAATAGCATACCAACTCTCTGCCAACTTCCAGTCTATGCTCAAGCCCATGAATAGGTGGGAAAAGCTTTAAAATTCCTCCCAGGAGCAAACAATAGGCTGCTCTTAATGGGCAGAGATTATTCCTCTGAACTCCACAGAATATTCACAGTGGGGGCCGTGCCCAGCCTATTGACACCAGGCTGTTAAATCCTGCTTGACAGGTTTGTTAAGCCACATATAACTCTTGGGAGAGGGAGAGAACAGGATACCAAGACAATTATTGTGTATCTCCTGTCTGGCTGCTGAAGAATCCTGCTTTTGTCATGCCAGACTTCTGTTTCTGGGTTTGTTGTTGGTACAGTACCCGCTTCCAATTGGATTTTAGTGTTAGATTTGGGGGGCACTGGTGATTTTCCTAAGACACTCCTACACACATTCCAGCCCTCAGAGCCAAAGTTTGGCTTTCGCCATCTTGAAAATTCCCTGGCACATGTCATTTTGGGTCTATTTGCTGTAAGACGACCTGAAGTTACTGCAAAAATATGTAGGTCAGTGCCTAGGAACCTTTACTCCATTGGTAAATAAGGAACTAGGACTGTGTTAGGGTGCCCAGTACTCACAAGCTGGTGAGCCCTACAAAGCTGGACCCCCCCCCAGCCTACCTCAGAACACTGCTGGACTTCCGAAAGGATGTGAGGTGGACTGAACCTGCTGCGCTTGGCATATGTAACATGTGAGCAGGACCTGAGGAGGGTGGAGCCCCTTCCACTTGAAATCCAAGGACAGAAAGACCTTCAAGGATCATAAGGCTGATCCCCTGGCCAGCTGCAGGAACATACAAAAACTGGATAGGACATTCCTGTGAAGGATCTCAGCTGCCCTGTGGCAAGCGGACATGGACTGCACTTTGCTGTTGCCCTCTTCTTGGCTCCGAGAGAGCCTCTAAGCACTCTTCTTGAGGCCCTGGGACTTTAGAAGTGTGATCCTGTTTTCATTTGGGCACTAAAAGAAGTTTAGAAACTTTTTCAAAACATTTGCTCCAGAGCTTCAAGAGGACCAACTGCGAGAGGTATCCAACCAGCAGTTCCATGGAATCGAATAGAATTTCAGGTTTGTCACCCATGGAAAATATTTTTTCCTCAGAAAAATGACACAGTGTCTTTTCAGATTGGGACTTAGAAACTTTTTGAACTTTCCTACTTCAGACCATTGTAGGGCCAATATACTTGGTGCATTCGACCCGTGCTACACCGCGGCAGGCCTCAAATCATGCCTTGGTTCTGGTTTACCAGGGCCATTGGCCACAATTGGTGCTTTGCGCTTTTTGGTTCTATTTTTACTTAAGTCTTTAAAATTCACATGTCCGGTCCCCTTATTGGATTTTTGTTGTTTTGGTGTAATTTTGCTTATTAAAACTTTTGTCGATTTTTATAAATTGGAGTGGGATTTTTATTATGTTGTGTTTTTGGCTTTTTAACTGATTGGGTACTTCTAAATGCATTACACATGTTCCTTAAGTTAAGCCTGTCTGCTCTGTGCTCTAGCTATCAGGGGTTGAGCTCAGGTTTAAGATGATCCGGGGCTATGTCAATGCTTTTTGGCTTGGTCCAGAGTAGTTGCCAATAGAACAGGTTAAATACAAGTTTGAGTAAAATCTAGAAATGTAGCAAACAGTGGGATCTGTGTTTTTTGATGGTGAATGTGTGGATGATGTGACACAATCTGAAGATCCGGTCTTTGGTAGAAAAGCTGCCCCTGAAACTGCCCAGTAAAGGATCTTCAGCACATTCACTCAGATATTTATTTTTGCAATAATGTTCCTTCCATGTCAATTAGTTTAATAGACCAAGAGGAGCCTGGTTCAGATATGTTGTCCTTTTCTTGTGCACTCAAACTTGTTTTCCAGGATTCTGGGAAGCATCATGTGTTGGCAAAGAGAGTGAATGCCTCTGGTAGGGTCTGAGCCCATCAATTGTTGAAATATATGAAGCACTCCAGTGAAATAAAGTTTGGTCCTGGCTGTGGCTGTGTTTGCTTTATTCCTATGACTGCTTTGAAGACAATATCCGGGGTGTACCAATCGGTTAAGGCGTTTAGCTGCATCTTCGGGTGCTTGATGGGCGCACTCCTGATGGTGAGTCGAATCATCATCACCGAAGAATTGCACCAATGCTGCCATTTGTGTAGTTTTGAGAGTTTCCTGTGCCATTTCCAAACAACCTCCAGAACTGTTTAAAATCCTTGGTCCTAGATGCTTCTATGAGAAGGAGCCATTGTGACTTTTCAAAGTCTTATTTTTTGGATTTGGTTACGTTTTCGCACCCTGTTCTTATTTTTCACATCTGATGTGTCCTTTTGGCCTGGAGTATAGAGCAGTTTAGCTTTGCCTCTTTTGCATTAACATCAAACCAAGCCTTTTTGTTTTTCCCATGGCTCTTTTATGAAGTCTTCTTTGCAGAGACTTCCCGCATCAGCCATGGAGATATTTTTTTCATTTTGTTTGTCATATGTTCTGATGTAGAGAGCTGGGTTTGTTTTGTCATTTGATCCCTTTGAAAACCTTTCCAATTCATTCAGTGAAGGCCCTCTCGCATGAAGTCTGACAGTGAGGCCTTGTTGTTCAGGGGCCTGTGCAACTGAGTTCTGTTTTTAACTTCTAATTCCCTGGTAAACTATCGTTCTTGGAATGCGTCGTGTGCGCACAAAGAAACGCAGATGTCCGAGTCAGAAGGTTTTTTTGTTTACATTCTTTAGCTGTGCGGCATGGCTAAAACAATTAGCAAAGAAAATAGGTCCCAAAAGGGAGAGCTATTGGCTTTGTCAATGCTTGTTAATATCTAGTGATGTTTCTGACTTCAGAATGCCCCAAGTTTGCGTATGTCTAATTGTGTTTTACATTCCAGTTTGTGCTTGTGTTAGATACATGAGGTTGGGTTTTGGCCTGCATGGAGCCTCTTTGCTCGATGGTGTCTAGTTTTGAGGCTGTTTTTCGCTCACTGGCGGCCCATTCAATCAAATGTCTCTTCCGTGAGTGTTACTTCAAGTGGCATTTGCAAAGCACAGCACTGCCATTTACCGGGCTTCTTGGCGCTTTACAGCTTGAGCACGCCAGCGGGCTGTGCTCTCACACGGTCACGTGCCTGACCATCGGAAACAGAGGGACGCCCACGGGACAGTCGGTGCAACAATGCAGAGCCAATGTGGTATTTACTGGCCCCTGGTGCATATCTGTCCATCAGGAGCCGTGATCAGGACCAAATGTCCAGCGAGCAGGCGTGCCCAGCCAGAGCCTCTCCGAGTACAAACAACAGGCAATTAAAGCCAGCCACGCTAGATTTCCCTGCTTCACAATTACATGCAGATGTGTTACCGAAGAATGCTCTTAAATTCCACTCTGAACTCATTAGTGCATCACACATTGTGCGCGAGCCGCCTGATTGTGGCGCAAGGCGGGGCCTGTGCGTGCAAAGAGCCCTTTCCTGCAGCTTGTTTTGAAGTGAAGGCTTTGATATTCAGAATTACTGCAAAGCCGCAGCTCCCAGTGCCCAGGCTCCATCAGTCTCGGGTCATTAACCGCCATCAAAAAGCATTCTGAGGCACCGGCCTCCTCTCACTAGTAAAAGGCGGTCTAGCGCCATGAAAGTCACCAGACGGACATTAGCACGCTTACAGTATCCCTCCCCTGAAGTGAGACTGAGGGCTCTGTATCTAGCAGCACAGAAAGACCTGGGGTTTTCCCTGAGCTACATTGGACACAGGCGCCCCCCCCCCCCCGGAGTGAGAAAGAACAAGTTGTTGAGCGTATGTGAGTGAATGAGTGAGTGTTTAGCTCTGTGTCACTGAGTGTGTGAATCTGCAAGTGTTTAAGTGAATGAGCAAGCGTTGTGTGTGAGTGAACAAGTGTGTGAATGAACAGAAGTGTGAACAGGCGAATGTGTTTGAGTGAACATGTGAGTGAGCGTGAGTGGGAATGAGCGTGTCTTTTAGTGAATAAGAGAGCATATGAGTGAGTGAGCAAGTGATCAGCAAAAGTGTAGAGTGAGTGAGCAAGTATGTTTATAGTGAACAAATGTGTGAATGAGTGAGCAACTGTGTGTAAATAAGCGAGCATGTGAGTAATCAAGTGAGTGAATGAGTGAGCGAGTGAACAAGTGAGTAAGTGTATGTGTGAACAAGTAAATACACATGTGAGTGTGTTAACCTGAACATGTGTGTTTATAAACAAGAGGGAGTGAGTGAGCAAGTTAGTGAGCATGTGATGTGTGAGCTAGTATGTAAGTTAATATATGAATGAGTGAGCCAATGAGTGACAATGTGAGTGAATAAATGCCAGAACAGATAGTGAGTGAGTGAGCACGAGAAAGCACAAACAAGTGAGTTAGTGTTTAGTGAGCATGTGCTTACAATTGATTGCAAAAGGTATCAAGTATGTGTATGAGTTAGTGAAGGTGAGTCAGTGAGCATAGGAGTGAATGTGAGTGAGAGCATGGACATGAGTGAATGAGCGAACTTGTGAGTAAGTGAGTGAATGAGCAAACTTGTGAGTGAGTGAACAAGTGAAATAGTGAGCCAAGAAGAGAGATAGACATTACATGAGATAGTGGAAGAGAACTCTACAAACAGATTATTTTTTTAGATATGCCCTATGATGGGTGGAAGTCTTGCTGAGAAGTTTCGAAGGAATGTTTTCTATGTTTTATTTTTGGAGGCAGTTTGCACGGCACATGCACTTGTGTGGTATTTATATGGTTACACTTGTCCTATGCACACGCTGGTATTGTCAACATTAGTGTCTAATTATACATCTCATGACATAATCGCATATATGTAGTATGTACAACACAGTAAGATCAATTATTGTTATAGCTTTTTCAATAATTAGTAGTTGGGTGTTCTTCTGTCCCTTTATTTCAAACGAAATTGCCCAGCCAACACATGTTTCGTCGTGGGAAATATCCCAATCGACTTCTTCAGGGCTGACAAGCGAATGGACGATATCAATCCCGTTCTCCCCGCCGGTTCTACTTCTGTCCCGGCTGTTTGTGAGAATCCCTTTGTTTCTAATGTTACGATTATTCTCCCACGCTGCGGTGCTTCTATCACTTGGTAAGTGTAATACTTAGTGATCGAATCCGTAGTGTCCAGTAGCACTCCGTTCGTCTTAATCACTGCCACAGGTGGGTTTCTGAGCGAGTACGCCTCAAAACTTCATGCCGCTCCGTGCGTTTATCGGGTCACCAGAGCGGCATGAAGTTTTGAGGCATACTCACTCAGAAACCCACCTGTGGCAGTGATTAAGACGAACGGAGTGCTACTGGACACTACGGATTCGATCACTAAGTATTACACTTACCAAGTGATAGAAACACCGCAGCGTGGGAGAATAATCGTAACATTAGAAACGAAGGGATACTCACACACAGCCGGGACAGAAGTAGAACCGGCGGGGAGAACGGGATTGATATCGTCCATTTGCTTGTCAGCCCTGAAGAAGTCGATTGGGATATTTCCACTGACGAAACACGTGTTGGCTGGGCAATTCGCTTGAACTAAAGGGACAGAAGAACACCTAACGACTAATTATTGAAAAGCTAAAACAATAATTGATCTTACTGTGTTGTACATACTACATATATGCAATTATGTCATGAGATGTATAATTAGACACTAATGTTGACAATACCAGCGTGTGCATAGGACAAGTGTATAGTTATCAAGGAGAGAGAGAGGACTAGATAGCCAGTCCGTATCCCCAGGTTATTTATATGTAATCAAAGAGGACTGACTGAATGTGACTATTTTGAGACTCAGAACTGTATGAAGAAGAGAAGAAACATTTGGTTTCTTTATAAAGCCCTCACCCACCAACCTAGTTGGTGGCATGCTTCATCATCGGGCCCACCTAGTGACACCGAATGTGTCCCGGGTGTGCTACAACGCCTGTGATTACAGCGGAGCTGGTATATTTGCTGAGTGTGCTGTGAAAGTGGTGTGAATGTGAAAATTTAAAAGCTATTCAGTGGTCCCAGTGCCCAGAAGGGCATAGCATTTAATATCTGGGCCTCTGTTAGCGTTAAAAACAGAACAGTGGATGCTGGTGGAGCGAAGATTAGGCACTCCTACATCCAGGGTGTGGTCTACATGTTTCAGCCAGGTCTTTCATTAATACTGGCTTTCCTCAGGACCGAAAAGATATATGTGTAAGTGCATATAGCACTTATGTGAATGTGATTTAAAAATGTGTTGCACGCGCTAAGGTGCCTTATATGTGGGAGGGGATTCCCTCTC
The DNA here is from genome assembly GCA_963921515.1 of Calotriton arnoldi. Lineage (NCBI taxonomy): Eukaryota > Metazoa > Chordata > Amphibia > Caudata > Salamandridae > Calotriton > Calotriton arnoldi. The sequence continues at coordinate 1,321,848 of CAWUFW010002341.1, read as the reverse complement.
CGAGCAATACTGGACGTACAACACATAACAAACAAACATACAGAGGAGAGTATAAGCATATGAGCATAAGTCACAGGGATATATCTTTGCCGATAGTAAAGTGCATAGCTGGCGGAAAAAACACGGCAAAGGTGGAACCGTACTGGTGGTGCGGTTTAAAGTGAATTAATTCATTATGCGCTAAAACGTGTGGTGGACTAGGAGGCGGAAATACACATATGTGTAAAATGTGGTCACGCTCCAAATATAACCTCACGCTAGCGTTTTGTAGTATATGCCCCCGTAGAGAAATCCGGCAGAGATTCTGACCCTGTAATGATAAAGGGCAGGGCACAACGAGCCATGAGAAACCTGCGAGAGGAAAGCTTACCCGGTAATGGTGAGGTTTCAAGATTACTCACGCCTTTGTGGATCAGGACCTGTGGGAAACCTGTTCAGCAGTCGCGGATCTCCGTGAATGAAGTTCCTGGCCGAGATCGGTATATAAAGACCTTTTCGGCGTGCTCAGGTGTAACTAATTGAACCTGTGAGTAGCGTCCCTGAAAATGAAGGAAAAGGAAGAAGGACACGGGAGAAAAACAACACGCTCGCAGTGGGCGTTTGTATGGTAACAGTGCGCTGTGAGCCCTGTATTCGTCCCGGTCAAGAAGAAAGACTACATGCATGTAGTGAGCGTGTAGACATAATGAATATTCTCAATAGAATATAAGTGAAGTTGTAAATGGTTGCGCAATGTTCAGAAAGTGCTGATGCAAATGAAATGGGTATATTCCAAAGCGTGATCAATTAGGAACATTGAACCATATGGGAGCCTGACAGAGGAGGCGCAAAGGAAAGGCAATAGGTGTGCCAAATGGGAACTTAACAAAGGAGGCGCAAAAGGAAAGGCAAATAGGTGTGCCTAGACTGAGGTCCAATGACGATATTAACTTCTCAGGGAGCACCACGGGATGGAATCGTTCAATCCCTGGTGTTGTGTAGACAAACGATAAATCCATCGTTGTTCTTTAATCAGTAAGGTCTTTTCATTGTTATCTCGATTGAGATCGAATTGTTCGATCACTGTCCATGTCATATCATTGGGAGTATGACCATGTTGAAGGTAATGGTCAGTGAGTCTGCTGATGTTTTTTGCATCGGATAGTGCTGCGGTGCTCGACCACTCTGGTTCTCACTTTTCGCGTCGTCATTCCTATGTAGCGGAGGCCACATGGGCATGTGATCATGTAAACGACGTTAGTAGAGTTACAATTCGTGTGGTGTGATTGTGTCCAGACTTTACTAGGTTCCAGGTTAAGTGTCTTGGAATGTTTTGTAAGGTGGCACACACTACAATTATTACAAGGATAGTGTCCTGTAACATTAGGGAGGCCCCAAGCATTTCGGACGGAGTTGTTGACTGGTCTCTGCGGAAGCCTAGTGCGTGTGGACACTAATTGGTCTTTAAGATTGTTCGCACGTTTATAGGCAAAGAGGGGTTCTTCCCATTCTCTGGGGCCTGAATTTATAATCCGCCAGTTTTTGCGGATGATGCTGGAAACCTGGTTAGAAACCGTGTTGTACGTAGTGACACATGTCATGGGTGGCGCGCCAGGTTCCTTGGTTATTGTTTCAAGGATGGCCTCTCTGTTCTGGTTGCGTGCCCTCTTTTTTGATTTCTCAATGACTCGTGTTGGGTAGCCTCGTTCCTGTAATTTGGAAGCAAGGGCTGCTGATTGTTGTTTGTAATCTGTAATTTTGTTACAATTCCTGCGTATACGCAGGAATTGTCCGAAGGGAGGTTTTCCCTTAAGGATCTCGGATGAAAGCTGCTGAAATGTAATAAGGAATTTCGAGCAGTTGGTTTATAATAGGTTGTAGTCGTGAATGCTCCTTGCTCTGCTGTAATATTAAGATCAAGGAATGCCAAGGTAGTTGTACTTGATGTGCTAGTGAATCGAAGGTATGGATCACGCTCATTAAGCCAGATTAAGAATTGGCTCAAAGATTCAGTTGTGCCTTCCCAAATCATGAAAATATCATCTATGTAGCGACGACACACTTTGATGTTTACTGAATGTGGGTTTGTAGTTGATGATATATGTCTCTGTTCAAAATGGTGTACATAGAGGCCCGCTACACTGGGGGCAAAAATGCTCCCCATAGATGTTCCGTTGGTTTGTAGGTAGAAGTCGCCTTCATATTCAAAATAATTTTCCTTAAGCGCCAGTGTGGCACATTTGAGTATGAACTCTCTGGGGGTGTTATATGACCAAGGTGTTTGCTCCAATACATCGCGTAGTACTTGGAGTGTGGCATCCTGTGGTAAACTGGTATACAGACTCTCTATATCCAGTCCCACCATTAGTTGGGCCATGGGATTAAAATCCATATCTTTGATGATATTCAGAAGATGTTTTGTGTCCTTGATGTAGGTCGGTGTTTGTTGGACCAAGGGATTGAGAAAATGGTCACAGTATCTTGACAGTGGTTCTAGCTGCTCTATGTCATGATAGACAATTTTGTACCCCCGAACAAATCTGAAAGATCTGGTGATACCTCAGGAGACAGTAGCTCCATCTCCAGCGACTCCAGTAATGACTCATTCAAACAGCGAGGCAGAGGACGCCAACAACGGTGGCAACAACCCTGGCATGGTCCACGACAAGGACCCACCTATGGACCAACACCTTTTGGACAACCACAACATCAATACTTCAACTGGCCACAGATGTACCAGTTAGGCCCCCCTCCACCATTCTTCCAAGGCAATCCTAGGCCCCCTTTTTTAGGACAGGGCCGGAGGTCACGCGGCAGAAGAAGAAACAACCAATCAGTACACTGGGCAGAAGAGGAGAATCCTGTGAGCGCAAACACCCGCAACAGGACACGGGAACCACAACCCGGCACGAGCAAACAGTAACCAACGACTCGCCTCCCACTCTGGTATTTAACCTGTCCAGCACACCACTATCATCCAAGGACACTGCTGTTCTTGATAAGGGCCTATCCTTTGTCCCAACAACTAGATTGGACAAATTCAAACTACATGTGGAGCTTGCAGATTTCTTCAGAAAACTCAAACTGAAGGCCTTTTTGAAAAACTCAACACAACTGATGATAACCCCACGGGAGCAACAATGAGACGGGCTTGAAACCGAAGTCTAGCTTTGTACCCCCACCTATAAGTGTACCCGTGGAGATCACCACTTTCGAACAAGCTGTCTATCATGACATAGAGCAGCTTGAACCAGCTAGACCATTCAATAATCTTTCCGAAGAAGACCGGAAGATTATCAAAAACCTACAGGACAACCCCACCCTCGTCATCAAACCAGCAGACAAGGGTGGCGGCATTGTCCTACAAGACAAAAAGATTACGACAATGAATGTCGCAGATTGTTAAGTGACACACGCAACTACAAATTACTCAAACATGACCCCACCAAGACGTTACAAGCCACCATCAAAACTCTGGTGGATGCTGCTAGTGAAGCTTGTCATATAACCAAACAAGAGGCCGATTTCCTGTGCACGAAAAATGCCAGAGTTCCATATTTTTATACTGTCCCCAAGGTCCACAAAGGAACCTTGCCACCTCCTGGTAGGCCCATTGTCTCTGGGATTAATTCTCTCCTAGAACCACTGTCAAGATACTGTGACCATTTTCTCAATCCCTTGGTCCAACAAACACCGACCTACATCAAGGACACAAAACATCTTCTGAATATCATCAAAGATATGGATTTTAATCCCATGGCCCAACTAATGGTGGGACTGGATATAGAGAGTCTGTATACCAGTTTACCACAGGATGCCACACTCCAAGTACTACGCGATGTATTGGAGCAAACACCTTGGTCATATAACACCCCCAGAGAGTTCATACTCAAATGTGCCACACTGGCGCTTAAGGAAAATTATTTTGAATATGAAGGCGACTTCTACCTACAAACCAACGGAACATCTATGGGGAGCATTTTTGCCCCCAGTGTAGCGAGCCTCTATGTACACCATTTTGAACAGAGACATATATCATCAACTACAAACCCACATTCAGTAAACATCAAAGTGTGGCGTCGCTACATAGATGATATTTTCATGATTTGGGAAGGCACAACTGAATCTTTGAGCCAATTCTTAATCTGGCTTAATGAGCGTGATCCATACCTTCGATTCACTAGCACATCAAGTACAACTACCTTGGCATTCCTTGATCTTAATATTACAGCAGAGCAAGGAGCATTCACGACTACAACCTATTATAAACCAACTGCTCGAAATTCCTTATTACATTTCAGCAGCTTTCATCCGAGATCCTTAAGGGAAAACCTCCCTTTCGGACAATTCCTGCGTATACGCAGGAATTGTAACAAAATTACAGATTACAAACAACAATCAGCAGCCCTTGCTTCCAAATTACAGGAACGAGGCTACCCAACACGAGTCATTGAGAAATCAAAAGAGGGCACGCAACCAGAACAGAGAGGCCATCCTTGAAACAATAACCAAGGAACCTGGCGCGCCACCCATGACATGTGTCACTACGTACAACACGGTTTCTAACCAGGTTTCCAGCATCATCCGCAAAAACTGGCGGATTATAAATTCAGGCCCCAGAGAATGGGAAGAACCCCTCTTTGCCTATAAACGTGCGAACAATCTTAAAGACCAATTAGTGTCCACACGCACTAGGCTTCCGCAGAGACCAGTCAACAACTCCGTCCAAAATGCTTGGGGCCTCCCTAATGTTACAGGACACTATCCTTGTAATAATTGTAGTGTGTGCCACCTTACAAAACATTCCAAGACACTTAACCTGGAACCTAGTAAAGTCTGGACACAATCACACCACACGAATTGTAACTCTACTAACGTCGTTTACATGATCACATGCCCATGTGGCCTCCGCTACATAGGAATGACGACGCGAAAAGTGAGAACCAGAGTGGTCGAGCACCGCAGCACTATCCGATGCAAAAAAAACATCAGCAGACTCACTGACCATTACCTTCAACATGGTCATACTCCCAATGATATGACATGGACAGTGATCGAACAATTCGATCTCAATCGAGATAACAATGAAAAGACCTTACTGTTTAAAGAACAACGATGGATTTATCGTTTGTCTACACAACACCAGGGATTGAACGATTCCATCCCGTGGTGCTCCCTGAGAAGTTAATATCGTCATTGGACCTCAGTCTAGGCACACCTATTTGCCTTTCCTTTTGCGCCTCCTTTGTTAAGTTCCCATTTGGCACACCTATTGCCTTTCCTTTGCGCCTCCTCTGTCAGGCTCCCATATGGTTCAATGTTCCTAATTGATCACGCTTTGGAATATACCCATTTCATTTGCATCAGCACTTTCTGAACATTGCGCAACCATTTACAACTTCACTTATATTCTATTGAGAATATTCATTATGTCTACACGCTCACTACATGCATGTAGTCTTTCTTCTTGACCGGGACGAATACAGGGCTCACAGCGCACTGTTACCATACAAACGCCCACTGCGAGCGTGTTGTTTTTCTCCCGTGTCCTTCTTCCTTTTCCTTCATTTTCAGGGACGCTACTCACAGGTTCAATTAGTTACACCTGAGCACGCCGAAAAGGTCTTTATATACCGATCTCGGCCAGGAACTTCATTCACGGAGATCCGCGACAGCTGAACAGGTTTCCCACAGGTCCTGATCCACAAAGGCGTGAGTAATCTTGAAACCTCACCATTACCGGGTAAGCTTTCCTCTCGCAGGTTTCTCATGGCTCGTTGTGCCCTGCCCTTTATCATTACAGGGTCAGAATCTCTGCCGGATTTCTCTACGGGGGCATATACTACAAAACGCTAGCGTGAGGTTATATTTGGAGCGTGACCACATTTTACACATATGTGTATTTCCGCCTCCTAGTCCACCACACGTTTTAGCGCATAATGAATTAATTCACTTTAAACCGCACCACCAGTACGGTTCCACCTTTGCCGTGTTTTTCCGCCAGCTATGCACTTTACTATCGGCAAAGATATATCCCTGTGACTTATGCTCATATGCTTATACTCTCCTCTGTATGTTTGTTTGTTATGTGTTGTACGTCCAGTATTGCTCGGAGAGGGAATCCCCTCCCACATATAAGGCACCTTAGCGCGTGCAACACATTTTTAAATCACATTCACATAAGTGCTATATGCACTTACACATATATCTTTTCGGTCCTGAGGAAAGCCAGTATTAATGAAAGACCTGGCTGAAACATGTAGACCACACCCTGGATGTAGGAGTGCCTAATCTTCGCTCCACCAGCATCCACTGTTCTGTTTTTAACGCTAACAGAGGCCCAGATATTAAATGCTATGCCCTTCTGGGCACTGGGACCACTGAATAGCTTTTAAATTTTCACATTCACACCACTTTCACAGCACACTCAGCAAATATACCAGCTCCGCTGTAATCACAGGCGTTGTAGCACACCCGGGACACATTCGGTGTCACTAGGTGGGCCCGATGATGAAGCATGCCACCAACTAGGTTGGTGGGTGAGGGCTTTATAAAGAAACCAAATTCTGAGTCTCAAAATAGTCACATTCAGTCAGTCCTCTTTGATTACATATACATAGGACAAGTGTAACATTTCAATAGTGGACCGTGCAGACGGTCCAGTGGGAGGGTTCAGGGTGTGTATTTCCCTCACCTTTTGCACCGCATAGATAGTGAACACCAAATTACGCACACTCAGGAGGCGCCAGTTCCACACTTAACGCAAACCACCCCACTTTTTGTTTCACTGGTATTTATATGGCACAATCTAATTTGATAGGCAGTGAAGTGGAGAATGGGGATTGAGGCAAAAACACAGTGAATGTGTGATTGGATGGGTGTCTAGAAGGCAAAGTGGACTATTACTGCATCATGATGTGTCAGTCTTTAAAGAGGTGTGTCTTCACTGCTTTCCTTAATTGGAGCATGCTTAAGGCAGTCCTAATGGAGGCAGAGATGTTGTTCCCGATCTCAGGTGCATAGATGAAGAAGGCCCGTTGCTTCGTTTTCTCGTTTTTTGCACTTCTTTGTCTCCTGGGTGATTGTGTCCTGGATACGGGTGTGCCCAGAGCCACCGGAGATGGTGAGCTCCTCAACTAGCAAGGCAGGGGTGCAAGATGTGATGGTTGGTAGATGACGGGGCTGGTGTTGAAGATGATACAGTCCAGGCAGGGGAGTCAATAGAGTTCCTTCAGGATGGAGATACTGCAATTATATTTCTTCAGTCCCTTTATGAGATGTGCTGCTGCATGTCACATGTCATTAGTGTGAGGGCCAGTGCAAGACTTAGAGACCATGGAACAGGCCATTGCCACCATCCAGATGCAAGAGTACGATGGCTTGAACAGGAGAAATGGTTTTAGAGTTTTCACCATGCCGTTTTAGTTTTCTACTTGAGGATGAGATTGGTATCCATGGGGAATCTGAATCCAAGATACTTGACTTTGGTTGACACTGGGTGAAAGTGGGGTTTTGAATCCCTCTAGGTTCATGTTGTTAAGCTAGGTTTAAACTAATTCTTGCTTGTTCTTGGAGAATAGCAGAAGTGAGTTTCTGTGATGTTAAATTTGAGGTTGGTGCTGGACATCCTGGTCTGCAAGAGGTGTGAGCAGTGTTTGACACTTTGGAAGTGCCGAGCGAAGGAGACCTTTAATCTGGTTGTGTGTTATTGTCATATCAGTGAATCTATATGTTGTTTTATATGTGAATAGAGCCCCAAGAGGCCACAGGTAGAGGTTAAAGATGACAGGGGACAAGATGGCACCCTGGTGAACTCTTCACATGAATGGGACCTTCTGTGGCCTGTAGGTGCCATGGGAAACACACTGGTGATGGTTGAATAGGAAGGCGGGAACCAGTGACGTTTCCTGTGAATCCCATTGGAGACTTCAGGTGAAGGAAGTGAATGCTCAACACGTCTGAAGGCAGCTGAAAGGTCCAGTAATATCAAGAGGCAGGGACATCTGTATCTGTGGTCAGGAGGGCACCATCTATGATTTGTTTGTTAGCTGCCTCCATGATGCAGCATGATGCATTCTTATTATGCATGACAGAATGTTGATGCCACTAAAATATCAAAGTCAGAATATCATGAGTTTCAGTATTTCAACGAAAGGAATATCACTGATAAGTATATAGTTTTTCTATTCGTAACATTAATATCAACATTGTAAATATATATAAAACTTTAATATCAATGTGTACAATATAATTTTCTTGGTGTTTTTCGTCAAATGTATATATGTAGCTTTTAGAATTTGCCTTTATTTTTAAAAATGTGCTTGAATAATTGTTAAGCATACATATTTTTACATTATGGCTTTTAAGTAAATGTTTTTTATTTATTTAAATGTTTTAAGTTTTAGGATTTTATTATAATTTTAATTTTGTAAGTTTGGGGTGTTTTATTTGGTAAACTAGAGGAACAGAATAGGGTAAGTAATGATTTAACATTTTAGAATGTTATTTAATAATGTGGTTATTTAAAAAATGGGAATTTTCAGTTTACATTTTATTTGCAGGGATATATTTTTTATTGAGGTAAGGTAGTGTATAAATAAAAATAAAAAATGTTTTTAAATTGTACAAAATTTTTAATTAATAGCTATTTTTATTGTTTTTAAATAGCACTGGATTTTTTATTCTGATTGTTAGGATTTAGCAGGGTTTTTGATGGGTAGTGCGTTTGAATTAATGTATGTTTAAGTAATATTTAAATTTAATAGTATATAATGTTTTATTTATTTAAAAAAATTGTAGTTTTTAATGATGGAATATTTTTTCACCTTAGATGTATTAAATGTTAAGAAAAGAATAGCAATTTTAATGTAGACAAACTAGAATTGCTGAAATTAAAAATAATTAGATTTAAATACTGTTTCACATTTTATATTACTTGTGCATTAATTTTTTGTTTTAATTAATTATTTTCCACTTTTGTTTATTTTAAATGTAGATTAATTAATTACATTTTCTTCAGTTCAGAAATATTAGATATGTACTTCTTAATTTTTCATTAAAGAAAAAATATAATTATAGTTTAAATTAATATAGAACATTTATTCTTATTTAATTTTTGAAATAAGCTTTACAATCATTTTTAGTAATAATTTGTATTGTTAATTTGTAATATATTTCAACTAGATCTAGAAAAATAACATTATTTTATGTTTAATATTATCTGAGAAATTAAAATATATATTTTTATTTCAACAATGAATTGATAACATGTCCAAAATGTAATTATCATTAATATGTAATGTTTAATTTACATAATTCACATTTAGTTTGTAGTTGAGACAGTAATATTTAATGACATTAGAAAATATTTTGAGTAGACTGCTTTTTTTCTTTTATTTCAATGCCTCAGAGTGTACCACTTTCCCACTGTGGAAGTGGGAAAAGTTAAATTCAACCCCCTAGAGTCCAACACGTTCCCCACGGTGGAAAGGTTTGCAGTGAGAACAGTAAATTATATCCCACTTGAACCTAACACTCTCCCCAATATAGCTAAATTTAAACCTGAACCCCCAGAGTCCAACAATTTCCCCAATGTGGCAACATTTGCAGAGGGATTAGTAAATCTGAAATCTCCAGGATCCAACACTTTCCCCAAGTTTGCTAATTTTGGAGTTGGAATAGTGAAACAACACCCCTCTCCCAAAAGTCCAACACTTTTTCAATGCAGCAGGGAAAAGGGAGGGGTTGAAGCAATGAAAAGATCACACTTGCCAACAAAAATATTGGACAGATTATAGATATTTCTAATGGTGCAATGAACCTGAAGCACAGCCCCTCTATACTTCAAATGGAAAACAGCTTCCAAAACAAATTGATTATCAATGGTTCTGCACTCAAAATCTGTGATTGTGTCAAGTAAGAAGCATTTAAAGTTCAGCATAAGTTTTCATTCTATTCACAACAACAATGTTCATGGTGCATCGGCACGCGGCATATAATTAATTCATATGAGGAGAGTTTCTTTGTTCAGTCGTTCTTTATTTATTTTCTTCTTATAAACAGTGCGCCAGTGAATGATAAACACAGTAGCCAACGCGTTTCGTCCAACAAGGACTTCTTCAGGGCTACAAAAGATATATACAACACATAAGCAAATATTTACATTATATACATACATTTAAAACAATTCACATTTATATAATTAAAACACTTCAGACATTTTAAGAGATATTGTAATATTGGAGCAGACTCCAAAAACCCACAACTTAGACTCACATGTATTTATAATGGCACATATGAACAATAACAAGTTATAGCATCTATCTTTGTGGCAGTTTGATTACATATCCACAATTTTTCTTGTTATTCCAACTCCAAGAATCACAAATGACATTTAGTCTCTTTGATGTTTCAATGTGGTTAAGTTTGGAGTCGGAATAGATAATTTACATCCCCCTGAGTGCAACACTTACACTACTGTGGCTAAGTTTGGAGTGGGAATAGTAAATCTGCTGACCGACAGTGGTGGAAGTTTTTTTACTGTAAATATATTACATGTTAAGAAAAAATAAGAATGTAATATAGTAAAAATAGAATTAATGAATTTAAAAAAGAAATTACATTTAAATTGACCAATGTGAAGGAAGTGACCTCTTCATGAACAGTTGTATGTAGGGTAAAGAAGGTGTGCAGCAGAGACTTGCCAACTCATGTCTCATTGATTACCCAAAAGAGGCTGAATGTTTGCAGAAGCGTTATTACGGGGTGAAGGTTGTACTAAGTTGGTGTCAATCTCCTAAGGTGACTTTAGCGTCTGGCGGAAACGAGCTCTGCATGAGAAGTTGTGAATAGGAGTGAAGATTTTATGCATCTGTTACTTGCCCACCCATGTTTGCATGATTGCCCACAAGAGGCCCGCTATATGCAAAGTGTTCAGTAGAAAGTAAAGGCTGTGTGCAGGGGGGCTTAACCAGCTATGGGGATTTGGGTGTGTTGAGGGAGAGGACTTTCTTTGGAGGAGGTTGTGTACTGGGTGAAGACTGTTCGCAGTAGGTACTTTCCCATCAGTGTATGGTCCAATGCCCATGATGAGAGGTTGGCTATCCGCAAAGGTTTTGATACAGGGCAAAGGCTGTGCATAATGAGGACTTGGCCGGCTAAAGGCACTTGGGGGTCTGAAGGGAGCGGGTTCTCTATGAAGAGATGTTTCCGGGGTAAAGTCCTTGTGCAGCATGAGCTTGCTCATCACCCAAGTCTTGTTGATTGCCCACACGAGGTTAGGTATTCACACAGTGCTTGGTATAAGGCAACGACTGTGTGGTTCACATAGGGGGGCTTGTATGTCAGAAGGCTGATTTATGCCTTATATGAGTCTGTGCCATTTGGTATGTACTTTCATATTTGACATGCCAAACAGGTTTATACAGTAATTTGAACAGGATTAGGATGGATGATGTCATCAGTGATGTCATCAGTGGAGGTATTAATTATGTCGTTGAACATTTCATGAGTGATGTATTATGTGAGGTTATAAGCAGTGTATGGCAGAGGCTTAATTTATAGTTAGCTTGCTGAACAGTAACTGGCGAATGTCAGTGTTTTTTTTCTTGTTTAAAACGCAGTGGCGGCTGCTGAACTTTGGAAGTGGCCGGGCATAAAAAGACATAAGGTGAGTCTCTATCCTTCCTGCTCAAAGGGGACCCAGGAAGATAGGGAGATTGAAGACTGTTTCCTAAAAATGTAATGTTAATTGGCAATTATCAGCCCTAAATATAGAAAGACCGAAACGTCAGTTTTTCAGCAGTCAAAACCTCTTTCAGATAAAAAAACAATGAAAAAGGTGTAACATAATAAGTTCCTAGTAGTCAACACTGGCTAATAGTGTCTCATTGTTTTCTTCCAAGAGGTCGCCAAACCTCGAAGGATCCAGTACAGAGTGACGGCTGTGCGTAATAGGTGTCTGGAGGGAGTGGGCTCTCTGTGAGTGTCTGGATGGAGTGGGCCCTTGTGAAGATTTCTGTATAAAGTGATCTCTGTGCATTGTAGGGGCTTGGTCACCAGTGTCTCATTGATTGCTCACAAACATTGTCTAACCACAAAAGATCTGGTACAGAACAAAGGCTGTGCGTAGGAGGAACTTGGCCATCTAACGGGGCTTGAGAGTCTGGAGGGAGTGGGCTCTCTGTGAAGACTACTTTACAAATCGCAGACTGTGAGTTTTAAGGGACTTGGCCACCAATGTATCATTGATTGCTCACGAGAGGTCGCCTGACCTCAAAGGGTCCAGTCCAGAGTGAAGGATTACGTAGTAGGGGCTCGGTCACCTAATAAGGCTTGAGTATCTGGAGGAAGTGAGAGCTGCATGAAGACTTCTGTACAAAGTGAAAGCTGTGTGTTGCAGGGGCTTGGCCATCCACTTCTCATTTATGCGCATGAGAGGTCACCTAGCCACAAAGGGTCCACTACAGAGCAAAGGCTGTGTGTAGTAGGGGCTTGGCCACCTAAAGAGACTTGATTGCATGGAGAGAGTACGCTCTCCAGCAATTGTGCCCTCTGGAGCTAATTTTTTATTCCTTTTTCACAGTTCTGTGGAACTTCCACTGGAGCCAGTGCGGGACCACACAGGGGTCTGCGATGGGTCCTGCGGGAGTTCTACGGGACCCATGAATTAAATTATTTTACTTTTACATATTTTTTGGGCCCTTGGGGGGCAGTGAGGGGGACCCTCTAGGACCATATGGGGGCTGGATACTATCAATCCGAATCCTTATAACTTCATTTTTTTATATCTATATTTTGTTCACAAAGGCCACTTTTGAATTACAGTAAATTGGCAATTCCTTTTGCAGCCCCTTCTGTAATACGTGTTGCATAGGTGCATATTTTGTGCTTCAGAGTATCAAGGGTGTGTTTTCTAATTTGCGTAGGCTATGCCTTTTACTTTCAAGCCCCGGCAAATTACCGATATGTGTGCAGGAAGAGAGAGGCCTGTAGGAGGTGCACTAACTGAGCAGCACCTAATAATTTGCACAAAGTTAGTATATCCCAGGGAAGTGCTTAATTTGTGCCAGTGTTCTCCAGTGCTCGGCACCAGCACTTCATTTTAAACACCGGCACTTGTTTATGAGAGTACACCACATGGTGGCGCTCTGAGTCTATTTCTTTTCAGCACAGCATCAATATTTTGCAATACGTAGTATTAAAAAATGATAAAACTTACACTTCCAGGACGTCCCTACAGCCTGGGATGAACTGCAATAGTCCACAATGTCGCACTTGTTTAAGTGTAACAGTAAGTAGGAAATGCTGGCACTGCCATTTGGTAGCAGTGGTAGGAACTGTGGGTGGTGCAGTAGAAGCAGAATACCTTGAGCCCTAGCACTTACATTTTTACAAATTAAGCACTGCCCCAGGGGTGCCGTTTGAGGAGAGACGAGGCCTGTCCCAGGGGCCCTCAGGCATCCCTGCAGGGGCTACAGTCACACAGTGCACCTTTCTACAGGGGGCTATGGGTGGCCCTGCCCATTCCCACAAATAAGGCCAGGCTGTTGGCGTGAAAGATGGAGCAGTGGCTTGAAATGGCTGTTCTCGTTTCACGGCTGTGATCTCCCTAACTCAGGTACAATCTCTGAATCAGAGCATGCGCTGGGGAGATTACACATTCTTTTGGGTGGGCGCTATGGGTATGTGCCATGACGCAGACCAAGACCAGGCAGCCATGTTATGACACAGAGCATGGATTTCTTATTTTAGCCAAACTTCCTGAAGAAGCCTCTGAGATGTGTGAACAGTTTTAAAATGGTAACCATCCTGTCTTTAGAGCTGCTGCTTCAACATGGGGCTAGCCTGTTTGACAAGCCTGGTGTCTCACACTGCATTATAACAACATTCATTGGCAAAGCCAGTGGATCGTGGCAATGCCCAAGCTATTGGCATTGCCAATGTGAATGTCTTTTAGCCATGTTGTCTAGCAGCACATCTGCTGTTGCTCATGGCTGGAAGTCACTGAAAGCCCAGAATCACAGGATGTTGAGCCGACGCCGAGTCTCTTCACCCCCCATGTTGAGTTTATTGTCCTACCGCTCCTAACACAAAAAAGCGCTATGACGTGGCCTACGCTGGTCGGATCATAGCACATTTTCAGTGACTTTCAGCCATGTTGAGCAGCACAGATGCTGCTATACAACATGGCCAAAAGACATTCACATCGACAAGGCCAATAACTTGGGTACTGCCAAGATCTATTTAATTTGACAATGCTTGTTCGGTGTTGACGGGGTCTTGCTGTACAAATGTGGACTTTATAGTGAGAAACAGTTGAGCTTTGAAGTGAAACGAGGATGTGGCATAACAGAGAGATCTGCCAATAGGGAAACTGGGGAACCAGGTTCGAATCTCGGAGTCGGCTGAACAATGTGTGATTCTGGGAAATCACTCACGCTTGCTCCTGCCTACGACAACGAATGTGCCCTTGTGTAATGTAACTGGTGAGCACTTAAAACACTCCAATACCATTGGCTGGTGTTAGCACTATGGCAAGATGGACGACGGAACAAGCGCTCCAATACCATCGGATTGTGCCCCCAAAAAAAATAAACCAGTGCTGTTCGTGTTTTAACAAATTTTTAAGAAATGCATTTGTCTATGTACATGGGTATGCTTTTTAGTGGTATGTGTGTATGTGTACAAGGGAGACAGCCTGAAAACACAAGTACTCCTATGGAGTGCTTGAAAACAAAGAAAGAAAAATTGCTCCTCAAACCGGCAGCAGTGTAAGGAGACATACACTTGGTCCATGCGATATGGGAGGGCCAAACACAAGAAGAGGGCATGGCGCTCTCATGCTATGACGAATGGCATCAAGGAAAATTAATGTGACGCTGAAGTTTACCAATGGTAGGAGATGGGCGGCATGTAAGCCCAAAGATAAAACACAACACATCTCTTTGAGACAGTGCATGCGCTGTCTAGCTGATACCTGAAAACCCAGAACTGAAACACTGTAAACTAGCTGGAAAAAAGGCAGACAGGCTGGTTACTAATTTATCACTTATGGCGAGCTTATCACTTATGGTGATACTGTGTCACAAAGCGACACTACAAACCTCAGCTTTTCAAAAAATATTACATACTATTAAGAGCACAGAGTGAATGTTTCTGTGCTGGTGGCACTGGTAAGTATTCGTCCCACGTTCAGAAATACATTTCTGCAGCCGAAGTCCAAATCTACAATTAGATTTTTCATCAGGTGCAGCAGGCACAGGTAAGAGTGGTGGGGTGGGGATGGGGCGGGCGGGGTGGGGGGAGGTCGACAGATGACGGGATAGGTAAAATTAAATTTAAAATTAAATAAAACCACTTACCTTGCGCATGCCGCATCGCTGACTCAGCGATGCGGCGAGTGCAAGTTAAGTGTTTTTATTAATTTTTTAATTTAATTTTACCTATCCCCTCATCTGGTGACTCCCCCCCACCCCACCCCATCCCCACCCCACCGTTCTTACATGTGCCTGCCGCGCCTGTTTTTCATAACTCTTTCCAAGCAAGATACATTACAATGACTTCATGTTTTCTTTGCCAAAGATGGGCTGAGGTGAATTCACACCAGTGCCTGAAAGGGATGAGCTAATTACAAAATGCAAGTGCTACAGGATGAAATGTTGAATCTTCCAAAAGGAGAGGAAGAGGGAGTAAACCCAGGAAATGTGTTGTTTACAGTACAATGTGCATTTTGGCTTGACAAATGGGTCCACAAATGTTGCCAAACTCTTGAAGATGTAGTAATTTCACATAGGAGTGTGTCTATCCTGATTGCATCGCAAGCTAACAAGCACTCGGTGGACTTTTCTCAAGAGTCTGAAATGTCCTCCAGCAGTGAGCACATCTTGTGCTCATCTGTAAGCCTTGGAATAGTAATAATAATTATTTATATCTAGATCTTGAGACCACAGTGCTGTCTCTACATGCTGCAAAAGCAGGTGGTATTTAATTTGATTTTGCTCACTTTACTGACCTTGGAAAGTTGAGGCTGCCTTGTCAGGATTCAGACTCATGAATTGAAGATTAGTGAGTATCTCAGCAGTGAGCCTTAACTCACTAAGCCATCATGCTAGGTAAGCAGTGATTTTGTCAGTGTTCTTTTCCTCTTTCTGACATCATATAATGACGTGAGCATCACACAGGCCCAAATCTCATTGTTAACAGATCATGTCTGCTTCCCCTTTCCACGTCTGTCCATGCCTCCCTCTTTCTGTGGTTATAAGATGGCTGACTCCACTTGGTCATCAGCAGCCTGCGATGACTGTAGTCACTAGGCGCTACCCTTCCTACCTGTTCTAGCCATGCTGGTGGCCACAGCTAGGCCCCCAGTCTCCAAGCACAACATGGGTCCTGGCAGCCATAGAAGAGAAGTGTTAGGATTAGCTTTGGGCAGCTCGCAGTGGTGTAGCGGCGGCCCCTTGGGCCCTAGTGAAAGCATGGAAAGTGCGAGCCCTACCCCTGTTTTGTTAGCGAAACAATAGTAGTAATTAGGGCCAAGAGGACCACTCACACCCCAGGCCTTGGTGCCCCTTCACCTGCTTCACTGTTGCGAGCTTCATCCCTAGCAGCTATGTTAACAAGCATTAGTAAAGACAATAAGGGTGGCTTTTAAATGAATCTGCCTAGTCAGTCAATGGTGGGTCTAAGCATTCAATAAGTCATCATATATGCACCCTGTCACTCACCTCACACTCATGCATCCATTCATCCACCCCTGGCTCATTCTTCTATTCAACTCCTTGCAAAACCACATTAAGCTCACATATTGACTCAGCAACACAAGCAAGATAAATTAAAAGAACAAAAATAGAAGAAAACATACTGCCACCTAAAAATGGTAGGCACATGCTTGCAATAAGAAATAAAATTAAACATTGCAGCTGATGACTGTCTTGCAGTGGTACTGCACATGGTGTTGTTTTGAAATTCCAGCATGGCCACTGTCGTGTAGTTCCTATAGTACCCATGCAGGACTTGCGCGTTTGGATAACATAAACTGTGGGCTTGGTGGCAGACTGATTCTGTATGCCCCCACCGAGAAATGCTAGCCTGTTTGCATTTGCTAGCTCACAGTGCCACTAGTGTCTCCTCTTATCGGGGAGAGATTAGTTTCTGGCAACCTCAGAACATGACAACCCTGATCCCTCAAGATCGTGGAAACAATGTACTACTTTTCGCTCAGTCACTCGTGCTTGTTTAGTTTTATCTCAGAGGTACACAGAACAAACAGTCTGGGCGTTTCAATAAGGTTTTATTGAACAGTTGTTATTCTCATGTAAAGTATATGAGCTGAAACAACCATTAGACAGTAGCAGAGATATAGGATTAGCAGTACTATGAATATAAATGGATAGTACAGTTCTATCGTCTTGCACCACGCATGAATAAATACATGAATATAAAATGCATTGATAAAAGAGATTGCGTACTCCTACAATGCCTATCTAGCTGTACCTAAGTGTACCTAGCATGTGAGTAGGTGTGAAGCCAAGAATCCCTCTAGGATTTAGTCAAACCCCATTACCTGAAGCATGAATCTAGGAGCCCTTCTTGGTCTCGAGCTGGACACCCCGCAAGGGATGTTCAGACCACTGTCAGCTGGAGCGTCTGCATGCAGGAGCCTCAGCGTCTCTGGTCAGTGTGTCGGCCTGGAAGTCTCGGTTCCCTCTCACCACTGATAGCAAGAGGTGCTGTATTTATACAGAAAAGTATATAGAGTCCCTTTGTCCCTTGTTCTTGTGTTAGCCATTGTTGGGTATGAGGATGACGTATGAGATGAACCTTGTGCGTAGATATTAGGAAGGTGGTGCATAGCCCCTGCCTGGTTTCCAAGTAGCCTCATGAATATTTTATTCATGCAGTGTCAGTCTAAAGATGAAGTCATAGAACACTATTGTTCGGGAAAAACCCTCCTTCTGCACCCAGGTCTAGAACTAGGTAAAAGGTTCAGTCCATAAAAGGCGTTCAATCCTTAAAAGGCTCGTTAGTGTGTAATGTAGGGGAGGTGATGTAGGTGAAAGGGTATGATGTTACCCCGGGCCTGTATTAGGGTACCTATATGGAACATAACACCACCACGTTTAGAACTAATGTGTTGCCCATCTTGGAATGATAAAATAGGGCGGTGGCAAGAAGCAGCCTGTTAGAACTGTTTGGAGGAGCTGTAGTATGTTCTAAAAATAATGAAAATAAAAGGATGAGAAGGAAATAATTGAAAGGAAAAAATGGAAAACTGAAGGCACAGGAGTGCACTAATTTTCAGGTGGATGTGCATGTGATCAGAAGATGCTGTCACTCATAGGGCAATGGAGCCAATGTTTGAAGTGGCTGACCCATCGCCTCATGCTAATGTTACAATGGATGCAAGCACTCCAGCTATTAGCTCTGTTTCATTGGCTCTATTGCCCTGTGAGTCACAGAAGTTTTAATTTTCCTGTTCTCATTTCTTTCCTTCTGAAGGTTCTGGCAGACAAGTAAGCCTTGCAGATTTTCCGAAGAGATTCTATGAAGAATTATTACAGTGTAAATCTTCAGAGTAAGCAACACCAGAATCCTTGCCTACCAATGTAATTTGGAAAATGTGGTTAGAACACATACATGTCTGCAAGGTAAACACAGTCCTACCACAATCCACCCTTAAAGGCTTATTGGTTTTACCATATGCATTTCATAATAAATAAATGAGGCCTGTTGCCTTTGTTGTAACTTCTATAAAAACGGTCAGACATAACATCTGGCACAACTTTCCCCAATGAACTAGTCAGGCCTATACTCTTTGTCACTGTCGCTTGTCATCATCACAAACACAGACTTACTGTATTGAGAATGGGCTTTCCCACTAGGCATCCTTCGGGTACAAAGTAATAAAAATACATGTACAAAGAATTGACAGTTGTCAAAACAGTATAACATTCCCCCTAAGAGGGCCTGATAAGGATTATCACATTCTACATCTTCTGTCGCTATGGGTTGTTTGAGTAAGTCACCAAAACCCTTGCCTACCTTGGTAATCTGTGAGATTACATTTAACAAATTACCGGCCTACAGGCTTTGAATACAGTGTAATACCTACCCACTGTTAAAAGCGTGTTGCCTTTAACTCATGCCTTTCACAGTCAGTAAGGCCCAGTGACTTTCTCATAACTTGTCATAATTAATAGGTCAAACCTATGAATCTGACATAACTTTTCCTAATGAACCAATAAAACCTATGGCCTTTACCACCGGCGTGACACCATAACCAACAGAGGCCGACTGAAGTGTGCATATGTTAGCAACCATCATGCAGGGGTATAAAACTACAAATATGTATAAAATTACAGTTTGCAAAACAGTATACAACCCGTCTCAGAAGGGACTTACAAGGACTGTCACAATGAAAGTCTTCTGCCCCCTCTGTGCGCCACTGACAGCAAACACCCAAACTCTTGGCCACTATGGTAACCTGCGAGCTTCATGTGGCAAAATACTTGCCTACAGCGTGATAACAATCCATCGTTAAAGGCCTGTTGGCTTCAAAAATCTTTTTCACTATAAATAAGCCACGCCTACTACGTGTGTCTTAATGTTTCATAACAGAGATCAAGCCTATGGCTTCAGACATAACTTTTACCAGTGACATAATCAGGCCTGTACCCTTTATCATTGGCGTGTCACCATAACCAACAAAGGCCCACTGTATTGAGCAAAGGTTCCAGCAAGGCAACCAACAGGCGGAAGAAAAATACTAAATTAGAAATGTAAATAACATTACTGTTCAAAAGTCAAATACTAGGGAGCAGATTTATCATTGCTTCACGCAGCGCAACACAGCAAACCACCTTACTGCACTGCACTTCGTGAAAGGGCAGGAATGAGCCGTACTTACCATTATAAGGTGCATTCCTGTCCTTTCCTAGCACTAGCGCACTTTTGGCTGCCTATTGCCAATGCAGGCACCCTTGCGTCAAGGTGCAAGGGTGCGTGGTTTGTAGGCAGGATTGTTTGTTTTGCAATAAGTAGCACCTTCCTGCACAAAAACAATCTTCGGAGGCATTTTCCTCTTTTTATGTGCACTGCAGACGGCACTGATGCTCGATCCATTAGAAAAAGGAAGGAAGGCAGAGATTTGCACTGCCTTGCATTACTCTAAATTTATCAAGTCATGCAGGGACACACAAGGTGACCTTGCGTGAGTTGATGAATCTCAGTTAGGTTTTACGTCGCCATTGTGTCCTCATGCGTGGCGCATGGGTGATGCAAAACCTTCATAAATCTGGCTCTCGGTCTCTAAAGAGACCCTAGCAAAGATTGCCACAGTAATCTTCTATCCCCACGGTTTGTCAGAAGGGGCAACCAACACTCAAGCCCTTGTCTACTACAGTAAACAGTGAGATTCCATGTGACAAAATGCCTCTCTGCAGGCTTTAATGAAGGGTAATACAATCTATCTCTAAAGGCCTATTGACTTTAACACATCCTTTTCACAATACACAAGTCCTCTGGCGGGAACACTGCTGCTGCATGCAAAACCGGCCCCCAGTAACAAAAACTGCCCACATCGGTCAAAAAATGGCCCCCACCCTTCCGGCTCACCGGGGAAATGCCTGGTGCCTGCACCTGCCAGTCCGGCCCTGACTGATGTAAACCAACATTTTGGTGGAGCCACAATGTCTCTCTCCAGTACTCCTGAAGGCTCTTTTTTATCACATAAGCGAGTGTTTATATGAATTAATGGGTGAGTGAAGGAGTACAAGGTTGAATGAATAAATGAGTGAGTGCATGGCTGAATGGGTCAGTTGCTGCCTAACTGACTGAATAAATAGATGAATGTGTGTGTCAATGCATAGATGGATGAATGGCAGTGGCGGCTGGTGACATTTGAAAGTGGTGAGGCGTAAAATAATTGTCGTACTGCACTGCGGCGAGCGAGCGTAGCGAGCGAGCCCGAGCAACCTACGGGGAGTTCGGGGGGGATCTTCCCCCGAGAAAATTTTGAAAAAAGAGTGGACAAATGGTGCATTTTCAAGCAAATTTGCTTTGAATCAGCTATGTTTCTATTTATTTGCTGTGTACTCCAGGACTCCGATCAGCACTCTTAACAGACATAATGCAATCCTAGCAGCACATCCCAAATCGACTCTTGCATATAGAAAAGCCATCATTCATACTTCCTCCTGATTGGCTACAGGAGCCAAAAAAATCAGAATAGAAGATAGCTTGTAAAACACATAAGTCAGTCCACACTGGCCTACTGTCTTACCTGAAAAGGAAATTGTATCTCACAGGTGGTCAAAGAAATACAGAAATAGAAGTCACCTTAATTTAAAAACCCTAACAACAAGAAGAGCCAAAATATCAAAACAAACCGTCTCCTGCATATGAGTACATCTGACTGAAATCAGATCTGGCATTTCAGATGGATTTGAAAAAGCACTTCTTTAAACTGTATATTGCTGATTGACTGTCTATCCTTTCCAGTTTATATTTTCTTTCAATGCTTTTATGGTACACAAGTTCTGTGTACAGCGCTGCACTGTCCTCGTGGCTAGGTAGTGCAAATTATTAGATGGGCTACATTCTTGTGCCTGTGCTCACCCGTCTAAGCATGTGCTCATACATCTAAGCATGTGCTTCACATGTGTAAGCATGAGCTTCACGTAGGAGTGGCCAGCAAGATGGCCGAGGAGTGGCAGCACTAAACGTGGCTCTGGCCTACGCTTCACGGCCGCTGGCATCCTTCACCTGCCCCTGCGTGCACCACGGGCAGGTGCCAGCATAGACACAGTAGGTTTAGGGCTCCTCATACACCGAACGCCCAGCACCAGCAACTCCAAGCGCAGGGCCAAGTCTCAGACTGCCGCTGCTCCACCGGCCACGGGGGGGGGAAATGGGGGGTGTCCCTAGTCCCGATGATGTCTCCGGGCCCACAGCTGCTCTGTAGGTATGAAGGGTGGGCCCTTGTGCCCAGAAGTCGCCTCAAGGGGGGGGGCTTTTTCACTCAGCTCCTCCACTTCACACAGCTCCGCTCGGACGGTCCACGCCACATCTCACCCGGTCCTATCTCGCTAAAGGGGCAGCAGGAGCATCGGGCAGTGAGCCTCTGTAGGTGTGCAGCTCCGGTCCCACTCACCTCCCCAAGCGAAGGGCCGAGCCCACCCCACCTTTCCCGCTGCAGGGGGAATGGGGCGGAGAGTCCCCAGATGTCGCACCTCTCAATACGCTCACAGGGCTACCCAAGGTCATGACCAGCAGGCTCCAGCGGTGCGATGCAGGGCTGCAGGTGTCCCGGCGGTCGGCACCTCATGGAAGACACTGAGCCCAGCTCCCTAGGTCCTGTCTTTGCCGGTGTTCATCTCCACTCGGAGACTGGAGTCACCCATACCGCACTCAGGGTATGCCGCAGGAGCATCTCTCCCAGGGATTCGGATCATGTCCCAGGCCACTGCTGTCCTGCAGGCCTCCACCAGTCATGAACGGGCGGCCAATACTCTTCAGTTGCAGCAGACAGCGTGGTCCCCAGTTGTCATGGGGGGAGTCCTTAACACCACCTCCCCTCGTGCACCCCAATATGCTGACACGCTTCCAGGGGGTACGTTGGACGGCAGGATCTCGTCTTTGGGTTTAATTAAATTAAAATAAAATTTAAGGGGGGGGGAGGCGGGAGGGGTTTAAATAAATTAAAATAAATCTTACCTTCTCCAGGCCGCCTCAGCTCTTAGCCGGGTCCCGATTCGCGCTTTTTCTGCTGCTCTCCTCAACAGGAAGCAGTCACCGGGCAGCCTCCCTCCCCTCCCCAATCACAACGCTGCAATGGCAGCGTTGTGATTGGTGCGGTGCAGGCGCACAGCGCCCCAGCCGGGCGCCTAATGGGAGGCCCTTTTCTCTATGAAGGCTGCATGCAGCCTACATAGAGAAAAGGGAGAGTGCGCATGACTGCTTTGGTCGGCCCCAGGCCGACCAAAGCAGTCAGGGCCCACAACAGTGGGCAAGCCATTCCCCCCCTGCCCTCAAGCAGGATCGCCCACCCGCCCGCCCACAACCAGGCACTTCTGCTTTCTCGCAGTGCCAGAAGCAGAAACAACATAAAATGGTAGTTTACCATTTTATGTTTCTGCTTCTTGCACTGCGAGAAAGCAGTGAGGCGACGCCCCTACGGAGGAGCCGCCACTGATGAATGGGCTGTGATAATTCCATCCATTTGCGACAGAAGATAGGGTGCTGGTGGCGACTGCTGTTCCGTTGGTGGTAGGAAGCTATTCTCCCATACTGCCATTATTGATTCACTCACTCATCATGCACTCACCCATCCATATGCCCACACGTTCACCCATTCATCGGTCCACACTCTTATTCATGTATCATCCATTCTTCCATTCATTCACTCATCCATCCATTCATCATCTCACTGATTCATTCTCATATTCACCCACTCACCCATGCAAACAACCCCAAACAAACACACGTGCAATGAATAAGCAGTCTGAGATGTATAAAAATGCAGGCCTTTTGGCTTCGTCGTTGGGCATTTGTCCAATTATCTTTCTTCGTTTTTCAAACTCTTTGCTGGGTGTTTTGGTTCCCTTTTATATTCATGACGCTTGATAATCTGATCCAATTTTCCTCTCTTCGCTGCATAATCCTAAAAATGTCCCTCTTGTTTTATCTAATTGCCGATTATATCTAACACCTTTAGGCGTTGTATGTCTTTGATTGTATTGTTTTTTTTTCCGGAGTTTTATATAGCGCGAACTCGACCCGAAGGTATCATTAGAGCGCTTTACATGAGCACCGGTTGCGTTACACAAGGACACATTCATTTTTGTTAGGCACGGGGAGATTAAGTGATTTGCCCAGAATCACAGGATGTTGAGCACCCCTGCCGAGACTCGAACCCGTTTCCCCAGATTCGAGGTTAACCGCAAATATGAGTATAAGATAAATTATAGGACAACAGGTTTGCCCAAGTGAGAGCAGAACAGACCCCCGAGGATGCAGTGGCTTGGATTAGAAAATTTAGCAACACAGACATGGACATTTTGCAGCACACATTTACATTTTTTGCTGCATTTTTGTGGCATGTTATTTTATTGACTATCATTACCTTTTGCATACTTCTGTTTTTTGATTTATGTTTATTTTTCATTCCGTGAATTTTTGCATCAGCCCAATGCACCAGTTCATCGCAGTGGACTCTCCACATTGGCCGCGGCTAGTATGGTGACAAGTAGCTCCTGGGGCATCTTGGTAATCTCCCTCAACGAATGCAGAGGTCCAGCTGCATGGGCTGTGTTGCGAACTGAGGAGAAAAAGTAGTAGTTGATACGCTTACTTTTAGATATCAGCCCAGTAATGGATTTACTAAGGTTCATTAAAGGAAATTTCACAGAGGAATATGTTGGTAGACATGCATCCTGTGACATCACTTCTCTGCAGGTGTCAGAACATACTGCTGTCTAATGCTAATAAACTAAACTGCTAACTGACCTATGTGATCTCAGAGCTGTATCTCTCTAGGCAGCCATCTTGGGTGGAGCTCTGCCACTGCACCTTCATCTAGAGTACCACCTAGTTTGTTTCACTGACTGTATAAGATATTCTGCACCCAATGAAAAGCACTCTGTCGTCTGATGGACAGGAGGTAAATGGAAGGATGAGTGGATATAAAAAAACACCCACCAGCAATTGTAAGATTGTGACATGAACTACAATGCGATCACTGTGAGCGGCAGCAAAACCAAAACCGAGAGAGTGGGCTGGGAGACAGCAAATGGGGAAAAATCTAGAAGAAAACTTGGAGGCCTAGCAGCATCTCCAAGGGAGTGCTTGGGGTGAACTTTTTAACAAGGAAGCTATACATAGAACTAATCTGTCATTATACATGGGCGCATAGTCAGCTCATACTCGAGACGAGTAACTATATTGGAGGGACAAATATATTTTATATGGTTTCACTACCCAGAAGCATTTGGAAGCAGTACTTTGTGGACACTGAAAGCCCATAATTTACAACAAGCATTGGGAAAACCAATAGGTCTCACCTTAGTGACCTATTGGTTTTGCCAATGCTTTTTGGAGATGTTCTACAGGTTTAGAGTTTCCCCAATGCTGTGCAGCATCAAAAAGAAAATGGCTCGTTGAAGCGGCTGCTACTGGCGGTCGGATCATTCCATGGGCGCGTACATGTCTGAAGATGTTTGTGCGAGCATGATTCAGAATACACACCAGCGGAATGAGAGGGCACCTTTTGATTTCATTTTTTATTTACTAATTCAAGATGGAGGATGCCATTTAGATTGGCAAACAAAAATTAATATTTTTTTGGTGCAAACTCATACATTACAAAAAAAGGATCAGCTGGATGGGGGATGACAGAGGAACGATGTTGGGAGCTTGTGGGGGTGAGGAAGGGAAAACTATCACACAAGGTAGAGAGTAACTCAGGGTTGAGGGAGAAGCATACATGGTGAGAAGTACAATGTAGGGGGCCAGGTTGAGAAGAAGAGCTACTTATTATGAGCTAATGACCACCTAGCCTCTTCTTCAGTGATGCAGACAGGGAGGCTGATATGTTGTGCGGAGCAATAAGACCTACAGGCTACCCACACGGGATCTGTGCTACCCCAACACACATCCCTATGATAGTGAGTCAAGTTTTTCAGCCTGAATTCTAAGTATCTAAAATCTTTCTAACCAATGACCATGCGCATCATGGTTGTTAGTAATAAAAAGAAGTCGCTGTAGCAAAGAAATACATATTAGCACTGAATTCATCGTAAAGTTTGATGAAAACATCCTTCTTCTCACCTCCCAAACAACGAGGAGAGAATTCGAAGGAAAAACACAGGAAACAGACTGAAATTTGCTAGGTATAAAATACAGGATCCATCACACAGACACACACAGAAGGCCTGAAGTTCTACACCAACAGCCTCCAAACCCCATCGGATGCAAGTCACTCGAAAATGTATTAAGGTGGACGAACAAGTCGTTCAATCCAGATGCACTGAAATTGCAGGCTTTATGAACTCACATAATATGGACATCTTATTTATAACATAATTTTGGGGGCGAAAAAATCTTCACCTTTATTCGATCCCAGTAACTAACATGTTCTCCATCATTAACCAGCTGAGAATCAACAAACATAGCGGTGTGCCACCCTTCATCCACGGAAATACCTGTTGCATTCACCAAGACAAGACCTCTACTACCATTCACTCCAATGCAGATGGTGGTCCAGCTCTCTAATAAAATTGTCCATATTCACAGAGTGTTAACTACCAAGAAAAGCTACTTCATCTCTCAAATTTTGCAGTTTCAACAATCTTCTACCGAAACCACAAAAAGACACAATCAATGAGAGCACTCTGAAAATACAACCAAAAATAACCTTAACCTGCACGAGAGGACATCTTCTCAGAAGCATATACACTCTCCTGTGTTGAAGACTCTGTTGTCCTAATTTGATCCAAAATCAAGACATTATAAGCCAATCTGATCTCACTCAAATTGAGAACCAAAAACCTCAAGCCCAAAAACCCTACAGCCAACAAAACCCTGATGCTCCTAGATTGTTATTAAAAGTAAAAGGTCACTAAGAAATCATGAGTCTGGTGATAGCACTCACAAGATCCTGGCAATTTAACCAGCCGCAAAATACAGAGAAAAAAAATCATAAAACTTGGTCCTAACCAGAAAGGCCCAGTACTCCAGGTTCCGTATCGCAAATGCCACCAACCGACGATGGGCTTTTCTCGTCTCAGTTAAACAGTAATCCACCTACTCCTCACTCGCCACACATAATCTACAAGAGTGATAGAGTGGAGAATTAGATGTTGTCGCTTAAAATGTGTACTTACAATTGTAATCAATGTAACTTGTTTTAGGTCTCATTAATAAATGCGATTCAACAATGTGTTAATAACGATAATTGGTTTCTTAGGTTAATGACCTAAATATAAAGATGTGTATTAATGTAGTCGGCTGATGTATTTGTTAGCCTACATTATATGGTGAATTTATTAACTTAGCTTGAGTCATAGGCCTTGATTTGTACTACACTTGGAGTGTCTTCATTTATGACGGGAAGGTTCAAACTCTTATGTGAAATTTGCAGAATGTTTCTGTCTCACGTTTGCATAGCAGTTGGACAACGTACTAGAGAAGAGTAGGGGTATTGTTTCATTAGACAAGGTTGCGGAATGAAGGAGTTACAGATAACTTGGTTGCAGTAGATAAGGTGGCGGGAGGTGTTTTCACACGGGAGACGGAGAGAAGACCAAGGACGAGCTGTTAGAGAGGGGCGTGTACGTGGAGAAGGCCGTGAAGGGAGTCGACGTCATGGAAAAGTTTGTGGCTGAGCCCATTGAGCAGCCTATGAGAAGAAAAGCATTATGGGACATTCGATGAATACAACTTTATGTATATGATGTCTTGTAGAGAGAGATAGTTACCCCATTCCCGCTTGACCTCCTGACAGAGAGCACCTGCACTATGTGCACCATGTGCTTTCTTTCCTGTGCTTGTGGCTTCATGCCTCAGACCCATCTTATGGCAAAGTGACGTCTTAGGAGGGCTTTGCCCACTGACACCTTTTTCTTCTTTCCGTCTCTGATGCCCTCTGCTTGCGCCTTAATTTAGGGATGCCACTTTAGAGCTAGAATAGGGATAGTTAGAATTAAATATTGCACACAGAAGAAGTGCCGATGCAAGGAGACTTGAACCCTTGCTTCCTCATCTCATGCGTAATTGTAATTGAGCTTCTCGTTCTTTTCATGCTCCATTGAGTGAACCTCCTCAGGAGGTTTGGCGTTCTTTTATTTCCTTCATATTTCTATACCCTCATGCTAAGGTTTGTGTATGTTCGACTATTTTTGTATTTGTAATAAAACTGACTCACCTTCGACTGGTTGTCAATTTGGGTCTTATGTAACCATTTGTGTTATATTGCATGTCCATTGATTTATGAGTTTATCTTCCCTCTACGCATTCATGCTGCTAAAAAGAACCATCGAGGATCCGTCATTGGATTGAATTGAAAAGGTGAGACCAGGCTCCTTCAGTCAATTTAAAGCCTTTCATAGCGCCACAGTGGAACATCAACACAGGTTTTTCTGGACCTGGTACATCACCCATCTCAACACCTGCTGCAGAGCCTCACAGAAAGTCACGGTGAATTCAAGGTTCTCTGGCCAGAATCCAGAGGTCAATTAACCAGTGTGCCACCTCCATTTGGCTCAGTGAGTTGACCCCTTGCTGCTGGAGTCATGTCACATGTTCATATCCTACCAGGGCAGACTCAGCCTTGCATTTTTCCAGTTGTCTGTTGTGGAACAAAGTATGGTCTGTGGATGGTTGTTTGGCCTCCCAACATTAGCCGTATAGTTGCAGCTTTGCTGGTAATTTAATCGAGTCAGATAAACAAAATGCTAAGATGCACAGCTTCTGAAATGGTTTTATTGAGATTCTCAGCGAGGGATCCATTATGGGTTTAATTTGGAGACTAACGAGCTCTAAACTTCAGGGTATACGTGTACCCAATTCTTCTAAAGAGATGTTATGGGACAGACTTGAGATGAAAAGCTTTAAAGGAGATTTTTATTACTTTGCCACAAAAAAATCCAACCAAGCGCTTCCATCATATTCCCCAGGACTGGTCCAGTCTTCTTCACACGCGCCTCAGACAATTATTACAGATCATAAATGCATCCGCTTCAGTTTTTGCTTTGTTAAATTTACAGAACAAAAACTGAAACATTTATCCCAGTTACCTAGGAATATGAGTAGCTAGAAACAACTCCGACATTATTGCTAAGGTTTAAATCATTGATCTTCCTGGATGTCCCTGAAGTTGAATTTTATGGTCAGCCTAATTGTAAGACAGCATCTGGGACATTATTTTAAATGTTTATTATTACTGTATCTTAGGCTCTTTTTATGATGTCCCTGGTGATGTTTTGTGTTTTTTTTATTGTAATGATTTGAAGGACCTTGAACCTTAAGGGTGCCATTAAACTCTGCACTAGTAACACCTGTTCCTTACAGCGCTTAGAACCGACAGAAGAGCAGTCTGGCACCACATGTAGAAACAAGGTATCACTGTTAAATATCCAGTCCCCAGTCACCAGGCAGGATGCGCCTCTGCAGGCTCCTCCCCATGGGGGGAGGGGCAGCACAGCAGCAAATGGTCACTGAGCTGTGGATTGAAAAGCCATCAGTGAAACATCCAAAGTGTGGCTGAGATGCTGATGGGAGAAGGGACCTGGGCTCCCAGGCAACCAAGATGTCTTATGCTAGTCATTGACATAGGGCAGGTCTCTGGACTTAATATAGCCTCATAGCTCGCCACAGCGGACTATAGTGGCCATTAAAGGCCCGCTGCAGCGTTAAAGCCCCGAGCCGAAGGCAAGGGCCTTTAACAAGGGAGCATGCCTTTAATGGCCGGTATAGCCCATCAGGGCAGAATGTTCTAATTAGTAAAACAAAGGAATCACAGAGCCCAAGGGGGTTAAAATCCCTTCGGGCTCCATGAGGCCTTTGTTCACAGCTGTTGCTGTGAAAGACAAACATTGGAATGTTAGAGCTCCGGGCTTTTATCAGCCATTAGAAGCCCGGAGCACTCCATTATCTTCAACGGAGCGCTCAATATTCCAATGTTCTAATGTGGATTGTAACCCAAAAACCGAACATGAATGAACTCCTTCTCAGTCCGGGGTGCTGTACCCAAGGCGCCTCCAAGCACAGGAAGGCAGAATCTACCTAATTCTGATGCAGAAAGCACCATCTCGTGCCACTTCGAAGGGCATCACTTGCACAGCACACAGCACACAGCCACTATGAGCCAAAGATAGTCACCACGGGGAATAATCATGAACCTTTAACAATTTTGTTTCCTCCAGCGGTCAGACCTAAATTTACAAGAATAGACCTCAAATAATCATCAATTCACCTTGACTTGTTTTGAGATTTTAAAAACAATATTAACAAAACTTCCAATTTTAGTATATAATTCATTAGTTTCTCCTCTCATTACTTAGCATTGTTCATCTTGTCCTGTACTCTCACCATGTGTAATAAAGAAATACTATTTATTAATACCCCACGATGGCCTACTAACACTGGGAAAGAAAGTACGAAATGATAAAAAGTTTCAGGATCTAATCCATGTAATTGGCATTTCTCAGTTTTTCTAGGGCTGTTAGAGAAACAACCTCTTAAGCAACCCCAAATAGGAACATAACGTAGCCAAAGTCGCAAGCATTTTCTTATAATGTGAGGCTTCATAAAATATGTGCGGTAGCACATACAATCATGTCTGGTGTTCTTGTCACAAAGCTTAAATTGCTCACCTGTGTGCTCACAGGAACTTTAAAGCTTTCTTAATTGTGTTAGCAGCCTCCCACACTTTATTAGGTTTATGCCTTTGTATGATATTCCACATGGTGAGGCAGTAAGAAGAGAACAGGAAGCATTCTTAATAAGTTCCTCTCACAACAACGCCTTTATATTTGTAGCCCCATTAACTGCCCTCTTCGAACTGAAGAAAGATCAATGAGATTAAGTCCACGTCACTAAATTCTAAGCCTATGACTGGATGAGGAGTACCCGTTCTCAACTTCAAGATGTCTCTCAATATATTCAGTTCCGAATTGCCGTAGCCCAGTGCAGAATTATCTTTTGTTCTGAACACTCTGGGCCTGACTCACAAAGGTAATTTACACTTTTGAGTAAGTTTGCACCTTGGAGTTTGCTTGCCGGGCTGGTGGTGATCCAGCGTGGCTAATATAAATTTCTCCTCAGGACACGAATCCAGGTAAATCATTCACAATCTATTATCCCAATATGACGGTGGGGCCCATAACACCGCATATCATCCATTCATCCATTCACTGGATTACACCCCAAGGAGAAATGTGTTGCTGGAGGAACGGGATATCTTGTTAAATTAGACAGAATAAAGCCTCAGACATCATATACATTAGCCTTTGATCCTGTCGGTTCCAAACATCAAGGTATTCCGCTCTTTGGTCGATGGACCAACTAGTAGAATAAGTTGATGATGATTAAGACCAGCTCAATCACTGTAAAACCTGTTAAACTTTAAACTTATTAATGAACTAAAGAACCACAGACTCATTGTTAATTAGAATAAAATTGTATCTAAATTTTCATTTGCCCGGGTGAGATTCTTAATTTATTAATCACTTTAATACATTAATAACATTTATATGAAAAGTTCTAATAAAGAATTTTAAACTTATGCATGACCCATTTAGATGCAGATAGGAATGGTTCACCAAAAAGAAGATAAACCGTAGATCACAGAATAGACTCCCAAACTGACTGACTGTCCCGCTAATGGCCTCCTCGACCGGACCTCCCGTACAGATTTCCTGCAACGGTCTCGTTCCTTCCCCAGTCAAGTTCGAAGTCCAAAAATGACAAATTCCTTTAGTTATAATGTGGCAGAAAAATGGAAAATAGGAAAAAATGGTATGGCAAGAAATACCAATGGCGGCAGTAGCATCAATAGCAGTGGCCACAGCAGCAGCAAAAAGGCAACCCAAAGAAGTAACCTATAGAAGCAGCCCCTCCCACATAAGAGCAGTCCCTTTTATACCCTACTTCTAGCTTACTACACAAAAAGTTGCAATCCTTAGGGGCAGGAATCACGCTAATTGGTCCATTTGAGGGGTGGTGATAACCACCTCATCGCCTTCCTTGTTCAAACTGGTTTCGGGGATAGTTAAGAGTACAACGGTTTCTCATGACCTTTGGGTAAAAGCAGTCCAATTTGTTCATTCATTTTGTTGCAATCCCGATGGTCACAATTTGGTTAGTCCTTTGTTTCCCATGTACTTTTCTCATTTATTCCCACGAATACACGCTGAGTCTTTCTTGGCACCCTCCTTATGGCAGGTCAACGCGACCTTGACATCTCTCACTCCGTGCACGGGCCGTACCCATGTGGTTCAGCTCCTTTATTTCTTCCGCTTAGAGGCCATCTTTAACTTAACACGTGACCTCATCTTGTCTCGGCAGCCATTTTCGCAGCATGGCCTAACAGGCCCGAACGAACTATCATAAGAACAAACACAATCAAAATTAAAACAAAGAAAATAAGCCTTTCTGTTTACCACCCGTCATTCTAAAGACCCATATTAGATGTTACCTAGCAGAAGCGACATTTAAAGCCATTTTACTTACCATCCGCATTCTTTGCCACAATACAATTCTATCATATAGCATAAATCATGCGATTTTACTCTAATTAGTATGCAAATCACAATATTAGTATCAATCAACTTTACAATTGTAAATAAATTAGATTTTGCACAAATTGCGGTTACCCTTTATGTAGTGTTTACTAAAGGTGCATATGTTGATTAATTCATGCTCCATCAAACAATTAGTATCGTTAATTCATTAAAACTCATTAATTTTTCAAAAGAGGGGGGTACAAATTATTTTTATTTAGCCTGCTCCATCAATTCCCCCCTTTGGTGATTTTTAATATCACCACAAAACCCTGTTCTACAATTTATCAGATAAATGTTTCTTGTCCACTTGCTTTTGTTAGTTCATACAACGGTGTTTTCCTCATCTTGTCTTTTAGACCTTTTGTATATGTTCTCCTTCAATTCTTCCAATTCTATTTCTCCCATTTCCCGTTCTCTTTCTTTATTTTTCTCATTTTCTCTTTTTATTCTATTTTCTCTTTTTCTCCTTTTAATACATACATATGCTAACTTTGCTGACAACAATACTAATATTATCACTGTTACTGATATTAATATTTTCCCAATAAGAGAACCACCTATCTCTGTGAACCATTTTTGCATTGAGGAAAAACTCTTACCAAGTCTCTCCCAAACACCTTCAACCTCCAGTGGAGCAATGTCTTTGTGCAAATCAGTAATATTCTTTATATACTTCTGTATATTCTCACTTTTATCTGGAATGTAAGTGCAACAATGTTGGACTTTCAGCATTCCACAGACTCCACCCTCTTTTGCCAAAAGAATGTCAAGGGCAAGTCGATTTTGCATTATCATAGCTCTCATGGCAACCATTTCGGTATTTACCATCAAGAACCCTCCAGCAGTATTCGTTGATAAACGATCTACTACTGTGGACAATTTCCGAATCTTGAATGCATTCAAAGATATACCCACTGCTGGTATCAATGCTCCAAAAATGTCACCTACTATTTCTGAAAAACTTTCCCTCCTCCTACGTGATAATATTGTACCTATCTCGTGTATTCCTTTTGTTCCTCTCTCTACATGAAAAATCTTTGGAAAGACCAGGCCTAAATAACACGTTCCGTACCAATGGTCCGGCAACCTATAATAAGCTCTATTTCCGCAAATATAATAGATCCCTGGAAATACTGGATCTTTTCCACCTTTAAATCCCCATCCTCCTAAAATTTTATATGTATCTCGGCATTCACTGGAACCCACAAAATAGTTATCATATATAGTCTTATTTCTACTAATACACAATTTTCCCTGTTGGGGCCAATCCAGAATCATAGCTGCATTTGTTTCTCCTTTGTCATGATTTTTCTCTTCAAACGCCCATAGTGGTGTTTTTGTCCTTTCTTCTACTACCTTTCTCTGAAACTTAACTCTTCTATTTTCTACCATATCCAAGAAAACCTTTTCCTCTTTCTTTAATTCACAGGTAAGATTGTGTCTAACTATATATTCTAACGTTAACTCTTTATTTTCTAAGAAAAATTCTCCAAACATTTTTGCATTTTTCACCTTATTTAGTTCAGGGATTACGGGAACTTTCGCAAAAACAGTGTCTATGTCAGTGTAATAATATTCTAATCTACCTGTTTTATAAAATAAACTAGCTAAAACGCTACAAGTTATCCCATACGTCAAAGGAAGGTGATGATAAGTCACACCTTCTGTGACAGACGCAGGTAACTGCATACAAACATAGCAATCCCTCACATCCATTGTCTCCACATATTCATACAGCAGTTTCGTGAAGACATTCTTGGAGAAATCAGTTATAGACTTATCCTTATGTAAATCAGTACTATCTACTAATGCTGCAGTGTTTTGTATGATAGCTTCTTTATCCTTTTTCGTGTTATTCCCTATTACAGATGTTTCTTCTACAATTAACCTAAGTGGTATTACTATTGCTAAAATAAGCCAAATAAACATCAGCAATCCTGTACAAAAGAAACACATTCTACACCATCTACGTAGAAACTCACATCTAGATCTTCTATTCTCAGTGTCTACCATGTTGTACTATTATCTAGCTATATATATATATATATATATATATATATATATATGGACAGAAAATGTGTCACCACACCTCAGAATGACTTTTCGGCCACTCTACCCTTTACTTTGTCTCGTTTTGGTGCTTTCTTCAGCTCTTTCCAGAACTCCTTCTTGTCTTGTTCGGTTTTTGTGTCCAGTCCGGTTTTTGTGCTTTGTCTTTTCAGTTTTGGTGCAATTCACTTTCACCCATTGGTTTACTGCTTTCGTCTGGGCTTTCGTGACTGTTATCTTCTTCTTTAATG
Source organism: Calotriton arnoldi (assembly GCA_963921515.1). Lineage (NCBI taxonomy): Eukaryota > Metazoa > Chordata > Amphibia > Caudata > Salamandridae > Calotriton > Calotriton arnoldi. The sequence continues at coordinate 1,287,290 of CAWUFW010002341.1, read as the reverse complement.
TCGGTCAATGCGATGTATAGCCACTCGGGTGACTTATATTTCAGGTTAGGTCTCTTCACTCTTTTTGTTTTCTGTAATTGTTTTCCACTTTGTTTTCCATGTCCCTTTTGACTGGTTATTTCATTTACTTGTTCCGCATCATCTCTGTTCAAATTTATTATCTTATATCTCAGTCTTTTAACTTCGTGGGGCCAATTGTATCCTTTTCTTGGCCTTTTTAGTTCGCTTTCTTCTTCCTCTCGTTCAGCTCTCCAAGTTCTCTTTCTTGGTCCTAGTCTTTGCTTTCTTTCTCCTTCACTTTCTTCTGATTCCGTTTCAGACCTTACTTCACTTCCTCTAACCTTGAATCTTATGATCTCTGTTTCGTTATCTAATCTGAACCTTCTTGTGTTTCTTCTATTGGGATATTTGATTCTATCCCTCCTCGATTGTCTTCCGCATTTATATTAATCTTTCCGCCTGAATCTAAATTTCCCTGTGTTTCTTCTATTTGTTGGTCTGTCCCTACTACTCCTCGGGTTACTTCAGCTTCCTCCCCTATCTCTCTGTCTGAATCTAAGTCTCCCTCAGTTAGCTCAACTATCTCTGGAGGAATTCTTCCATAGCTTGTACTTGGTTGTTCGCTATCACTGTCTCTTGGTTCAGTTTCTTCTTTTATAATGTCAGTTCTTGTTTTTCTCTTTTGTCTCTCATCAGATTCAGGTTGGTCTGTTTCAGATGCTGAACTGATGTCTGATATTTCCAGATGTCGACTTACAGGTCAAGCTTCAAGATCTGGAACTTTGATCGTTTCAGGTTCTCCTTCAGTTGTCAAACTTGTACCTGGTTCTTCCAGATGTCGACTTTCAGGTCGAGCTTCAGGATCTGGAACTCTGCTTGTCTCAGGTTCTGCTTCTGATGCTGAACTGGTATCAGATATCTCCAGATGTCGACTTACAGGTCGAGCTTCAGGATCTGGAACTCTGATGGTATGACTGGCATGAACCCAATTTTTCACTCCTGCACATTTTACAGCAGTCGTTGTCACCAGGATCACTTGACGTGGCTTATCCCAGCGAGGAACCAAACAGTTTCTTCTTCTGTGGACTTTTATGCGGACCCAGTCTCCTGGACTCAAATCATGAGCTGGTTTTCTTTCAAGAGTGGTCGCATCCGGTCCAACCTGATGAAACACAGAATGTACCACATCAGCCAATCCTTTGCAATAGTCCAATACGAGATCATCAGTTATAGTCAGCAGTTTGTTGACAGGTACATGTGATTGTCTCATTGCTCGTCCCATGATTATTTCATGAGGACTTAGACCTGTTTTTCTGTCAGGTATGCTTCTGATAGTCATCAGCACCAATGGCAGGGCATCGGGCCATTTGAGTCCTGTGGCTTGACACATTTTCCCTAACCTATTCTTTATTGTTCCATTTACTTGTTCTACCACTCCAGAAGCCTCTGGTCTGTTAGCGCAGTGCAATTTCTGTTGAATGTCAAGAGCTTCACATATCAATTGGATCAATTCATTTTGGAAATGTGTTCCTCTATCTGTTTCGATCGTTACTGGAAAACCATATCTCGGAATGAACTCTCTCAGTAGGAGCTTAGCCACAGCAACTCCATCATTCCTTCTTGTCGGATAGGCTTCCACCAAACGAGAAAACAAACAAACGACCACAAGAACATATTTCAATCTATTGCTCGGGGGCATTTCAATGAAATCTAGTTGCATTCTGGTAAAAAGACCTCCCTCACGTCCTATTGTTCCTAAACTTACTACTGTTTTCCTTCCTGGATTTATCTGTTGGCATGTAAGACATCTTTGACAGAGACTTTCAGCTATAGCTTTAAATGTTGGGTTGTACCAAGTCTGTCTGAAAAGTCTGATCATGGCATCCCTACCAATGTGAGCTTGTCCATGGTACATCCGTGCCATATTAGAAATCATGCTATCAGGCATAACTGGTGTTTCATCTCTATAAACCCAAACGTCATCTTCCTCTCTTTGTCTGCAACCTCCTTTTATCCAACCATCTTTCTCCTCTTCATTTGCTTCTTCCTGCAATTGCCTTACTTCATCCCAGGTTTCGACCAGGTTAGTAAACAGCAAGGGACATGAAACATTCTCTTTTTCTCTTCTCCTATTCAGTGAGACCGTATTTCTGGCACAATATTGGGCTATTTCGTCTGCATATTTATTTCCCACTGTAATATAGTCAGTTCCATTTTTGTGTGCAGCGCACTTCACCACTGCAATCTGTTTAGGCAGCTATATCGCCTCAAGCAATTTCTTCACAAATTCACTGTTCCTTATAGGAGTTCCTGCAGACGTCAAGAAACCTCTCTGGGACCAGATCTGTCCAAAATCGTGGACCACTCCGAAGCCAAACTGGCTATCTGTGATCACCGTAATTCGGACGTTCTTTCCCAGTTTGCACGCCTGAATCAGAGCAATCAGCTCAGCCACTTGGGCTGACCGTATCCCTCTCAAACAAGATGCTTCCATTATAGCTGCTACTGCACACACAGCGTACGCAGCACTTAAAACTCCTTCAGACATGACCCGTCCACAAACATCACATAATCTGATTCTTTCAAGGGCTCATCTTTAATATCTGGGCGGGGTTTTGTGCAAAATTCAAGCACATCCAAACACTTATGATCAACTTCATCCTTGACTCCTACATTTTCTTCATCTGGCAGTGAAGTTGAAGGATTCCCACTTGTGCATCTATCAATGGTTACATTGTCTGCACTCAAAATCACCTTTTCGTACCTAGTCAGCCGACTATGCGTCATGAATTGGGTTTTGGTTCTGGTCAGAAGAATTTCAACAGAGTGTGGAACATATACTCTCAGTGGATATCCCATCACAATGCCTTCACTCTGTTCTAGACTCACACAAGTAGCAGCTACTGCTTTCAGACATCCAGGCAACGCCTTTGCTAATGGGTCTAAAACAGCTGAAAAATAAGCAATTGGTCTTTTCATTTTTCCATGCCTTTGCACTAACACTGAAAATGCACATCCATCTCTCTCACTACAATACAGCTCAAATTCTTTCTCATAATCAGGCATTCCCAATGCCGGTGCCTCACATACTCTGTTTTCAGTTCTTTGAATGCCTTCATTTCCTCCTCATTCAACTCAATCGGATCTCTGACATCTCTTTTTGTCAATCGCTGTAAAGGTTTTGCAATTAATGAAAATCCACTTATCCACTGTCGGCAATATCCAACCATTCCAAGGAACATTCTCACTCTCTCTCTGTGTCATCGGAGCTCTCATTCCTCGGATAATACTTATTAATTCTGTTGTTACTTTTCGCATCCCTTTCTCAATCTTATGACCTAGGTATTGTACCTCCTGTTGACAAAATTGCAGTTTTGACGGAGACACTTTGTGCCCTCCTTCTGCCAAATGATTCAGTAAAGCAATTGTGTTGGTAACACATGCTTCTTTAGTCTTTGATGCCACTAATAGGTCATCAATGTATTGGACCATCATAGATTTTTCAGGCGTTTTTAAATCTTACAACGATTTCTTTAGGATCTGATTAAAGATTGAGGGACTTTCTGTATACCCTTGAGGAATTCGGCACCATGCCAAAATACGCTCTCCGAACCGGAACGCAAATAATGGCTGGCTATCTGGGTGTAACGGTATAGAGAAAATGCATGGCACAAATCAATAACCGTGTACCATTCTGCATCATGTGGAATCTGATACAATATTACAGCGGGGTTTGGCACAATTGGACAACAAGGAATAACGATTTTATTTACCTTCCTCAAATCCTGCACTATCCTATATGTCCCATTCGGCTTTTTCAACCCCATTATAGGTGAATTACATGGGCTACTCATTAATTCTTTCAGAATTCCTTGTTCGATCATTTTATTAACTACAGGTGTTATTCCTTCAATAATTTCTGGCGTTAACTTATACTGTGGAGTATTTGGGTAATTTGTTCCTTCCCTTACAGTGATTTTTACAGGGTCTACTCCTCTCATTAACCCAATATCTTCACCTGTGAGATCCCATACATCAGATCTGACTGTTTCTTTCAATTCAATTGGTATTTTCTCTGCGTCAAACACAGGAAACATGTCATTTACTCCTGGTTCCAATTCTGCCATTGTCATTTTATACAGAACATCTTCATCTGGTGTCTGGAAAGCAATACCATCTGGGGTACAATAGATGGTGCAATTCATTTTACAAAGCAGATCGCGTCCTAGCAAGTTTACAGGACTGCAATCACATACCACAAACCGATGCATCTCTTTGAATGGTCCAACTTTCACCTCTACTGGTTTAGTAAGTGGCGCTTTAATCTGTTGATTTGAAACACCTACAACTTGGATATATTCTCCTGAGAGAGGAAGGTTTGGAATTTCCACTGATCTAACAGTAGAACGGGTAGCTCCAGTGTCCACAAGGAATGTAACATTTACACCATTCACTTCTCCATCCACAAATGGACCTGACTGATCTACCTCTAGAGTTGCTCCAAGCACGCACTCTTCTTCCTCTCCTAGGCACCGTCATAAACTTTCATCCGATTCATTTCCATCCTGCCGTAACCAATACTGCGACACTGCAGCTGCGCGCGGCAATTTTGTTACCTGCTCTCCTCCGTAGAATCCTGTCTCTGCACTGTATCTCTGGGGGTTTACACTCTTGGGAAGAGGTGGTTGTGGCACCTGACTCTGTTGAGTAACTACCTGCAGTTGTTGCAGCTGTTGGTAACTCACCTCATTCTGCACCTGTGGATTTAATGGTTGATTTTCCGTATTAGCTTTGGGAGGAAATTTACACTCGTTTCTCCAATGCCCTAACTTTCCGCAATTATGGCAAGGCCATTTCTTTTTAGCCTCTTCTATACTCATTTGACCTTTTCCCTTACCTATATTCGGTTTGGATTTAGTTTGTCCCGCATCACCAGACTGATTATTCATTTGAGCCTCTTGCTTTTCTGCAACCTTTACTTGTGCCCACATCGCTTTTTCCTTTAGTTTACGCTGTCTACACTCAATGTCATCACTACAGTATTTGGCATACCTTAGTACCTCATCTACAGTGCTATTCTGCCAACACAACATATGCTGCTTAATCATTTCACTTATTTCTGGTTTCAATCCATATACAAATCTATATACGAAATGACTCATGTCCTTTTCACTCAAAGTCTCATAACCGCTATACTGTTTGAAAACCAAAAGCAACCTTTCATAATAGTCGTGTACAGATTCTTTACTCTCCTGAGTTGTTCTATCAATCTTTACCCAATCTGTCTCTTTCGGTGGAATCTTATTTTTCAAAAATGTTACAGCTTGTTCATACTTTCTCATCACTTCTGGACCTGGCGCTCCAGTCTTTGCATCTCTAGGATATTCTTCCTTCGGCCAGTCAATTGTAATCTTACATTCTGTCCATAAATCTGCTGGCACTACAATTTCAAACAATCCATCCAGATCTTCCCACAACACCTTTGAAACTTTGACAAATCTTTCCACTTGTCTATACCATTCTACAGGTTTTTCTCTCAATCTTGGGAAGTCATTTGTAAATGACAATATATCTTGTCTGGACCATGGAACATGTACATAGCTACTTCCTGGAGTTTCCCTCATTGGATAGTCCAGTGCTATTGGTTCCTTTTCTTTCACCGGAAAAGCCAATGATGCTTTATCGGTCGTTCCCTCCTTTCTTCTTATCCACCTGCTCCTCCATCTGTCTACATCTCCCCATTTTCTTAATAACACAATCAGTTCCTTTATCTGAGTTATTCGTCCTGATGTGTTCAAATTTTCTCTATCCTTTTCACTAAAATCTACCCTATACGGTTTCTGCAGTCCTCTGATTTTTCCAAACTCTACTCCCAGTTCATTCGCTGTTTCTTCCAATTTTTCATGCAAATTCCTAGCTCCCCAAGTAACACTCTTACACATAAACATAAGTTCGTCATCCTGATAGGATTTCAATCTATCTGTACCAATAGTCCCTAAAATCAACTCTTCCATGTCTATCTTTAATCTGATTACATCCAACGGTTGTGGTTCTGCATCTTTCTTCTGTAAATTCCTCATCCACTCATTTAATTCTTCTGGAGTCGGACCTACAGGGGTACTATTTATCTCTATCCAATTTGTACTTCTCTCTGGGGTCTCAGTTGCTGACTCAGTTCCCATAGGAACATCTTCTGCTCTCCTTTGCTGAGCTGGTTTTAAAGTTGGTTTTATACTTTTACTTGTGTTGCACATTGGGGAATTACAAGGGGGGCTGTTGTACTTACTGGGTGAGTGGAGGCCTGGGCTCAGTGTTTTCTCCTGCCCGCCCCGGTCCGACGCGGTAGCTGAGTACCGTTGCGCGGAGGGCGGGGCAGGGAGAGCCAGGCACTTCCGCTTCGGAGCGGTTAGCGCTCTAGTTGGAGGCAGAGCGCGACTACTTAGGTCGACTGTTTCCTGCGGCTGCGCTGCGGTAGGGAGGATGGTGGCAGTGTCCCCACGAGCCGTTCAGCGGTACGGCCGAATCAAGCGATATCTTCTGCTCTCCTTTGCTGAGCTGGTTTTAAAGTTGGTTTTATACTTTTACTTGTGTTGCACATTGGGGAATTACAAGGGGGCTGTTGTACTTACTGGGTGAGTGGAGGCCTGGGCTCAGTGTTTTCTCCTGCCCGCCCCGGTCCGACGCGGTAGCTAGTACCGTTGCGCGGAGGGCGGGGCAGGAGAGCCAGGCACTTCCGCTTCGGAGCGGTTAGCGCTCTAGTTGGAGGCAGAGCGCGACTACTTAGGTCGACTGTTTCCTGCGGCGCGCTGCGGTAGGGAGGATGGTGGCAGTGTCCCCACGAGCCGTTCAGCGGTACGGCCGAATTAAGCGATATATTCTGCTCTCCTTTGCTGAGCTGGTTTTAAAGTTGGTTTTATACTTTTACTTGTGTTGCACATTGGGGAATTACAAGGGGGCTGTTGTACTTACTGGGTGAGTGGAGGCCTGGGCTCAGTGTTTTCTCCTGCCCGCCCCGGTCCGACGCGGTAGCTAGTACCGTTGCGCGGAGGGCGGGGCAGGGAGAGCCAGGCACTTCCGCTCGGAGCGGTTAGCGCTCTAGTTGGAGGCAGAGCGCGACTACTTAGGTCGACTGTTTCCTGCGGCTGCGCTGCGGTAGGGAGGACGGTGGCAGTGTCCCCACGAGCCGTTCAGCGGTACGGCCGAATTAAGCGATATCTTCTGCTCTCCTTTGCTGAGCTGGTTTTAAAGTTGGTTTTATACTTTTACTTGTGTTGCACATTGGGGAATTACAAGGGGGCTGTTGTACTTACTGGGTGAGTGGAGGCCTGGGCTCAGTGTTTTCTCCTGCCCGCCCCGGTCCGACGCGGTAGCTAGTACCGTTGCGCGGAGGGCGGGGCAGGGAGAGCCAGGCACTTCCGCTTCGGAGCGGTTAGCGCTCTAGTTGGAGGCAGAGCGCGACTACTTAGGTCCAATGCCCCAGCGTCCGCGCAGCGGATGCGCGCAGCGGGCGCCTGGGGCCAGAACCCCTGCCGGTTCGGCCCTAGGTATGCAGTATAGTCCCCAACAGCTCTATGCTATGTGCCCCTTGTTGGGAGAGGAGTGCAAGCACAGCTTAGACGCAGATGGTAGTAGGAGAAAATGTACTCACTGCTCCTACACGATTAGCCCGCAGCTAAAGCCTAAAGAGCTTGGCCAGAGACTGTGCCTCTCCTTGATTAACTGCCGTTCCATGAGGAAGCACAGACTGAACATCTATGACCATCTTTTAGAAGGTCAAATAGATGTCCTGTTCCTCACGGAAACGTGGCTTGGTGAGGATGCTGCCCCGATATTCTGGAGGCCCTTCCCAGTGGATACGGCATTACTAGGGTGGACAGACCCACGGGGAAAGGGGGTATTGCTATAATTTTTAAATATTCCATACAGTGCACTCTGGAGCCCACTAATATTGTGGATAGTGAAGCGGGATTTTTCTCCATAACTGTATCTAATAATTTTATTATTAAGGGAGTTCTGGTATACAGACCTCCTGGTCCCTCTACAAGTTTCGCGCCTAGGCTGATTGAGTGTTTAATCCAACCAGCATTACGGTATGAGAAACTTCTATTACTAGGAGATTTGAATCTGCATTTTGATGATGCCTCCGATTCTGGGGCGCAGGGGATCTGCCTGGAATTGGCAGCATTACAGATGACACTTAAATCGCAGTGCCCTACGCATTTACGAGGTCACCTACTTGACCCAATTTTTGCTAATTGGGATGCCCTAGAAGTGGAGCAGCCGCTTCCAGTTCCTTGGTCGGATCATTTTGTGATCCCTTTTAAGGTGTGGATGTCGGTTCAAAAGACTCCAGCGAAAGCGGAACCTAAGCTGAAATGCAGGAGATGGGCGAGTTTCTCGCAAGACAACTTTAGCAAGCTCCTCTTACAGGGGGCCCCCGGGTGGTCGGGAGATTAACTCGGCATGTGAGGCCTTAGATAGGCGCATTTCGGAAGCACTTGACAGCTGTGCACCCTGGGCCACAAAGGCACCCTTAAGGCTAGCAAAATCTGCCCCTGGTTCGGAGACGAATTGAGACTGGCAAGAGCGGCCTGTAAACGTCTTGAAAGACGATGGAGAAGGGATTTCCTGGCCCAATTGAAGACGGATTATAAAGTTAGTCTTAAGCTCTATCATACCCTTATCAGAAAAACGCGGGCGGCCTATTACAAGGATAGAATTGTGAAAGCGGAAAATTCAATCAAAGAGCTGTTTTCCGTCTACAAAGAAATCTCATCCGTGGATAAGGTCACAGCACCGATTATGAGTTCAGTGGAATCGTGTAACCGGATAGCAGAGTTTTTTGTTGAGAAGGTGGAGAAAATTTATTCCACCTTCCCGGTCTATGCAAGGGAGGGGCGCACTGAGGCTGATGCCCCTACTAACAGAAAGGGAGAGGATTATCTGGATACATTTAGTATCCCTAATTATGAGACCCTAATGAAGATAGCTAGTAGCATCAAGTCCGGCTCTCCCAGTGATCCTGCAAGGCCGAAGGTGCTGATAGGGAGTATGGAATGCCTTGAACCGTACATTAGAAATCTGTTAGAGCTCTCTTTTAGCTCAGGCATTGTGCCCAAAAAATGGAAGGAGGCTGTGGTCTTACCGCTGAGGAAGAAGCCGAATGTCAGTATGGACCAGCTAGACAATCTGCGGCCCATCTCGCTTCTCCCTTACTTTGCGAAAATTGCAGAGAAGGTTGTGAATAGCCAACTGTTGGCCCATGTCAACACACATAGTCTGCTCCATCCTACTCAATCCGGATTTCGAGCGTCATACTCGACTGAATCGGCTCTGCTCCTCTCCACTGAGACTATTCGGAAGTACGTTGATGAGGGTCAGACGGCGGCCTTAATTTTATTAGATCTGAGTGCCGCCTTTGACACTGTCTCTCATCAGACGTTGCTTCAGTGTCTCAGAAGGGGTGGGGTGGGGGGAAGGCACTGGAATGGATGGAATCTTTTCTGCAGAATCGCAGTTTTCAGGTAGCGCAGGGACCTCATTTATCTAAGAGTATTAGGCTTAAACAGGGGTGCCACAGAGGTCCACCCTCAGCCCGTCCCTGTTTAACCTATATGTGGCCCCAGTGGCAGACATCACTGGAAGGTTTGGGGTCAAAGTTGTGTCCTACGCCGACGACACACAATTGGTGGTGTCCCTAACACAGTCGGACGAGAAGGCAGCCGCTAATTTTAACTCCTGCCTGCAAGAACTAGCGGTTTGGATGGCTAACAACTGCCTCAAACTGAACGGGAGTAAGACAGAAGTGCTGGTTATTGGCAAGGCACCTTCTGTGTGGACGTCGGCGTGGTGGCCACAGACCCTGGGTCCTGTCCCTGGCCCTAGTGAACAGGTTAAGAACCTAGGGGTGTGGCTCGACCCTAAGCTCTCGTTTGAGCATCACACAAGGCGGGTGGCAGGTACCTGTTTTGGAATCTTGCGTGGACTACGCAAGACCCTGGACCTCTTACCCACCGTAGCTAGGAAGACTATGGTCCATGCATTGGTAACATCGAGGCTGGACTATGGAAATGTGCTTTATTTGGGGGCTAATGTCTCCTGTGTACAGAGGCTTCAATGTATCCAGAACGCAGCAGCTCGCCTGGTTCTGATGCTACCCAGGCGAGCCTCTTCCAGAAAGGCTCTGGTTGCCCTTCATTGGCTTCCGATCAAGGAACGAGTCCTGTTCAAAGCTCTCTGTGTGAGTCATCGGATTTTACAAAGGAAGGGGCCCTCATACCTTCATCACCTTCTGACTCCGTATGTCCCCTCCCGCCAATTAAGGTCGAGCGGGACGGGACAGGTGATCATTCCCAGAGTCAGGAGGGTAAGGATGGGTGGGCGTTCCTTTAGGTTCATGGCAGCTCAGCAATGGAACAAACTCCCGTGGGGGCTTCGGATGGAGGCCTCGGAGCGTATTTTTCGCAAAAAGCTGAAAACTTTTCTTTTTCCCACTGAGTAGTTCCCTGGGTGCTTGACCATTCTCGGGGGGGGGGGCCGGGAGGTAGAGTTCTTCTTGAGGCTGTACCACAGCGCGGGGACACACTAGCCTAGTGTAACCATGCGCTTTATAAATGTCATTATTATTATTATTATTATAATCCTATTCATCTGACTCTCATTAACCGTCAAATTTGTAGGTGGACTCGATCTATATGAGCCAACTAGATCTCTTGTCTCTCTAGTTTCTGGAATTATCCCTTCTCTCATTCTTTGCATATTCGAGTTCATTGGAATTGTCAAGGAATGCTCATCTATTCTTTGGTTTTCAAATACTGGTATTACTGGTCCTATTGTCACTGGCACAGTCACGGCTTCCATGTTCATAGTTAATTCTCTTATTTTCTCAGTCAATTCTCTTGTGGTTCTTGCTAACTCAGCTGTATTACCACTATCAGGCTTCGCACTCTGTGGAGTTTCTGATTTTTCATAAGACCTATTTATTTCATAATTTCGTTCAGGGCTTTTATTCCTCACAGTTTCCATTGGTGGTGCATTTGGTGTCACCACCGCAGAATTCTGTTGATATGGAGGTGGTTTTCTGTTTAAAATGTCTTCCAGCAACTCATCCTCTGTGTTGCTACCTCCGTACCCATACCTCTCTGTTACTGCATGTTTCTTTTTCTCCGTACACTTTCTCCCTGTTATTTCTTCAACCGTTCTGACAGGAAACAAACCATCCGTCATATTAGCATACCTCCATCGTCTCATCCTGTCTTCATGATTCACTCCCCATACTCTTCCATGGACTAAACTATAATTCTTTGCACCTCTGTGTCTTTCTCTTTCATACATCTCATCTTCCCATTCACCTAACGCTTCAAACTGTGTTGGTCTAGGTCTCGGTTCAAGTTTCATCATTTTCTCTCTCAAATTTCGTAGTACAGCCGTGCTAAACGAACCGTTTTCTGGGAACGCCAATATTCCATCGTTCTGAGTATATTTTGTCCAATTCCCCAACCAAATGCAAGTATGAGAACCATATTTCAATATCATATGAGAAGCTGGCGTTTTCAGCGGAGGAAGTACTTCTCCTTCCCTAGTCAATACCTTCTTGTCCTTTTTGAAAAAGTTTTTAATCTTCGCCATCCATGACGGTTTCTCTCTACAATACTCATAGTAAGCCATATTGCACGATTCTTTCTCTCCAACAAACTCACGACTCTGTTCTTTGTACTGTTTGGCTATTCGGACCTATCCCAGCGCGTCTCACACCAACGCACCAATCCGACAACTCTACGTCACTCTCAACTCACCTATCCCAGCGCGTCTTTACACTAACATGCCAATCAAGAAGCTCTTCGTTTTCCCACAACTGGCCAATACCAGCGCGGTCTTTGTTGACGTCAGTACTACTCCTGTCTTTTCTGACCCCTCCTTTACAATAATTATTGGCAGTTTTCTTTCCTTCTTTTCTCAACTGAATTTTATTAGTTACAACATAAAACACATTACCATTGTCTGTTTTCGCTAAACAAAAGAAATAGTTTGCTCTATCTTGCAAGAATTAACCCTGGGCATAATACTTCGCTACGCTCACGGAGCATGCAAAGTTTGTGTTCCTACTCACTACGCAAATTGCACATAGCAGAGTGAAAAACTGTGCTAATTGACATAGCATAGCAGTAGTATAATAAACACCTACAAATGCTTTGATAAAGCAATTTTCAATGCTAAAATGCATATAACCAATTCACAAAAGTGAACTTTGAAAATAAAATATCAAGCAATGAGAGAGGTGAGGATTTTGGGGTCCCCCCTAACCTAGGGGGAGGACCAAGCAGAAGCCTTGAACACAAAAAGCATATCAGGTGAACGATTCAGTGGTGGTCCCTTCCTCCTAGGACCACCCCAAGCACAGTTATGGGCAAAAATACAATCCCAACCAAAGGCCCTGCAAAGCATTATGGGACGAGATTAGCAGTGTGCAGTGAATATTAGAGTGTCCAATATCAAAATAATTCTACAAAGAGCTGCAGTTCAACTAGTCGTTACTAGATGTCCCTCACGAGTCAAATGCAAAAGCATTGAAATTATTAATACATCAAGCTGCAGTTCCACTAGTCGTTACTAGATGTCCTTCACGAGTCAAATGCAAAAGCATTGAAACCCTTTCATGAAGCTTTTGCATTTGACTCGTGAGGGACATCTAGTAACGACTAGTGGAACTGCAGCTCTTTGTAGAATTATTTTGATATTGGATACTATAATATTCACTGCCCACTGCTAATCTCGTCCCATAATGCTTTGCAGGGCCTTTGGTTGGGATTGTATTTTTGCCAATAACGGTGCTTGGGGTGGTCCTAAGAGGATGGGACCACCACTGAATCGTTCAAAAGATGTGCTTTTGTTTTCAAGGCATCTGCTTGGTTCTCTCCCTAGGTTAGGGAGGATCCCAAAATCATCACCTCTCTCACTGCTTGTTAATTTATCATTTTCACTTTTGTGAAATGACTATATGCATTTTTAGTATATAAAGACAGATATTTATTTTATCTTAACTTGCACTGTGCAAGATGCCTTTGGCAATTATTGTACAGTGCAGTCAAGCACACAACTACGCACTACGCAATTTGCATAGCTATGTGTAGTTCAAAATGTACTTCACGTAGCTACGTGAAGTACTACTACGCAAACTACGCCCAGGCCTAGCAAGAATACTGTTTCTTTCGCTAAGCGTAGCACTTCTCTTTACCTTACCCTTCTCTCAAGCAAGGGGTAAACCCGTTTCTCTGGGGAAAAAACACATGCAGAGACTACACTGCTCCTGAGAATTAAGGCCAGAGTTTCACAAGAAAACCTGTTGCTATTTCACTCATACGCGTTTTATACATGAAATGTCCCTATCATAACACAATCCTGTGTTATCACCAATTTTGAAAAATCAGACAATGCACAATTCCATGTGACTTCTCTTGCCACACGTGTCCACTTCCTACTTCTCGGAAGCTTCAAAATTTCTACTTACACATAACATAGTACAATTCGACACGAAGTGTTAGACATCAATAATCAATAATCACCAAACTAATCTATAGTAACCATAACTCTGCTACCAAGAAATCTGATCCAGCGTGGCTAATATAAATTTCTCCTCAGGACACGAATCCAGGTAAATCATTCACAATCTATTATCCCAATATGACGGTGGGGCCCATAACACCGCATATCATACATTCATCCATTCACTGGATTACACCCCAAGGAGAAATGTGTTGCTGGAGGAACGGGATACCTTGTTAAATTAGACAGAATAAAGCCTCAGACATCATATACATTAGCCTTTGATCCTGTCGGTTCCAAACATCAAGGTATTCCGCTCTTTGGTCGATGGACCAACTAGTAGAATAAGTTGATGATGATTAAGACCAGCTCAATCACTGTAAAACCTGTTAAACTTTAAACTTATTAATGAACTAAAGAACCACAGACTCATTGTTAATTAGAATAAAATGTTACCAAAATTTTCATTTGCCCGGGTGAGATTCTTAATTTATTAATCACTTTAATACATTAATAACATTTATATGAAAAGTTCTAATAAAGATTTTTAAACTTATGCAGTACCCATTTAGATGCAGATAGGAATGGTTCACCAAAAGAAGATAAACCGTAGATCACAGAATAGACTCCCAAACTGACTGACTGTCCCGCTAATGGCCTCCTCGACCGGACCTCCCGTACAGATTTCCATGAACGGTCTCGCTCCTTCCCAGTCAAGTTCGAAGTCCAAAAATGACAAAGTCCTTTAGTTATAATGTGGCGGAAAAATGGAAAATAGGAAAAAATGGTATGGCAAGAAATACCAATGGCGGCAGTAGCATCAATAGCAGTGGCCACAGCAGCAGCAAAAAGCAACCCAAAGAAGTAACCTATAGAAGCAGCCCCTCCCACATAAGAGCAGTCCCTTTTATACCCTACTTCTAGCTTACTACACAAAAGTTGCAATCCTTAGGGGCAGGAATCACGCTAATTGGTCTATTTGAGGGGTGGTGATAATCACCTCATCGCCTTCCTTGTTCAAACTGGTTTCGGGGATAGTTAAGAGTACAACGGTTTCTCATGACCTTTGGGTAAAAGCAGTCCAATTTGTTCATTCATTTTGTTGCAATCCCGATGGTCACAATTTGGTTAGTCCTTTGTTTCCCATGTACTTTTCTCATTTATTCCCACGAATACACGCTGAGTCTTTCTTGGCACCCTCCTTATGGCAGGTCAACGCGACCTTGACATCTCTCACTCCGTTCACGGGCCGTACCCACGTGGTTCAGCACCTTTATTTCTTCCACTTAGAGGCCATATTTAACTTAACACGTGACCTCATCTTGTCTCGGCAGCCATTTTCGCAGCATGGCCTAACAGGCCCGAACGAACTATCATAAGAACAAACACAATCAAAATTAAAACAAAGAAAATAAGCCTTTCTGTTTACCACCCGTCATTCTAAAGACCCATATTAGATGTTACCTAGCAGTAGCGACATTTAAAGCCATTTTACTTACCATCCGCATTCTTTGCCACAATACAATTCTACCATATAGCATAAATCATGCGATTTTACTCTAATTAGTACGCAAATCACAATATTAGTATCAATCAACTTTACAATTGTAAATAAATTAGATTTTGCACAAATTGCGGTTACCCTTTATGTAGTGTTTACTAAAGGTGCATTTGTTGATTAATTCATGCTCCATCAAACAATTAGTATCGATAATTCATTAAAACTCATTAATTTTTCAAAAGAGGGGGTACAAATTATTTTTATTTACCCTGCTCCATCAGTGTCTTAGTGTACTAATGCATCCACTGTAGAGGCCTGTGTTCTCCCTCATGGTCACAGGTACAAATCCCGGTGGCTCCACTCAGCCTTTCATACTTCTGAGGTCGATAAAATGAGTGCCATTGGTTTGGGTAACAATAAACATCTGATGTTCAGCGCCAAAATACCCTTGTGCGAATGTGCGCTTTACAAATACACATGTTATGTTATGTTACTACCTTCGGTATTCACAAGCGCTCAGTGTAAACTTATCACAAAAGTGTAAGTTACATGTCTCCACCCCCAGAGTAAAGCCATTGGCTTATTCCTGTGTGGGTGGGTGACATCTCTCCCCAAACACCTCCCTGGCCCTCAAAACCCCTCTTACTACTCCCTAATCTTATCCCCTTATGGAGTATGTCTGCCCCGGTTCCCGCCCAGGGAACTGCTCCAAGGACTTCCACCGTTCCATCATGTGAAACCTGATACATTCCGCTCTCTTCCCCTGTTTTGTCCCTCCTCTTTTTCTATGTGTACAATTCTCTGTCAAGGCAGTGACATCAGCCTCTGCGGAGTAAGAGAAATGGGAAGATCCAAGGAGAAGAGAAAGAGAATGGTGTAACAAGAGAGGTGAAGCAGAGGAAGAAGCGTGGTGGAGACAGAGATGGGTAGAGAGCTGAGAGAGGGCGAGATATATGGTAAGATTGGAAGGTGAAATAGCTAAAGTGAGGGATACAAAGTGATAGGCAAAGGTAGGTAGCAGGAGGTGTAGAGTGATAGGTAAGGTATTAGAGTGAGCTCTAGAGGTGGGGTAGGGTACATCGAGGGGTGAGGTAGAGAGAGGTAAGGTAAAAGGAGATCCAGTGGTGCAGCAAAGAGGGTGGGGGGTGGTCCAAGTTTTGGGGGTGGCGGCCTACGCCCTCCCCCCAATCTTACATGTAGCCGTTGCAGCGAACTCATGGATCACTAGCACCCCCCGCCCCTACCTGCGGCAAATGCAACCCCCCCGCTCTTACCTGCCGTTGTAGCGGGGCAGCAGACACAGGGGCCAACATACGCGGCCAAAGGTCTAGCTACGCCACTGAGGACATCATGAGATAAGTATGTTTTTAAACTTTTATTATTGTTATCAGTTTAGTAATAGCAGACAACGAAGGAAAAAACATGTAAATAGCAGTGTTATTCCACTGTCGATACTTCCGTATATCATTATCTTACTTATGCACAGAGTTCTGATAGGTGGCAGACACCAGTGTACATTAAACAAAACAGTAAACAATAGGGTAAGCAAAGATTTGCTCTACACATATGAGGAAGATAATTTAGATATTTAGGGGCATGAGAGGCTTCCGTCATGTTTGCACCATGCAAAGTGGTACATGTGTGACACAAACCTCTAAGTAAGATTTAGGAAGCCATGCAAATCCGCATTGCGTGGCTTTGAATGGCTTCATATATATGGAGTAATGCAACGCAGCGCAGATTGCTGCATCACCTTAGTCTGCACAAGCGAGGCATTTCATGGACGTTGCGAAGGGTGTTCCGACGCAACTCTCATAGTTTTTCATGCATTCCCAGATTTACAACGACCTGTAAACCTGGGAATGCGTAAAAATCTTATGCCTCCCCAGGCGAGGCGTAACGAGGAGAAATTTCTTTATTTCTCCTCGTGTTTGTTCCTCTTTCTATGTGCGCTGCATCCTGCAGCACACTTAGAAAGAGGAAAACGCCTCCATGGATTGTTTTTATGCAGGAAGGTGCCCCTTCCTGCACGAAAACAACCCTGCATGCAACAAAGGCACCCTTGCACTATGGTGCAAGGGTGCCTGTGTTGGCGCTAAGCTGCCGAAATGGCGCCAGCCCAGGGGTAAAGGACAAAAATGCACCGTATTGGATAAATACAGTGCATTCCTGCCTTTTCCCTGTGCTGCACTGCCCTGTGCCACCAATCCCAAAAATATGCCCCTTAGCTTAAGGAAGGTGAGCTGAATGGCGGCTCCCTGAGGGAAAAAGTCTTGGACACACATCCTCTAGTCTGGTTGTAATGTCCACGCCACCTTCGTGTTGTAAAGAGTGCCTCTAAAACTGTTCAAAAGTCCTGACTGTGGTGAGATGATGAGACAAGTATACTGAGGTCCAAGTTAAAGAGAGATTGGTTGGTAGAGACTGACAAAATGAAAAGAGACATAGAAAGAAAGGTCAGGTAAATAGTGTAGTCGGATAAAGAGAAAAGTAGAGAGAGAAGGGGAAAGGAGAGAAGATACTGAGAGGAAATTGGTGAAGTGGAGAGACAGAGGTGAGGTAAAGAAAGAAAGGTGAGGTTGATACAGAGGAAGAGAGAAAGTGATGTAGGAAGAGTTGTGATGTACAGAGAGAGGTAGAGACAGTGGTGATATAGAGATGTATAAAGAAAGAGAGAGATGCACGATGGGAGAGGTGAGCTGGAGAGGCTGAAAAGAATTAGAAAAGAATGTGCAGAAAGAGATGTGAGAAAGGTGGTAACGATAGGTGGAAAATTGAGTCACAGAAAGAGAGGAAGCAAGGAAAGATTAAGGTAGTCAAAGAGGTGAAGTAGGGGGAACAGAAGCAGACAGAGGGTAGATGGTGAGGTAGAAAAAGAATAGAGAGAGAAATTGAGACTTTAGGTAGTGTGAGAAACAGGTAGGGCAGGGAGATGTCTATGAGAGAGAAGTGAGGAAGAAAGAAATGAGATAGAGAGGGAGGTGAGATAGAGAGACATGGAGAGAGATATAGAGTTGCGGTTAAGAGAGATGAGGCTGAGGGCTAGGTAAAGTAGGTGGAAGAGAGATATGGGAAATGGAGATGGAAACAACAGGGTGGTGCAGAGAGTGAGTTAAGTAAGAGAGTATTTAGACAGGGAGAGATGTAAAGTGGTAGAGCGGAGTGAGATCCTGGGAGACGGGTAGAAAGAGAAATGAGCTAAATGTAACTGAGATAGAGAGTGTTGCAGTAGCTAGAGAGGTGGTACGCACATAGAGATTTAGAGCTAGAGAGAGGGGCAAAGAGATAGGGGTGAGGTAAAAGATGTGAGATTAATTACTGAGAGAGAACTTAGAGAAAAAGAATATTTTTACATTTAATTGCCAACAACTGCCTGATATTGCAGGGGTTAAGGCTGGGCAGGCCGCTTCCAAATTAAAAAAATATTTTTTTAAAGCTGAATCAAACAAAAGTGACATAACCTTTGACTGGGCAAACATCAACAAATCTCCCTTTACTCACAAAATCTCGCCTATTCTATCACAAACTAAATATATGCTTATAAATAGGACATACTGGACTCCCACAAGACTCTTTAAAGTTGGTCTCAAACAAGACCCAAATTGCTGGTGCTGCTACAAACAGCAGGGTTCCTGTGGCGTGCCACCTCATTTGCTAATGAAGTCACTGTTAGAACCTTCAGAGAACTCTCATGTGAGAGGATTCTGAGGTCTGCCAGTTGCTGCGCCATCGCCGTTGGATGAGGTGTATCACTTAATAAACACCACTTACCAGTTATGCTTCTTGTCTCTCTTTGAACCGACACCACAATTTGGCGACGCCGGATGGGATAATTCATTGTTCCTGGTGGTCCGTGATACACCTCAACAAGGCGGGATGCTGATTTGAGACTTTGTGGGTGGCGTTGGCTGTCGACGGTCCGTGAGGCTTGGTCAGCGAGTGATTTCGTCCTGCTCCTCGTTGTGAAGTCAGGGGTCCTTGTTGAAGGTCGCACGGCTTTGAAGTATCTACAGCTGTGCAGCTTTGCCTGTCGACGCATCTTTGGAGGTCTGTCTTACGTCTCCTGTGGGTCCTGACGCCGCAAGCTATGCGCTACAAGGTATGTGGGTTGTCTGTCACGGGCTCAGAGGAACCACTTCTCGCCCTCTAACCCGTTTTGTTTGACAGAGTCAGGAGGAACGACGCTTCGCCCTCCGACGCCATCACTCCCCATTAGTTTTGCGCATGTGTAAGCCGTCAGGAAGGGAGTTACTTCAGGAAATCTCCACAACACAACTAGAGCGCGCTTGCGACAGGAAGAGGATTACCGTTAGTGTGCAGGTTTTTTTTTATTGGGAAACCCTCACAGAACAACTAGTGCGCGACTCGGAGTAAAGAGGAACGACTCTTCTCCCTCTTACTCGGTTAAAGTCAAGTTCACTAGCGTGTGTAGTTAACAGCATTCGTGGTGATCAACAAGGATTAGAGCAATTGAAGCCATGAAATTAATGTGTCATTCACAACAACATTAACACTTATAGATTAGTCTAATGCTGCAGTGTAAAAGGAAATATAAAACACGGAGGAACGTCAAATTCGCCCTCCAGTGAAAAAAAAGTAACATCTTAGTTAAGCATCATTAGATTAATCGAAATTTATGTGGTATATACATCTTATTATTCTTTGTTGTACAATATGATCTAGTTTATCTGTTATTTATTTAATTTCTGTTTGTGAAGCACAACTTACATTGCAAAGTGACAATGCAGAACGTATCATCACCTCCGTTCTTCCTTTCTTCTCCTGGGGAACCATCTATAGAGTGGTCGAAGTGGAAGAAAGTATTTAGCAATTATGCACGAGTTTGTGGCACTAATTTAAGTGCAGAACGGAAACATGCTCTGTTACTACATTGTTTAGGGGCAGAGGGACAGGATGTCTTGGAGAATCTACCTGATCTTCCGCATGCTGAGGGAAGAGATTTAAATGAATATGAAATCGCAATGACAAAGTTAGATCGACATTATTTGCCACGTGTGAGTACCATTTTAGAAAGGTATCACTTTGGTTTAAGGTGTCAGGGTAAAGACGAATCTGTTGAAGATTTTGTAACGTCTTTGAGGAAATTGGCGTCTAAGTGCAAATTTGGAGGTGCGGCAGAAGAAAGGATTAGGGATCAGTTTCTGCTCCGCTGCAACAGTGATAAGATACGTGAAGAACTATGGATGAAGGATGAGCCGCCTCTTGATGAGGTACTTATTGTTGCTAAGCAAGTGGAACACATGATGAGGTGTGTTGGTGAACTTAAGGTTGAGAAAGAGGTACATGCTTCAATTTCCACTGAAAAGGACAATACCGATGAGGTATGTTCTGTTAAATCTCTTGGAGTTAAATCCAAAAGTGTTCCTGGTGTTAAACAATCTTCTGAGGTTAGAGGTAGCTGGAATAAAGAGCAATATTTTAATGTAACCTGTTTCAGATGTGGGTATGCTGGTCATAGGGCCAATGATAGATCCTGTCCAGCTTTGTCATAAGCCTGTAACCTATGTGGTATCAAAGGTCATTTTAGCAAGTGTTGCAGGAACAGAAATAAAAAATATTACAAGGGTAAGGACAAAGAATCTTGCCAAGAGATTGTTTTGCAAGTCGGGGAGCATAAAAAGCGTTTCCTTCTGAAACAGTTAGCATTGATGGTAAAGAGACAATAATGAAATTTGATTCTTGTTCCCGTATCACCATTATCTCAAGACAAACGTTTTTGAATTTATTTCCTGATGAAATACCTCTCCATGAAATGGATATACGACCTGGAGGGTATGGGGGGAACAAAATTGACATGATGGGATATTTTATAGCAACAATTGGTGTTTGTGGCAAGAGCACGTGTGGGAAAATATATGTGTCCTGCAAAGGTGATGATCTGTTGGGTTGGATTCACCAAGAAGAGTTGGGTGTCAGTCTGCATCCAAGTAAAAATCCTCAGGTACAGGTTGACCAGGTTGATCATAAAGGTAATAAATTTATTAAGGAATTTAATAGTTTGTTTCAAAATAAACTTGGTAAGTTAATTGGCTACAAGCATAAAATCAGACTGAGAGACAATGCCACTCCTGTTGAGCGAAAGTAAGAAGGATTCCGATACACTTACAGACAGCAGTTGACAAGGAACTCAAGAGGTTGGTAGAGTGTGGGGTCATTGAAGAAGTTGAAGCCACGAACTGGTTGGCTCCCATTGTCGTTGCACGAAAGGGGAATGGAGACATTCGTCTCTGTGTAGACTTGAGAGCGCTGAACAAAGAGGTTGTGGTTGATAGATTTCCCCTCCCCAACATTGAGGAAATGATCACTACCTTTTCTGATGCCAAAGTTTTTAGCACTCTAGATCTGATGTCAGCTTATCATCAGGTTGAATTGCATGAAAGTTCGCAGGATCTCACAGCCTTCACGACTCCATTTGGCATCTTTCGTTTCAAGAGAATGCCGTTTGGTTTAATATCTGCAGCTGCTGTTTTTCAGAGAGCAATGTCTATTATTTTGAAAAATCAACCTGGTGTGAAATGCTATCAAGACGACATAATTATCTATGCATCAAACAACACAGAGCATGATCTACGTGTTCGTCAGGTCTTACAAAGACTTCAGGATGCTGGTTTAACACTCAAAGCAGAAAAGTGCAAATTCAGTGTCAACGGAGTAAGTTATCTAGGTTACAATGTCACTGCTACAGGAATAAAACCTAAGAGAGAACTGGTAGATACTATAAAAAGTTTGGAAAAACCCAAGACAAAAGAAGAACTTTCATCTTTTTTTGTAATGGTGGAGTACTACAGTCGCTTCATAAAGGACTTTGCTAGTAAGACTTTTCATATGAGGAAACTATTAAAGAAAAATACTGATTTTGTGTGGGGGGCAGAGTGTGATCAGGAGTTTGTCAGGGTAAAACAAGACTTAGGAAATGCTCCCTCTCTGCAATCATTTGAAGCCTCATCTGACACTAAGATTGTATGTGACGCCAGTAGTAAAGGTTTAGGTGCCTTACTAATTCAGACTAGGAATGGTAAGGAAAATCTCATTGCTTGCATATCAAGAACGCTCAGGGATGCAGAACGCAATTATTCTGTAATTGAACGTGAGTCATTGGCTGTGTTTTGGTCCATTAAGAGATTTAAACAATTTCTCTGGGGCATCAAATTTGGTGTACAAACCGATCATAAACCCCTAGTGGAGATATTTGCAAAGAAGGGTCTTGATTCCATTTCATCACGCATTCGTAGATGGGTAGTAGGATTGCAAGACTTCTTTTTCACTGTCCAATATGTACCAGGTGCTAGCAATTTTTTGGCTGATTGTTTATCCAGGCTGGTTGACTTGGATATTGATCAGTCTGATATTTATGATGATTTTGATCAGGAGGAGGGAGTGAGTGTGTGCGAAGTGACCGAAGGTTCCATTAGTGAAGAAGAGTGGCTAGATGATTTAAGGAAGGATACCACTCTGTGTAAAATTAGAGATATAGGGGCATATTAGCAAGACCGGCGATAAAATTATCGCCGTTTTAGCGGCAGGAAACTGTTGCTAAAACGGCGATAATGGGCTTGCTAATATGCGTTATAGAATTCCAATAGAAGCCCAGGTTAGATGTCCTGCACATGGCTTGGATTGGAGAAAAGAGTTATCCAATAGACTTATGGGCTATAGGTTCTCACCTCATGGCTCTACCGGGAAGATCCCCTTTGAATTATTCAAAGGTAGATCGGCATCTACTCTTGTGTGTCCTGGTTGGATGAAGTGGAGCAAAGGATGTGTTGACAATTCTCCTGGTTTGTGGAGAGAGAAAGAGTTAGTTTCTCAGCACAAAAGAAAGGAAGATTTTGATTGTTATAGGTGTGTGAGAGATGTGGAAGTCAATGTGGGTGATTTTGTCAAAATAAAGGCTCCTAAAGGGTGTGCGGAATGGTTTTAATGTCCAATGGGGGTGCGCGACTCACAAAGTCCATTAGTCAATTATATATGTAAAAATATAATTTCTTTATTTTGAATTGTGTTAAAGAACATCACACATAAAAACTCCAGCCAACGCGTTTCATTCCCATATCGGGAACTTCATCAGGGCTTATATATAGATTTCCTTGGGTGGTAAGTTTACATAAATGAGTAGAAGTGGTCAACTGGGGCCCAGCAACGCAATGGTTAGCGTATTGACTCCTTATAAATCGGTTTCCTTCGATGGTAAGCTTGCACAAGTGAATAACAGGTCCCGTGTACTGCACTGGAACCCAACGACGTAGTAGTGAACGTATTAACTCCTATAAGAGATGAGTTTCTTTAGGAGAAATCAATTGGACTTAGGCTGTGCGGCTGGGCAGTGCAAAATTCAACCTGGGCAGCATCAATTTATTTAGTAGGGCGACAGGGCATTGAATGGGTGCCTGAAGCCGTGCAGCCGAGAACGTGCTGCTGTAGCTGGCTAATGAATGCAGGTGTGCGGAATGGTCCAAGTTCACCAAGGAACTTCAGGTAATCAAATGTTTCAAAAATGCTGTTAAGACACATGATGGTCGCATATGGAACAAGAGCAGAGTTACTATCACATGCAAAATATCTAATCCCGTTGACCACTCATTGTTGAGACCACTACCAGTGGTAAGTGGATCTTGTAATTCAGGTTTGCATGGTTCTTTTAGAAGTGTTCCACCAATACACAGGTGGAGTGTCAGAGTGATCAGGAAACCTGCTTATCTAAAAGATTTTGTAGCATGATTTGTTGCTTTTCTTGAATTTGCTTATTTGCTGTTTTTTCCTTTTCTTGTCATACATTTTAATATTTAAGCTATGCTATGTACTTTCCTGTATGGAAGGGAGAAGTGTGGCGTGCCACCTCATTTGCTAATGAGGTCACTGTTAGAACCTTCAGAGAACTCTCATGTGAGAGGATTCTGAGGTCTGCCAGTTGCTGCGCCATCGCCGTTGGATGAGGTGTATCACTTAATAAACACCACTTACCAGTTATGCTTCTTGTCTCTCTTTGAACCGACACCACAGTTCCCTAGCACACATGTTATTCGAATGTCCCCTTCTCTAAGAATTTTGGAATAAAATCTTAGAATGTATTAGGCACACACTTGATGTTCTACCAACAAAAGAGTTTTCCTATATCATCTTAGGGCCTTTGGACCCCCAAATCAAGAACAATAACGACCGCTTTTTACTAGATCTAATGCTTACTCTAGCCTGTAAATTGGTACTAAACAACTGGAAAAACTTCAGAGCGGTCTCATTCCACGTGTGGCAAGAATGGCTGACTTTTCTCAGAGGTGCTGATAACATTGCATTACAGATGTCACCTTGGAGAACCCCTCTTTGTTCAATATGGAGGGCACTGGATGATAGTGCTTTTCCACACAAACCTCCATGAACGCTAAGAGATCTCCTTGTATGGCAAATATAATCTACGTCCACCGAAAGGTTACCACTCTTTAAGGTCACTCTCAGAGCCATCTTCCCCCACCCGCATGAGACATACACTTCCTTTTACTCGTACCTGTGCACATCTGATTCATATACCAGGTCTCATAAAAAAATTTCTTGTTACTTACTTGTACGGAGACTTATTCTTCTACCTGTTAGTGTCAGACTGTTTTATATATGGGAAGACCATGAACGTAACACTTTGCTGGAAATGTAATCTTCTTATATGTATCCAAGATAACAGTCATACATAATTCCTCTGTACAGTATTCAATAGCAGAGAAATGTGATGTATCAAATATATAACCCAATGTTTTATCCATAGGAAGGTCATGAAGAAATGTAACATTTTGCTGGAAATGTAATCAATGAGATATATCAAATGCATAACTGAATTATGCCTCACTTTGTGCTTAGTCTTTCCCCCTTCCCATCAATGTAACTCCCCTTTCTGACTGTCCAATTTTTTTCTTTTACCACTGTCCAACTCTGTCTGCAAAATTAATCAAATTCTTTGAACACAAAAAAAAATATTATTTTTTTCAATGCACACAGATACTTTGTCTGTCCTGATCACTTTACATAGGGGGGGCTTGAAGGTGGGGGCCCTGTGCAATTGCCACATTACTCATTTTTAGGTTTCGCCTGCACAGCGCTTGTGCTGAGCTTCCGAAGTCTTTTGTATTTTGAAAAAAATATCTTAATAGGGGTGTGCAGCCCGCCCTTACTTTCCATTTGTTTGTATGCTTGTCACTCTGTTTTCCTTGCTCTCTGTTGGTTACAGCATGCTATTTTTTGTTGTGTTTGTCTTTCTCTTTGTGTATTTTCTTATCAGTGGAGCTTGGACCAAGTACTCCCATTGAACTTTTCCTCCTCCTTATATGGCACTACTTTTTTCTTAAAGCGTGTTTGGAGACTTCACCTCCCGAAGGTATTGGAGCGATTTACACGAGCACCAGTTCTTTTACACAAGGATACATTCATTTTTGTAGGCATGGGGAGATAAGTGATTTGCCCAGAATCAAAAATGCTAAGCATACACCGAAACTCAAACCCAGTTTTCCAGCTCAATAGTCGGCAGCTCTGGCACTTACGCCACATCATCTCCCAAGAGGATGCCACTTCGTCTCCCTAGCCTTGGCCTTATTTCCATATTTTATGATTAAGGCGAATCACTTAATCTCCCCTTGACAGCCCGCATTTGCTGTTGGTTGCCTGTCCACCACACGTCCCTCTCTGATTGGCCCTGCTGAGCTCCATTGCACAGATTCCCTCCTCCATCAACTCTATTTTTCACATTTTCCAACACCGCCCCAAGGTATTGGAACGCTTTACATAAGCACCAGTTACTATTTTTTGTGCAGTTTTATATAGCGCCAACACCACCCAAATGCATTATAGTGCTTTACAGTAGCACCAGTTACTTTTGTTTGTGCAGTTTTATATACCACCAACACCATCCGTAGGCATGGTGAGATTAAACGATTTGCCCAAAATCAAGGATGTTAAGCTAATGCCGAAACTAGAACTTGGTTTACCAGCTTTATAGTCGGCAGCTCTGGCCCTTACGCCACATCCTCTCCCTAAAGGACGCCATATCATCTCCCTAGCCTTGGCCGCAGTTTCACATTTTATGATAACAGGCATATCACCTAATCTCCCCGTTTCTAATCACAACAATCATTGGCAAAGTCAGTAGGCTTCACCTGTTCGAAATCTATTGTTTTTAGGTCTCGGCTAGACAGCACATGTGCTGTCTCAAAGAGATGTGTTGTGTTCTATCTGTGGGCTTACAAGCCGCCCATCTCATACCATTGGTAAACTTCAGCATTGCTCTAATTTTCTTTGATGCCATTCGTCATGGCATGCGGGCGTCATGCCGTCTTCTTGTGTTTGACCCTCCCATAGCGCATGGACCAAGTACATGTCTCCTTACACTGCTCCTGGTTTGCACAGCTACTTTTTCTTTGTTTTCAGGCCATCTCTCTTGTCCACATACACATATGACCTATGAAACAAACAAAAAAAAAGTTTAAATCCTTCACTCTTCTTTCCCTCCACTATCCTTTTCAATCAAAATAACAGACTAACATCTCCACTTCTCAAATTTCATATTTCACTATACTAATTCACCACTAATCCTTTATGGGTTCCAGAGTAGCGTGCTACTCGCCAAAAAAGCACTTCAACACCCCATCAGGGGTAACAAGCGCTATATAAATACAAACCTTTTTTTCCCTCTTCTATCCTTCCGCTATCCTTCTGAATCCAAATGACTGATTAACCTATCCACCACTCAAATTACGTTCATATTTCACTATACTAATTCAACACTAATCCTTTATGGGTTCCAGAGTAGCGTGCTACTCTCTGAAAAAGCACTTCGACGCCTCGTCAGGGATAGTATGCGCTATATAAATGCAATTACAATACAATACCTCTAAAAAGCATGCCTGTGTACATTAGCGGATGCATTTCCTAAAAATTTGTTAAAACACAAATGGCACTTGTATATTTTTTTTTGCACATTTTGATGGTATTGGAATGCTTGCTCTGTCCTCTGTCTTGCCATAGTGTGAACACGAGCCAATGGTATCGGAGCGCTTTAAGTGCTCACCAGTTACATTCCACAATGACACATTAATTTTTGAGACTAATCCTGCTTCAATTAAGGTATAGTTTTACCCACTCATTTTTCTATCCCCCTCTCCAGTCGTTGCTTGTATATCTCCCCATCCCCTCCTTCTTTCCTGCTTGACCCGTCCCCCCACTACCTCCCTCATTGCTGCTGCTTTTATATATATATTTTTTGTACGATCTGATGGTATTGGAGCGTTTGTTCTGTCCTCCGTCTTGCTATATTCTCCCTTGTACACATACACACATACCACTAAAATACATGCCCGTGTACATAAACTAATGCATTTCTTGAAAAGTTATTAAAACATGAACAGCACTTGTTTCTTTTTTTTCCACGATCCAATGTCATTGGAGCGTTCACTCTGTCCTCTATCTTGCCATAGCGCGAACACGAGTCGATGGCATTGGAGCGCTTTAAGTACTCACCAGTTACATTCCACAATGACAGTCATTTTTTACGCTGATCCTGCTTCAATTTAAGTATTTAACCCCCTTCATTGTTGCTTCCTCCCACCCTCTCCTGCTGTTGCTTGCCCATCTCCTCATCCCCTCCTGCTTCCCTGCTTGACCCGTCCCCCCACTACCTCCCTCGTCGCTGCTGCTTTTATTTATTTATTTTTTTGCAAGATCCGATGGTATTGGAGCGCTTGTTCCGTCCTCCATCTTGCCATAGTAGTAACATCAGTCAATGGTATTGGAGCGCTTTAAGTGCTCACCAGTTACATTACACAATGACACATTCATTGTTGTACGCAGGGGGAAGCGTAAGTGATTTGCCCAGAATCACAAACTGTTCAGCCAACCCCAAGATTCGAAACTGGTTCCTCAGTTCCCCTGTCGGCAGCTCTGGCCATTACAGCACATCCTTGCTTCACTTCAAAGCTCCTCAGCTGTTTCTCACTATCACTTCTACACTTGTTCAGCAAGATCCCATCAACACCGAACAAGCATTGGCAAAGCCAATAGATCGCGGCAATGCCCAAGCTATTAGTCTTGTCAATGTGAATGTCTTTTAGCCATGTTGTCTAGCAGCACATCTGCTGTTCACCATGGCTGAAAGTCACTGAAATAAATCGATGTGATGCGGCCAGCGCACGCTAATTTCACAGCACTTTTTTGTGTTAGGAGGGGCAGGACAATAAACTCAACATGGGGCGAAGAGACTCTGCGTCGGCTCCACATCCTGTGATTCTGGGCTTTCAGTGACTTTCAGCCATGCTGAACTGCAGATGTGCTGCTAGGCAACATGGCTGAAGGTGGTTGTTATTGATGGTTGCTGATATGGCTTTTTCTATATTATAGTTACCTCCGATGAAGGGCTCAGCCCAAAATGCATTGGGTTATAACATCATGTTACATATGACGGATTGTGAATTTCAACATGTTGTAGAAATACACCTGGATTGACACCTCTCGAATATTTAAAATTGGAATCACAACACTTTTGTACGAGTAATGAAAGCACTGAGGAAAATATAAACTGATTAAAAAGAAAGAAATGGATTAAATTGATCTCATGACTGTTGATAATATTGGCCTATGCCTTGTGAATGTGCATCCTGTGCCTGGTGCACTCCTATGCACCAGCTTGGTATGAATTTACTTGCGTGTCACCGGGACAGAACACGCACTGGGGTTGCACACCAAAATCTCGCCTTTGAGTATATGTTAAATCTTTGATGATTGATGTCATTTGGAGTGCATTCTACTATTGATATGGTCACTGGCGGTAAACACGTGCGGTCCATTTGCCATGTGATTACCGTGGGTGAGACCGTTAGTGAAACTCACCCACAGTAAAAAGTTAAAAAACCTGCTGATCAGAAAAGCTAAAAATCCGGGCGTACTGAAGGGGCAGAACCCAGTGCAACACATGCTGCACTAGTTTCTTAAATGTACTCATAAACCACTGGGGCACAAGTCCGTTGGCCTGTGGCCACAAAGGTGTGCTCTTCTGATGCTTCATATTAAAATGTCCCAAGAAATCTTTAAACTCTCGACTATTGAAAGGCTGGCCATTATCAGACTTCGCTATGGCTGAAACACCCCATGTCACAAAGATGCCATCTAGTCTTTCAATGACTCGTTCTTGGGTAGTAGATGAAAGATCTTCAATTAATGGAAATCGTGAATACTCGTCCATAATCACCAGCAAGTGATGTCCATTGTGGAGTGGATCGAAAAAGTCAATGGCTATCCTATTCTCTCTCATGCATGCTTTGGAAGTTCTGACATGCTCAAGGTGTGGTGAGTAGTTTTTGTAGAAAGGCAGTTTGCCTAGAGGCAGGTTTTTAATTACTTTTCAACCCTGTCATCAAGATAAGGAAACCAGACACGGTCTCGGAGAGCTCGTTTTGTGGCAACAATCTCACAATGTCCTTCATTGACCACTTCAATTATTTTCTGTCTCAGACTCTCCGGGGTCAGAATTCTCGACCTTCATAGGATAACTCCTTCCTGAGTTATAGACAGTTCATCCTTGTCATTTTTATATTTTTGACATTGACCATCACTGGTGAGCGGTCGAGGATGTTGGTTCCATGACTGATCAGTAATTATATCCTTCAGCTTTAACATGTCACTATCATGGCTCGTGGCAGTGATAATCTGAGCTAAGGAAATGGTAGCTGGTGTGTTTGTTTTTACAATGAAATTGATATAGGCCTCAGCTGTCTTAGAGGAAGCACCATGACCTTGTATAGCTGTTCTGGAAAAGTAGTCGGCAGGGTTCTGATCTTTGCCTGGAAGATGCACAATGGTGTAATTATATTGTAATTGTAATCTCCATTGTTCAATGCGAGGAGGCATTTTGACCTTTGGATAGCCAAATATAGTCAGTAAAGCTTGATGATCAGCTACTAGCGTAAAAGGCTTTCCGTACAGTAAGACATGGGAATGTTCACAAGCTCATACGACAACTAAGCTTTCTTTAGTAAGCACGTTCTGTTTGAGACACTTCTACTTGCATATGCCACAATATACCTTCGAGCAGTCGAGTGTCCACTGTGCTGTGCAAGGATATCGCCTAACCCGACGGGGCTAGTGTCAACAACAACCTCTGTATGAAGCTTAGGCTTGAAGTACACCATTTCCGTAGCATTCTCAATAGCTTGGTTAATTCTTTTAAACAGTAGCGGTCGGTGGTAGGAGTGCCGGCCGGGCGGTGACGTGGGGTGGGGGGTAGTAAACCACGGATTACGGCCGAATACAGGTAAGTAAACATTTAAATAAATAAAACGAATTTCGTTGTGAGCGCTGCATCGCCAAATGCGATGCAGTGCGCTCAACGAAATTCGTTTTATTTATTTAAATGTTTACTTACCTGTATTCGGCCGTAATCCGTGGTTTACTACCCCCCACCCCACGTCACCGCCGGGCCGGCACTCCTACCACGGACCGCGACTGCTTTTAAAGCTTTTCTCACATTCATGTGACCAATGAAATGAAACATTCTTTTTCGTCAAGTTGTCAACGGAGCACTTACAGTGGCAAAGTCTTGTAGGTATCTGGAACAGTAACTGGCCATGCCAGGAAATGAGTGCGTCATACAAACATCTTGTGGGGGATCAGCATTACACAACGCTTGTACTTTAGCAGGATCTGGTGTCAAACCCCCATCAGAAAAGATAGGGCCAAATAATTTTAGCATTGTCTTATGGAACTCACACTTGTCTGCATTCAAAGTCAAACTTGCTTCAGCAAGCAAATGACATACTTGTGCAAGAGCTTTATCATGCTCTTTTTGTGTAGCTCTGAAAACCAATATAGAAGTACTCCGCCAAGCTGACAGTATCCCTCCTGCAGTTTTTAGATGTGGGCTCACTGAACTGCTGTCCGCATCAACAGACTGTTTCCTGTCGTGTACGCAACGCACCTTCGTCGACACAGCAGATTCCTCTACCGGCTAACAGTACTCCGTCGCCAGCAGGTTGGCGGTTTTGCGCCAAACCTATTTAGATGTCTCCATTATGCTGGTGTTGTCCTAGCGGCGGTTTGCTGATGGAGTGATTCCCTGGTCCAGTGGAGACTGGTAAGTAGTACTTATTAATGTGCTAATACACATATATATGTGTGTTTGCTTCTAAAATATATGTAGGTAATGTGTTATGCCCATTTTTTTTTAGATATTACATAGACCACAAATAATACACACACACACACTATTGAATGAACACCCACAGGCACCACAAGCAAACACCCACAAGCACCACAACAACATGATTATTTTTAAAGTGTAAATACAGGTGTGTTTGTTTTACCTTGATAAGTTGTAAAATGAACACAAATGCATTACACATAAGAAAAAAAATTGCACGTAAGAACAATGTCAAAATACACGAGGCTAAAGGAATTTTCAACACACGATTCATAGTAAGACAAGTGTAAAAGAAGCCTACCTTAGATCCCAGTGTCGACGGAGTTGATAAGCGCCTTGGTCAGTAGTAGCAGCAAAGGAGGGACCTGAACAATGGGGTTCAACACAGAAACAGAAGAAACAGAAAAAAGGTACTTTCTAGATCATCTCCTTCGATTCCACCAACTCAAAGTAGGAAGTATCCCTGCCACAGTTTCTTCGACGGAAAGGCACATCATAATTGGGCCGGCAGTAATCTTGGCTGGACTCTGGCGGAGTCGGCAGCACTCTGACGGTCTTTCGTCCATGGACCCACCAACATCTCAATAGAGTGGATAGACCGCCAAGTAGGCGGGTGGTGAAACTGTCGAAAAGGTGATGGCAGGACCAGATCTGCCAAGATCTAAATAAGGCCCTTAGTTTTTTGTACCGAAACAGACCAACATATGTAGAAAAGGTTGTAATGTATCTGTAATTTTCTTCAAGTTCTAACTGAAGATAACCTGTATTTAAATCAAGGCGAGAGAAGATCTTTCCACCTTTTAATTGCGTTATTATGTCAGCAATATGTGGACCTGGATGTCGTTCTCGTTCAATTGCCTTGTTTGCCTGACGCATGTCAAATCATATGCGTACAGCTCCTTCACTGTCCTTTTTAGGCACTACTTCTATCGGAGAAACCCATGGCATTGGACCAGTTGAACGCTCAATAATGTCATGCTTAAGTAATGCTTCAAGTTCTTTTTCAACAGCTTCTTGCAAATGAAAAGCAATTCGTCTAGGTCTCTGAGAAACGGACGTCCTCATTAATATGCAACTTTACATTCATATTCTTAAGTTTTCCCAGACCATGAAAAAACGAAGGGAACTGACTTACTATTTCGTGGTGAGCATTCATGTTGTAATTCACAGAAATCAGACCCATATCAGTGGCTGTTCTGAAAATGAGTAGACCGACACATGATGCGGTGCCTGAAGCATATCGATGGGTGCTTGTACCTTTGTTTTCTTGTGTTTCATTGTTGCTACACTAAATGAACTTTGACTTTTTAAGGGCATCGATGCAGCCCATGTGTATACTTTGGGTTTGTATGGCATAAGTTGTGGTGGTGGAAATAGTTCATTGTATTTCTCCTAAAGCATGATGTTTAACGATGCACCCAGTCGATGATGAAAGGTAATGAACAACCATTTACTTTCAGTATAATCTTTGGACAATGTTTGAATGACTTTGGTGCTTTAGCATGTTGAACTTTTCTTGACTGACATTTGCCTGCACAAAACCCAAACCAACATGCACACGCTTTTCTGAGGTAAAAACATGGCGCAATCATTTTCATCACTTTCACTTGAGACTGATATAGAAGAACTGTTTGATGATGATTTAGATGACGATCAACTTATTTCAGTGTTGATTTGTCTCAACTGATGTCGCAGCTTGGCCTTGTGGGTGTGCGTCAAACATGGCTTCTGGAACGTTCTGGCAGCCATTTTGTCTTTGCACCGTGACGCATTACTTGTTTCTTTGCTTTCAAAAACTTCACAAAATGGTTCTCTTTCCTGTAGCATCCTCCCCAGCCCGGGTACCCGCCAATGACTAAGCCACACATGAAGCTTAGTTTTACAAGTCTTTATTCATCTGCGTTTAACTGCGAACTCAACATTCTAAACCAACCTTCAATGCATTCTGCTCTAACACTTGCATCACAGTTCTATGGAGGTCCTCATGTGCCAAAAGGGTTCCATCATTTCTAACTTGCAAGACACTATGGGGCATATTTACAACATAATGGCGGAGCACGGCGTTACAACACAATTGGTAATGCAGAGCGCCGACATTCTGAAAACGCAGGGATGCGCTGTATTTACAATAATACAGTGCACCCCTTGTGTTTCCCCTAGCGCTGGCGCTAAATTTAGCTGCCTAACGCCAACGCAGGCACCCTCGCACCATATTGCACGGGTGCCTGCGTTGCAGGGAATGGTCGATCATATGCAGGAAGGTGTCCTTTCCTACACATAAACAATCACTAATGGTGATTTGTAATGTCTATGTGCGCTGCAGAATGCAGCAAATATAGAAGTTGCAACTCGGGCAGAGGTTGTGGACAGAGCTGCCGACTTTAGGGCTGGGAAACCAGGTTCAAGCCTTGGTGTCGGCTCAGCTTCCTGTGATTCTGGGCACATCACTTAATCTCCCCGTGCCTACCAAAAATGAATGTGTCCTTGTGTAACGTAACTGGTGCACATGTAAAGCGCTCCAATACCTTCGGGTCGAGTTTGCGCTATATAAATCTGCAAAAAAACTCGTCATTTTCTAATGATTGTTTAAGTGCAGGAAGTGACACCTTCATGGACATGAACAATCACTAATGGCAATTTACTCTTTCTATGTGTGCTGCAGAATGCAGCACACATAGAAACAGCAAAAATGAGGAGAAATTAAACATTTCTCCGTGTTGCACCAGTTTAAGACAAGGTTTTTCCTGATCTTATTTCTGGTGCTCCCCATATTTACGCCAGCCTTATAAATACGGGGCAGCTTCAAAAAGCAGTTGGTGTTACGGTGGAACGACCACTGCAACACACATTGCCCGCCCCTTTCACACTAAGTGCCGTGTAAATAGGGGCATTATTTACAAGGCGGCGTTAAGCCACATTAAGTGGCTTAACGCCGCCTTGTAAATAAGGTGAAGGGGTTATCGCAACCAGAACGTCAACAAAAGTGACGTTCTGGTGGCAATAACCCCTTGTAATTATGCCCCTACATCTCCCCCTCTGTTAAATAAAAATTATTTAATTAAAACATTTTTTACAAAACATATATATAGATATACATATACAATTAAATCTCTTCACTCAATCTTTTTGGCGCTTTAATTGTTCGACCTGATGTTCTTGGAAATTGGGAACTGCCCTCACCAATGTTCAGGATCTGCATCAGTGGTGTAGAGGTAACAGCAATCTCTGATAGTTCAGACCCAGTCTCCCTTTCAGAAGTTAGGTATGATGAATGATTAGCTAAAGGCCTACAGTGAGAGGATTCTCTGGTAATAGACTTCCCAGAACACTGGGCAGTCACCATATGTCCTTTAGTAGACACCACTTGAAAAGGTTCAGCATCAAATGGAGCATCAGATTTTCTTCTCCACACCTGTCGTGCAAGCACTCGATTTCCTTTCCGAATGTTCTTCGCACATTGTCTTTGGTCAGCATATGCTTTCGTCTTTTGTTTGTTCACCAAGTCTTTCTTATGAGTTGCTTTCTCGTCTCTCTTTCTCTGATTGGTGCATTGAGGCAACTTGGTGTACATTGCTCTCCTGAACATCAATGCCGTAGGACTTTCACCTGTGGTCGAGTGGAGTGTCGAACAATAAGCTTTTAAGGTAGAATTCAACAAAGTGGCAGTGGTATGCAGCGTGTCCAAGTAGGGACTCTTCCTTCCAGTCAGGGTAAGGGAGTTACACACCCAAGATAACCCCTGCTCAACTCCTTGGTAGCTTGGCACGAGCAGTCAGGCCTATCTCAGAGGCAATGTGTAAAGTATTTGTACATAAAACACACAGTAACAGTGCAAACACTACAAATGGACATCACACCAGTTTAGAAAAAATAACCAATCTTTATCTAAACCAAACAAGACCAAAACAACAAAAATCCAACTTACAGAAGCAAAGATATCCTTTTTTAAAGGTTTAAGCAATTCAGGCCATAGAACTTTATGGATGCATTGATTTTAGCTCAAAGTACCTTTGATGCGTCAAAAGCCGAGGGGAAAAACAGCTGCAAAGGAGGGAAGCATCTGGAAACACATGTGATGCGTCAATTCTTGAGTCCCAGGGGAATGGAGGCGTCAGTACTGCTGCACGCAGAAGAAGTGTTGTCTTGATTCCTTACTGTGAGGAGAAGCGATGAGTTAAATTCCAAAAGCAGTTCCTTACTGTGGGGCAATGCGCTAGAAACTTGGTGTTCAGGTGCGATGCGTGGAAAATCCAGATTTGCCAGGGTCGATGCAGTGGTGGCGAAACAGGCGCTGCATCGATTCTCCCAGCCGAGAGCAGGTGATACGTCGATTCCTTCAGCCGCACAGCAGGGCTTGCGTAGGAGTCAGAGCAGGGGTCTTGGACGACAGAGACAGCGCTCTGGACTCAGGCTGCGGCGGTTCTTTCAGCTATAGACAGGCGCTGCATTGATTTTTCGGCTGCACTGCGGCGATGCATTTTTTAACCGCTCAGTAAGCTTGCGGCGGGAAAAAATGACACTGAAGGGCGATGTGTGGATTTTCAGCTCTTGAAGCAGCAAAACCACCTCCAAGGGCCCAGAAATGGAGTTGGCACCACTTGGCAGATCAGGACTCCTAGCAGAGGAGTTATGGGGAGCTGCAGATGAAGTCTTTGATGGCCCTGAGACTTCCAACAGGAGACAAGCACACACAAGCCCTTGGAGAACCTTGATAAGCAGGAAAAGAAAGTACAATCCAGTCCTTACTCTGCTCAAGACAGAAGCAGCAAGCTGCAGGCCAGCACAAAACAGCAACAGCGGAATAGCAGTTCTCCTCCTACAGCTTCTCCAGCTCTTCTTCTTGGCAGAATCTCCTCTTGATCCAGAAGTGTTCTAAAGATGAGGAGTTACAGGTCCAATACTTATACCCCATCTGCCTTTGAAGGAGGCATACTTCAAAGGATAGTCTTTGCAGTGCACAGATCCTGCCTTGCCCTGTCTTGGCTCCAGACATACTACAGGGGGGTGGAGATAGCATTGTGAAGGGACAGGAACATCCCTATTCAGGCATCAGTGACAACTCCTCCCACCATTGAAGCTCAGAAAGGCCCATCAGCCTGGTGATGGGCAATCAGGATATGCAGAGCACACCTCAGCTCCCTTTGTGTGACTGTCTAGAGTGAATGCACAACCAGCTCAACTATCAGTCTAAACCAAATGTGGATTCCACAGGCAGGCAGAGGCACAGGATGGTAAAGCAAGAACATGCCCACTCCCTAAAGTGGCATTTCCAAGCACACAATTTAAAAACCACCTTAATAGAAAGATGTGTTTTTAAATCCTGAGTTCAGGGAACCCAACTCCATTTCTCTAGCTCTTCAAAATTGAAAGTTACAATTGTAAGGTGTTACAAGGCAGTTCCAATGATAACCCATGGGAGAGACAGTCCTTGCAATAGTGAAAAATGAAATTATCAGTAGTTCATATCAGGACATGTAAAACACACAAATACATGTCCTACCTTTCACATACTCTGTACCCTGCCCATGGGGCTACCTTGGACCTGCATTAGGGGTGCCTTACATATAATGAAAGGGAAGGTTAGGGCCTGGCAAGTGGGTGCACTTGCCAGGTCGACATGGCAGTTTAAAACTGCACTTGCAGACACTGCAGTGGCAGGCCTGAGACATGTTTGCAGGGTTACTCATGTGGGTGGCACAATCAGAGCTGCAAGCCCACTAGTAGCATTTGATTTACAGGCCTTGGGCACACACAGTGTATTGTTCTAGGTACTTACCAGTAAATCAAATATGCCAATCATGGATAACCAATCATAATCACAATTTACACAGGGAGCACTTGCACTATAGCACTGATCAGCAATGGTAAAGTGCCCTGAGTTCAAAAACCAGCAAAAACGAAGTCCAGCATACAGTAAAAAAGGAGGTAGAGGTAAAAAGACAGGGGAAACCATGCCAAGGATGCCAGGTCTAACACTGCTCAACACGTCCGTTGGCCTGCGTCCACAAAGGATTCCTCTACTGATCCTTTATAGTCAAATGCTACAAGAAATCTTTAAACTCTCAACTATTGAAAGGCCGGCCATTGATAGACTTCACAATGGCTGGAACACTCCATGTCGCAAAGATGCCATCTAGCCTTTCCATGACCTGTTCTTATAGTAGGTGAAAGATCTTCAATTAATGGAAATCATGACTACTCGCCCATAATCACCCGCAGGTGATATTCATTGTCGAATGGACCGAAAAAGTCAACGGCTATTCTATTCTCTTTCATGCATGCTTGAAAGTTCTGACATGCTCATGGTGTGGTGAGTAGTTTTTGTAGAAAGGCAGTTGCATAGATGACAGGTTTTTAATTACTTTTCAACCATGTCATCAAGATAAGGAAACCAGACACGGTCTCGGAGAGATTGTTTTGTGGCAACAATGTCATTCATGGGCCACTTCAATTTATTTCTGTCTCAGACTCTTTGGAATCAGAGTTTCTGACCCTTGTAGAATAACTCCTTTCTGAGTTATAGGCAGTTCATACTTGTCATTTTTATATTTTTGATATTCACCATCACTGGTGAGCGACCAGGGATGTTGGTTCCACAACTGATGAGTAATTATATCCTTCAGCTTTAACATGTTACTATCATGACTAGTGGCAGTGATAATGTGGGCTAATGAAGTAGTAGCTGGTGTGTTTGATTTTACAATTACATTTTTATAGGCCTCTGCCGTCTTGGAGGGAGCACTGTGACCT
This sequence comes from Calotriton arnoldi, assembly GCA_963921515.1. Taxonomy (NCBI): domain Eukaryota; kingdom Metazoa; phylum Chordata; class Amphibia; order Caudata; family Salamandridae; genus Calotriton; species Calotriton arnoldi. Next base: position 1,249,314 of record CAWUFW010002341.1, on the reverse strand, counting down.
TGTGTAGGTACTCTGGAAAAATAGTCAGTATGGTTCTGATCTTTTCCTGGACGATGCACAATGGTATAATTATACTCCTGTAACCGTAGTCCCCCATCGTTCAATGCGAGGAGGAATTTTGGCCTTTGGATTGCCAAATATAGTCAGTAAAGCATGATGATCTGTTACTAGCGTAATAGCCTTTCCATGGAAGACATGGAAATGTTAGAGTAGGCACCTAGACACCTAGCTTGCCACTTGCCTGTGGCCTCAAGTTCTTGCTTGTTCCAGATTGATCCAGTGACTCTGCAGCTGCCCGGGTTTTCTCACTGTGGTTTTCCCGACCAGGTTTTCCCACTTACCATTCTTCCCGCCAACAGATGCCCCGCCCACCCCAGGACCTACTTAATGCAGACCCCATCCGCAACCGTGCAGCAGACATGCGCAACTGGCGTGCCAAAGGCAAGTCCATCTGCGCCCGTCCATGCCTGGAGCCCACCCAGTGCCATGACCCCTGGCCCTCTTGCCCCCGAAGATACACCATCAACCCCGGATGCCGTAACAAACACTGCCACCTCGCTGACCCACGTTCCACAGTAGGACCTTTCACTTCTACCCACTACCACTTCACCTGCCACTGCACACACACCAGTCCACTGACCAGGCCCACCCCTAACACACCATAGACCCCACCTGAACAAAAAACCAACTTGCATGTGTTCTTCTCAACACACGCTCACTAGCCAAGCATTGCACCGAATTATGGGACCTCATCGCTACCCTCACACCCGAAATCGTCTTCCTCACTGAGACCTGGCTCAAACCCACATCTGTCTCAGACATTGCCCAGCGATCCCCGACAGATATAAAATCACTCAACAGGACCGCACTAACAAGCCCGGAGGAGGAACAGCCATCCTCCACAAAGAGACCATACAGTGTACCACCACCACTTAAAATACTACCACCCCCATGGAACGTCTCAACTTCAAACTCCACACAGACGACAAGACAACAGTCAGAGGCACCCTTGCATACCGACCCCCAGGCCCACGCTACCAACACCAACCTCGAACAGGGAGAGAAAAATTTCAATACCCAGATCACCAATTGCACAGAAAGCATCATTCCCATCAAGAGCAACACCCATAGAAAATACTCCAAAAAGGCCAGCTGGTACAGCCCATAACTCAGAGACAGCAAACAGTTGGAGAGGAGATGGTGCACCAGCAAGGCCACCTCAGACAGGGCAGCCTCAAAGACCTCCTTCAACCTCTACCATCGCCTGCTGAGGGCAAGAAAGAAGGCAGCCCTTGCCACACGCTTCAAAACCAGCACCAACAACAAGGAACTTTCCAACATCGTTAAGGAATTCTCTAACCCAGCTACCAGCGAAAACAACATCACACCCTCACAGGAGCTGTGCGAAAACCTCGCCCACTTCTTCCACGACAAGATCGCAACCATATACAGAAACTTTGAACCCAAACCCACCCCTTTGGACTTCCTCAACAGATATGCCACCACAAACCACACACTGACCACCTGGAACATCCTCTCCACCCAGGACACCACCTATACCATGAAATTCATCCACTTGGGAGCTCCTACAGACCCATGTCCACACCAAATCTTAAACCTCGGAAACCAAAGGATCGTCCAAGAACTCACCACCCTACTCAACACCTCTATCACCACCGCAACATTTCCAGACGCCTGGAAACACGCCAAAGTCCTACGACTCCTCAAACAACCCTCTGCCAACCCCAGCAAACTCAAAATCTTCCTGCCAATGTCTCTGCTCCCATTTCCAACAAAGCTACTGGAAAAGATCATCAACAATCAACTCATGACACACCTGGAGCAGAACCAGCTACTCAACTCCTCCTAAACCGGCTTCCACAGCAATCATAGCACCAAAACCAACCTGATCACAGCCACTGACGACATCCAAACCCTCCTCAACCGAGGAAAAACTGCAGCTTTGATCCTCCTCGACACTGTATCCCACCTCACATTGATCGAAAGACTCCACCACATTGGCATCCAAGGGGCATGCTCAGATGGATCACCTCCTTACTCACTGGAAGAACCCACAGGATGCACCTCCCACCTTTCACCTCTGAACCCAAGGAGATCACCTGCGCTGTCCCCCAGGGCTCATCCCTTAGCCCCACGCTCTTCAAGCTGCTGACCCACGCACACATGGCTCTACACAACCAAGGACCCACCTACATTAACCACTGCCTGAACTTCCACCAACAATTGAGAAGACTATGCTCACCCTCCCTTTCACTTGCCCATACTCTCTGCATCTACTGAAGCAGAAGTGGAGGACTATCCTTCTCCCACATCGCAGCAAAGACCCGGAACAGCCTCCCCACGCACCTCCGGACCATCACCTCACTTCTGGAATTCCGAATGGCCCTTAAGACCTGGCTGTTCGACTAAGCCTCCAGGGCCTGCAAGAGCCTGGATACCCTACTGGGTGATTAGCCGCACTTCATGAGTCCTAATTGATTGAAATGTACACAAGCCCATGACACAGCTAAGCTTTCTTTTTCAGGTTAAGAGTAAGCAAGTTATGTTTGAGACAAACTTCTACTTGCATATGCCACAATATGCCTCCAACCATTCGCGTGTCCGCTGTGCTGTGCAAGGATAGCTCCTAACCCGACTGGGCTAGCGTCAACAACACCCTCTATATGAAGCTTAGGATTGAAGAACGTAATTTCTGTAGCATTCTCAAAGGCTTGTTTAATTCTTTTAAAGCTTTTCTCACATTCATGTGACCAATGAAATGAAACATTCTTTTTCGTCAAGTCTGTCAACAGAGCACTTACAGTGGCAAAGACTTGTAGGTATCTGGAACAGTAACTGGCCATGCCAGGAAATGAATGCACTATAGAAACTTCTTGTGGGGGATCATCCTTTGACAGAGCTTGCACTTTAGCAGGATCTGGTGTCATACCCTCATCAGAAAAGTATGTCAAAAGAATTTAAGCTTTGTCTTGTGGAACTCACACTTGTCTGCATTCAAAGTGATACATGCATCAGCAAGTAAATAAGATATTTGTGTAAGAACTTTATCGTGTCCTTTTTGTGTAGCTCTGAAAACCAATATGTCATCACTGTAATTGGACTCATTCATGACAGGCTGCATGACACGTCGAATGACGCCTTGAAACAGTTCGGCTGCAGATACACACCAAAACTTAGTCTTTGGTATCGAAACAAATCAACATGTGTTCAAAAGGTTGTAATATACCTGCAATCTTCTTCAAGTTCCAACTGATGATAACCTTTCTTTAAATCAAGGTGAGAGAAGACCTTTGCACCATTTAATTGCATTATCATGTCAGCAATGTGCACACCAGAATGTCGTTCTCGTTCAATTGCCTTATTTGCCTGATGCATGTCAAGGCTGCAGTTGCACGCTGCAGTGGAGAGTGAGGTAGGTCTGCATTCTCCTGCAAGTACTTTTTCCACTGCATCCAGCACAGTCCCAGTACCTGCCCCTCCTCCAGCATCCAGCGTGTCAGCCAGTCTCAGCAGCGCCAGCAGCATGGGGCTCGACCTCAACAGTAATTCCACAGTAGCCACCTCTACTCGTAGTACACTAGCAACAACTTCAGGTAGGTGAATGAGTGCAACGGGGATATAAAGGTTACACCAGGGTGTGCTAAAATTACAACTAACATCTGATAGTCCCCAATTGGGAAAAATCGACTTTCGGTACTTATGAAGAACACTATGGGCATGGTATTCTAATGCTTTCAGATAATCTAAAAATTGTGTAATGACCACTAGTGCTCATGCAAGTATTTGGGGCCTTGTTAGTTCTTGAAAATATTTGTCATGTTCATAGACTGATGAGCAAGATTTAACGTAGCAGGAGCAGATGATTTTTTGGGGTACATTTTGTTATAGTAACATTCACCATGATCTCTCGAATTGAGTTGAATTGTGCGATATCTGTGTAGGCTCCCCAACATTTATAGCTATACCTTTGAGGACCTTACATTTCTTAGGCCTTTCAGAGCAGAAAAGTGCTCAAATGCTCTTTATCTTCAAGTGTCAGGTAGGCTGAGGTCTAATTGTTTAACTTGTGTAAATAGAATAAATAGGATTTTCATCCTGTGTTAATTAGTATTTATAAACATTACTACACATATGCAGGAATCGCAGCCACTTAAATATCTTTCCCTGAATACTGGTTCACCATTGGGATTGGGAAAAGATATAACATCTCTTCTCGTAGGTTCCCACGAAACACAGCTTTTCAAAAGATTTTTTTTCTCCAACAAAATAAACAGAAAACATGCCAAATAAGGAAAAATTCAGTTTCGCTTTTTACAGTTGACAGATCACGTAGCTTATTTGGCTTAAACACCACTTAGAACGGTGTACTAAATAAAAAAAAAGCAAGAATTGTACCCCATTGTAAAACTACTGTACAAAATAAACACTGACTGTGGTCCTTTAAGAACCTTGGAAGGCTGCATTTCTTTCCCCCGCTCTGAGATAAGTACTGAAGACCACTCTAGTTTACTGCTAGTTATAGTTGGAAACACTAATATTTGGTGGATTTGGAGTTCTTTCGACTAATTTTATGGTTGTCAGTTTTTAGCCTTTTGGGCAAATATGCATATCACCCTTTTTTCCTTGCTGTTTCATGTCCCTGCTTTCTGAGCCCATCATGCCATTTTTTAAAACTTATGTCCAACCTGTGTGGAGAAGACGTCTTGGAATGATGACCACTGTGTATGTGTGGTCAGGTTTCTTGACTCACTCTTGCAGATGTCGCAGTCTCTGGGGAATGTCATTTGTAAGGCTGAGGAACAAGGAAGGTGTCTGTCTTCGGACTAAGAAGGGTGAGATCAAAATCCTTGTGTGCCCTCGGAGCATAAGTCTAGTTTCCACCACCTGCCTTGTATGAAAGGTTAATGTATAGACAGTTCAACTTTACAAGGCAGTCTTTTAGAGTGTGTCATCCTTCGGCAAGTGCTGAGTCACCATCTTCTCTCAGTTGGGAGTATCATACCGCCTTCACTCCAGGAGACACTGTTCTATCAACAGAAGGTGATTTAAAGCCTCTGCCTTGTCCCCTGAAGTCCTATGCAGAGGTGTCAACTTCTGCATAAATGCATTACTGTTTATCAGTCTTCTTTCCCACCTCATTTGAAAGACCTTTCCACTAATGAAAGTAGCCGAGTGGGCAGTGAATAACCTACTGCTGGCTATTCTTAAAAAAATTAGAGAAGCTGAGCTGGACAGTTGCCACATATAATTCAATAGTATTTATAAAGTTAAATTAAAACAAGCATTGGCAAAGCCAATAGGGCTCGCCTATGCAAGAAATATTGTCTTTGCGAATGTATTTTAACCATGTGGTCTCCAATGCACTACCCTATATTTCACCCTATACCTCTCTCAATATATCCTCTACCTCCACTCTCTGACTCATCCCAAACCTCATTCTCCTACTATGATCTCCAAAATAACCATTTCTAGACTCTTCCCTCCTCTATCCCTCCTTGGATCACCCCAAAGCTCATCTTAGTACTATGATCTCCCAAACAACTCATCTAAATTCTTCCCTCACCTTTACCTCCTTTGACTCATCCCAAAACTCATGTTACTACTATGATCTCCCTAATTCCTTTCTAGAGACTCTTCCCTCCCCATCTCGCCTTTTACTCATCCCAAACCTCATCTTACTACTATGATCTCCCAAGAAACACTTTCTAGACTCTTCCCCCTTCTATCCCCCCATTATCCTTTTCAATGCAACTAACAGACTCACATGTCCACCGCTCAAATTAACTCACATTTCACTATTGTAATCCAAAACAAATTTTTGGGGGGTTCCGGAGTAGCTTGCTACTCACCAAAAAGCGCTTCAATACCTCATCAGGGATAGTAAGTGCTATATAAATGCAATTTCAATACAATACAATATGCGTACAGCTCCTTCGCTGTCTTTTGATGGCACCGCCAATATGAGAGAAACCCGTAGCATTGGACCAGTTGAACGCTCGATAATGTCATGCAAGTAACACTTCAAGTTCTTTTCCAGATGCATAGCTTCTACATCATTAATTTCATTGAACTTATAATGTCTGGTGAGTATGTCGAGTCTCTCCATAAATTCATCAGTGGTTTCACCAACTTTCTGGCATTCTTGGTTGAAGATGTCTGATTCATAATCAACATTTGGCATTGGATTAAACCTGAGATTGAACTTCTCCTTTAATCTGACGATATGTCACGACATCATCAGTTTGCGTCATTTTCTCTATGACTTATTCTACATCATCACCAGCAAGATTTTTGGGATACTTGACCATCTTTTTGTTATCAGTCTCTTCAAGTGCATCTGTGAAATCGTCAAATGTCTCAATCCAAGGACTCCATCTATCGCCAATATTTTGCTTTTTGGCAATTTGGAACAGTGGTGGTGGTTGTAGGAACATTGCAGCATTGTAACCATTTCTGGGAGTGGTTGATATTGAGGTTGGAGCTCTCTTTGGCTCCCTGGCTGCTCGTCTTTAATCAGTTTGTGAGAGCCTTTGGATCATCCTTGACGACTTTTGAAATGACGTCCTCGGTCTTTGCCTCCATTGGAAAAGCAGCATTTCAGTATTCGAAAGATATCTGTGACTGTTCTGATTGTCACCCAGTGCCTTGTTCCTGTTTTGACCACCTTCAGGGTCCTTCAGTCGGCTTGACAGGAACCACCAGCATCGTAAGCACAACCACTGTGCTTTGCCTAGGTTGCCGCACCTGCCACTTTACTCAGGCTCTTCTGACTAAATAACTGTTTTATTCTTTGACGTCTCTTTGCGTGCACTTTGTCTTCACCACTTTCAAATTGTAACATTATCTTACAACTTGTAATTATTATTAGCTGCTCTTTGAAAACTTGGTTGCATCTGCTTTTAGCGTTAGTGCTCTGGATTTTGTATGACAGTGTATTGCATAGCAGCGCGCTACCTTGATGTACGGTCTGACCATCAGGTTCTCAGTCACCAATATGTAGATTACTTTGCAATGCTTTCGTTGTTTTCAACTTCTTAACATCAACTGGAGTTCTGCTTTGACTCCACATGCGTTAAGCATCCATTCCGTACTTCAACTGCAACACACGTGGCATGCACAAGCAGTTTGCTTGGACCACGGCAAACTCTCTGGGAGAGCACAGTTGATCTTCGTGTTACTTATCGCCTCACTCGTTTGCAGGTGTAGCGTCTTCCCCAGCCTGGGTACCTGCCAATGACTATGCCACACATGGAGCTTAGTTTTACTCTTCTCTATTCATCTGTGTGTAACTGCAAACCCAACTTTCTAAACCAGCCTTCAATGCATTCCGCTCTAACACTTATGTCACAGTTCTACGGAGTCCCTCAGGAGCCAAAAGGGTTCCATCATTTCTAACTTGCAAGACACTAATCAGCAGGTTTGTAGAACAGAACTTAGTATGATCAGAAGGGCAGTTATGAGTGTGTTTTTTGTAAAATGCTCTCTCCCAGGAGCCTCCATTGTCTCTCCCGGGATCCTCCACACTCCCTCCTGGGAGCCTCCATGCTCTCTCCTGGGAGCCTCCATGCTCTCTCCTGGGAGCATCCATGCTCTCTCCTGGGTGCCTCCATGCTCTCTTCCGGGAGCCTCCATGATCTCTTCCGGGAGCCTCCATGCTCTCTCCCTGGAGCCTACATGCTCTCTCCGGGAGCCTCCATGCTCTCTCCTGGGAGCCTCCATGCTCTCTCCCTGGAGCCTACATGGTCTCTCTCCGGGAGCCTCCATGCTCTCTCCTGGGAGCCTCCATGCTCTCTCCCCATGCCTCCATGCTCTCTCGCAGGAGTCTACATGCTCTCTCCCGGGAGCCTCCATGCTCTCTCCTGGGAGCCTACGTACTCTCTCCTGGAGGCTTCCATGCTCTCTCTGGGAGCCTCCATGCTCTCTCCTGGGAGCCTCCATGCTCTCTCCTGGGAGCCTCCATGCTCTCACCTGGGAGCCTCCATGCTCTCACCTGGGAGCCTCCATGCTCTCTTCCGGGAGCCTCCATGCTCTCTTCCGGGAGCCTACATGCTCTCTCTCCGGGAGCCTCCATGCTCTCTCCGGGAGCCTCCATGCTCTCTCCGGGAGCCTCCATGCTCTCTCCTGGGAGCCTCCATGCTCTCTCCCTGGAGCCTACATGCTTTCTCTCCGGGAGCCTCCATGCTCCCTCCTGGGAGCCTCCATGCTCTCTCCCTGGAGCCTACATGCTCTCTCTCCGGGAGCCTTCATGCTCTCTCCTGGGAGCCTCCATGCTCTCTCTCTCCTGGGAGCCTCCATGCTCTCTCCCCATGCCTCCATGCTCTCTCGCGGGAGTCTACATGCTTTCTCGCGGGAGTCTACATGCTCTCTCCCGGGAGCCTCCATGCTCTCTCCCGGGAGCCTCCATGCTCTCTCCCGGGAGCCTCCATGCTCTCTCCCGGGAGCCTCCATGCTCTCTCCCGGGAGCCTCCATGCTCTCTTCCGGGAGCCTCCATGATCTCTTCCGGGAGCCTCCATGCTCTCTCCTGGGAGCCTCCATGCTCTCTCCTGGGAGCCTACATGCTCTCTCCCTGGAGCCTACATGCTCTTTCCAGGAGCCTCCATGCTCCCTCCTGGGAGCCTCCATGCTCTCCCCTGGAGCCTACATGCTCTCTCTCCGGGAGCCTCCATGCTCTCTCCCCATGCCTCCATGCTCTCTCGCGGGAGTCTACATGCTCTCTCCAGGAGCCTCCATGCTCTCTCTCGGGAGCCTGCATGCTCTCTCCCGGGAGCCTACGTACTCTCTCCTGGGAGCTTCCATACTCTCTCTGGGAGCCTCCATGCTCTCTCCTGGGAGCCTCCATGCTCTCTCCTGGGAGCCTCCACACTCCCTCCTGGGAGGCTCCATGCTCTCTCCTGGGAACCTCCATGCTCTCTTCCGGGAGCCTCCATGCTCTCTCTCCGGGAGCCTCCATGCTCTCTCCTGGGAGCCTCCATGCTCTCACCCCATGCCTCCATGCTCTCTCGCGGGAGTCTACATGCTCTCTCCAGGAGCCTCCATGCTCTCTCCTGGGAGCCTCCATGCTGTCTCGCGGGAGTCTACATGCTCTCTCCGGGAGCCTCCATGCTCTCTCCTGGGAGCCTCCATGCTCTCTCCGGGAGCCTCCATGCTCTCTCCTGGGAGCCTTCATGCCCTCACCTGGGAGCCTCCATGCTCTCTTCGGGAGCCTCCATGCTCTCTCCTGGGAGCCTTCATGCTCTCTTCCGGGAGCCTCCATGCTCTTTCCGGATGCCTCCATACTCTCTCTCCGGGAGCCTCCATGCTCTCTCCTGGGAGCCTCCATGCTCTCTCTGGGAGCCTCCATGCTCTCTCCTGGGAGCCTCCATGCTCTCTTCGGGAGCCTCCATGCTCTCTCCTGGGAGCCTTCATGCTCTCTTCCGGGAGCCTCCATGCTCTCTCAGGATGCCTCCATGCTCTCTTGCAGGAGTCTCCATGCTCTCTTGCGATAGCCTCCATGCTCTCTCTCCGGGAGCCTCTGTGCTCTCTCCTGGGAGCCTCCATGCTCTCTCCTGGGAGCCTCCATGCTCTCTCTGGGAGCCTCCATGCTCTCTCCTGGGAGCCTCCATGCTCTCTTCGGGAGCCTCCATGCTCTCTCCTGGGAGCCTTCATGCTCTCTTCCGGGAGCCTCCATGCTCTCTCAGGATGCCTCCATGCTCTGTTGCAGGAGTCTCCATGCTCTCTTGCGATAGCCTCCATGCTCTCTCTCCGGGAGCCTCTGTGCTCTCTCCTGGGAGCCTCCATGCTCTCTCCCCATGCCTCCATGCTCTCTCGCCGGAGTCTCCATGCTCTCTTCCAATAGCCTCTATGCTCTCTCTGGGAGCCTCAATGCTCTCTCGTGGGAGCCTCCATGCTCTCTTTCTGGAGCCTTCATACTCTCTCCCAGGAGCTTCCATGCTCTCTCCGGGAGCCTCCATGCTCTCTCTGGGAGCCCCAATGCTCTCTCGCGGGAGTCTTCATGCTCCAAAGTTCAAATGGTCCTGGATATCCTTAGTGTCTGAGCCTACGACTGTCCTTGTTCTTGGTATGTTTAGATGCAGGACAGCCTTGGCCTTCCGTGGTATGGCCTTTTGTGAGCAGTACTGCAAGCATACTGTTTTACTCGATTTTGGATATTTGTTTATGTGGGTGGAGGACACTCAGGCTGGAAGGTGGACTGGAACCTGAAATCACATGTCTAGGGCTGAGTCCAGGATGGAGGAAGGTATACTCCAGGTGTAAGTGGGGCTGGCTTCTGAACACTGGATGCATTGCACTGAGGAGTGCTGCGAAGGACTAACAGTAGGTAAAGGACTGCTGGAGATGATGGAGGCCTGTGATCATCTGTGGACCTATGAGTGTGAGTGGTTCAGGCCTGTGAGAAGGTGTAGATTCCTGTATAGGGAGTTGAGGTTGAGTGCTTGAATGGTGTCCGCTTGCCTGTTGTTGTACCGCGCCATAGGGATGCTCCTTCCTCGGTGCTGGGGACTTCAGTTGTTAATCAGTGTGGTGTAGCTGTTTCCAGGGGTATCAGCTTGTGTTCTAAGGGCACATCATGGTGATCGGCGGGAGTGTAGGACATAATGTGGTATGATCAGAAGGACAGCTATGAGGGTTTTTTTTGTAACATGCACCACAATGTGTGTAGTTGCTGATTTGTCTTCTGTGCCACTTCTTGCTTTAACCCCAGATTGTCTGTGCATGCTTGTCACGTTGGAGCATGTGAGTCCAGTACCAGGAAGCCTTTTGTGAACTAGATGTGAGGGTTGAGAGCTAAGTGAAGCTAAATTGATATTGTATTAACTTTTTTCCTGCTCTCTTGTTGATTGTGTGGAATGGGTGTTGAGTAAGGTGCATGTTATCTTGGCCTTGTGTGCAAAGTCTGGCATGTCTGGGATGTGACTTGCTGCTGCCTACATTTTCAGAAGCTTTTACGCATGTGCACAGTCCACATGTGGAGTGCCTTGGGTGTGGGTTCCACCACTGACTCTGTAGTTGGGTTGGAGGGTGATGGATTTGTTTAATCAGATTTGGTTCACAGTGTTCATATGTGTATGTGTGTATGAGGAATGGCTTTAGCGCTGGTGGTGGCGGGTGTGAAAAACTCTATCGGTGCCCCCCCATAGCCTCCTTCTCACTACCACCCCACAACAGTGCCCCTCATCGCCTTGGCACCCTCGGGTTTCAGTGCGCTTTATAAATCCCTATCCTATCCTATCTCCCATATCCCCTCTCTCACATGCATTTCATTTCATTTATAGCGCTATTCATACCAGTGTATGGTGTCAGAGCACTTTACATCACACACACATTATGCACCGACAATGAAACATATGTGTGTAATTCAGTCTATAGGAATAGGAAATGCAACATTTCTCACATACTCGACACCGAGGACTCCAAGGTGTGGGAGTCACACGTCAGCCATACTAGTAGGCAGTATATTTTAAGAGTGTTTGGTCTGGAGAAGCACAAACTCAAGTTATAGAACGTAACACAGTGATTGGGGTTGGCTTTACTTATAAGAATGTATTTCTACCCGTACAACCCTTTTTAGCAACCATATGATAATGAAAGACTGGGGCAAAAGCATACGTTTCAAAACTATACCATGCAGTCTGCATGCAGCTCTTTAATGTCAGTTCATAGGTCACTGTGCTATTTCAGAAGGACTGAAACTTATGAAATGCAAGTAACAAAATGATCTCGGTGACAAAGGCAGTAATCCACTGAGCTATATATACAAAATACAATTCTGTGATCTGCCTGGTGCACGTGCTTTGCAGCAGGAACATTAACCCTCTGCGCTACTTTATGGCGAGTCAAAACTGGACTAGATAAAACTCCATCTCTTTGTCAGCAGGTACTTTAATCAACAGCGTTATCATGACGTTTTTTAGATAAAAAACTGAAAATTGCTGGTCGCACAAGAAATTCTATAGCGGGTGCTTTTAACTCCATAAGACAGTCCCCCCCGCCCCCAAGAGAAAGGCGTTAGATGCGGTGGCACCGGTCGAACCACCCTAAAGCTGGCCCTGGTGGGTATGATTCTCTTAGTGTGCTCTTTACTGCAATTTCTTTCTGATTGGTTGATTAGTTCTTGTGTGTACCCCATTGTCCATATATGGTGTTGCGTGGGTGGTTGTGTGGCTTGGCAGATTATTCATAGAGGTGTCTTTTTGGGTGTGTCATGGATCACCTCTTACTTATGAGTTCAGGATCTTTCTGTGCACTGCAGGCACACTCTGTCATCTAGCTCTGTGCTCGATCGCCACAATTCAGCTCTTGGCTTTGGGTTTCCATCTGGGCCCCAGTGCTTAATTTGTAAAAAAATAAGTGCTAGGACCCTCGTCACAAGGCCACTGTAGCTTGCACCAACCATTCCCCTGCCAGCACTGCCAATGACAGTACCAACACAACTACTAACCATCACACTCATACAAGTGTGACTTTTCAAACTATTCCAGGCCCCCAAATATAAAAGAATGGCTTGGGCGGAAGGTATTAGTCATTTTAATGTTTACTGAATTAATAAACCACTGTTGTTGTGCTCATCTCTAAATTAGACAATCAGCGCCACCATGTGGCAGACTGTCATAATTGCTGGTGTTGACAATTAAGTGCTGAGCACCTGAAACCACCGGCTCAAATTAAACACTGCATCTGGCAATGCTGATCTTCAAGATCCCGAATGCTTTCCTGCTGGTGTCAATGTGTAGGCGCGTGTGTGCAGTAAGATTTGATCTCACTTGCCTGATTCAATACAAGTGGCCAGGCCTGGTTTGTCAGTCACTGCCCAGGGGGCCATGATGGGAGCACCAAGGTGCAGAGAGATCATTTTCACAACTTAGACCGTGGTCTCGGTTGCAAATTTTTGGCTCCTTCAATCGCACCAGCTATTAATATAGTCTTCGGTTTCTTAAAACAAACCTAATTTGCTATTAGGTGATAAAAATAAAACTATGTGCCTTAATAAAAGTCAAACCAGAATATTATTATAGTCATGAAAGCAAATTCCCCCAACTAAAAATGATACGGTGGTTAGAACATTAAACCAATGTTATTTGTCCAACCACAATGAAAATATCAGAGTTAACACTTTATAAAATTCAATCAGCCCCATTCACAAAGCCATGCGCGTGCGTAAATCAAACTTTCATGCTCAAATGAATAGATTTACAAGTGGAAAGTATTCACAAAAGGTGACCCTGCACTCGTTAATCCCTTTGCTCACATGTGCCATTAACGCGTGATGGTGTAGTACTACGCCTGAGTAAATCCCACCCAACCATTCAACATAACAAGGCATGGGGGTGGGTGTTTCAGGGTAGGGTCTCCTGAAAGGTTTCTGAACACCAACAAACTTTCTACTGGGGGGAGGGGGGGTAATCTCAAACTATAGAAATGTTCAGACAATTACTCCTGCCAAAGGCATATGCGTAATGTAATGCAGGTCTCTTCAGTGAGAAGAACATTTTTAAAAATTAGCAAAGCACAATATTAAAATACTGCTAAAAATGTTTAAAAAAAAACATTTGGGGTGATAAATATGTATTACTTCAGCAGTTCAAACTTAACATGTATTTTTGTAAAACATGATGTTATAATTAAGTTCTGGAAACTGTGTAAAAAGTATGTTCAATTTTTATAGTATTTCATGGCTGTAGCAATAGCCCAGCTGAAAAAATTACGTTTTTGTCCAGATCTTAATTTAATGACTAAAACCTTATATGAACCAAACTTTTCCAACTGTGATAATAATTGAGGCGGAAAGTTGTAAAAATAAAATTTCTCTTAACACTGTATAAATAATTTGGCAAGATTTTAAAAATGAGTGCAGTCCCTCCAACTGTGATAACAACATAGCGGAGAAAATTTGAAATGTTTTCGTTTTTTGAAATTTATTAAGTAAAGTGTTAGACAATTGCAGTGATTTCCTTCTGCCTAACCACAAACAGCTATTCATACAATCTCTGTTCTCACTGCTTGGGCCAGATCTACCTCGAGCATGCCAAAACCTAGATACAGAGGGTGCAGGCAAGGAGTTTTGCAGGAACTCCACACTTCAGCATGAACTGCCCCCCCCCCTCTATACATACCAGAATACACTCACCTTGATGACATAACCCTTTCCAGAGAATTGTACACTGTACACTTAGATTTACATCCACACCTGGCCATCCCTTTATTCTCCATGCTACTACACTTTCTGCCCCCTTAGACCTTTGTTAAATCAGAAAAAAGCCAAGCGACTGATTGCGAGAGCTGTTTCAGGACTGATAAAAGAGCAAACCCTCCTTTGTCAATCAGAGTGATCTGTCCAGGTCCTAGACTTTCTTAAGTCAGGGAAAACCTTTACTAATTCAGGCCTGGACAACTTTTTCTCTCCAGTAAATATGTACATCTTTTAGTATCCAGGCCCATGACCCCACCCTATACGCGCCAACCGCTAAGCGGGGGTGTCATTTTCTTTATGGCAGTATCTTCTGGTGTAATTTTAGGAATTTGGCATTACGTCCTCCTTATGCCGCCTCGTATAAACAAGATATCAGTACAGGGAAAAATCCTATCGAAGTGGCGCGGGAACAGCACAATCGACGCGCACCAACGACACGATCAACCCGAATGTGAGCAGTCGTTCTTTAACGTGGCTACCAATCAAATTAACTCAAAAGTGAATTTCTAGTTAACTTTTTTACCTGAGCTGGTAATATTGAAAGCAAAATGCATCTTTTTTGTTGATGTTATTTTTGGGTTTGCCTGGGAAGTGCCTAGTCAGTGAGGCTTCTGAACATGCAGCATCAACTTCGTCTTCCTCTCCTGAAGCTCCTCCTGTGCTTCTTCTGGGCCCTGGTCACTTTGGATTTGGATTTCGTAGGGAAAGCATCACTCTTCCCATATTTGCAATCTCTGCTGCATCACCCACCCTTACAATCTTTAAAATCAAGTAACTTCTGTGCAATTCCTAGCAAAGTTTGGTGTTGGCAGGTACCACTATGTTTGTACCTTTTTTTTTCATTTTGTTTGTTGCTGATGGCCTGGAGTTTGTAATAATGAGGATGCAGGCAGGCCATGGGATAATAAGAGATAATGGACATAATGGACATTATTGGATGATAGAGGCCCTGCGTTAATATTTCCTTCTTTTCCTTCTGTTTTTGTGAATCATTATAGGGTATAGTCTGCTGTAGGCCTTGGATGTATTTTAATGAGTGTTTCACATTCCCACTGCTGCTGTGCGAGAGATATTTTTATTACTTTAGGTGCTTGTGGATTGCCTTATTCTCACGCTACATTCAGGTTCTTTTTGTCTGGGTATCTCTTTGGTGACTGGGTAGCCGTGGCTCCTGGAGTCCGGGCCCATGTAGTCAGACATTGGGGCTCATTACGATGGCAGTTGGAAAACCGCCATCGTCGGTTTCAGTTCCGACTGGCTGATTACGAATTAGCCGGTCAGAATTGAAACCGGCCGGTCATTCCGGCTGGCTTCCGACAGGCTCAAGGAGCCTGTCAGCCAGTCGGAGGTCGGCCCGTAATCCCAAAGGGCGGTCTTTCCACCCATGGGATTACGATGCACAGTTTCTGGCTGGGTTGCCATGAAAACCCCATCAAAAAGCATGTTCGGGGGCCCCTAGCAGGGCCCCCTTGTGTGCGCGGCCTCCTATTGGGGGCCGAGGGGACACCTATGTTGCCCCCTGTTAATCCCTGCACCCGTGGCGGGCACCTTGAGGTGCCCGCCACGGGGTGCAGGGATTAACAGCACCTCCCATTTCCCTATGGGAGCATGTACTACGGCCGGTTTAAGGCCGTAACACATGATCCCACAGGGAAATGTCGGAATGCGAGCGAACAGTGTTCGGTCGCTTCCAAATCAGGCATTCAGGACCGCCGACCGGAGGTCAGTTGGTCTCGTTTACAAGATGGTATCGGGCGGAAGCAATTCTGCCCGACATCGTAATCAGCCCCATTGTCTTTGGTCTTTCCCATGTGCGTCTGCTTGCCCACCATTTTTGTGTGTGTGTCTGTGTGTGATGGTTGATGTGCTGATTTTCTTGACCTTTTAAAACTTTTATAGGGGTAATTGTTCCCTAGTGCTGATTGTGTTTAGGGCATTTTTAAAGTTTAGTTTATTCTTTCTCACTGTTTCCATGCTGCAGTACAGTAATTACATTTTTATCTTGGTTGAATTTTCTTTTACATTATTGTAACTGCTTTACTGGTGGTATACTAAAGGCCAACCAATGGGCACTGTCACATTTTGGGTTTATATTTGTGTAATCCTCACCCTACAAGCATTTTTGGTGGGGGGGGAGCTTCAGCCAGGGTAGGGTAGCCGTGTTTTCTTTGTTCTCCAAGACTCCTTCTTTGCTGGCAATGCGGGCGAACACCATTTTGTGAACCCAGTATGTGTGACTGCATGCATGTGTGTGTGTCATAGTGTGCCATTTTGTCTTTGTTCCCCATGCATCTTTCTTTGCTGGTCATGTGGTGAGTGATTATCGTTTTATAGAACCAGTGTGCATGTGTGTGTGTGATAGGCTGCCATTTTTCTTTGTTCTCTATGCTTCCTTCTTTGCTGGCCATGAGGTGAGCAACCGCAGTTGTTTGGAACCAATGTGTGTGTGTATGTGTGTGTGTATTTGTTTGTGGTGGCCATTTTGTCTTTTCTCTCCATGCCTCACTAATCATTTTATTCATTTTTTAAAAGCCATTTTCTACAAGCATTGATTTATTTTAGAAGTCAATGCCATTTGTGTTTATTTTTTGTCTTTTCCAAATATGTTTTTCCTGATATATTTATTTGTGCATATTGTGTAGTACACAGTCGTTGCTTTTAAATACTTTACTTGATTTTTGCCTGCCTACCCCCATACTTCCTTCCTTCTTATGTTGTATTGCCTGCAGGTATTAGAGAAGGTACTGATTGAGAGGAATAGAATGAGCTGACACCGGAGTCCAGAAACCTCGCTTCTAAGTTCTTCTGCTTGTGCTGATGACCAGAAGTAGAAGAAGTAAAGAAGATGGCCACAAGAAAGCAGCCGTGAGGAGAGGAAGCAATAACATAACAAGGCATGGGGGTGGGTGTTTCAGGGTAGGGTCTCCTGAAAGGTTTCTGAACACCAACAAACTTTCTACTGGGGGGAGTGGGGGGTAATCTCAAACTATAGAAATGTTCAGACAATTACTCCTGCCAAAGGCATATGCGTAATGTAATGCAGGTCTCTTCAGTGAGAGGAACATTTTTAAAAATTTGCAAAGCACAATATTAAAATACTGCTAAAAATGTTTTAAAAAAACATTTGCGGTGATAAATATGTATTACTTCAGCAGTTCAAACTTAACATGTATTTTTTGTAAAACATGATGTTATAATTAAGTTCTGGAAACTGTGTAAAAAGTATGTTCAATTTTTATAGTATTTCATGGCTGTAGCAATAGCCCAGCTGAAAAAATTACGTTTTTGTCCAGATCTTAATTTAATGACTAAAACCTTATATGAACCAAACTTTTCCAACTGTGATAATAATTGAGGCGGAAAGTTGTAAAAATAAAATTTCTCTTAACACTGTATAAATAATTTGGCAAGATTTTAAAAATGAGTGCAGTCCCTCCAACTGTGATAACAACATAGCGGAGAAAATTTGAAATGTTTTCGTTTTTGAAATTTATTAAGTAAAGTGTTAGACAATTGCAGTGATTTCCTTCTGCCTAACCACAAACAGCTATTCATACAATCTCTGTTCTCACTGCTTGGGCCAGATCTACCTCGAGCATGCCAAAACCTAGATACAGAGGGTGCAGGCAAGGAGTTTTGCAGGAACTCCACACTTCAGCATGAACTGCCCCCCTCTATACATACCAGAATACACTCACCTTGATGACATAACCCTTTCCAGAGAATTGTACACTGTACACTTAGATTTACATCCACACCTGGCCATCCCTTTATTCTCCATGCTACTACACTTTCTGCCCCCTTAGACCTTTGTTAAATCAGAAAAAAGCCAAGCGACTGATTGCGAGAGCTGTTTCAGGACTGATAAAAGAGCAAACCCTCCTTTGTCAATCAGAGTGATCTGTCCAGGTCCTAGACTTTCTTAAGTCAGGGAAAACCTTTACTAATTCAGGCCTGGACAACTTTTTCTCTCCAGTAAATATGTACATCTTTTAGTATCCAGGCCCATGACCCCACCCTATACGCGCCAACCGCTAAGCGGGGGTGTCATTTTCTTTATGGCAGTATCTTCTGGTGTAATTTTAGGAATTTGGCATTACGTCCTCCTTATGCCGCCTCGTATAAACAAGATATCAGTACAGGGAAAAATCCTATCGAAGTGGCGCGGGAACAGCACAATCGACGCGCACCAACGACACGATCAACCCAAATGTGAGCAGTCGTTCTTTAACGTGGCTACCAATGAAATTAACTCAAAAGTGAATTTCTAGTTAACTTTTTTACCTGAGCTGGTAATATTGAAAGCAAAATGCATCTTTTTTTGTTGATGTTATTTTTTGGGTTTGCCTGGGAAGTGCCTAGTCAGTGAGGCTTCTGAACATGCAGCATCAACTTCGTCTTCCTCTCCTGAAGCTCCTCCTGTGCTTCTTCTGGGCCCTGGTCACTTTGGATTTGGATTTCGTAGGGAAAGCATCACTCTTCCCATATTTGCAATCTCTGCTGCATCACCCACCCTTACAATCTTTAAAATCAAGTAACTTCTGTGCAATTCCTAGCAAAGTTTGGTGTTGGCAGGTACCACTATGTTTGTACCTTTTTTTTTTCATTTTGTTTGTTGCTGATGGCCTGGAGTTTGTAATAATGAGGATGCAGGCAGGCCATGGGATAATAAGAGATAATGGACATAATGGACATTATTGGATGATAGAGGCCCTGCGTTAATATTTCCTTCTTTTCCTTCTGTTTTTGTGAATCATTATAGGGTATAGTCTGCTGTAGGCCTTGGATGTATTTTAATGAGTGTTTCACATTCCCACTGCTGCTGTGCGAGAGATATTTTTTATTACTTTAGGTGCTTGTGGATTGCCTTATTCTCACGCTACATTCAGGTTCTTTTTTGTCTGGGTATCTCTTTTGGTGACTGGGTAGCCGTGGCTCCTGGAGTCCGGGCCCATGTAGTCAGACATTGGGGCTCATTACGATGGCAGTTGGAAAACCGCCATCGTCGGTTTCAGTTCCGACTGGCTGATTACGAATTAGCCGGTCAGAATTGAAACCGGCCGGTCATTCCGGCTGGCTTCCGACAGGCTCAAGGAGCCTGTCAGCCAGTCGGAGGTCGGCCCGTAATCCCAAAGGGCGGTCTTTCCACCCATGGGATTACGATGCACAGTTTCTGGCTGGGTTGCCATGAAAACCCCATCAAAAGCATGTTCGGGGCCCCTAGCAGGGCCCCTTGTGTGCTGCGGCCTCCTATTGGGGGCCGAGGGACACCTATGTTGCCCCCTGTTAATCCCTGCACCCGTGGCGGGCACCTTGAGGTGCCCGCCACGGGTGCAGGGATTAACAGCACCTCCCATTTCCCTATGGGAGCATGTACTACGGCCGGTTTAAGGCCGTAACACATGATCCCACAGGGAAATGTCGGAATGCGAGCGAACAGTGTTCGGTCGCATCCAAATCAGGCATTCAGGACCGCCGACCGGAGGTCAGTTGGTCTCGTTTACAAGATGGTATCGGGCGGAAGCAATTCTGCCCGACATCGTAATCAGCCCCATTGTCTTTGGTCTTTCCCATGTGCGTCTGCTTGCCCACCATTTTTGTGTGTGTGTCTGTGTGTGATGGTTGATGTGCTGATTTTCTTGACCTTTTAAAACTTTTATAGGGGTAATTGTTCCCTAGTGCTGATTGTGTTTAGGGCATTTTTAAAGTTTAGTTTATTCTTTCTCACTGTTTCCATGCTGCAGTACAGTAATTACATTTTTTATCTTGGTTGAATTTTCTTTTACATTATTGTAACTGCTTTACTGGTGGTATACTAAAGGCCAACCAATGGGCACTGTCACATTTTGGGTTTATATTTGTGTAATCCTCACCCTACAAGCATTTTTGGTGGGGGGGGAGCTTCAGCCAGGGTAGGGTAGCCGTGTTTTCTTTGTTCTCCAAGCCTCCTTCTTTGCTGGCAATGCGGGCGAACACCATTTTGTGAACCCAGTATGTGTGACTGCATGCATGTGTGTGTGTCATAGTGTGCCATTTTGTCTTTGTTCCCCATGCATCTTTCTTTGCTGGTCATGTGGTGAGTGATTATCGTTTTATAGAACCAGTGTGCATGTGTGTGTGTGATAGGCTGCCATTTTTCTTTGTTCTCTATGCTTCCTTCTTTGCTGGCCATGAGGTGAGCAACCGCAGTTGTTTGGAACCAATGTGTGTGTGTATGTGTGTGTGTATTTGTTTGTGGTGGCCATTTTGTCTTTTTCTCTCCATGCCTCACTAATCATTTTATTCATTTTTTAAAAGCCATTTTCTACAAGCATTGATTTATTTTAGAAGTCAATGCCATTTGTGTTTATTTTTTGTCTTTTCCAAATATGTTTTTCCTGATATATTTATTTGTGCATATTGTGTAGTACACAGTCGTTGTTTTTAAATACTTTACTTGATTTTTGCCTGCCTACCCCCATACTTCCTTCCTTCTTATGTTTTATTGCCTGCAGGTATTAGAGAAGGTACTGATTGAGAGGAATAGAATGAGCTGACACCGGAGTCCAGAAACCTCGCTTCTAAGTTCTTCTGCTTGTGCTGATGACCAGAAGTAGAAGAAGTAAAGAAGATGGCCACAAGAAAGCAGGCCCCTGCCAAGAAAGCAGCCGGTGAGGAGAGGAAGCCTGTTGTCACCACTGGCATCAAGCTGCCATTCTTTGTCTGGTATACATGCTGCACCCTCTTCTGAGCAGGAAGACGGGAAGATGAGGATAATTCCTGGATCAATAACAACATTATCACCAAAACAGAAATCTTGCAGCACCGGAGTGTCTGCAGTCATGACTGAGAGCAGTGAATCCAAAATCAATTCGTCCCAGCAGTATATCGAATCTTAACAAGAAACTGAACAGTAAATTGAGCCTGCTACACCTGATCTCTCGGAGATAGGAGCAGAGCAGGTATCTGAGCTTGTTGCAGAACAGCAGGATGCTATGATGCTCTTCAATTGGACACATTGGGGCATATTATCAAGGCGGCGTTAATGAATTATCGCCGCTTTAGCGTCCGTTTTTGGACGAAAAGCGGCGATAATTCTATCGCTTAATTAACAAGGACACGCTAGCGCGTGATTCCTGCATTAGCGTCCGTTTTCTGCACGCCTCCCATCGCATCGCTAATGAGATGCAAAGGGGGCGTGCCTGTGAAAACAACATGGGGAAATATCGCTAACCCAGGTATCGCCATATCAACAACGTGGGTTAGCGATATTTTCAATCGCGTTAAGTATGCCTTAACGCAGGAATTTAACGTCTGCTAAATTCCTGACTAAGGCATACCTAACATGGGGGTGGATTGTGTGGCTAAGACCACAGGCCCTATCACCAAGGATATCGCCGTTTTCCATGGGACATCGCTGGAAAACCAGCAATGTTCCATGGAAAACATCGCTATCACTGGAAAATTATCGCCTTTGCGCTAAGCGTTGTTAATACAGCGCTAGCATGGCGATAATTTCCAGCGATAGCCGGCGATAGGATTCCTCGCGCTAACAGCGGCCAGCGATAATTATCGCTGCCGCTTGATAATATGCCCCATTGTCTTCAATATCTCCTCTGAGAAAAAGAAGGCACACCCCCCACATCTTTTCCCATCAGATGAATCATGACAAGGATTGGACACCAGAGCCCTGCCATGGGAGACAAGGGAAAAGGAAGGTCGTGCCCAAAGCCTTGGAAGTGAGAAGATGAGCCAGTGTTCATGTGGAGAGTGCACAGAGGAAGTACAGATTGCTTCCTTTCAACTTGCTTCGATTCATGTAGTACCACCAACACCACCTGTGTCCTCAGCACACCCAAGTGAAAGGCAAACACAACTGCCTAGCTCCACCACAACAAATTCTTCTGGCTTTGGCTCTATAAAGGAGCTTTCCTCCCTGGTTTGAGAGTCGTTTAAACTTGGGCTGCATTAGGACTACACCAGAGATTGCACAATTTACTGCAAAGTAGTGAGTTGTTGGAATCCAGGTGGGCATTACATTACTGGGGGCCAGGTTACCCATCTGAAAAAACAACATTTAATTGTGTGGGAAAAGTACTTAAAAAGGATACCTGTTGCAGAGAGAGAGAAGAAAGTAATCGAACAGATAAAAAGAGATGGTGATGAGGAAGAAGAAGATGCAAAGTAGTCCTGTCAGTCAGGAAAAGAGTCATGTTGTCACCCCAAAGAATTCAAGTAGCCTAACTGCTCCCTGTAGGTCACTTGAGGCGGTATCCTCACAAAGAAAATAGCTGACATAACACCCCACTATCAAGTCTTTGTTCAGCAAGGCATCACCATACCACCCAACCCATGAGATAATCCAAATTGAAGCTGGCCAAAATTTTAGCTCTTGACCTCCAATTTTTTAGGGTGGAAGGAAAGGGGTTTCTTAAATTTGTGGAGACATTCTGTCCAAAAGTGAAAGGTCCAAGCCAGACCTATTTTTCAACTGTTATTGTGCTAGAACTCTACCTTCTAGTGCTTGAAAAAGGAAGTGAAGCTATAAATGAGAGCACAGTTTAGTCCATCCACCTCACAACAGACATGTAGGCCAGTTGTTGAGCCAAAGACTACATGTACATCACTTCACACTGGGTCTCTTTCAAGGGGATTAAGCCACTGGTCTCACCACTGCTGATGTTTTTCAAGGCATGCAGCGGCATGCAATTCTTGCAGTGTTCTCCATGGAGAGATTACATATGGCTGCCAGCATCCTGGATGAATTTAATAACAAAGTCTACAAATGGCTTCAACCCAGAGGTCTCAACACTGACAAAGTCAGAAGATTTGTAAACGACATGGCCGACGGATGACACTTCAGAGCCCTATGTTTAGCTCATTGCAGCAGCCTAAATGTGCAGGACTTCCTAAAAAAAGAAGGCATATTCAACAACATACTGGTCACCTGTCACATGAATTAAACTCATTTTAGTCATTCCTTCAAGTCCGTGAACCAGCAAGGGTCATTCAGTGCGCTAATAAAGTCCCTGTAAAAGCCTTCGTATTGGAGATCCCATCCCATTGGAACTCCACATTCCACATGTTGTGACCCCTGTCTGAGCAGTACTGGGATGAAACTGCTAACGGCATGACAATGGATGTTGATAAATGGCAGCTGGTGGAGCGCCTGACACACATGGTACTGCCTTTTGAGATTTTGGCATACGAAACTGGCAAGGAGGTCTGTACAATGAGCATAGTCATTCCATTGATGCACACACTGCAGGACAATTTGCAAAAGGTGGAACATACACAAATGTTAATGAAGAAGCAGCTTCTTGCTCAAAAGCTTAATCATTTGTTGGAACACAAATAAAAGGCTTCAAAAAGAGATTGTGTCCTCACAAGAGTATATCTTGCCACAATACTTGATCCATTGTACAAAAAAGGGCTACTCACTTTCATTCCTTTTTTATCGTTGGATGTCCTCATTTACCAGAAATGAATAATTCGAAAAGCTGGTGAGCTATGAGACCAACAAGTGCAACTTCGAAGCTATAGCAAAACTGAAGTGTTTCCAAAAACCTCTGGCGAGCCCGGTGGTGGCTCTATGTCCAAAAATATGTCATAGCTGTAGCAGCATCAGCACCTATCAGAGGTAACAGTGTTGAACGGTAAAAAATGTATTCTGTTAAGTTAGCCTCCGCTCTCCCCCATTTTGTCTGTGAACACCCATTTTGTGTTTCTGCGAGGACTTTTGCAAAGTCAGGAGTTACGTGTTCACTGAAAAGCTGGTTGTGCTGATAATACTTGCGTGCCAGGGTAAGAGGCCCTGCCCTGCCAAAAGGCCCGAGCACACAGATGTTTTATCTATAAGCCTGCCAACGCCTGTAACCTCCCTTGCCTATCTACAACAATGACGTGGGTAGGGGTTTATCAAGAGTTAGCAGTTTGCATTTCATCATGACGAAGTGGTTTCAATGTGTTTCATGAGGCACCAAACTGTATAAATACTGTGTTTGAACTTGTGCTTGTCAGTTCCCTCCCTCGGGCACTTGCAGTGTCTGGATGATGGGACTCCTCTCATGAGTGCAATAAACTTGTATTTTATTTCCACTCCAGTGTTGATCCTCATTTGTGAACCCGTAGACAAAGGGTGTCCCTGCACCAGTGAGACAGATAAAATCTCACTTCTACAATTGGCGCTGCAACGTGGGGCCCCAGTGAAGACCGCAGCTGGACCAGAGGGAGGTAGTTTCGACAGGACAGAAACACCGAGGGGCGCCCCGCAAAAGGAGACTTGTTCTCGCGGCCGAGGTGACTTTCAGCTAATCGACCTGGCCTTCGTGGCGGCTGTGTGTCTCAACTGGGGCTCTTCGGTTGGCATTTTGGAGGTGATCTATTGATCTGAGGATCGGCAGGTGGGAGTTGGAGAATTGCGATCAGGTAGGATCGAAATGGTTGTCTTTTTGGTTTTGGTTTGATAAAACATTTGCAAATGTTTTAGACAGGTAATGTGAGAATTTTTTCTCGTTTCTCAGTTTTAGTATAAAAGTCTCTTGACAATATTGTTAAGAAGAAATTGGTAAAACATGCCTGTTGTGAGTACACTTCGTGCACTGTGTTGTTGTTGCAACAAGAATAGAATTTTGGAAGAGAGACAGCCAGCGCCTAGAGAAGGCACTCCGAATTATGAAATGTACATTAAATACGGTATTTCTTACATACTGTTTAGCACATTATGGAACAAATATACGAAGGCAGATGCCAGTTTACAGTGGCCACTTAATGGTACTTTTGATTCAAATACATTGCAATATGTAGAAGAGCAACTCTTTAAAAAGAAAAGTAGGCAGAGTATGTTTGATGCTGTAGGATTATGAAGAAAACACATTAAACAAAAACAGATTAAAGAAGAAAAGGATAGGAAGAAATCTGAAAAACAGACTATTGTCCAGAAAATTAAAGAATTACAATTAAAAGCACAAGAAGAGAGTGTAGAAAGTGATGAGAGAAGATTTAAACTTCAATTGCAAAAAGTATATGTGGCTAAGGAAGAAATAGTACATAAGGGTTTAGAGGAGGAGGATTCAGAACTAGAGGAGTTGCTTTGCAGACCAGCCCCGCCTCCATATGCGCCGAATCCTACCGGGAACAATGCGGTACCGACGACGCCTCCCCAGTTGCCTCAAGTAGCTCAAATGTATCCCCCATTGCCTGCTGCCTCTGCTGCAACTCCTGTATCTGATAGAAAGGTTACTACTCCCGTTCGTACACCCAAAACATCTAAACGATGTCATAGATCTTCCCTTACAGAGAATGACAAATTGGTATTATTGATTAGGGCCTGTGAGTGGGTCCGAGATGATGATATACGATTACACGAGGTTCTCACGACTTTGACACAATACCCACAAATGACTCAGCAATATGTCGTAGTGGAAATGGCTAATGCACTAATAGAGGACTGGAGGACTAATATGAATGAGGAGGCCCCTCGCGAGTTAATCAGGATATGTAAAAGGTCAAATGAAGGGGTGTTGACCGCTGCTCCCTTCAAGCAAGCGGTAGAAGATATATTTACTCAAAAGAGAAAACTTAAGAGGCTCATGACAGCCTTGACTAAAGCTTTCCCTATGCGGGAAGCTACTCCTGTGTTTCAGCCAGCCACAGGAGACGGCCAGGGTGTTAATGCGGCCCGGTTTCGGTTCCAATGGATTTATTCCCCTTGGAAGCGATCGGACATATTGGCCCTTAAAGCTTCCTTGCCTGACCCTAGGAAGAATCCGAGTGCATTCTATGACGAAATAAATGCTGCATTGACCTCTTGTGTTATGACTTTGGTAGATATTGACATGTTTTTTGGACTGATACTGCCCCCTGACCTTTGGTGTATGGTTCATAAACAGGACCAATCGGCCTTTGGTGCTACTTGGACGCAATTAGAAGCAGCAGATGTGGATAGGAAAGCAGGGGAGAAACCACCACAGCTTATATTAGACTTACCGGGTCACATCATTACTTATCTGAAGACTGTAGTGCCACCAAAGAAAATATCATGGGCGAAATTAGCAGCTTGTAAACAAAGGAAAGATGAGTCGGTCCCTGACTTTTTCACCAGGTTTGAGACGACATTTCATGATTACAGTGGTCAAGACACATCTTCTGACACAGGCAAACATTTATTCGTAGACAAGTTTGTAGCTAACTTGTTACCTGAGATTTCGCAAAAATTACGAGTAGCTGAAAGTACGTGGGCTTCCTCCACCCGCCAAAAATTTTGGACATGGCCCAGTATTATGAGAATCAAGTAAATGATGAGAAAGATAAGAAAGAGGGTAAAAATAAGGAATTGAAAACTAAAATGTTGTTGCAACAGGTTTATGGGCCACAGAGAGGTAGAGGTCGAGGAGTTTTTAGAGCTGACCTCCCGAGGAGGAATATGCAAGATTCCCTGACGTTTGGTTCGTTAGGGAGAAATCAATGTGCGTATTGCAAACAAGATGGACATTGGCGATCCGAATGCCCATTACTCCACCAACAAGGTAGAGGAATGGGACGGGGAATGACAAGGGGCCCACAACAATGTTCTGGTGTTAGCAACAGACAGAATCATTTTGACAATACTGCCTCGACAAAAACTTATTATACAGATGACTTTAGTGTGTCAGATGCCACAGGTATGCAGTTTAACTAGGACAGCGTAGGACGAGAGGAGGGATCGGTTTCTATACCGGTAAATCAGACAGGCCCATATGTTACTGCTGAAATATTGGGGACCTTGCAGAAGTTTCTGGTGGATACTGGGGCTACACGAAGTGCACTTTCTCAAAAACTGATCCCTGGAACTCCATCGTCTGGCTATAATAATCTATCTGTAGGCTTTGCTGGCAAGCCAATTCTTAGTCCAGTGTCTAAACCCCTGGATCTTACTATTGGTCCGTTCACTATTAACTCACCGTTCCTTCTTGCACCAAATTGTCCTGATAATCTGCTAGGACTCGACTTACTCAAACATTTCCATGCACGTATCTATTGTTCACCGGATGGTGTATGTGTTACGTTTGGTAAGCCGATATGTGATAAGCAGTATGTCATTAATGAAGTGCCACATGAACTATCCACTGTCCCGCCTTCTGTGTGGGCAGAAGGTGATACTGATGTAGGCTTATTATCTATTGAACCAGTACACATACAGGTTAAACAGAATGCTGTCTTGGCCCGAATACCTCAGTATAAAGTATCACAGGAAGGTGAAAGTGCCTTAGTACAAATTATAGAGGATCTCATTGTCAAAGGGGTAGTGGAAGAATAGCAATATTTGTAACAGCCCTATCTTGCCCATTTTGAAACGTTCCACCTCTGATGATAAAGAAAAAGTTTATCGATTTGTAATTGATTTGCGTGAGATTAATAAAATTGTAGTGCCACAGTTTCCCGTAGTTCCAGACATTACTACTCTATTGACAATGATCCCGCCTACAGCGTGTGTTTTTTCGGTAATTGATCTCAAAAATGCGTTCTTTTCCATTCCTATTGCACCTCCTAGCAGGTATTTGTTTGGATTCTCCATTAAGGGATGATCCTTCCAATTCTGTCGTGCTCCTCAGGGGTATACAGAGAGTCCGAGCATTTATAGCCAGGCCCTTAAACGCCAACTTGATACCTTGCAGCTACCCCCAGGCACTTCTCTGTTACAGTACGTGGATGATCTGCTGATAGCAGCCGACACCACTGCACTCTGTATTGAGGCTACATTGCTGTTATTGAATCACCTTGCTAAATTGGGCCACAAAGTATCGAAAAATAAGTTACAGTTTTGTTGACCAGAGGGTACCTATTTAGGTCATCTCTTGTCGAAGAAGGGAAGAACGTTGACCAAAGACAACATTCAGGCGATCATACACACACCTATTCCTCAAACGCAAAAGGGCGTTAGGGCATTGATTGGCATAACGTCCTATTGTCGTCATTGGATCCCTAATTTCTCCCTCATTATTAAACCTCTCCTTGCCCTTACAACTAAAGATACCCCATTTCCTTTGCCTGGGTCTTTTGAGTGTCAGAGTGCATACCAGCAACTCCGAGCAGCACTATGTTCTGCTCCTGTATTAGGAACACCTGATTACACAAAACCATTTTCTCTTTATGTACACGAACGTAAAGGTTGTGCATTGCCTGTCCTAACACAGCCACATGGGGACAAACAACGCCCAAGTGCATACTTTTCTGCAGTTCTGGACCCCGTGGCCAGGGCACTCCCTGGTTGCCTGAAGGCTGTGGCAGCAACTGCCATTTCAATCAGACAATCAGCAGGACTTGTACTGGACCACAAACTGACGGTGTTTGTCCCCCATTCAGTTGATGTATTATTGAATCAAACTAAGACACAACATTTGACGAGTGCCCGTCTTACTGGGTACGAACTCACTTTGTTAGCACCACACATTAAGCTTAAACGCTGTCTGACCTTGAATCCAGCTACCTTGTTGCCATTGCCCTCTGAACAGCCTGGTGATATACATGACTGTATTTTTACCACTGAAGAACAAACAAAGGGTCGAGTGGACCTTACTGATATGCCCCTGTCTGATGCTCAGGGTGAATTGTATGTAGATGGATCTTGTTTTAAGTTACCCAATGGCACTACGACTGCAGCTTATGCTATCACTACATTACACACAATTGTGGAGACAGCTCGAATCCCCTACAAGTCCGCACAAGCAGCTGAACTTATTGCGCTCCTGAGAGCTTGCGAGCTTAGTCAAGGACTGTCTGTGAATATCTATACAGATAGCCAATATGCCTTTGGAGTCGCACATAATTTCAGGCGTTTGTGGCAGGAAAGGGGGTTTTTGACATCTCACGGGTCGCGAATACAGAATGGAGAGTTAGTTCAAAACTTGCTGACTGCATTAACATTACCAAAGCGAGTGGCTATTGTCAAATGTAGCGCACACCAGAAAGTAGTAGATGATGTAGGAAGAGGCAATGCTTTTGCAGACAGTACAGCAAAAGAAACAGCACGTAGCCAACAAGGACAAATGTATGTAATGTATTCCTCTGCAGAGAAAATTTATAATGTAAATGAAGAGGTTAGAGATATTCAACAGATGGCAACAAAAGAGGAGATGGAACAATGGGAAAAGACAGGAATATTGGACAGTGAAAACTGTTGGAGGAAAGGGCCAGATGGTGACAGGTGGAAATTGCCGAGTTCCTATGTTTTACCATTTGTCACTATGGCACATGGTCCAGCACATATCAGCGCTAAGAGTATAGCTACACAATTAGAGCAGGTATGGGAACATCCAGACATAAAAAAGACAGCTGAACATTATGTTAAACATTGTATGATCTTTTTGCAACATAATCAGGGGAAAGGAGTAGCTACCCCAAAAGGAGGGTTTTCCCCACCCAGTGTGTCATTTGAAGTTTTGCAGATGGATTTTATAGAATTTGAAAAATGTAATAATCTGAAGTATGTTTTAGTAATAGTATGTGCTTTTAGTAAGTGGGTGGAGGCCTATCCTACAAAAGATAATACTGAACTCACTACAGCCAAGATATTACTGAAAGAATATTTTCCCAGATTCGGAATTTGTAGAATTTTGTGGAGTGATAATGGACCTCACTTTATTGGACAGGTTATTAAGCTGATCACTGAGAGTCTAGGTATACGCCAGAAGTTCCATGCTGCCAATCATCCACAGTCAGCTGGTTTTGTGGAGAGATACAATGCAACCCTGAAACTTAAGTTGGCCAAGGTGCAAGCTTCTACGGGACTTAAATGGCCTGATGTTTTGCCATTAGCACTCATGTCGACTCGTGCAGTGGCACACAGTAGAACGGGCCTTATGCCCTATGAGGTTGTGTTCAGGAGACCGATGAATGTATGGGGTCCTCCACGACCTAAGAAAATGAAAGAACTTGAGTATCCTATTTTGTTAGACTATATGAGAGAACTGACAGACAATCTTTCTTTGATTTACCAACAGTTACGTAGTACTTTACCCGACAATTCTGCCGGTCCCGGGCATCTGTTGCAGCCCGGCGATTGGGTTTTAACTCGAAATTTTCAGCGTTCAACGAATCTGGAGCCACGCTGGAAGGGGCCTGAGCAGGTCCTATTGGCCACACGGACAGCAGTTCGAGTCACGAACAGAAAGAATTGGGTGCATGGCACCCATTGCAAAAAGGTGCCAGCAGAGCTGATGCAGACAACGGAAACTGAAAATGCAGGAATTGCACACAGCATTCTCAGCAGCGAGGAGAAGACAGATCATTACTTTGCCACACCTGAGGAAGTTCTTTTTGCAGATTTAACAGTAGCTGGGAGAGAAGGGTACAATCTGAGACCCCGTGCTACCAACTGAATAAAAGACTTTGAAAAAAAAGGTCCAGCGAGTCTGGTCCGGTTAGAGGACCTACTTGGCAGGAGGCTCTGTGTTACAGAAGCGGCCGAACTAGGTTTGGTGCGGTTTATGACCTGGGCATCCTGAATCCGTGAGATACCCTGATTCTCAAACATCGTTTCTTCTACATGTGTGGTATCCGTCCTGCAGTATTTTGAATGGAAAGAATAAGAGAATTCACAGTTCAGTAAACGATTGACACTATTCGTGTTTGCATTACAATACTCTGTCCAGGATTGGAAATAGAATCTGAACTTTCCACTACCTGGCCAAGGAATCCTGTGAAAAGTAAAATAGTTGTTGCCTGCCTGGGACCACAGCTCCAGTTCCCTGACTGGTCCCCGACTGGATATTACACGGGACCCGAGTTGCATCCTCTGAAAAAGGCAATATATTTGACGGTCCTTCAGGCTGTTGCAGATGAACTTGTGGATGACCTTTCCTGAAAGACTTATTGTACTGGTCTTTCATTGCTATAGTCATTTTTGAACTGCAAAGTTTCAACGATTTTCTTCAGCTACTGGTTTGAAACCTATTGAGGTGAGACTGTGTTTGTTGCCTCAAATGTTTGTTTCCCTTCTCACCTTCTCCATTGACTAATATATGCACCATATGACATTTGAGAAAGAACATTTATGAACTGAGTTGGAAAAATTATAAGAGACTATACAGTGAGAGACATTGTTGACTTTGAAATTGCGAATGCCTATCATGGAGGAAGATCATCTGGATATTCAACACGTTACGGAGAAACAGATCAAATCTAGATGGACATTTATTTGTTTGGCGGCAAGTTTTATTAGTGTTATAGGTATTTGTGTGATAGCTTGGTTTTTACATGTGAAATTTCCTGTGAATATGCTTGTACGCCCAACGCCTCCCTCGCCTGAACATTATTATTTTACTCTTTCACCGCTAGACGAAAAACATAGGCTCTCGTATAAGAACAATTCATTCATTCGAATGTTGCATTATACCCATAGCATTGCCAATGTTTCTAATTGTTGGGTTTGTGGATTGTTACCTGCACACCAGGGTGCAGGGGGAACGCCTCTCATCCCACTCCCATTCTCCCACAATGGCTCCTGTCGTCCCTGGTTTGCGCTTCTGTGGGCTGCAGAAATTAGTGGCGTTTCTAAAGCTGATGTAGGGGGTCTTAATAAGAAACTAAATACGGTATGTTACCCAGATGACAATGGTAACCCACAAGCAAAGGGGTCAGCATGGGAAACTGAGGAATACGCTGGAGGTACCTCTGCCACAAAATATGTCTTTGCGAAGACACGGACTAAATTAGAAAAAGGATTCCCTATTATAATTGTAACGGAAACCCGAGCCCCCCTTTGTGTAAGAAGTATTGGTGCTATTCCTGTAGGTAATAGCAACTGCAACACCACATTGACTATAACAGGTCCCAATCACAGTAGTTTTTTAGCATCCCATCATACATATTTTATTTGTGGGAATAAGGGCTATTTCTATCTACCACAAGGGTGGTCAGGGATATGCTATGTATCGTTCCTCCTCCCTTAAGTTTATTTAGCTCCAGCCTCTTACCACAAAACTCGATTATTGCCTCACAATTCTTTACTAGTTAGGACCAAGAGAATGATAGATATCAAAGCAGTGGACCAGACTGACACATCATTGCAGGAGTACATAGATGTGAATTTAGGTATCTTTTCTTTTGTTGGCCCGCCCCTCAATAGCAGGAACATACGAAGACTCACGAGAGTAGTTGAAGCAGTAGTTAATCAAACCACAGCAGTTCTAGGTAACATCACCGAGGAACTCCAGGCAGCAAGACTCGTAGTTTTGCAGAACCGTATGGTTCTAGATGTTATCCTTGCGGATCGTGGTGGTGCATGCCGAATCATAGGAGCTAGCTGCTGCGTATACATTCCAGATAATGCACCATCCGTTTATCAGGCTATCTCTAAGTTACATAAGATAGCTACTGAAATACACCAAGACACTGGAACATGGACCTGGTCTAGTTGGTTCTGGGGCATTATTACATCATGAGGATGGAAACTACTTATTATAGTAGCTTGCGTAGTAGGTGCAATTTTAGGTTGTTGTATTTGCATTCAGTGTATACCTGTAATATGTCCCCTCTGCACTTCTTTATGCATGTCTTGTATTCCCAAGAAAGAAAATGTTCATGACGTTAATGAGAAGCTTATGCTCCAGCAACAAATAGATGATCTCATGAGCATAGATATGAGAAGTTTGAACAACGATGATGGAGTACTTTAAGTTGCTATAGTATAATCTACTGAGTTGCTTGTCAGTTCCCTCCCTCGGGCACTTGCGTTGTCTGGATGATGGGACTCCTCTTATGAGTGCAATAAACTTGTATTTTGTTTTCACTCCAGTGTTGATCCTCATTTGTGAACCTGTAGACAAAGGGTGTCCCTGCACCAGTGAGACTCACTTCTACAACACAATTGTCTGCTCCTAAACCTACAGCATCACTTTCATTTCCCTCATCTGCAATGGGTTGGTTTATGAATATTCCAGGACTTACATCTAGTGCAGAGGTGCAGGCAACTCTGAAACAGACAATATCCACAGTTATGATGAGGAAGAAGATGGTACAAACTACTTGGATGATCAAACAGGAGTCTACTTGGATCAAGAGCTGTTGACCTATTGGCATTAAAAAAGGAACAGTGGCCAGAAATCTGTAGGTTGGCAATAAAGTATCTGATATGTCCTATAGCCAGTGTATGCTCGGAGCAGCTGTTTAGTGTAGCTGGGGCAATTGTCATGGTGAAAAGGGGCAGTTTCTCTTCTTAAAAGGTTTAGAGACTGACAATTATTAAAATAAATAAACATTTCATACCCAAAAATTATAGGGCTCTTCAAGCAGCAACCATTGATGAGGCCAATTTCTCGGACATCACAAAAGTGGTGAGTGATCATCCTCTAAACGACTCCCTGAATTTGAGGATCAGTTCTACTTTCCAAGTTAAAAAACTAACAATAACATAAAAAAATCTGCTGTAAAAAAAATAAATATATATATATATATTATTTTTATATTTGCTGTATATCTATTACAAATAAGCATAAGTAGACCACTGTGCACTGCACAGATAGACAAGGAGGATGTAGTCATTTTGGTCTTGTATCTGAGTGGTGAGAGGTGACAAAAAAGAAAATTAATTCAGCCTTAAGGTCAGCTGTAGATTTTACAGTAAGCAATCAATAGTATCTAAGGGCCTGACTACAGTTTGGTGGATGAGATACTCCATCACAAACGTTACGGATATCCCGTCCACCATATTAATATTTTATTATATCCTATGGAACTTGCAATATTGTGGACGGGATATCCGTCACGTTTGTGACAAAGTATCTCATCCACCAAGATTGTAATCAGGCCCTAAGTCAACAATGGATGTCATTACTTGAAAAAAACAGGGGGGCCGATTCACAGAACTAATCTGAGATAAAATCCTAAACTTACTACTTTTGGTATTCACAGAAGGCATTAGTAGTAGTAAAGTTAGGACTCCTAACTTTACTACTACGAATCTGAGACAAAATCCAAACTTTACAACTTTCGGTATTCACAAAAGGCATTTAGTATTAGTAAAGTTAGGAGACCTAACTTTACTACTACTAAATGCCTTCTGTGAATACCAAAAGTAGTAAGTTTAGGATTTGATCTCAGTTTTGTAGTAGTAAAGTTAGGAGTCCTAACTTTACTACTACTAAATGCCTTCTGTGAATACCAAAAGTAGTAAGTTTAGGATTTGATCTCAGTTTAGTAGTAGTAAAGTTAGGACTCCTAACTTTACTACTACTAAATGCCTTCTGTGAATACCAAAAGTAGTAAATTTAGGATTTTATCTCAGTTTAGTAGTAGTAAAGTTAGGACTCCTAACTTTACTACTACTAAATGCCTTCTGTGAATACCAAAAGTAGTACGTTTAGGATTCTATCTCAGATTAGTTTTGTGAATTGGCCCCAGGATGTCTGCCTCCCATGCCTAACCTTCCATTCCCATACTTAGATGTAAGTGAAAATACAAAGGACTGCACAACCATTTCCAGGGGATAAAAAAGACGTAGAGATAGGTAGATAGACGCGGCACTTGGAGCAGGTAACTTGCATCAATAAATGCTAAATGATTCATGATTCATTTGATGGATGTGATGGGTTTAGCCTATGTAAACTTTGGATTTCATGCTTGAGTGATGATCATGTGATTTAGGATGTATGCTGGGAGTGTTACTTGATTAGTATTTTAGTAATCTCACTCCATCATCTCTTGGTTCTTCTGAAATTTCTCAGTTCACCCAGAGTTCTTAGGCTAAGACAAAATTAGTTTTATTTTCTTGTTTAAGATCACTGTCTCTTTTTGGAAGAAATAAAATCAGAAAATTTCAACAACATGCCGGAGAAGGACCAATGGCTATCTACTTCTATATATGTAAAGTCAGTCAGGCACACAGCCTTGCTGGTTCTCTGGGGCCACTGAATTTTTGTATGTGATTCTGTGTCCCTGAGACTTTTTAAAAATATTTTATACACATAATTAGAATTTGCAGTAGTTAATCCACCATGACCTCCTGCATAATGAAAAACCTTTTTGTTGTGCAAAGGGAAGGAAAAAGAGATAAAAGATTTCATGGCATGACACTTTCTTTCACCAGACACTTAGCACATGTTTGAAAAAATGACTAGACAGCAGAGCTATATACATCACCATCGAAAACTTTGGTGCTTTAAATTTATGTTGCACAATTTATTTTAATATGTCAAGTTATATTATTAGAGCTAGCCACATGGGACATTATGATTTTGGATCACTACTGGCACATAATGGAAGGAAGAAGATGAACCAGATGCCATATCAGGAAGTATCTTAAGAAGAAGTTGAGGGAGAAGCGTGGCACATGTCCAGATGATATTGATGGGACAGGATGGGTATTGGCAGATATGGGTGAGCAATGGGCTCTGGCCAGCATACCTCTTCTTCTTCCCTTAATTTAAATGTCTGAGAGGCAGAGACCAATACATACGAAGGGGGATAACCTAAAAACGATTGGGGACCGGACAAAGGGAGAAGCAAGCAAGGAAAATATTACCTTAACTAATTAGAACAAATGCAACCGTTGGCATTAAGAAATTAACTTGACTTACCCCTCGTCCCAGCGTCTCCTCCTTCTCACAACATTCCTCCTCCCAGCCCTCCTCCTCAGTATCTACCTCAGCAGGCTCAATAAAAAAATAAAAATCACTTGTGTATTTAGTGATATCACTTCCGTCTGTAGTATTACCAGCAGTAAGAAAATATCTAATAAATCTTAATGTATTGCTAGCCAAAGTATCACTTTGAAAGGTGTACTTCTACATTTCAAATATTCAAATATTCAATGCTATAAAAGTTTTAATAAATGAGAAATACAGGTTGACAGGCGCTATACTGCATATTATTACTCGCGTTCCCGCGATGCACAGTCTTCTCATTATTGATGTAATTTCAGGTGTTGCAGCCATAATATTAATGATGTCATAGATCTGGTCATAAGTGATGTAATATGTGTGGTAATTAGCAGTTCATGATGAGAGTGTGAGTTATAGTTACTTGAGATGAATACAACTGGTGAATTTCAGTGGTTTTGTTAGTTTAAAGGGGTATATTTTAACTGACATTTTCACCTAAATATGACGTACCTTTAACCTTTGTTTTCTTTCAGTGAATTTCTAAGGTTTTTTTAATGTAAAGTGAGATAATTACAATTCCTAACTATAACATCCCTTTAACCTTTGTTTCTTACAGTGAATTTCTAGGGTAAATGTTACGTAAAGTAATATATTATTACCATCACTCAGCGCGTGGGGGTTCGCCTCAGGACTTGGCTTGTGTCCAGGCCCTGCAACCAACTCCTCATGGTACGCCAACTCTATGTCTCGCACCCTTTCTTCTGCCTACGTCCAACTCCCGCGGGCAGCTAACCCGAAATCGCACATGGCCTTTGACTATTTGTGGTGTGTGGCTGGCCCTGGCCCTGTGCGCAACCCCCCCTAGTGCCCGACCCCCCCTACTCGCTGCACACAAGCCATGCACAGAGGGAGGGAGGTTACAGGGCCTTGCACCCAAACCCCAAGGACGCACATGGCTGAATACAAGGGGTGTGATTTTAAGGAAAGCAGAGCTAGTGACTTTGTCAAAGGATCAGAACAACAGAATATAAAAAGTGGGCCTGTTGGCTTTATGTAGGGGTGAGAATATCAACATATATAAAACACATATATTGCCTTTGTCAGAAAATGACCTATAATAATAATGAATGTATATTTCATTAATTCACACAGTTCAATGTTTATTAAAAGTGATTGTCGTTAAACAATTTAATAAAGGTTTATTAAAAAAAAAACTCAATATGTCTCTGAGCCATTTTAAAAAAAAATTCAAGATACAAAGCACAGCCATAGAATCAACCACAAGGGCGGAAGAGCATAGAGCTCCGGCTAGGAGTGCTTTAAAAAACATATGATAAGCTCTCCAGGAGTCATGAAAAAAAATTACCCAGGAGACTTGCTGTTTTTTTTTTAATGTTGTTGGGGGGCTGCTGCACTCCCACTAGCCCCTGCCCCTCAACATAAAAACAATGTTTGGAGGTGCCCCTGCCTCTTCTAGGGGCACCTCAAGCATGAAAATATGCTATATTAAAATGCCCTCAGGCATTATGGGGCGCTCCTTGATAGGAGCAGTGAATAAAAAATGAGCAGCTCCTACCGCTCATTTATTGTTCTTTTTTTATGTGCCCCCTCCTCTTTAAATTATATATGACCCTGAGGGATGGGGTCCCCAGGGCCATAATACGCTCGGGGTGAAGCCGCTCGGCCCCACTCACCGTTTAATTGATATATATATACATGAATACAGCCCTGGGGAACGGGGTACCCAGGGCAATAATACGGTCGGGGAAGGGGGCCACGTGGTCCCCCTCACCATTAAAATTAAAAAAACGGCCCTGGGGGATGGAATCCCCAGGGCCATAATATACTCGGAGACGGGGCTGTGTGCCTCCTCACCTCTAAAAGAGATTAGGCCCTGGGGGATGGGGTTACCAGAGACTGTTGAGGCTTGGGGAGGGGGTTTCCATGTGCCCTCCCACCCCTTTGAAGTACATGGGGCCCTGGGAGTTTGGGTCCCCAGGCCCTAACAAGGCTTGGGGAGGGGGTCGACGCAGTCCCCTTCCCCTTTAAAAAAAAAGTCCCTTGGGGTGATGTCCCCCTCCTATTCAAAATACATAGGGCCCTGGGAGATGGGGTCCCCCGGCCCAAGAAGGCTTGTGGAGGGGGACTGCATGCCCTCCTCCCCTGTTTAATTGTATTTGGCCCCGGGGGATGGGGTCCCTGGGGCCCAAAAGCCAATCCACACCACGTGGAAAATGCTCAAACCTCCCCACCGCGGACGCCCGAATGCCGTGCACGGCATGGGGTTGGCTGACTACTGGGGTTTGGCCACAGGGCCTAGCTGCAGGCCAGGCCCTGTGGCCAACGCCCTACCATGCACGGCTGAAGGCCCTGCGCATCGTAGGGTTGGCTGCCTTTAGGGGTGGGGGGTTGGCTGCATGCAGGCGGTTAGCCGCAGGGTAGGATTTATGTATGGTAATAAAATACTGAAAAAAAAACAAGTGTTAAAGTAAAGCTTTAGTAAGGTGAAATGTTCAGTTGCAAAATAATGTTTTAAACTCTAAAAGCCACAGAAATTTACCAGTTACAATCGTAGCTATCCCACATAACTACAACTCGTGCCCTATGGTACCTGTAACTTGCGCCCTCGCCATCCACTGCTAATTGCCCACATATTATATCACTCTTTACATCTTCTATGACATCATTGATATCACTGCAACATGTATTATTGATGAGAAAACTGTGCATGGCGGGGCACGAGTTACTGAAAAATAAAAAACAAAATAACATAAAAATGAATAATAAATGAGGTGCAGGGGCCACTCATTTATTGTTCCCTGCTTCAAGCAAGGAGTGCCCCATAATGATCTGCGAGGGCTTTGAATGATTTTTACTTAGCCTGGTGGTGCCCATAGAAGGGGCAGGGACAACACCAAGCATTCTTTAATGTTGTGGGGGGCTGCAGGAACATTAAAAACAAACAGTAAGTCTCCTGGGTCATTAAAACCATGACCCCAGCAGAGCTTACCATATTTTGTTAAAAGAAAGACTCAAAGATATGTTGATGCTTTTTTTAAAATAAAACTTTATTTGACTTTTTATGACAATCAATTTTATTAAACATTGCACTGTGTGAATTAATGAAATATATGTTTGATTATAATTAGGGCTGCCGGTTTTATGGGATTTTTTAAAAATATTTCCGTCTGTATTTATCCTTATTTATTTTTTTGCCATTTTATCTGTATTTATCCATATTTATTTTGTTTTGTGTATAACTGAAGTTGTAAAACTGTACATTTCCATATTTATTTAACTGATAGACATGCACTCATACTTTGATGTCTGTCCTGATTTAGCTATTTAAGCTGCCAAATATTATGCAACAATACATTGACTAAATATTAGCATTGTACCACAAATTTATGTTGACATATGCCATTATTTATAGAAATTTCATCCTGTTTTTTAATTTCCCATGCTGTCCATCTGCTCAGCTGTTGGGCAACAATTCATAAAGACAGCATGGAGAGTCACTTAAAAGACCACAAATTTCTGTATTTATCCACTTTTAAAAATAAATGCAGACAGAAAACACATTGTTTTCTGTCTGTATTTATCTGTAAAAATCCGTAAAAACGGAAAACAGGGAGCCTTAATTATAATTATTGGTGTTTTTTTGACAAAGACAATAGGTGTTGATAGGCTGACCTCTTCATGAAGCCAATTTGCTCTCTTTTTATATTTTTGTGTTCTGTCTCAAGGTCAGTAATTCTGCCTTACTCAAATCGACACTCTTTATCTTGGAAAATCACAGTCAGCCATGAGCGCCCACAGGGGTTTGATCACCAGTCCCTGCAGTCAACCCCCATGTGGTGCATGGGGATTTGGGCTCCAGGCGCTGTGCCCAACTCCCTACTGCGCTTGGGGGTGAGTGCAGGGAGTGGCCACTGACCAGGCCCTGCGGCCAACATCTTGCCACGCACGGCCAAAGACTGCGCATGGCATGGGGTGGCTGTCTGTGAGGAGTTGGACGCAGAGCCTGGGTGCAGGCCAGTCCCATCAGTCACCCACACGTGGTGCATAGCTGAAGGCCATGTCTGGGGGGTGTCTCCTGATGCAGCGCGTACAATAAAAACTATTCTCCTCCTAGGTCACTTATAGGTCATCCAGGGGCAAACTATATTTTCTCACATCCACATGACGATGGGGCCCATAAACATCGCCTAACACACACGCACACACCTGGATTTCCTTTACACCTTTATTAAAATCTGTATTCCTAGGAGAAGCATGAGAACTAAATGGAAAACACCATTTATGTACCGCTGGAAGGAGCCGAGATATCTTATTACCTTAACTTATCACTTTCTTTTAGTTATTTTCTTTAAGATATTCCTGCTCATTGGTTTGTCGATGAATCATTCATGTAAGAAATTAGTTCATAGTGATTAAGACCAGCTGAATCACAATAACCAATTACTGGTGTCACAATCATTTAGAAAAATAACCATTGAGACGTTTGATTTAAAGAATCTTAAATTTTATATAATTTTAAAAGCATGAGAAAGAATTTAAACTTTTATTCAATTATTCATTCATTATTAATTCAAATATTTATTAAACATAATCAATTTATTGCAGAAAGGAAATTTTTGTCATGAAGCAAATCCCTAATTACCTGCCTACCTTCCTAATTTAGCCTAATGATTTCTAACCTATGTTTAAGAATTAGAAATAACCTGATTCTCATACTCAACTGGAAAATTAAGACAGCAACAGAAACTTCAGCTCGTCAGCATCAGCTACCTGCAACCCGTCTCATCTAACAGTCTTTCAGCATCTCCCGCTCAGAAATGGATCGATCAGGACCACCCAGCACTGGAAGCCACCAACACCAACACGACTCTCCAACTCTGCTCCTGACTGTGACTGCGACTGACTGTGTCCCCCTCCCACTAAGAGTAGGCCTTCTTATACCCTAATTCTAACTTTGCTAACTAATTGTTGCAACATTAATAACACGCTTTTCTTTCATTGGTCCATGCATGTCATCTTATTCGTTCTTTTAATCAAGTTCTCTTGGATCCAATGGTCCTTGGATCATTTCCTTTCTCACAGTTCAAGACATGTTTCCATCCGCTTCGATCAGAACATTTGTAACTTCTTTCGATACATTCGAGAACTCTGCAGGCATTGTCCTTTTCTCTTAAACTGGTTTCCCACGGGTCTTTGCTGATCACCACGGCACACTATCAGTTCAATTAGGTCACATCAGCCTTGACCATTTCTCGCATCCTAGCCTCTCAGCAACATCACGAGGTTAGCTTTTCTCCGACTTCTCTCCCTTGTCACGTGTTTCCCTGCGCTTGCGCACATCCCCAACTGGCAGCCATTTTATATCGCCACTCGGTTATACTTTAGAAGCACTATTTTGAAATAAACAAAACATAATTAATAATAGAGAAAAATAGCCTTTTCGTTTCCCTCCCGTCATCTACGTACCCCAATTAGTTATTACCTAGCAGAAAGCAACATTTAAGCTGTTCCTTACTTACCATCACTATTGTTTTTGCAACGACACGTTTATTTCTATGAAGCACAAAATCATGCATTTATTTAAATTAGTACGCATTTATTTTTATGTTATAATTAGACACACGGACATCCATTTAATAGATTATTCAGCACATACACTTGCGTATTACCCTTCCCACACGTACAGTGTTGATTAATACATTTAAACGAACATTTTATTAATTACTTTTAAAATTTGTTAGGGGTTAAAAATTTATTATTTTCTCTGCTCCATCAACTCCCCCCTTTGGTGATTTTTAAATCACCACATAAAACCCAAGATATACTTCTTTTTCAGGCAGTATATGTCTTTCATCCTTTGCTTTCTGTTAGTTACACATCTGTTTCTCCTTCATCTTGTCTTCTTGTCTCCTTATACATGTTTTCTTTCATTTTCTCTAACTCAATTTCACCCATTTCTCTCTCTCTTTCATTATTCTGTTATTTCTTTTTATCTTATTTTGTCTTACTTTTCTTTTTATACACGTTATTACTATTTTCAACATCATGGCTAACAGTATTACTACAGTTGCTATTATTATAACTTTCCCTATCATTAGTCTACTCATTCTAGTCAACCAATTCGCTACTGAAGAAAACCCTCTACCAAGTTTTCCCAAGACACTTTCAACCTCCAGTGGAACTAGTTCTTTGTGCAAATTTGTAATATTTGTAATATACTTCTGTATATTTTCACTTTTATCAGGAATGTAAGTGCAACAATGTTGGACTTTCAACATTCCACAGACTCCACCCTCTTTTGCCAAAAGAATATCAAGGGCAAGCCGATTTTGCATCACCATAGCTCTCATGGCAACCATTTCGGTATTTACCATTAAGAACCCTCCCGCAGTATCTGTAGACAACCGATCTACCACTGTGGATAATTTCCGAATTTTAAATGCATTCAAAGATATTCCCACTGCTGGTATTAATGCTCCAAAAATATCACCTACAATTTCTGAAAAACTTTCCCTCTTTCTACGTGTAAAGCTATTAATCATCTTGTATGTTCCTTTTTCTTCTCTGTCCATATGAAAGATTTTTGGAAAGACCAGGCCTACATAGCAAGTTCCATACCAATGGTCCGGTAACCTGTAATAAGCTCTATTCCCACAAATATAATAGATACCTGGAAATATCGGATCTTTTCCACCTTTGAATCCCCAACCTCCCAGAATTTGATAATTGTCATGGCAGATACTGGAACCTACAAAGTAATTGTCATAGACTGTCTTATTTCTCCTAATACACAACTTTCCTGTTTGCGGCCAATCTAATGTCATTGCTGCATTTATCTTTTCCCTTCATGATTTCCTTCCTCAAACGTCCATAGATGTGTTCCTTCCTCTTTTATTGCTTCTTTTTGAAATTTCATCCTTCTTTCTTCAACCATTTCTAAAAATACCTTTTCTTCTTTCTTTAACTCACAGGTAAGGTTGTTACTAACTTTTTCTTCTAACGTTAATTTTCTATGTTCTAAAAGAATTCTCCTAAAACTTTTGCTGGTTTTACTTTGTTAAGTTCTGGTACTACTGGAATGTTTGCAAAAATCTTATCTATATCAGTATAATAAGATTCTAATCTACCTGTTTTATAAAATAAACTTGCTATTACACTACAGGTTATTCCATAAGTTAGAGGTAGGTGATGATAAGTCACACCTTCTGACACTGATGCAGGCAACTGCATACAAACATAACAATCTCTCACATCCATTGTCTCTACATATTCGTACAACAATTTTGTAAAAACATTTTTAGAAAAATCTGTTACTGACTTATCCTTATGTAATTCTGCACTACTTCTTAAAATAACTGGTTCTTTAATATTAATTTCTTTTTCTGGTTTAGTATCATTCTTCGCTTCTATTACAGCTAAACTAATAGGAATTGTGATTGCTAAAACTATCCATATGGTCATTAATAACCCTGTACAAAAGCAGCACATTTTACACCATCTTTTTACAAACTCACATTTATCTCTTCTATCCCTAGTATTTTCCATTTTGCTTTTATCTATTTGTTAAGTTTCAGAAAATTGTGTCACTACACCTCAGAAATGACTTCAGATGCCACTCTGCTTTCAAAAGAGTCTTTGCTTGGTACTTTCTTTTAATTCTTTCCAGAATTCTTTCGTTGTCACATCCGGTGATTTGTCACATCCAGTAAAATTGTCATGTCCGGCAGAAGCACTATAAGTCTTCACTTCAGGTTTGTTGCATCTCACCTTTTCCCATTCGACTTCTTAGTCTCGGGTTCTCGTGAGTGTTTTCTTCTTCCTTGTAATCCGTCAGTGCGATATACAGCCACTCTGTGGTGACTTATACTTTGCATTCACCTTCTTTGTTCTTTTGGACTTTTGTAATCTTTTTCACTGGGTTTTTCTTGTCCCTTTTGACTTGTTATCTCATTCACTTGTTCAGCACTTTCGTCTCCAGCTCTTATTATTCTATATCTCAATTTTCTTATATAGCTGTTGGGCCAATTATCTCCTTTTCTTGGCCTTTTGGCTTCACCTTCTTTTTCTTCTCTTTCTGATTTCCAGTTTCTTTTTCTTGATTCAGTTTTTGCTT
This sequence comes from Calotriton arnoldi, assembly GCA_963921515.1. NCBI lineage: Eukaryota > Metazoa > Chordata > Amphibia > Caudata > Salamandridae > Calotriton > Calotriton arnoldi. The sequence goes on along the minus strand of CAWUFW010002341.1, from coordinate 1,205,413 downwards.
TCTCCTCTTCTCCACTCTCTTCAGTTTCTGTTTCAACTGTTTCACTATTGTCTCTTATTTTGAAACTTATGATCTCGTCATCTCCTACTGGTGGATCTGTCTTCTCCTTCTTGTTTTCCCTTATTACTGTCCCTCCTCGGTGTTCTTCCGATTTGGTGTTTTCCTCCCTTTCTACTTCTAAATTTCCCTGTTCTTCAGTTTCTCTATCTATCCCTATTGCTCCTCGGGGTTCTTCTCGATTCTCTAACTTTTTGTGTTCTTCTTTCCCTACTTCATCTATTAATATTATTTCTGAAGGATTTCCACCATAACTTGTACTTGGTTGTTCATCTAGATCGTTTTCTTGCTCAATTTCTTCTCTAATTGGTTTATAACCCCAAGTTCTCCTTCGGAATTCTTCACAGTTTGCAACTGAATCATCAGATCCTGAACTTGTGTCAGATATTTCCAGATGTCGACTTACAGGTCGATCTTCAGGTTCTGGAATTTCTGAATTTCTTTCTTCTTCTTCTTCTTCCTCTTCTTCTCTAGAGGTGCTCGCAGTTGGGGTTTCCAGATGTCGACTTTCAGGTCGATCTTCAAGTTCTGGCACCCTTTCTCTTATCCTTGTTGTCCCAGCCGTTAAGCTTTTATCCCACACTTCCAGACGTTGACTCACATGTCGATCAGTAGGTTCTTGAACTCTGATTGTGTGGCTGGCATGGACCCAGTTCTTCACTCCTGCACACTTGACTGCAGTCGTTGTCACTAGGATTACCTGTCGTGGTTCGTCCCAGCGAGGAACTAGACAGTTTCTTCTCCTGTGGATTTTTATACGGACCCAGTCTCCTGGATTCAAGTCGTGGGCTGGTTTTCTTTCAAGAGTGGTCGCATCCGGTCCAACCTGATGAAACACAGAACGTACCACATCAGCCAGTCCCTTGCAATAATCCAGTACTAGATCATCAGTTATAGTCAATAACTTGTTGACAGGTACTTGTGCTTGTCTCATTGCTCGTCCCATGATCATCTCACGAGGACTAAGTCCAGTTTTCTTTTCAGGGATGCTTCTGATGGTCATCAGAACAAGAGGCAGTGCATCTGGCCATTTGAGTCCTGTAGCTTGACACATTTTTCCTAATCTGTTCTTAATTGTTCCATTAATTTGCTCCACTACCCCAGAAGCCTCTGGTCTGTAAGCACAATGTAGTTTTTGTTTAATACTCAATGCTTCGCAAATCAATATGGATCAACTCATTTTGAAAATGTGTTCCTCTATCTGTCTCAACCGTGACTGGAAAACCATACCTGGGAATGAACTCCCGCAGCATAAGTTTTGCCACCGTTGTTCCATCATTCCTTCTAGTGGGGTATGCCTCCACCCAACGAGAAAACAAACAGACGACCACTAGAACATATTTTAGTCTGTTACTAGGGGGCATCTCTATAAAGTCTAACTGCATTCTAGTGAATGGACCTCCTTCTCGTCCTATTGTTCCTAGACTCACTACCGTCTTTCTTCCTGGGTTAAACTGCTGACAAATAAGACATCTCTGACAAAGACTTTCAGCTATGGCTCTGAATTTTGGGTTATACCATGTTTGTCTAAAAAGTCTGATCATTGCATCTCTCCCAATATGAGCTTGTCCATGGTACATCCGTGCCATGTCTGCAATCATGCTATCAGGCATAACTGGTCTTTCGTCTCTGTATACCCACACACCATTATTTTCCTGTCTTCTACATCCTGCTTTTATCCAGTAATCTTTTTCTTCATCACTTGCAGTTTCTTGTAACTGTCTTACTTCATCCCATGTCTCAACAGTATTAGTAAAAAGCAAAGGAGAAGAGATATGCTCCCTTTCTCTATTTTTGTTCATGGACACCATGTTCTCTGCACAATATTTGGCTATCTCGTCAGCATAATTATTGCCGACGGCTATGTAATCTTCGTTTTTCTTATGCGCCTTGCACTTCACTACAGCGATTTGTTTAGGCAACTGTATCGCCTCAAGCAGCTTTTTAACAAAATCTCCATTTCGGATAGGTGTTCCTGCAGATGTCAAGAAACCTCTTTGTGACCAAATCTGACCAAAGTCATGTACGATGCCGAAACCATATTGGCTATCGGTCACAATCGTGACTCGTACATTTCTTCCTAATTTACATGCTTGAATCAAAGCAATCAGTTCCGCAACTTGTGCAGACCTTATTCCTTTCAGACAAGACGCTTCCATCACAGTTGCCACTGTGCACACTGCGTAGGCTGCACTTAAAACTCCTTCTTTTGTTCTCAAACATGAACCATCTACAAACATGACATAATCAGATTCCTTTAACGGTTCATCTTTTATGTCAGCTCTTGGTTTCGTGCAATATTCCAGCACGTTCAGACAATCATGATCTACTTCGTCTTGTTCAATTATACTCTCCTCATCTGGCAATGATGTTGAAGGATTCACATTCATGCATCTATCTATGGTCACATTTTCAGCACTCAAGATGACTTTTTCGTACTTAGTCAGCCGACTATGTGTCATGTACTGTGTTTTTGTTCTGGTCAAAAGAATTTCTACTGAATGGGGAACATATACTCTCAGTGGATACCCCATCACTATACCTTCACTTTGTTCCAGACTCACACAAGTAGCAGCAACTGCTTTCAGACATCCGGGCAATGCTTTTGCTATAGGATCTAAAACAGCTGAAAAATAAGCAATTGGTCTTTTCATTGTTCCATGTTTTTGTACCAGTACTGAAAATGCACATCCATCTCTTTCACTGCAGTACAACTCAAAATCCTTCTCATAATCAGGCATGCCTAATGCAGGTGCCTCACACAATTTCTTTTTCAATTCTTTGAAAGATTTCATTTCTTCGTTATTTAACTCAAAAGGGTCTCTTACATCTTTCTTGGTCAACTTTTGTAATGGTTTTGCAATCAAAGAGAAACCACTTATCCATTGTCGGCAATATCCAACCATTCCCAGAAACATTCTTACCTCTCTTTGCGTCATTGGTGCTCTCATTCCTTGAATCATTCTTACTCTTTCTGTCGCTATCTTTCGCACTCCTTTCTCAATTTTATGCCCTAAATATTGAACTTCTTTTTGGCAAAATTGCAATTTTGAAGGAGACACTTTATGTCCTCTTTTCTCTAGATGGTTCAGTAAAGCTATTGTATCATTTACACATGCTTCTTTTGTTTTCGATGCCACCAACAGGTCATCGATATACTGCACCATCACTGACTTTTCTGGCATTTTCAAATCTTCCAGAGATTTCTTTAGAATCTGATTAAAGATTGAGGGGCTTTCTGTATACCCCTGAGGAATTCGGCACCATGCCAAAATACGCTCTCCGAACCGGAACGCAAATAATGGCTGGCTATCTGGATGCAAAGGAATAGAGAAAAATGCATGACACAAATCTATCACTGTGTACCACTCAGCTTCATGTGGAATTTGATATAGAATTACTGCAGGGTTTGGCACTATTGGACAACAGGGCACAACTATTTTGTTGATCTTTCTCAAATCCTGTACTATTCTATATGTTCCATTTGGCTTTTTCAATCCCATAATAGGTGAATTACATGGACTGCTCATTATTTCTTTTAGAATTCCCTGTTCAATCATTTTATTTATTACAGGAGTTATTCCTTCAATTATTTCTGGAGTTAATTTGTACTGTGGCGTATTCGGGTAAGTTGTTCCTTCTTTTACTGTTACTTTTACGGGATCAACTTCTTTCATTAATCCAATGTCTTCTCCTGTAAAATCCCACACACTTTCTTTCACTGCAATTTTTAGTTCTTCTGGAAGTTTTTCTGCATCAAATGCAGGAAACAAACCATTCATTTCAGGTTCCTGATTCATCAAAGTTACTTTATACAAGACATCTTCATCTGAGGTCTGAAATCCAATTCCATCTGGCGTACAATAAATTGTGCAATTCATCTTGCACAAGAGGTCACGACCTAAAAGATTTACAGGACTACAATCGCACACTACAAATTTATGCATTTTGCTAAAAGAACCAATTTTTACTTCCACTAATTCAGTAAGTGGTGTTTTAATCTGCTGATTGGCTACTCCTACCACTTGGATGCATTCACCTGAGAGAGGAAGGTTTGGAATTTCCACTAATCTAACAGTAGAACGGGTAGCTCCAGTATCGACAAGGAATGTTACATTTGCACCATTCACTTCTCCATCCACAAAGGGACCAGACTGATCTACCTCTAGAGTTGCGCCAAGTACGCACTCTTTCCCCTCTCCTGGGCACCGTCAGAATCTTTCATCCGGGTCATCCTCACTCTGACGCAACCAATACTGAGAAATGTTAGCTGCTCGCGGCAACTGTGTTACCTGCTCTCCTCCGTAGAATCCTGTTTCTGTACTGTATCTTTGCTGGTTAACAGTGTTGGGAAGTGGTGGTTGCGGCACCTGACTTTGTTTAACAACTACCTCATTCTGCACCTGTGGAGTTAATGATTGATTTTCCGGATTAGGTTTAGGTGGGAACTTACACTCGTTTCTCCAATGCCCCAATTTTCCGCAATTATGACAGGGCCATTTCTTCTTTGCTTCTTCTAGACTCACTTGACCTTTCCCTTTACCAATGTTAGGTCGCATTTTATTCTGTCCTGTTTCACTCCCATTATTATTGTCCAATTGAGCTTCTTGTTTTTCTGCCACTTTCACCTGTGCCCACATTGCCTTCTCTTTCAATTTACGCTGTCTACTCTCAATTTCATCACTGCAATACTTAGCATACCTTAGCACAGAGGTCTTCAAACTTTTGTAGGTTGAGCCCCCCCAGCTGAATTTTTTTAGATGTTGGGCCCCCCCACCACCTGACAGAAATTTCTGGAATCTGGTACACTACATAATCGACCGCCACGCGCATATTCCGGGCCATATCCAGCAAATAATGTTCAACACAATAAGAGTGTTTAGTAAACTGCAGGTTTGTGAGTGGGTGTGGTGAAATGACAGAGGCTTATTACTCTGCTCCAAACACCATTTTCCAAGATAAAATGTGCGCAAATTGTTTTTACTAGGATGCTTTGTTTTACACATGACATAGATTGATAACACCACCAACATATATGTGACGGGTGTGCCTGTTTTTCGCCACACAGACGGTCAAACTGTGGATGGATTTTTGCTGCTGCCATCCTCAGGTTGTGCTCCACATCCAGTCTTGAACGGTACTTAGTCTTTAATACCGCAAGTGCTGAGAACCCAATCTCACATAAATAGGACGAGCTGAAAGGCAAGAGAGTTTTGATAGCAGTTTCTCTCAAAGCTGAATATTCTGCAGACATTTTCAGCCAAAACGGGGACTGTAAGGGAGACAGTGTTGTCAGATTTTTCGATCACTCCCTAGCTCAGAGCTGGTACACGAGAAACAAATCTTCTCTAGAAATCTTTAACAAACGTTTTAGGCAGCATTATAATGGGATAATTGCCCACCAACCAGTTATGGATCCGAAGACAAAGTTGAAAGTCCACAGAGAGGGCGCTGAACGAACACCTAATTGAGAATTCCTTAGTGGTACAATAAGTTGCTTGCCTGAAGCAGTGGGGGTTTAGGACACGTCGGGCTTATGGCTAAAAAAAATAGAACTAATAATAAATTAATGATGTTGTCTATTTTACTTCAGAGCAATGTTGTCTGACAGACTTTGTGGTGGCAGGGACATGTTAAGGATTTTGGGTGCCCTGGGCCAAAACTATTTTGGGGGCCCCTGTTCAGTACAGCTTTGAGTTTAACTGATTTACTTTCAGCTCTGCCATACCCTCTTTAGCCAGGCTACTAGCGGTGCACAGGCACTATGGTCGAAATTCTAAAAGCGTTTACATCTAATATTCAGAGACAGTGATGTGTTTTCACTGTTGTAACAAAGCAGCAGCCCACTAATTTTACAGCGAATAATATCTGTGATATCCTCCAATTTCTCATATGTGAGGACCCGCTTAGATCTAAAATAAACTTTTTTATGGTTGTTGCATGAAACAAACATATTTCTCTGCAAATAGTAATAGACTCCCTCACATCAATCACATTAAAAAGAAATTAAACAAAACGGTATTTACAAGAATCTGTTTAGGAATTATTCCAGGCCATCGGGGCAAAAACAGAGCTGTCTCTATCAAGGGGCCCCCTGAAACACTGGATTGCAGTGCATGTAAATGTGTCCTTTTGTAATTTAGGATGAAAACCTTGATGGGGCACAACATGCCAATACTTGTGGACAGGGGCGCAACTAGACCCGAACTTCGGGTGGGGGCTAACACTCCCAGCCAGGGCTGGCCCTAGCACTGGTCGCACCCAGTGCAACAGTCTTTTTTGGCGCCCCCTCCCCCATTTCCTCCATCTCCATGAATTTCCTCACTACCACTCACCAACGATGCACCTCATCTCTCTATAGCACCTTTCTGGCAAACATTTCATTTTTTTATAGCACTACTCATTGTTTACTCCCACTCAGTTCAGTGATCTGCTTTTTACATGTTCTTTGTAGCAGGCACATTAAACCTCTGCACTGTGTGGGTGGCAGGAGTGCCCATGTGAGTGCACGGTGAGCCATGCAACAGTGTGAGAGTAGGGTAAGAGGAGTGACTGCAGGGTGAGTGAGGTGACCATATGAATTTGGGTGCGGATGTAAGTGCAGATTGGGACGAATGAATGTATGGTTAGTGATGGGCTTATTTGAGTGAGATTGCAGATTGAGCAGTGAGGGGGACAGGTGAGTGAAGTGTCACAGTGCAGGTTGAGTAGTGTGCTTGTGTGACTGCAGGGTGAGGTACAGGGTGAACAGCGCAAGTGCATTGTGAGTGCAGAGTGATCACTGTGAGTGCATGGTAAGCGGGTAAATGGTGTGAGTGCATTGAGATCAGTGTGAGGGCATTGTGATCGCTGTGGGTGCAGGGTGAGCGTGAAAGTGAAGGGCGAGAATGAGGAGCGAGTTGTCTGAATGCAGGGTGCATTCCCAGACACTAGAAGTAACTCAGCTTGTTATTGACGACGGCGTAGGGTTTCAGATATGCTAAACTATTGCTATTATGGCATTAACCAGGGATCAGGGTGGAGGAAATAAATGTGCTGATCTTGCAACAAACTTCGAGTTTTATGATTAGGGTTGCCAGCTCATTATTTGGATGGCCCAAGTGGTACAAAAATAAGCAGTCACCCAAAGCTGTATTGTCAGCACTTGTCTGTGCATACTTTTGAACAGCAAATATAAATAGAAAGAACTTTTAATTGTGTTCTACGGCTGCCTGAATGATCCATGACTGATAATACAAGGGAACAAAGACAGAAAAGTCACATTACAAATGAATACATACTTACTTATTTATAACAATATTTAGTGTCAAGGCAAGCAATTTGCAGGCTGTTTAAACAACACATGGCTGGCTGGCATTTTGCGCACCTGTCTGCGTCATTTAAAAAGAAACTTTGTCTCCTTTCTGGGAAGAGCTAACCCTCCCAGGACGGAGGTTAAATTCGTATAGCTGAAATGCTTCAGCTGCAGTGGGAGGCAGGGAGTCTCCTCTGTTAAAACTGAAAGCAATGAACAGACAGTCATTTCAGCTGCAGTGGGAGGCAAGGAGTCTCCTCTGCTATGAAATCGAACGCGAAGGAACAGGACTGTCTGTTCGTTTGCTTTCAGTTTTAGCAGCGGAGACTTCCTGCCTCTCACTGCAGCTGAAGCATTTCAGCTCTATCAATTAACCCCTCCTGGGACAGTTAACATGATAATGACAAAAGGATGGGCACGTCGTGCCCCATCGATTTCCCCTCCATCCCCCCTCCAACCATACCGGAGTTCTCCAATAAAACAAATCCCCAGAAGACTTGCGACGCAGGACAGTGAAGAGGAACAAAGGTAAGAATAGAGTGGAGTGCTCGCCCCCCCTGAGATGGTGTTGCGCCCCCCCAGGGGGGCGCGCCCCACAGATTGAAGAACTCTGCCTTAGCACATCATCGACTGTGCCAGTCTGCCAATTAATCATATGCTGTTTAATCATTTCACTAATCTCTGGTTTCAACCCAAACACAAATCTGTATACAAAATGACTCATATCTTTTTCACTTAATTCCTCATATCCACTATACTGTTTGAAAACCAACAATAACCTTTCATAGTATGCATGTACAGACTCTTTACTTTCCTGTGTAGTTCTATCAATTTTTACCCAATCTGTCTCTTTAGGAGGAATCTTATTCTTCAAAAAGGTAATCACCTTATCATACTTCTTCATCACATCAGGACCTGGAGCTCCTGTCTTAGGATCTCTTGGATATTCTGTAGTTGGCCAGTCAACTGTAATTTTACATTCTGACCACAAATCAGTTGGTACCACTATGTCAAACAATCCATCTAAATCTATCCACAACACTTTTGAAACCTTTACAAACCTTTCTACTTGTCGGTACCATTCAACTGGTTTCTCTCTTAGCTTCGGAAAGTCATTGGTAAATGACAGTATATCCTGCCTAGTCCAGGGAACATGCACATAACTACCACCTGGAGTTTCTCTCATAGGGTATTCTCTGGCAACAGGTTCCTTTTCAGTTATCATAAAAGCCAAAGAAGCTTTGTCTGTAGTTTTCTCATTCTTCTTCGTCCATCTAACCTTCCATCTGTCCACATCACCCCATTTTCTCAACAATACAATTAACTCTTTTATCTGTGTCAGCCTTCCTGCTGTGTTCAAATTTTCAATATCTTTTTCACAAAAATCTACTCTATATGGTTTCTGCAATGTTTTCACTTTCGCAAAGTCTATTCCAATTTCACTGGCTACTTCTTCTAATTTGTCATGTAAATTCTTTGCTCTCCATGTAATACTTTTGCACAGAAACATTATTTCATCATCCTGATAATTTTTTATCTTTTCTGTACCAATCGTTCCTAGAATTAATTCTTCCATGTCAATTTTTAACCTAATTACATCTAATGGTTTTTCTTCTGGTTCTTTTATTTTAAATGCCTTCATCCACTCATTTAACTCATCAGGAGTCGGACCTATGGGTGTATTATTTAGTTCTACCCAATTACCACTCTTTTCAGGAGTCTCTGTTGCAGATTCTGTTACCATATGCATTTTCCTACCATTGCACTCATTCACAGTCAAATTTGTAGGTGGACTTGGTCTGTAAGTACTAGCCAAATTACTTGTACTTGCACTTTGTTCCATTCTTTCTTTTTCTCTCTGAAATTGTGAACTCATGGGAATCACTAAAGATCGCTCATTAATTTTCTGATTCTCAAAAACTGGTATTACTGGACCTATTGTTACAGGCACAGTAACTGCTTCCATATTTTTCGTTAATTCTCTAATCTTCTCAGTTAGTTCTTTGGTTGTCCTTGCTAATTCGCTTGCATTGTCGCTTTCTATTCCTTCATTTTGTGAAGTTCTCATTTGATCTTGTGACCTATTTATTTCAATTCTTTTCTCCGGACTTTTATTTCGCATAGTCTCTATTAGTGGCGCATTTGGTGTTACCACTGTAGAACTCTGCTGATACGGAGGTGGATTTCTATTTAAAATATCTTCCAGCAATTCATCATCCGTTTCGCTCTCATGCATATATTTCTCCCTCTCCATATGTTTCTTTTTCTCAGTCCGTTTTTTCTTAGTCCCTTCCTCAACTGTAAAAGCTGGAAACAAACCTCCTGTCATGTTAGCACATCTCCAGCGTTTTATTCTATCCTCATGATTTATTCCCCACATTCTTCCAGGCATAAACTCATGATCTCTTAAACCTCTGAATCTCTCTCGCTCATACATCTCATCCTCCCATTCTGTCAACGCTTCAAACTGTGTCGGTCTAGGTCTAGGTTCTAGATTTGTCATCTTTTCTCGCAAATTTCGCAAAACCGCTACACTAAACGAACCATTCTCAGGAAAAGCTAAAGCACCATCATTCTTCGTATACTTTGCCCAATTTTCCAACCATATGCATGTATGATATCCGTATTTCAGCATCATATGTGAAGCTGCTGATTTCGGCGGAGGAATTACTTGTCCCTCTCTAATCACGACCTTTTTGTCTTTCTTAAAGAAATTCTTTAATTTTGTCGCCCATGACGTTCTCTCCCTTTCATACTCGTAATACGGCATGTTTTCTATTTGTTTTTCTCTTTACGCTAACGCTGTTCTGTGTACGGAACTTCAACCAATTACAGCGCGACTCGCACTAACGTAGCAATCAGAACAATTCCCTTCGTCCGCGAACCAACCAATCCTAGCGCGGCACTTATCTACGTCACTCCTGACTCTGTGTTCACGTGACTAGCGCACTATCTAATCCTAGCGCGGCACTGTTCTACGTCACTTCTGCTCTTTTACCCCTCCTTTACAAAATTTATCGGCAATTTTCTTTTCACTGTTTTCTCCGTTAGTTACAACAATTAAAACAATTCCATAGTCTGATTCGCTAAACAAAAGTGACAGCTTTGTCCTTTTACACAAGAATCCCGTATTTCCAGTAGGCAGCGCTTACCTCTACCCTCCACAGAATTATTAACTCTCGCCGATAAAGTAGCACTTTCCTCTACCTTACCCTTCTTTCAAGCAAACAATTTACTCGTTTCTCTGGGGATAAGACACATGTGGAGACTAGGCTCCTGAGAATTAAGGCCAAAGTTTCACAAGAAAACGTGATTTGCTATTTCAGTTACACACCTTTCGTACAGAAAAATCCCTAACATAACACAACCTGTGTTATTACCAAAATGAATTCAAACCATGTACCAAATTCCATGTGACTTCTCTTGCCACACGTGTTCCACTTCCTACATCCCAGAAGCGTGAAAACTCACATATAACATAACGCGACTCAACATATAATTTTAGTCATAAAAATAATCAATAATCAATAAACAATAATCACTAAACTAATCTATAGAAAACCATAACTCTGCTACCAAGAAATCTGATGCAGCGCGTACAATAAAAACTATTCTCCTCCTAGGTCACTTATAGGTCATCCAGGGGCAAACGATATTTTCTCACATCCACATGACGATGGGGCCCATAAACATCGCCTAACACACACGCACACACCTGGATTTCCTTTACACCTTTATTAAAATCTGTATTCCTAGGAGAAGCATGAGAACTAAATGGAAAACACCATTTATGTACCGCTGGAAGGAGCCGAGATATCTTATTACCTTAACTTATCACTTTCTTTTAGTTATTTTCTTTAAGATATTCCTGCTCATTGGTTTGTCGATGAATCATTCATGTAAGAAATTAGTTCATAGTGATTAAGACCAGCTGAATCACAATAACCATTTACTGGTGTCACAATCATTTAGAAAAATAACCATTGAGACGTTTGATTTAAAGAATCTTAAATTTTATATAATTTTAAAAGCATGAGAAAGAATTTAAACTTTTATTCAATTATTCATTCATTATTAATTCAAATATTTATTATGCATAATCAATTTATTGCAGAAAGGAAATTTTTGTCATGAAAACCAAAACCCTAATACCTGCCTACCTTCCTAATTTAGCCTAATGATTTCTAACCTAAGTTAAAGAATTTGAAATAACCTGATTCTCATACTCAACTGGAAAATTAAGACAGCAACAGAAACTTCAGCTCGTCAGCATCAGCTACCTGCAACCCGTCTCATCTAACAGTCTTTCAGCATCTCCCGCTCAGTAATGGATCGATCAGGACCACCCAGCACTGGAAGCCACCAACACCAACACGACTCTCCAACTCCGCTCCTGACTGTGACTGCAACTGCGACTCTCCCTCCCACTAAGAGTAGGCCCTCTTATACCCTAATTCTAACTTTGCTAACTAATTGTTGCAACATTAATAACACGCTTTTCTTTCATTGGTCCATGCATGTCATCTTATTCATTCTTTTAATCAAGTTCTCTTGGATCCAATGGTCCTTGGATCATTTCCTTTCTCACAGTTCAAGACATGTTTCCATCCGCTTCGATCAGTACATTTGTAACTTCTTTCGATACATTCGAGAACTCTGCAGGCATTGTCCTTTTCTCTTAAACTGGTTTCCCACGGGTCTTTGCTGATCACCACGGCACACTATCAGTTCAATTAGGTCACATCAGCCTTGACCATTTCTCGCATCCTAGCCTCTCAGCAACATCACGAGGTTAGCTTTTCTCCGACTTCTCTCCCTTGTCACGTGTTTCCCTGCGCTTGCGCACATCCCCAACTGGCAGCCATTTTATATCGCCACTCGGTTATACTTTAGAAGCACTATTTTGAAATAAACAAAACATAATTAATAATAGAGAAAAATAGCCTTTTCGTTTCCCTCCCGTCATCTACGTACCCCAATTAGTTATTACCTAGCAGAAAGCAACATTTAAGCTGTTCCTTACTTACCATCACTATTGTTTTTGCAACGACACGTTTATTTTTATGAAGCACAAAATCATGCATTTATTTAAATTAGTACGCATTTATTTTTATGTTATAATTAGACACACGGACATCCATTTAATAGATTATTCAGCACATACACTTGCGTATTACCCTTCCCACACGTACAGTGTTGATTAATACATTTAAACGAACATTTTATTAATTACTTTAAAAATTTGTTAGGGGTTAAAAATTTTTTATTTTCTCTGCTCCATCACTCCCCACAGGGATTTGGGTGCAGCCATGCCCTGCGGCCAACACCACACCACGCATAGCCAATGGCACCTCCCTATAGATTATTCTCTGCATAGATATCTACTATGCACTTGTAAAGATTCAGCATTCAGAAGGCTTGGTGGCTCACAAGGGCCATCGCTGCTACCATTGCATTATCATGCTGAGAGCCTATCCTGGACATTTGTCAGGCTGCTACGCGGGCATCGGTACATACATTCATGAAACTTTACTGCTGCGACAGCCAGGCCTGGTGAGAGGGGCATTTTGCCCTCTTGGTCCTGTCAGATGTTTTGGTCTGAGCCAGTTCACGGACCCACCACCTGGGGAGGTACTGCTATGGTATATATTCATAAGGTGAGAAATCTGCGGTTAGAAGGACAAATTACTTATCTTCGGTAACGAACTTGCTCTCGAATACTCTAACAGCAATTTCCTCACCGACTCTCCTTCCTCCCCATTCTGTGAACAGGACTTTTTTCCATCTAAAAGGGTCCAAATTTAGAGATTTGTGCACTGGCCATGACAATATGTTGATGGTCTCTGTGTCTGAGGGCACAGACAGCCTAAGAAAGCAATTGATGTGAGAGTTCATAAGTGGCATTTATATGTGCCTCTGCTCTTCACTTCGTAGCAGAGTGACATCGAAGCACATCAACACAACAACACCGACCAGCACATAAGAGTACTGCAAAAGTTTCCGGATACAGTCTTATACCAGGGGAATATTCACAGGATGAGGAATCTGCGGTTTTATAGAGTATCCACAAGGAAAATCATTACTGAAGGTAAGTAACTTGTTCATTCGGAAGCAAGCTGAGCTCATAAAATATTTCATTCTTTGATTTAAAAGTACAATCCTAATGTTTCTGGCATCAAACTAACATTTATCACTACCCTGTCCCCCTCCCCTAGGCATTACTTGCCCCTCATCACTATAAAACCCCCTATTTCCACCTTTCAACATCAAAAACTAAATATCTAATTCTTACCTTCCAGAACCCTATTCTAGGGATGGGTGGAACTCCCCAGAATTCCGTGAAGTTACATAAAAACTCTGTGAGATTCCATGGAGTTCCACCAACGAGCAGGAAAAATGCACGTCGTGCTGCTTGCAATGCGATTTAGCATGGGTAGTGTGCTACACGCTGAGAAATCAGCACAAACAGCAACACGCAATGCGAAGAGAACAAAGCCCATTCAAGTTGATTTTGCTGCCTCTTCGAGTAGGAAATCCACTCGAAAAGCAGACCTTTGACCCTGACCGCTCCCATGACAGCTTGCATTAGAAAATAGCACCGGAAGACTTCCTAGAGGCCAGAAATCATGCTAGGGGACACCAAATCTCGCTCGTGCTTACCAGTTCGCTTGTTGGAGCCTCGTGCTGTACCTATTGTCATCGCATTACTCAAACGTGAAAAGAATTCCATCATACAGAGGCTGGCGGAATTTGGCTGGAACTCCGCTTTAAAAGAGTAACGTGGAGTCACCAAATTCCTCCGATTCTGCGAGTGTAATTAAAAATTCCATCTGGGGCCTAGCCTATTATTTTCTATTGATTACCTTTGAACTCCTGTCCAGCCTGCCCACACTAGGCCCAGGCTGCCTCATCTTTCACTCCTTAATTATGTTCTTTTGCTCACTTATCCGCTACTAACCTCCCCTGCTCTCACCACTCCTTAACTGTGCTCCTCCCTTCCATTTGATTCCAGCAACCACAAAATATTTAAAATCCAAAATTAAGCCCGTCTTGCCTGCTAATGAAACTGAGACCCCTGAATGTACCAGGGAGGGTGGTGGACTCTGTAATCCCGTCTCTACTCATGCACGACCTGTGGCGCTACAGCAGTACAACAGCTGCAAACATGTGGCTCCTTTGTGTCTTCCTGCCATCACCCCAATGTCCCAGGATGGAGAGATTGATCCCTTTACGCGCACAGCCCGCTTTCACACCTGTCAACTCACCCTCATTTGATGGGTATCACCCAAGTTTTTACTTGTATTCAACCACCTGACAAACGAAATGCTGCCATAAACTTTAATGGAGTCACCCGCTTTCCAAACGCCTGAATTCACCCACACTTTTGAGGCAAGAGGTATATGGGTGTGTCATACATGCCAACATTTTATAAAGGAAACTTGGAGATTTGGAAAACAAAATGAGGGGAATGTATTTTCTCTATTGACTTCTATGGAAGAGGAGGTCAATTCAGGCGTGAGATAGTTCAAATTAATTGTTAGCTTCGAAAACTTTAATCGGGTCTGTTGGCATGTATGGGGTACGTATTTGGTACGAGTCTGTTATGTGTGCCACTGAACACGTGCAGCGTTTTGGAGCACCGTGAAAACGTCACCAGTCCTGCAAACTGTGTTGGTGTGCTGGAAGCCCTGCGCGCGCGCTGTGCACCAGGGAGGCAGCCGGGTTCCTAGTACTGCATGCTGTGTTGCTGTGCTGGAAGCCCTGCGCGCGCTGTGCACCAGGGAGGGAGCCGGGTTCCTAGTATTGCAAACTGTGTTGCTGTGCTATGCTGTGCGCCCTGAACCAGGGAGGCAGCCAGGTTCCTAGTACTGCATGCTGTGTTGTTGTGCTGGAAGCCCTGCGCGCGCGCTGTGCACCAGGGAGGCAGCCGGGTTCCAAGTATTGCAAACTGTGTTGCTGTGCTGTGCGCCCTGCACCAGGGAGGCAGCCAGGTTCCTAGTACTGCATGCTGTGTTGCTGTGCTGGAAGCCGTGCTGTGCGCCCTGCACCAGGGAGGCAGCCAGGTTCCTAGTACTGCATGCTGTGTTGCTGTGCTGGAAGCCCTGCGCGCGCGCTTTGCACCAGGGCGGCAGCCGGGTTCCTAGTACTGCATGCTGTGTTGCTGTGCTGGAAGCCCTGCGCGCGCGCTTTGCACCAGGGCGGCAGCCGGGTTCCTAGTACTGCATGCTGTGTTGCTGTGCTGGAAGCCCTGCGCGCGCGCTTTGCACCAGGGCGGCAGCCGGGTTCCTAGTACTGCATGCTGTGTTGCTAGCCCTGCGCGCGCGCTTTGCACCAGGGCGGCTTGGCGTGCGTGCGAGGACCCCGAGTCAGCGCCTCGCGCCCTCACGTCAGAGCAGGCTGCGGTGGATCCAATTGGGCCTAATCTCGCCCTAATTGGCTCCAGCTCCCGCCACTTATCAGTGGAACCGGGAGATAAAGCGAGCTCCGGGCCCGGGTGAGCTGCGCAGGCCGCGAGGCACGGTATCAGCCCTCACAGGCCTTGAATGGGGGATATCTCAGCGCCTCCCCTCCTCGCCTCTGCTTCATGGCACCTGGATTTATAGCTGCTGCCTCTCACCTGCCCCCAAGATTCAGTTATCTTAATGGACTCATTTTTCTTCTAGATTGTTAGTGTAAGAGATGAATTTCAGAGGAAGCCCTCTTTATCAAGGGCCCCCGCGGGGAGGGGGCGCATTTTTAAGAAACGAATTCCAGACGTTTGAGTGCAGTTAGAGATGTAAGTTGGAACGAGGTGGAACTTTAACAAAAGTTTGGTGGAAGGAGTCTCTGTACTTGTGTATTCCAGTATTTTATTATCTTATGTATGCCCATAAATTGGACATTTTACTCACCCTGTCACCCGTGCTTGAAATCAGTGCTTGAAATGGAAAAATAGAAGTGCAGGTACTCTCTACCAGAGTACCTGCTTGTTTCTGAGAAGTGCCGGTACTCTCCAATTTAAAGCATTATGTCACTCCTGAGAAGTGCAGGTACTTTCACTCTCAAAATAAAAAAGTGCCGGTACTCAGTACCAGACAGTACCGGCCCATGTAAAGCACTGCCCGTCACAGTGACCGACAATAATGTACCCCAAATAGGTAAAATGCTCCGAATTCTCAGACTGACACGAAAAAATGTTTCCTACTGCACATGTTCACACGTCACATGCGCACTGGCTGGTGTACTCATGCCAGACCAACATCATCCTATGTTCTTGTAGCACTTACTCTCTACAAGTGGCGCTTGCCTTTTATGTTGTTACTTTTAGAGATTTTTTATAGCATTGTATTAAAATGTATATGGCCTCGTAGAACTGCGAGTATTGGGTCCCTTCATACCATGGTTTCGAGGATTTCTTCAAGGACAATGGTGATACTTGCCTAGGTAGACATGGCATCACACTCGCAGAACCGTGAGTAGAACTCGACGCCCACGCAAATCGGTGCAGGCGGTGCTACAAACTAAGGGCCTGATTTAGATCTTGGCGGTTCTCCCGCTGTCCCTCCATGGCAGTTTCAAGTACTACGTCGAGTTGACATAGTCCCATTATTGGCAACACACCCCACCCACACCACAACAGAGTATGCATGCATAAATAAATACACAACACAACTTTTGTTTGGGAAAATATTGCTGCAGGTTTATTCCATACAAAAGTATGCAAATATGGTGGGTTATCTTACGGGCGATCCAAGGGCAGGCAGCTGTACCACTCTATGCTGCCCTGCCCGCCTGATGAGCCAAGCACTGTGGAGAATCCAATCAGCGCTACCCTTATGGGGGTGATCCCCTTACTGGATCACGTGACACATTGGTCCCTTATTACTCACGCCCCTTTCAGGGCGGAGCGTAGCAAGGCAAGCCCCCGGTTGTTCAGGCCCACAACCGCCCGAAGGACTAACGGGGCGCCAACGTAATTGTTCCAGGACCCTCCCATGAGGCTCCTGGGATTTGGCTCTGGCACCCCTATTGTGCCCACGGAGAGGTACCCTTCTGTACCCATCTGCTTCCAGATCGCCCTGTAACTCCGCCTGCAACGACAAAAGAAAAACATTACAACGTTCTATGTACTTCGCCTGCCAACCCCACGCCGGGTAAGCGGTAGGGTGGGAGACGGCGTGTCCGGCGCAAAGAGGACGCCAAGATGGCCAGGGGAGGCATAAATACCTCCCCACCTCCTCTGCGACCCGGAAGTGACGCGTCTGGAAGGGGGCTGCTCCTCGAGCCCCGCGTTCTTAGTGGGGGTGGGGAAGTGCCCAAATGGCACTAAAGGGGCCGCCCGTTTAGGGGCCCCCTGCGGGGCCGCG
Organism: Calotriton arnoldi; assembly: GCA_963921515.1. NCBI lineage: Eukaryota > Metazoa > Chordata > Amphibia > Caudata > Salamandridae > Calotriton > Calotriton arnoldi. Next base: position 1,187,716 of record CAWUFW010002341.1, on the reverse strand, counting down.
GGCAGCCGCATAGTCCCATTATTGGCAACACACCCCACCCACACCACAACAGAGTATGCATGCATAAATAAATACACAACACAACTTTTGTTTGGGAAAATATTGCTGCAGGTTTATTCCATACAAAAGTATGCAAATATGGTGGGTTATCTTACGGGCGATCCAAGGGCAGGCAGCTGTACCACTCTATGCTGCCCTGCCCGCCTGATGAGCCAAGCACTGTGGAGAATCCAATCAGCGCTACCCTTATGGGGGTGATCCCCTTACTGGATCACGTGACACATTGGTCCCTTATTACTCACGCCCCTTTCAGGGCGGAGCGTAGCAAGGCAAGCCCCCGGTTGTTCAGGCCCACAACCGCCCGAAGGACTAACGGGGCGCCGACGTAATTGTTCCAGGACCCTCCCATGAGGCTCCTGGGATTTGGCTCTGGCACCCCTATTGTGCCCACGCAGAGGTACCCTTCTGTACCCATCTGCTTCCAGATCGCCCTGTAACTCCGCCACAGCTCTGGAGGCGGCCACCGTCGCCTAAAGAGCCCCCCACCAAAACAGTTCCTTTCTCACTGCAACCTGCAATTTCCCGGGCCTCCTTCATGTCCAGTAGGGACAGATCCAAGCCCACCTGAGCCAGGTGCACCCCAACTTTGTCAAAATAACCTTTGGTGTTCGCCCGGCATAGCTCATGCCTGATGAAGCCAAAGCCCCTTGCTCTGCAAACTTGCGCAAGGAGCGGTTTATCCTTCTCTGGGAATGTACCAGTGCCTCGCATTACCTGCAAGAATGTGATGGCCTCCCAGGATGGGGCGCTACTTTTAAACATCGCTATATTACCCTTCAAGCTGATGTGGCTCCCACCTCCTGCAACCTGTAGTTGCAGTCCTTCTAGCATTTCGTGCTCCCTAACACCTGTTTCGCCAATTTATGGAACAGCAGCACACTTGCTTAGCAGACCGCTTCCACAACCAGCCTAATATACTCTGGCTATGCGGACGGGGCATTTCATGCATCACTGAAGCAACCCGTAACCTGCCCCGGGAGCAGCGTGCACCTACTTTGTTGAAGTTGGCCAGACATGTGCCCAGACCTTTGCGATTAATAAACCCTGGCGAACAAGACTGTTCGCATAGCACACACCATTGCGGTCACAGCAACCATCTGGAGTGACAACTTACGCCACCTACCAGGCTTGCTTAACTAAAGCTCGATCACAGATACACACATACCTGCTAACCAGCTGTGACCCTTAATGCTCAACCCAGCTAAAGACCTAGTACTTTGCTTTTCCAGGGAATATTGGCCTCCACAGGATCAAGCCGCACATGAGCATATGGCCTTCACCTACTGGGCCGAGGCGCAGTGTGTGGTCTGGAATTGACAGCAATGGTGCTCCAAACACATTTAAAGCCGCTATTGGAGCAACGGCACACCTTCTGGCCTAACCAACAGACGCATGCCAACTGGCTAACTTGCCGCTGCGAGATTTTGATCTTAACACCACGCACTTGCGGTTACTGGTGCACATCCTCTATAGGTCTTGCCCCCACTCTATTAAAGCAGATTCCCGCAATGTACCCTTCTGCCCCTGAACGGGCGGGAAAATACCTGTAACATTGCAAATCCCACTGCACTCACATACTCGGGCAGTACGGTGGGGGAGAGGGGTCCTTGGAATTGGTTCTGCTACATAGCCTGGCCTCCTAGCCCGCAAACACCCTCGTCTGACAGCAGACTATCTGCCGTGTCGCCCGTGCAATGTCCGCACCCTGGCGCAAGACGTCCCGTTCTATACCTCAACTAACAGACTACCTTCAGTGAGGCTGGAGTGAACCGATGTATGTTGTGCCTCTGACCATCAGAAACTTGGTTTGCTTTGGCAGGGATAAAATTGTTGCATCTGTCACACTCAAAATAGTGTCAACGTGCAGTTCTTTTGCATTATACCTGCACAGTGTGCCTGGTACAATCCTGGACACCCCTTGTGTGCCAACCCGCTTTGACCCAAGATGCGAAGCACAGACCCGGTACACTTGGTTACCCCGGACGGACTTACTTGCCCTCCACCAAAATCCATGTGTAAGGTGGCTGGTCCCTGATTTAATTCCTGGTGGTCTATGCGTTATGCCATACTCCTTTGATGCCTTTTCAAAGCAGTTAACCCGCTCACACACTAGACCCGCTGGTAGCAAGTTCAGTATAACCTGTACATGGAATTTAAATTCCTCTAACAACTGCACTGTGGGCAAACCACACTCACTGCTACTGGTGAGCGACTATTCGGCCCTTGGAGGCCGTAGCAATACTGCCCGGTCAGCAAGTATGCCCACTGTACAGTTGTAAATTAGTAACTCATGGCACTGACAACTGCAGGTGCCTAGTACCGGGCTGTGTGTATGCGGCCCAGGGACCTGGGCAATAGGCTTGGTGTGGATGGGTTGTAAATGCCAGGCATAAGTGTAATACCTTGACAAACCTCTCCTGACCAGCATCTATATCATTCTTAAACATATTTACTGGTTTTGCCACGTGGCACCCTTCTGGTTGGTGATACAGAACCTCCTACCCAGCATAAGCTGACAGTCTCGCTTTGCCGTCACACCACCTGTGTCCCTTTAATCACCCTCCATCCTCCTGTGTCACCTGACCTTGGTTCTAGAGTGCACTTACGTATCTGTATTGTGCCCACTATTGAAGACAACTCACCCCTTCGTGGAGTGACCACTACACAGGAGCCTACACAAGTCACCCAACAGACAAGTTGGCCCAGACTACCTTGTCTTCTGGTGCCATATTTGGAAGGAGCCTTGCCTTCACTTGCTGCCCCCTGGGAAACACACAATGCCCGTGCTCTGGCCGCAACGCGGCGATGCCCTCGTGTAGCATCGAACCCCTGGTCAAATAAGAGTGCCAACTCCACCTACTTAAACCTGCACCTTGACCATGGGTGGAGTCTAGCTCTCCCCAAACTTCTGCTGGTGCAACCCATGGTCACGCCTCCTGTTCAGTTCAATTTAGTAATTCATGGCCCTGACCACCACAAGGGCCTAATACTGGGCTGTGTAACTGCGGCCCAGGGTGATCTTAAACAATCGGCTTGGTGTGGATGGGTGCTAACATTACCTGGCTGAAGTGCAATCCCTTTGACAATCACTCCTGACAAGATGTGCCAATGCAGTTAGAAGAGTTATCCAGCCTGACTTACTTCCGGTCCCAGAATCTGAGTAAATTAGTGAAAGATGCACGTCTGAACTGGTAGCTGATCCTGTTACTTATGCCTGCAAATGCTCTGCTTGGAGCAGCCCGCCAGACAATGGCTTCCATCGAAAGGCGGTGTCAACAGACCTCCAAGCACTTAAGGCGGTACCTCCGAGTTGGGTTCTGGACTAGCAGATGCCCCTAGCATCGGATAACGCATCTGGCTGTAAGCCGCTCAATGCCACTTATGCTTTGGCGCTTCCTGACCCACAGCCAGCTCACCCTGATACAATCCGCTCATGACTGGGACTCAAAGTGCGGCGAAAGCATGAGACATCCTAGCCTGACCTTAGCTCTTCACCAGGCTCCCACACAAGAGCCCTCCACAAACCTTGTGGCCTAAAACATTCGCCCAGTGGGGCGGTTGCGAATGGACTGCAAACAACCCCTAGGCATTCTCTACCAATGTTGTAAATGGAGTTTCTGGTTGGCTAGGGTATGCACCTAAGCCTGGCCGAACCCACCTCTCTAGTCAGGAGAAGGGAGTACACACTTAAGCTGACACCTGCCCACCCGGAAGGTGGCTAGGCAGAGACTTAGGCTTATCCCAGAGGCAGTGTAGATTTAATGTGCCAACCGCACTCCCACAGTGGCACACTACAGAAGAGACTCCATACCAGGGTATTTTAATTACCCTTCGTATCGCCCATTCAAGAGAAACTTAGTTCCATCTGCCCCTAATACTCTGTGCTACCAAACCTCATCATGACATCACAGGGATTGCATAACTCACTAGGTCAATCGGGCCACCGTCCTACAGCTCAGTTAGCACAACCCCGTTGCTGCTGGTAGGAACTGTGCTTAGCATACCACCTTATGCATCCACTCAATCAGCAGTGTACCCTACTAACACTTGTAGCAGGGCGCATATCATAAGTACCTCATGCCCAACTGAGGCATCACATATCACCAAAGTGTTGTGTACAATTGGCTTCACGCCGGGAATGGGGTGCAGCTTCTACCCCCTCAGGCTGCCTCCCCCCACAATCGCACAAAAGAGCAGTCCGCGGCCATGACAACACAAATGGGAAGGGGGCTGAGATCACGCCCCAAAACGCTGGCTAGATCACCCCTTACCCAACATGTCAACCAGTTTTCTCCTTTGTGGTCAACCAAATTCCAATTGCTGTGATTTCTCCACTAGTACCTGTGCTGTTGAACCTGGATTTGTAAGGCGCACGCGAGGTTCGGCGATCGTGCCAATGTTAGTCGCCATGTTTCCAACTTCTCAATAGCGTCCGACATAGTGGGAGCACTACTAGGACTCGTGGGACGGAATAGAGGTCTAAAGCATTGGTGCCAATTAAGTGCACCTTCAGAACCTTCCCCACAGTGGGCATGAAAGCACTGAGCTGTGCCAATTAAAGGCTGTTGCAAACAGGTGCCCCCAATAATTTGGCCCCAGAGCAGCCGGTAGTACTACAGCTTGTGCTGTTGATTACAAGTATATGCACTCCTGACCTCAAACCTCCAGGATGTCGTGTTTTTAACGTGTCAGCGCCCCCACGCTTGTTGAGGAAGGCAGAGTAAAACAATACTATCCCGCACCATGACCACAGGCAGTGAGTGTGCCCCCTGAGACATCCCCCAGTTCTGTGGGACACAAACCCTGAGGTGCCGTGTGCCAGAGTGCGTATCATTCTAGGGTGACTAAGCCCTAATGTCCCAGGATGATCCCCGTTAGAGGCTGCAGACTGATGACCAACCGCTACGCCAGCCACTATCACCAGGGTCAGTGCAACCACTACAAGGTGACATGCCGAGGTCAGCCCACCTAGAATTTGCCTGCCAATGTGAGAGGACCAATCATTCATCGCTTCTTAAGCCCTCACCGTCGATGGTAGGCACGCCCCACCTATGAGACCACTCTACATGGGCAACAGCTGTCTCCCACAAGGCCTGTGTTACCTCAGCCTCGGTCCTCTGGCAGCACAGTGCCCCACAGGCACCCTCTTGTTTGCGTGGTCACTGCAATCTGGCATGGCTAACTCGTACGCTGGCGTTCCGTGCTAAGCTTAGTGTGCTGCCAGCTGGTGTATTGCTGCATCTGTCATTGCCTCCGGATATATACTACAAAACCACACTACACCTACAGCACACCAGTACCGTTGGCTTTAACCATGCTTGTTAGTTGAATAAGATAACTGAAGCCACAATTCTGGCTTGGCTGCGTAGCATATTGAAAATGCTTTCATTCTGAAATGGTGAGACTGTCACCTATACGTGTTGAACATTGCATTAAATGTCTCCCTTCAATGAATAGCAAGCTCAACCGCAAATGGGACCATCACACTAATCAACACCACCAATCAACTGAAATCAACCATACCCCCCTGTAAAACAGGTAAATGTGTGTAAAACCCAACCATAGCCAGACGAAACCATTTGTAGTGACGACTCCCAGATCTAAAATGTGTTTTTTGTAAGTTACCTCCCAGTTCCAACATGCCTCAAAACTGCCGCATACCGCAGTTATATAATTTTGGCAACCTATCCAAGTACTACACCAGGTAACTAAGCAATTGAGCCTCAGCCTTGAAAAGAAACAATCCCTGGCCATGAAATGGAGCAAACAATGCTAGAGCACCTCAGCAGCCTCACTTCAAAATTTCATGCAGGTAATATGCTCCCACAGAAGCCAACGTCTTACCCATTAGGCCTCTGGGATCACATATGAAACTCCTCTAAAATTAGCATGCAATTAACCTAGCCTATTGGCATAGCCCAACCATGCTCATGTGGGATCAAGAATTCAAAAACAATGCACCCAGCCGTGCACGCATTGCTTGCGGGGAGTTTGGGGGTATACCTCCTTTGTCCATGTGCAGCTGTAGGCCCCAAGATACCACATATTGTTTGCATACAGACTGGCCGTCGCACTTACCGAGACCTATGTGCGTAATTGGGCGGTCTGTCAAATGCTTTTCCTAAGCCAGCATGGCTTGTTTTGTTCCTATTTCATTTTCATTTGCTTGATGCCTTGTAGAGAGATATCCCTAAACCATACCGTGTTGTGATGCCATTGGCTGTGCCAAACATAACATTTGCATATGTGCTTAACTCCCCCGAAAGGGTAGCGAAGCGCTGAACAACAAGTTTATTGACCGCGATGGGGAGCACAAAACCCCTGTTGCCAAGCAGTGTAAAACAGGGAAGGACCCACATCCCGCTGTTCTCCTGACAGTACCGCCCCTGTGCCCAGGAGAGCACGTGGCAACCGTGCCCCTGGGCCAGAAAGAGCCAAGATCCCCGGCCCACTCAAAGGCGCGGAATCACCATCAACAAGAACACACCAGAGGTCATCTGTCAACACTGACAGCAAAACCGCCCAGCGAAGTTAGCGATTGATAATCCTACGTGCTCGTATTATACAGGTGGATTTCCGTGCATGTTGGCCCCTCCATCAACAATCGTGTAAAAGCAAACAATTTGCAAAATGCGAATCAAATGGATGGGTTTCCGGCCAGTGCCACACCACCGCCGAAAACCCAGGATCGGACCACCCCAAACCCCCAGTCCAGCGCTCTCTTGCTAAGCCACTCCTGGGCTGGAGGCATGCCTTTGGTGGTGGGGGGGTGGGGGAAGAAAGGAGAGGAGAGGGCACCACAAAATCAAGCGCTGCGGCGGCCTAGCGAAAAGCTGTCCTGAACACCACCTAAACCTTTGCATAGCTGTGTGGGACACAGCGCCAATACCGTCTCACTCCCCAGGCCCCTCAGTGATCGGACCGGCGACCACGTGAACAAGGGTGCCTCGCTCCACGCTCTTGGGCTATATCGAGTAGCAGACCAACTCACTCTGCATGCGGCACGCGTAGAATACCTACCGACCCAACGGCTCAGCTATAGCGTCACCATAACTCAGCACCTGAACCATTTCAGCAATGCGGGCACACGTAAATCACCAGCTTCTTAACAGCTCGGAAATAGTGTCACCAAAGCCGTTCGCACATAAATTTGTTAATGACTCATACTTGCACCATACATGCAACAATGCTTTGTCAAAGTATTGTGGGACAGGCAACGCTGCAAATGAGAAAACTGATCAATCGATTTGAGCAGGATGGTGGGCCCCACCACTGAACTGGTGAGATGCCTACCGAAGAGAAAAAGCCATGATGAAACGGAGACAGGACGTCCGGCGTCTAACACTAAGGGCTGTCGGTTCAATATCCGTGCCCTGACCAGACCTCGCCCCATCGACCCGTGCGATGGGGCTGTATAGTCGCGCCCGCCTCACCAGGCGGAGGGGGGTGTGCCCACCCCGGAGGGACATAGCCTCACATGCGTACGGACTCCAGACCTACGGGTCAATAAGCGAGGCGCTCTGCCTACCTAACTAAGCAGGCTAAGAGGGGGGGGGGAGCCCCCCCCGAACCCGGCGCCCCACCATTGGTCCAGTGCTGTAGCGCCATCCCTTAGCGCACCACAAACGGACGGCCAACACAGACTGTCACACTGCCCACTGAATATTTTGTCCATATGATCCATGGCCTAATGGCCAAGTGCGGCGTCTTCCTGCAAGGTGCCATTATTGCACGAGACCCGTGTACCCGGGTATAGCAAAGGTAGCAGCACACACGAGCACCATAAACACATATGGTATAACAAAAGAAAAAAGGCAAACGTATATCTAGTCGTCATGCAAGTTCTTGCACACAGTTTTTTCAGCTTCGCCAGGAATTGAGCTTGTGACCTGCTGGTCACACCGGACTTCGGCGGCAACGCTTAACGCTTAGGGCAGAGGTAACTCGCGGCCCCCCTAGTGGGCACACCGACAGCTCCCCCAGCCAAGCACTTGGGAAATGTAACATTATCACATTTGTCATATGCAGAAGACAGTGTTGAAGAGCCAAACAAAAGTTGGACTACAGAGATCATTGATTGAAATGTACATGTATGTCACGGACAATAACCTTGAAATTAACACATAAAAATGAAAACCATGCAGAATTGTAATCGTATAACTCCCCCATGGAATGTCTGGCCAAACGGGAAGGCACTTGAAGTGACCAGCTACACGTACTTGGGAGTTTACATCGACAGCAGACTCGTATCAAGTGCAGAAAACACAGCTCACGCTAACTCACGGGGCACCGGCAGCCTCACCGCAACCCGCCCTGGCATCCCACAAAACCGTTGGTCCCGGGCACAGCCAGGCCGCGGGCCCTCATACATGCAGTTCTCTTGCCCCTACACAATCGGCAAAAGTACATAAATACGGCAGTCGCGGGCACCGGCCTGGTCCCAACCCCCGCAACACAAACCCTGGCCCGACACACACCGCAACACCAATCGGACGCCCACGAAAAGACCAAATTTAAACACCCACAAGGTGGCAGCCGAGTGGCCCACTTCAACTACACACTGGGCCTCGGGTCACCCACCACGGCGCTCGACTGTCCCCCCACGCACACTGAGGGGAAAATATTTGGGTGGCAGGGGGGGCTTCCCATACCCCGGGACTCAGCCGACGCCAAGGACACGACAGCAGAAAGACTCGAACCCGGTTCTCCAATCTTAAAGTCTGCTGCTTTGTGAGTTATGCCACACCCCCTCAAACAGAACAGACGCCAGACCAGGGACACGTCAGCGTGCCCAGCAGGGGGATAAAGAGGGTGTTAGCGCTGATGCCTCGAATAATTAAGGCCAAGTCGTGGGAGGGGGGGGGTGATAGAGGGGGTTCCCGACCCGACGGCTCACCGTCGGATTCGAAGCGGGAGAAGATGAGGCGGGACGACCTCTCAATCAGGCCCACTGCCCGCCTGGTGCCCTGTGCCGGATGGCCTCTATGGCCTTGCGAGTGCCGGGAGGAGCCATACCTAGATGAAGCAAGAGGAGCACGAGCTCCTTGGTTTGGGACAAGGCTGCACGGCGTGAGGCCGTGCAGCGTGCACCCGCCCCCGTCCCACTCCACAACCCCGCCCGCGGGCACACCCGGCGGGCCTCTAGCGGGGTCGGGCCAGCTAAATTGCTACTGGGACGGGGGTCCCACGCGGGCCATGGCCGGCATGCTGGGACCCAAAGGGGAGGCGGTGGGTAGGGTGGATATTCAATGGCACTAACCTCGCTTCCAAAACGCCGAAGCACGACCTAAGGGCACCAAGGCAGCAGGAGCAACCCGCCGCACAACCAACAGACGGCGTGTCCGGCGCAAAGAGGACGCCAAGATGGCCAGGGGAGGCATAAATACCTCCCCACCTCCTCTGTGACCCGGAAGTGACGCGTCTGGAAGGGGGCTCCTCCTCGAGCCCCGCGTTCTTAGTGGGGGTGGGGAAGTGCCCAAATGGCACTAAAGGGGCCGCCCGTTTAGGGGGCCCCCTGCGGGGGCCGCGGGCAGCCGCAGAGTCCCGGCCGCTGTATTTAGATGTGTGCAGGCTCTTCTGGCTCCGTTGTTGTCAGGCCAGCAGTATTCCGCCGAGCTGATTTACATGTCCCCGCTGTGCTGGCGTTGTCCTGATCGTAGATTCCTGGTGGAGTAGAGACTGGTAAGTCCAACTTATTTTCGTGTCAATATACATATATGTTGTGTTTGCCTCAAAAACATATGTAGGAAATGTGTTATGCCCCTTTTTGTTACATATTGCATGCCACACAAACAACATACACACACTATTGAATGCACACCCACAGGCACCACAAGCACAATACCCCCAAGCACCACAACAATATTTTTTTAAAGTGTCAATACAGGTGTTTTCAATTTACCTTGATAAGTAGAAAAAATTGTATGTGAGAGCAATGCAAAAATACACAAGGCTACAGCAATTGTCAACACATGATCCATAGTAAGACAATTGTAAAAGTTGCTTACCTTAGATCCCGGCAACAACGGAGTCGTTTGGCATTGTGGTGGAGTCAGAGCAGCAAAGAAAGGACCTGGACGATGGGGCTCAAGACGGAAACGGAAGTAGAAAACAGTTAAACAGGTAAGTTCTTACCTCATTTCTTTCCAATTGCCAATTCAAAGTAGGAGGTATTCTGGCCACAGTTGCCACAACGGAAAGCCACACCATGATTAGCGCGGCGGTCATCGTGGCTAGACTCCCGCCGACAACCGCTTTCTGCCTATGGCTCCATCGACGCGGGTGAGACTTCCTAGTGGAGTTGGCGGGCTCTGAAGGTCTTTCGTCCATGGACTCGCCAACATCTAAATAGAGCGGGTAGACCCCCAAGTAGGCAGGCGGTGAATCCGTTGAAAAAGTGACCGCTGGACCATTACCTCCAAGATCTAAATCAGACCCTAAGTCACACTCGGAATGTCATGTCCTGACATTGCACGGGTGCTTGTCCTGCACATCATGGCACAGCGTCCGCTGCCTTTTGGCTAAGTTTGAACTATATACAAACACCACATACACATAGACTTCTGCAGCTTGATCTGCTGTGCACCATGAAAGATATCATAGTAGTCATGCAGAATGGCACTCGCATCGTCCAGGTGGTGTGCCCAAGCAATGAAGCAGTGCCCACACCACTGAATGATGTGCTCGGCCTAGGAGGATCTCACTGCCCACCGCGGTGACACAGGAAGAGAGGGTCACTCAGCCCAGAACACACCCCTCAAAAAGTTCCCCCAAAAAGACTGATCTTCATGGGAAGGCCCTCCCTAGACACGAGGGCACGAGCAGTGGTACTTGTCACTTGGCATATAGCTCAATGATGCACCATTGTCTGTATGGTCACCAACTTCAGGACACCAAGCTCCAGAGTGCACACCTTGAGCTTTGCTGCCAGCACAACCACAGACTACCCTTTCATTCTAGTCAGATGTGGCAGACGAGGCATCTCACCTGTCAGCGGGGTGAGATAACATCTGCAGATGCCACCCTGGTGTTAGCCAAGTCTAGAATCATACCCAGGGACAAGAAAGGCTCTCTAAGGACCAGGAGTCAGAGTTTGGAAACTGAAACTTTGTTTTTAAGATTTTAGGACCTTGTCAGGCAGGGTCCATGGCGGAACCATACATCAGTGAGTGCAGAGGTGCCATCAATGGTCAATAGCTGGTTGGTCTAACGTATTGTCCCTGTGCCAATGTCTTTTATGTCACCTGCCTGTGGATAAGAGGTTTTGTGTTTATTTGGCCTGGGTTATGATAGTTTATGTGTCAAAGAGACCTGTTGCTAACAATATTCATGGAGTTCTGTTCTGGTCCTCCCCTTTCAACCACTGGATGTTTTCGATCAGTCTCTTTTAGCCACTGGCTTGAGCCTTTGTCAATCATGTCTTGGCTCTGCCTAGTGGAGTACTCATGTCTCACCTAATGCTATTGGTTGCATGAATGATTCCTTCCACGTCCACTTGAGTTCTTGCTTTGAACTTCATGATGAACTTTACTTTACAACTATATTTTTCTGTCTGCTCCTGCTGGCTCCCTCCTGTGTGTCTCACTCTGATGTGCTAACACTGCGTTAGTACTGAAACCCAGACTACCTGCTTTCCCAGTGCTTGTTCAGTTAGCTGGTTTGTCTCATTAAGCAAGGAAAGATGATTCTTTCGGGCTTGCAACCAGCTCCTGCAACAGCTCTGCATAGGACTGTAGAAGAAGAGAAACAAAAGAGGGCGCCCCCTCCAGTCCGCTTGTAGATCCTAGCCGGAGTAGGTGCTGGAAGACCAATCAGGCCAACCCTACCTCTGCAGGCCACCCATAGAAGCACAGGCTGACACCTTGAACAGAAGACGACCCACTGCCCACCCGCTCTGTGGTCTGCAGCAGGCTGTTTCCAGTCTTCTATGCCTGTGAAAAGTTACATCACCTTTAAAAAAAACAATCATTGTCATTCAAAAACTGTGGATTGGGACTGAACGCCAGTCAGTGACAAGCATGTGATTCGGGATGCCATTTTTTAGCATTTAATATTAGTACATCCCAGCTCAGATGCCGAAATGGCATTTTTCTTAACATGTGAAATGGAAGCACAGAAGATTTTAAAGTTATACTGCACAGATAGAACAGATTGTTTGCAGCAGGCACACACCACCATAAGTATTTATCAGGATTTGATCTTGACATGTTGTTTACAGAAGGATTTCTACAATAGATGCATGAACCGACTGAGCAATTTCAATAGGATTTGAACCTGTGGCCTGTAGATTACACGCACTGCTGTGCACCAGACACATTATCTTTACTATTAAACTTCATGACTGTGTTAACAAGCTAATGTAAACTAAGCATTGGCAATGGTAATAGACGTGGTCATGCAAAGTTAGTACACTGGACAAATTGTTTAATATTTTTATTGCAAGGATATGCACACAAACATTAAAAGAAGGGGAAAAGAAAGCATGCTGCTGCCTAAACGTGGCAGCCATATGCTTGTAATACAATTTTCAACAGTAATAAAATATTTAAACATCGCATATAATTTTATTAGAACTGTACAAGACCTTCCTGCCAGGCAGGTGTACATAGAAGAGGTATTCAACCATTTTTAGTTTTAATGCACATCTCAGGAAAATTATTATTTGTGTAAAGAAAATGTTCCATTGGTTTTGAATTTCTATGACCTGAATACTTTCTTTAAATACTGAAGGATGACTAAGCAGAAAAGGATAAAGAATGGAAAGTTAAGACATTGACAAGGGGCAAGGGGTTAGGTTTGCTTTCTCACATGCCCCACTGGCTAACATAAGTTTGTAACCATGACCCACAATAAACATGCATTGGCAAAGCCAAAAGGTCTCGTCTATGCAAGAGCTATTGGCTTGCCAATGTGTTTTAGCCATGCCGTACACCAGCGTGGCTGCTGTCCAGCATGGCTAAAAGTTAGTGGTGTAGTGTGAAGTAGCGTAGAGTGAATTGACGTAGAGTGGAGTAGCGTGACAAAGAGTGTCGTAGAGTGTCTTGGAGTAGAGTGGAGGGGCATAGATTTGAATAAAGTGTTGTAGAGTAGAGTGGCGTGGAGTGGCATAGAGTAGAGTATTGTAGAGTGGCTTGGAGTAGAGTTGTAGAGTGGAATGGGGTGGTGTAGAGTCGTGAGGTGGAGTGGAGTGGCATAGAATGGAGTGGAGTGAAGTGAAGTGGCATGGCCTAGAGTAAAGTGGTGTAGAGTGGTGTATAGTGGCATAGAGTGAAGTAGAGTATAGAAGAATGGATTAGGGTGGCGGAGAGTGTCATACAGTGGAGTGGCATTGGGTGGAGTGGCATAAGGTGTAGTAGAATAGAGTGGAGTAAAGTAGAGTATCATAGAGTGGAGGGGTGTATTGTGGAGGGGCATAGAGTTGAGGGTCATAGATGGAGTAGAGTGAAGTGCCATATACTGGAGTGGAGTGGAGTGGCGCAGCGTAGAGTGAAGTGAAGTGTCATAGAGTGGAGTAGAGTTTCGTAGAGTGGAGTAAAGTGGCATGGAGTGTCGTAGAGTGCAGTGCTGTAGCGTGGTGTGTCGTGGAGTATCATAGAGTGGAGTGTCATGGCATAGAATGGAGTGGAGTGTGGTGGAGTGTCGTGTCATGGAGTAGAGTGTGGTAGAGTGGAGTGGTTTAGAGTGGAGGGGGATAGAGTGAAGCAAAGTTGTAGAATGGAGTGGTGTAGAGTGCAGTGGAGCAGTGTGGAGTATGCATGGTGTGCTAGCGCACTGTCATTAGAGACAACACATTTGGAATTCAAATAAAAATTACATGTGCACATACAGTTTTACTGATAAAACTATATAGCCCATAAACAATAATGTCTGGAAATGGCATCTCCAAGTGTACTGATTTGTTTTGATCGTATTAAAATATTAAAATATACACTTTTGAATTACACAAAAAATGTGCTTCATTTGTGCTTTCGTAATTTTGATATATTCTGAAATATTTGCACAGTTCATTTAGACATTTACATTTTGCTGTGTGCTAGAAAAAAGTTTTTCTTTCAAAGTAGCCAACAAGATTAGCATTTAAATTCTCTCACTTTGAAGTCGGAGAAATAAAAGTAAACACCAAGCTCCCTTGGAAGACAGAGCCTGACATTTGACAGCTGTCTTTGAACACACAGAACATGTGACAAGATAAGAACAAAATTTAAAGGCCTGTTTACAGAAAGCAAGGACTCGTGTTAGAATACAAGTAGAAGTGGTGAACAAGGTTTGCTTCACGGGAGCGAGGAAGAGATGCTGGATAGCCTAAAACAAATAAAGCCAGCAAATAGAAAGCCAGAAAATGCGAGTTACAAACAGCAAAGCCAATGGTAAGCATTGGGGGGAATGTATTCCCAGGTATGCTTTCAGAATGCCCACAAGATGTCTTTTCGCAAGCAAACAGCTGCTCTGTCTGGTAGGCTTCGACTTAAAAAAGGTTGGACATCTCTGATTTAAGCAAAATAATTAATGGCACCCCAAACTCAGCTTGAAATTCAATGTTACGTATTACAAAAAGAACACTGGACCAACGTATGTGTCTCATTGGAAGAGAACCCAGTCAGAACCCATTCAGTAGATATGGGAATTGAAGAATTATTGCAACGTTTCCCTAAGTGTAAAGATGCACTATATCAGTCACTGGAGAATATGCCATCCATTGACATTAGGGTGATAAATGCTAGTTATTTATTAGTCAATATTTAATTTTTATTTATAGCTGCATTTGCTATAATGCACGGTGCATGAGATTTTAAAAAGAAGACGGTGCCATAGAGAAATTATAAAATGTGGGTTATCCATTTTTTAAGAATGCAAATAGGTTGTGGGCCACTGTATATATGCACAGGGACTTTGCTCCACATTCGATGACTTGGCTCTGACAAGTGCTTTTCTTCTCTGGTCTAGCTGTTTGTTTTTGCGGCTATGAGGAGGCTCAGGGCCTTACAGTAGAGAGTGGTGTACCTTGTGATTTTGTCCTGCCGCAGCAGAGCACTTTTCAGTTGAATATTATGAAAACGATTCTTTCTTTGACTTGCAGCCAGTGAAGGTTTCGTCCAACCCAAAAACGACGAGAACTGCTGCGTAATAAACGTTTTGGAATCTGCTGATTTAGTACATTGTAAATCTCTTGTAAAGAGAGTTGATTTACACCCTCATTACAAGTTAATTCTGTGGGCCTAGTTTATCATAATTATAAGTTGTGATGTTTCACATGGAGATCTTGGCTACTGAATACAGACGAAATCCTGTTGAGACACCTCGTTCTAGGACCCAACCTGGTGTTTTGCTGAACTCAGACCTACACCCCTCCCAGCAACCCATGCAAAGAACCTCAGAATACCAATCAACAGCCAACTCACCATGACCAGCCAAGTGAACACAGTCTCCGTCTCCCAATTCCACACACTCATAGTGCTGAAGAAGACCTTCAAATGCCTCCCCGCCAACACTCGCCGAACAGTCATCCAAGTCCTCATCACCAGCAATCTGGACTATGAGAACACACTCTATGCTGGTATCAACACTCAACGGACCACGTGACTTGAGACAATACAAAACTTGGTGGCCAGGTTCACCCTCAACCTCCCACCCTGCACTCACATCATCACATGCCTCAAATAGCTCCACTGGCTCCCAATCCACAGACGAACACTCTTCAAACTCCTCACACACGTGTACAAAACCATATACAACATTGGAAGCATGTACCTCAACAATGGCACAAACTTCCACAAACCTACCTGATACCTCTGCTCAGTCAGACTTCTACTCATACACACCCCCTGCATACGCAGAACCAGAACCGGCGGTCGTCTTTTCTACCTCGCTCCTAAAACCTGGAATGACGCTGTACATCAGAGCCTCCTCCTTCTCAGTTCTTGAATTCCGCACGGAACTGAAGATCTGTCTCTTCACCTAGCTCCGACCCTGGTTCGGCCCATAGAAGCTCCTTCTTCAGCACCACAATACCCTCCCGGGTGAGTTGTGTGCTATACAAAGGTGAGTCTTGGAATCCACATGGAAACATCCATCCCACCATGTTTTTCCACAACATTTTGTATTCCCTATCATTTTACTGCCCCCGGAATTATTGAAGCCTTAGTAATGGTAATTTCGAGGAGGAGACATTTTGGCCACTCACAATGAGGGACTAAGCAGGAGTTCTGAACAGCACTGACTGCCAATGGGTAGCGTTCAGTTGGCACGAGCAGTAGCAGTCTTTTGGTTTTGATCTTTCACAGGATGGTGGTGTTGGGCAAGGATATAACAGCAGTTATCGTCAAGACGAGATTCAGTGTCTTGGTTCTTGCTCAAGACAGAGGGTTGAAAGATATATTCTTCCTCAGGACCTAATATACATGGCCCCTTGTGCATCCTGTTCCCATAGGTTCTAATATATTTTTTCTGGGGTAGTTCTGGGTTATGTGTTCCCCTTCCCCACATTCAAAAAACATTTTGTCCTTGGCAAAAAGAGGAAAATTAGGCCACAGGATGAGGAGCAGGAGGGACTGGACATCAAGGCATTAGAAATGGGACCTCAGTGAAGGAAGGGAAACAAATGCTACCAAAGAAAATCAACCCAGAAAATAATTTTAAAACCAGGAAAACATTCTGTTTAAGAAATACCACTTTTTCCCTAACAGAAAAGATGACTAAAAATAAATGTCACTTTTTACTTTCACAGGCACAATATCAACCATTTTTGGAATGTCAGGAAAACTACAAAAAATATTTTCTTTACAGGAAAAAAAGAATAGACAATTAAATAGACCTTTCATTCCAGTTTTCTGTTTTTTCAACTGATATTTACAAAAAATGAAAGAAAACAGAGAAAAGGAAGCCAAAGAACCAATTAAAAAAACAGGCACTGAAATAGTTCTCCTCAAGCCTCAGCATGAAGCAAATTACGCAACTAACAAACAAAATGAAAACAGGCAAAGAATCAATATGAAAATATTTATAAAAATCTGCACTTTCTTTCTTCCTCAAAAATAGAACAGTAAAAATGGAAAACATGGCCTCAGCGACCTATGCTCTGTCGCAGAGGTGGAGCCAACTTTTCAAGCACAATGGATACCCTTTTTTTTAGGGAGAGATAACCTGAACCTAGGGCTCATTGGAAGAGTTATCTACAATTTCACTGGCCACTACATGGGCAGTGCAATTACTCTGTGGGAATTTGTGGAGAGGACCTCAGAGCATCACCACACTGTCTCTTCTACTGAAATAGCGCTTTAAATAAACTGGTAACAGATAAGAGCACTAACTTGCACTTCCAAAGAGCCCTCGGGTGCAGTGCAAAAGGAGGTCTCCCAGAGCATCCCTGTGCATGCTGCCGGATAGCCAAAACGGTCCCAAAACAGTCATAAATGTACCCCAGCTCACACCTGGTGTAAGTCCACCACCACATATGGCCAACCATTAGAACTACAACACCCCTCCATAGAAAATAAGGGAGGCAGGGACTTAAAATAAAATCTCATAGGGAGTCGTGTTATAATAGATTAACTTATTTTGCCTTCTAAAAAAATATATACATGTTATTTAATGTTACAAAAATAAACTCTAGGTTTCCTCATTGCCTGAACCAGCTGTGGGCAGATGCATATTATCCCCAGCCATAGTCTTGTCCCAGAGAGCATAGTCGAAGTGTGTGAACAGTACTCCTGTTTGTAGGAAAATGCCCCCATTTGACATGGTCACCTCCACTTTTTGCCTGATATTTGATGCAATTTTGACAGAAGTGCACTGGGTTGCTGCTAACCAGTTCCCCACTGCCAGATCTCTTCCCCTAAAACTGTACAATTGTTCCCAATTGGCAATACCTTTAGCACACCTGTAAGCCCCTAGTAGATGTACTCCTAGTACCTAGGGCATGAGTACTAAAGAAGGTCCCTAAGGGCTGCAGCACATATTGAGCCACCCTAAGGGACCTCTCACCACACTCATGCGAACTGCCATTGCAGGCTGTGTGACATGGTGCAGACAAAAGTGAAAACATGACATGGCACACTTCCTGTGTGCCATGCCTGCGGACACTGCATGCAATATATGTAAGTCATCCCTACTGCACGCCTTACAGCCCTAAGGCAGGGTGCATTATATTACATGTGTGGACATATCTGCACGAGCAGATATGCCCTGTGATGTCTAAGTTGATTCATAGACATTGCAAGTGGACAGGGAAACCATCTTAAGTATATGTACTAGACACTGGTGAATACGAGTTCCCCAGCTACATGATGGCTTCACTGAAAATAGGGATGTTTGGTATCAAACACCTCGTATTAATAAACCCACAAAGATTCCAGTGATGGACTTATTACTACATGCACCCAGAAGGTACCTTAAAGGTACCCCTTAAACCTACTTGTCCACTAGTGAGCAGGCTGACTGGTACAGTTCAGCCTGCCACCACAGACACACTTCTGACCCCCTAGGAGCTGAGAGCCACACTTTCAAAGGTCAGGAATAATGCCTGCTCTGGCAGGAGGTGTTTACACACCCTCCAAACAGGTTGGTTAGTAATCAGCATATCAAGGTCGGAGGCTTTAATGCCTTTGCCGCCTTTGCTAATGACCCTTGCATCCCCCAGATCTGGGAGATGCCACCCCCTGCCCTGAGGCCCATTTAGCACCAGGACAAGTGGGAAATTAGTATGCAAAGTAGGCGTGGATCACACTCGGGTCAGTCACACCCAAGGTAAGCTGCCTGATGTGCCCCATTTTAGGAAAATTCCGCCATCCTAGTGATGGCAGAATTTAGGAAACTGGAACAGGATTTTGCCCACTTTCCACAAGAAGTGGTCACATAGGGGGAGTAGTGACCCAAAGAGTAGGGAGCCCATTGGTACTACTCTCCACTGCCCTAACGCCCTTAAATTTAGTATTTAGGGGTCCCTGAATCCAGAACTTCAGAGTCCACTGACTACAAAGACGAAAAGGACACTGAAGAGCCAATTCCCGCAACAACTGAAGATTGCTGTGGACTTTTATTTATTTATTTAAAAAGTTTTATATAGCGCGAACATGACCCTAGAAGGTATCAGAGCGCTTTACAGACGAGTTGCGGTACAAACAAGGTAGACAATTGTGGGAGAAAAAGCAGACATATATACAAATAAAAACAGGTACATAGTTGGTTAATATTGCTAAAAATGTAAAAAGTCTATTACGAAAATGTGCTTACCTCTGTACAATGTTCTTGGTTTCAAAATATATATCAAATACCTATTATTTTTCTAAATTGGTGTGGATCTCTTTTTTGAGTGTGTGCATCATTTATTGGCTCTGTGTGTGCAACAAATGTCTAACTTTCCTCTCTGATAAGTCTAACCACACTACCCTAGATAGAGCAACTTAGCATTGCTAGAGCAAGCCCCTGTCCACTCATAAGGGATACCTGGACTCTTTACACCGCTTACCTCTTTTGAATATACTATATAAAGAGCCAACTTCATACATTGTTTAGCAAAAAATTATCTTTTGGATGTTAGTTAGGATGACCAGATTTTGAAAAACAAACCAGGACACACAACAAACATAGAAATAGGACTACAATTTTAGAGCAGTGCCCGGATACTGAATTGCTCAACAGGCAGCATCATCAAAATAGAAAACCCTCAACAATGAGGAACTAAGAGCAAATTAAAAGCACATTTTCCACGCAGTATTATCTGTGTTAAGTTGTTCTCTTTTGAGGGCTGCTAAATCTTCACTTGTACACTTGAAGACTTGCCTCCATCTGTGTTTAGTTGACCATCCTTGAAAACTGGGACATGTGCTAAATTTACAAACATTTGCAAGGGACAGATGTTGAAAACTAGGGGCTGTCCCAGTAAATTCGGAACATGTGGTAACCCTAAAGTTAGTACCATTCACATCCTGTTCTTTGACAGACAAGAATTAATAGAGAACTGAGCAAGCTCTTTATAGGATTCCTTTAAACTCAAGACAGTCTGTGTGTAAAAGGAAGTGGCACCAATACACATCAAGACAATATCCTTGAGTGTCGACATATCAGCACCAGAGGGTAGGGCCATACTGAGCAAAAAGCGATGGATGAATTGCTCAAATTAAACTCAACCACTGGTAATGACTGTGGACTGCATTGCAATCCATCATTTTTGCCCTCAGTGCCACCTCAGACAGGAACCCGCCATAAACAAATCAAACAGCTCAGGCCAAAGTGCCAGGACAGTTCCTGTTTCAGTGGGATCACAAGTAACTCCAGACTGGGTTGAGCTTGAGTCCTGTGGCATGGGACCCTCATGAGCATGGGAGCCATGTCTGGACTTTCCCATCGCTCTTATGATGTCTCACTGAGCAACAAAATGAAGGGTGGATTGCTTGAATTAATCTCAGCTCCCGGTAATTACATTCCGGCCCATGAATTTTTGCCCACCATGCCATCTCAGACAGGAAACAACCAAACCAAATCAGTCCTGGACTTGCTCCAATAGGAACTGTCCAATAGGAACTGTCCTGCCTGAACTGCCAAACCAGGTCACCTCTGGGCAGTAGCAGAAGTAACTGCAGACCAGTCCCAGTCTATTTGGCCCTCATCAGCAGTGTGCAGCTTGAAACCCGTGGCTCAGAGAGCATGGGACCCATGCCTAGGCAGACTCATCGCACTTAGGTTGTTGCACTGAGGAAAGAAAGCCAAAAACGTGACGTGGATTGCTTGAATTATTAAGGCAAGCCAAGGCCTCAGAAACGGACAAGTTAGTTAATGGAGTAGTTTAGTTAAGGATAACACCAAGAAGCAAAGGGAGCTTGGAGATGTTTGTGAGGTATTCGTTGGAAGCTGGAAGATCTGTGAACAAACTGAACTTCAATAATATTCTGGGGGTCGTGAAGTTACAGGGAAAAGGTGAAGTCCAAACTGGGTAGGTTGAGTTGTTTATGGGTCCGGGCAGGTATCGGATGAGTTTAGTATTCGCATGCTGTTTATGGGATTTATAAGATGTGAGGTGATGTGGCTAAGTTTATTTGGGTTACATCATTCATGTAAGGAGAAAGGAGCTAGGATCCAGTCCCTTCTCCCACTGGACCTGAGGACCAGTTTGGTCAAGAAAAGGTCCGACCAAGAGGACGAGGATTGTGAAGATGGCCATGAGGTCTTCAATTGAGTCTCTGAGGCCGGAGGAAGATTTAGGCCACATGGTCGAAGTGAGTGTATGGTAAGGTTGGGTGTAGGGGATCTTTCACCAGTGGGGATGATATGAGTTGCTTGGGATGCTTGGGGGAGGGGTGGTATCAAGTAAAATTGCATTCTTGTGCCCTTGAATGAATGATAGTATTAAAAGCATGTAAACATGTATTTATCACTCAAATAAAGAAACCGTTCATCAACGGTGAAGGTGTTTTTAACATCTATCTTAAAGTAGTCTGGGGTGTTTTCTACTTGTATTACCTGTTTTTTGTACTTTGTTTTAGTTGTGCTTAAATCGCAGTTGTTGTTTTCTTTACAAAGTCTCTAACTCTCCCCATAGCAGTGAACCACTGCCACCTTACCTGGGACTGGCCGAGATTTTTTTTGTCCTCTTGGTTTGCAACATTTACAAACGCTGCACTTCACAAAGTTTGCAAATAGCAAAGTGTTCACTAATTGGCAAAAGTTGTTGCACAGAAAGTTTCTGCTGAATAATTCTGTTGCAAACAACATACGTGAAAGACAATTTTATGGCATGACACGGAGGCTAATAATATGCAAATCTCCTTTATTGCAAGGGCTTTATTTACAAGTAATTCTATTTTACCCTCTAGCTTTAATTCGGGGTTTGTGACTGACATTGTTAAGGCAGGATATTATGGACTTTTTCTCCCTTGTAAAGAGTTTAAGGGTACCAGAAAACTATTGTTTGGTATAAGATTTGAGGGACCCGACAGCTGATTTTTGCTCGTTGTGAGAAATCTGCAGTTTCCAATTCCCAACTGTCACCGTTGCTTAGCAACAAACTGGCTCTCTGCTCGGAAAATCCGTAATTGAAATGGCAGCCACGCACGTAAGCGTCATGCGTGGCTTCATCGGACAAGGTACTTTTCTCTAATCGTGTGTGGCTGACTCCCCATGGTGCGATTCTTGTGAGCCGCACCACGGTGAAAAAAATGGGGAATCGAAGTCCTCGCCGGGTTCTGGCCTTGCCGCGTCCAATGCCAAAGTTGCAGGAGTCGTGGGATGATCACGGCGTTAAGGTAGGAGCGTCTCCCTTGTTGGTGGCCGTAGTCCGATTGCCGTAGCTCGCGGTAAGCGCGTTACCAGGCAACGGGTGTGTGTGGCCTTAAGAAAACAATTGGTGTGTTTTAAAAACAAACAGGGCAGGTGGGGGGGGGGTGAATTGGCTAATTTGAGAACCCTGAAGCGGAAAGCAACAGCGGGGAGCGGCAGGTCTGCGGAGAACACAGCTGTTACAGTTCCCCGGCAGCGCTGACGTGATAAATGGAAAAGATTAGAAAAAACCTGTCCCCCCAAATAATAGAAGAACAACAGGCCGCATGGTAGGGTCAATGAGACCCAACTATGCGATATACCTATATCTAAACACAAATACAGAGTATATAAGAAAAACTCATAAGAAATGCACGAAGTAAATGAGAGGTACTTATCTTGTGAGCAGCGGCAACAAAGAAGGAAGATGGCTGCACGTAGATGGACCTTATACTATGTTAGAATGTTGTTTGAAGTTCTATATTCTCTTCAATTGTTGCTGCTGTGAGCTGGCAATAAAGGAGATTTGCATAATCTTAGCCTCTGTGTCTTTAATAAAATCCAGATTTTCTACCCACCAGGCTGTGAAAAATCTAAATTCTCCCACTAAAATGAGTTTTACTGTTTTCTACCTTTGTGAAATATTTTATCGTATTTTAAAATGTGCATTCCTTTCAGAGCATGCAAAGTGCAGAGAACAGATTCACGAAGCTTGTGGGGCGGGGAAGACCTTTGCATCTTGACGCTCTCTGACACTTAGCAAATCTAGGCATGATTCTGCTGTGTCATGCTCTGCCCTGCACCACTCGCCTGGTATCAGCACCTGCCAGTAAAGTATTACTGAAGTATGCCAGATGAGCGCTGCAGTGCTTCGGTGAGGTACATAGCGGGCACTCGGGTATTCACGAAAGTGAAAGGTGTTGCTGAGCAGAAACCTCAGGCTCGTCCCTTCTTCCAGCATTGCTTAGCATACTGGATCTGAATTTCTATCATTAGAGTGGGGCAAATCTACATTTCCTAGAATGGAAAGCGCTGTTCTTTGTTTTGTGTAGCAATTATATTATTGCTAAAAATTAGGAATTGAGCAATAACAACAAATACAGTGACATGCGAGTTTAGCTCATTCCCATACTTAGTTACAGATGCTTTTTTTTAAGTTTAAAAAGCTTTATTTGAAACAAAAAATCATTTACACAAAGTAAGCCATACAAATTATCTTAAATTAAGTGACAACAAATGTGAAGGGCAAAACTGAACAGAGTAGAAAGCTGTTTACAGTTTAACATTATGAGAGGGAGGGAAGGGATAGAGGATATAATATAATTCTATAACTGAAGATCGAGTAATATTGCATATTATTAATAAATGGGAAAAAAATTAACATACCTAAAACACATTCTACTATTAAGAAATAATCTAGAGTAAAAGGTAGAGAAATAACAATTTACGGAGGTTTAAAATTTTGAGAAAATTTAAAAGAAACAAGCTTTTTTTTTGCAACTTGTCTAAATAATTAGTTAATGGTAACCAATATACGTCTCTATTGACAAATGGATTGTAAGAGGAGGCAAAAGCAATGTCCAGTCTATTATAGTGACAAACATTATTCCACCATGACTTAACTGAGAGTTTAGTTGAACATTTCCAGTTTAATTTAATTTGCTGAAAGGCTAAAGCTAACAAAAGGTCAAATAACCCTTTTTCATGTGAGGATAAATCCAAAGACTCTATTAAACTACCTGCAAAAAGAATATCATTAGTCAGGGGTATACGTAAATTAAAGATTTTGGATATGAGAGACCATATATCCATCCAGAAGGAGGCTACATTGGGACAGGAAAATAAAAGATGTAACAAATCAGCTAAAGGGGATTTACAGGACTAGCAAGAATCGTTACTAGTGTGTGAAAATTTAGCTATTGATAGGGGAGTGAAATATAATCTATGATATAGAAAAAACATAGATTGAATGATTGAAGCGGATCTAGAAATTTTTAATGATCTTGCCCAGATCTTGTTCCAGAAGTCGATGCTCCATACACAACCCAAATCCGCATCCCAGGCAAGTTCCAAATTTGTTTTTGAGCGGGCAGGATCTGGGATGGAAAGGTGTCTATAGATCAAGGAAGCCTTTGGAAATAGCAGCAATGTTTTTAAAAATTGATCAGCTAAAGGTGGGGAAGCGTCAGAAGGGAAAGAGTAGAAGACATCTAGAATTATCTCCATAAGAGTTGAGAACCTCTGCCAAAAAGAACGTGGACAATTGAAAGTAGCTTGAAAATGAGGGAAAGAACAAGGGATCATACCATCAAACATATCTCGGACCCAAACAATTCCCCGAAGTCTCCAAGATTTCCAATATAAAGGTCTATTATTAATAGTAATGAGACGATTATACCAAAGAGAAGATTGTAGGAAAGATTCTCTAGTAGATATCTTTGGTTGACAGTGAGGTCTTAATAATGTGTGGCGAAATAGTGGAAAGAGGTAATGCTTTCTTTTGCAGTAAAGGTAAGAATGTCCTTCACAGAGAAAGGAGCAAGCAAAGATCGTTCCACTTTAACCCATAATGGTGTATAAAGGGTGACGTCTGTAAGAAGCCATTTTGATGCTTGCTTCAGGCAAAAAGCCCTATGATAGAGTCGAAAATCTGGAAATGTTACTTCTCCACTAGACTTTGGTTTTTTTAGAAGTTTCAAGGAAATTCTAGGTTTCTTATCGTGCCATAAGAATTTAGAGAGAAGTGAATCAAATTTTTTAAAATATATGGAAGGAATATGAATGGGTATCATTGAAAGAATGTATAATAAAATAGGAGTAATCATCATCTTAATAGAATCAAGGCAGCCCCACCATGAGAGAAAAAGAGGGTTCCATGAGGAAAAAAGTTTAGATATACGGTCAAGGGCCTCCTTCATATTGATTTTAACCAAGTTTAAAATGGAATTATTAAACCAGATTCCTAAGTATTTAATTTTAGAGTTATTCCATCGGAAGCCAGTCAAATCAAAGTGCTGCTTAAGACAAAATCTCTTTCAATAAAGAGGGAATAGAGGTTTCAAGATTAGAAATAAAGAGCAAAATATTATCTGCATAAGCTGACAATTTCAAATGGGAATCCCTGTAAATAAATCCAGAAATAGAAGAATTTTGACGGATACGAGACAAAAAGGGTTCAATAGATAAAACAAATAAAAGAGGGGATAGGGAAATCCCTGACGAACCCCCGCTGCAGTGGAAAGAATTGAGAAATAAGGCCATTAATTAAAACAGAGGCACTAGGGGACGAATAAAGTAAATAAATGAGGGAGATAAATTTGGAGCCAAAACCATGCCGGTGCAGGGCCTTGAATAAAAAAGACCAATCGATCCTGTCAAATGCCTTCTCTGCATAAATAGAAACTGCAGCTAGAGAGTAAGAGAGAGTGGAAGCTTTATTTAGGACATTGAAAAACAGCCGAGAATTATCAGAAGTTAATCTGCCTTTAACGAAGCTGCATTATTCTGGATCAGTTAGAGCGGGCAAAAGAGGTTCGAGACGTAGAGCAAGTAATTTAGCAAAGATTTTATAATCAAAGTTTACGAGGGAGATAGGATGATAATTCTTAAAAAATTTTGGATCTCGACCCTCCTTATGAATTAAGCATATTGTAGCTTCTAAAAAAGTACCATCTGCTTTACCAGTATTGCAAAAGTGTTGGAAGAGATGCAGAAGTTTAGGGAGAAGCAAGTTTGAGAAGTGTAAATAAAATTCTACCGTAAATCCATCTGGACCCGGAGTTTTCTCTTTTAAAGTGAATTTAGAGATTTTGATATTTCTGTACTTGAGACATCTGACTCAAGAGCATCAAAATCAAGAATTCCACAGACAGAAGGGGTAACTTGGGCAAGATAGGTATCAATCAAAGAAGCAGATGCAGGGAATTCCGGCGTATATAAGGATTTATAAAATTTGACAAATTCTTCTAAAATATCTTGTTCTTTAAAAAGATGTTTTCCTTCTGGAGTTTGAATGAAATTAATTAACACACGTTCTTTTCGAGCTTTGAGGCAATTATCCAAAAGCTTGCCTATTTTATTTCGTCCGCCATAATAACGGGCACTACTACGTAGAAGAATAGATGAAGCATTGTCAGTAGTTAATTTGTTAAAATCAAGCTTTGCACGAACAAGCTCCTCTAAATTAGAGCCAGAGGAGGAAGAATAAAATTGATGTTCTAGAAGTTTAATATTGGCTAATAAACTATTATGTTGAATACAGGATTTCTTCTTTTTCCTGGAGACAAAATTTATAATGAAACCCCGAGCAGCAGCCTTATATGTATCCCATATCAATGAAGGGGAAGAATTTGGATCACCATTTAAAAGGAAAAATTCTTCAGCAAAAGAGATAAAAGAAGAGGAAAAAATTGGATCCTGTAAGAGAAAATTATTGAACCTCCATCTAGAAGATCTGGGCTGCGGTCAGAGCAAATCAAAATCTGCAATCACTGGGGCATGATCAGAAATTACAATGGGAGCAATTGAAGAAGAGATGAGGTTCTGTGATAAATGTTTGGAGAGGAAAATGTAATCTTACCGTGTAAGACAGCCATAAGGAGGGGAGAAAAAAGAAAATTTTGTTACATCTGGGTTACATAAACTCCATGCATCAACTAGGTGTGTCTGAGAGATTGTGTTATGAAATTGCTTATGAGCTTTAAGAGGAATAAAACGAACTTTGCGGTCTATAAATGGATCCATAATCTGGTTGCAATCACCTCCTAGAATAAAAAATTCATCTTTACATTGGATACATTTTTTTGTAATATTAGGCCAAAAGGAGTAGTCCAGTTGAGTCGGACCATAAACATTAAATACAGTCAAAGATATATTATTGATAAGTAACTTAGCTGATAACCATCTGCCATCCGAATCTAGGTCTTGAGAAACAACAGAACAATTTAACCTTTTGTGACATAGGATAATTACACCATTTTTCTTATTGGAGGTAGGAGAAACAAGGACTAAGCCAACCCAACTCCACTTGAGCTTCAAAGCCTCCGATTCCGTCAAATGGGTTTCCTGTAATAAAACTAAATCTGGATTACAGGAGGCTTTTTATGGGGTTGATAAAAAACCTTTCACCTTCCAGGATACAACTCTGAATGTAGATAAATTGAACAATATATGAAGCAACACGATCAACAGTAATGAACAAAGAGAGATAGAATAATAATAAAGGGAAAGAGAACTGTAAAAAGAAGGGTATCATAGAAGTAAAAAAGGAAAAAGGAAAGGGTGATAGGTAGGAAGCTAAGAGAAGACAGTACATGCCAACCGTTGAAAAAATATATAACTGTCAATGAAAATAAAAGAGGACTGACGATTGTAATACGTACCTTCAGGGGGGAACAGGAAAAAAAAGTACAAGGAGTGGCGACACACAAATGAAGACGACACAGCCAATCAGGGAGAACGTACCACAACGGGGAACCATATAAGACGAGCAGGAAACAGATATGTAAGAAATCTCAAAAAGAAAATCTGTAGGAATATGAAGGAAAAAGAATAAAGTTAACATGTTATGAGGCAATTATTAAAAAACAAACTGCAAGAGAGGATAACAAATGAAACAGCATAGATCAAACATGGCTACAATAAGAAAGAGACAAATCAAGGTATAGAAGTCACAGAAGAAGGACCAGCAGTTTCCCTCGACGATGTGGAGTGTGAGTGGATACATTTCCTCAAGTCTATCGGATCTTCAAAAGTAGAGGTTCTGTTTTGAAAAGTAACCTTAAATAAGCATGGGTGAAATAACCCATATCTTGCACCCAGTGTGCGTAAAGCAGGACGAAGTTCAAGAAATTCTTTCTGACGTTTGGCTGTTGCTGAAGAGACATCTTGTGAGATAAATAATTTTGAGCCAGACCATACAAGCTGTTTTTTAAGTTTAGCTGCATTTAAAACTTGTAAAAGGTCAGTAAATTTTAGAAATAGAAGAATCACACCCCGTGGCTTGGAGAGAGCAGATGAAGAGGACAAGCGAGGGCCCAGTTTATGAGCACGTTGAATATTTAGGTTTGTAGCTGCAGGAAGATCAAGAAGCTTTGGAAGAAAGGTGGTGAAGAAATGAACGGGGTCATCACCTTCCAAGCCCTCCGGAAAACCATATAAGCGAAGGTTATTGTGTCTATTTCTATTCTCAAGATCTTCAGCAGATTTCTTTAATTGGAGGACCTCCTTCTCTAAGGTAACAACCTTGGCGGATACGTCCTGTAACTCGTCAATATGCTGTTCCACCACAGATAGATGAGTTTCCATAGATGACCATTTAGTATCTAGGACTTGCAGACGGGGATTTGTTGCCTCAATAAATGGACGTAGAGCACATATTTCCTCCAGAACAGTGTCCAAAGATACATGAGAAACAGACTTCGGCGGAGAAGGAGGATCCTGTTTAACACGCTTAATGGTAGAAGATGGAGTTTGCAGTTTGATTGAAGAAGATGGAGAAGACACTGGTCGCGAAGGACTAGATTGTGCCATCCTGCCAGCACTATGTAGAGAGGAACTAGTATGGGAGGAGTCAGATTCAGGAGCGTGAACTGTAGACTTCTTGTTGATAAGAAGCAGTTTTTTACTCCTACCCATAAGTTAAAAGCAGAGGAAAATCTGTAAGAATAAAAGAAGTAGATAGCATTTATAGTAAATTCGTTAGATTTACTCCAAAAATAATACTGCACAAAATAAAGGCTGCAGAGAGGAGCAAAGTTATTCAAAAATATTTGTACAAGGAAAAGTAAAAATCAGTCATACACTGGAACGCAGCCGAGTAAATTTGAGGAAGATGTGGAGAAAAAAGGAGCACTCCAGAATAGTACTTGCGCAAAAATCCACAAAATTCTACAGCCACTGCACTCCACTGATCCAAAATGAAAGGAGAAGGTAAGTAGATACCTAATTATGCAGGAAAAAACAGGTAATGCATATTATGCTGAGAGTCTCTTCAGATGTAATGTATTTGAGGAGACAAATTGGCGGCCGTTTATGAGGAATTATAATTTTTCAAGTTTTATTGTAACAGGAGGAGAGAAGAACCATACTGGTATCTAGACCCATACAGTGGGTCTTCTGACGTGTGTAGAACCCCGTTTCAAGTAGAAAGAGGAGCTGGAGCCGCGCAAATCACCGCAGCATTTCCCGTCGCGGAGCTCCTATCTAGGTGGCCATATTAGTTGGCATTGTGCGCGCTCCTCCTTAGTTACAGACGAAGGAAGTGACCTGATTAGGGCCACCCGGGTCACTCGCAACCACCTCTCAGCCTTCCATACAAATGAAGAGTCGGTCAGACAGTAGAGAATACAAACCAAGTATATGTTTATTCAGATACACTCGAGCGGAGCCCCATCTGCCCAGTCGCTTAGGGGTGCTGCAGAGAGGACTGACATCAGAAAACATGGTGATACATTATGTACGATTCAGAACCCCAGAAGACACGCCCAGACTGGAAATTTCCCGAGGCAGCTATATAAAGGAGGTACAGAAGGATAAGTTTCGATCCTGAGACCGGGCACACACCATCTTCATGCCAAGGTCGTTCTGCCTGCGCCCATCACTGGACTAGTGGGAGCAGGCCTCTATCTAGTGGGAAAGGTATAAGAACAGTGTATTCATTAGTACAGCAGGGCCCAACCTTGGAGAAAAGGAAAATTACCAAAGCTGCTTCTCGCAGAGACACAGAGAGATCAGTTTCGCCCATGGGTCAAAATGGCGGCTAAACATAAAATGGTGCTGCGAATGCTAACTTAAGCAGAACAACATGTATCAACACAGCGAAGAAATTTTTTATATATTCTAACAGACCCTCCTTTTAGCATTCGCTAACAATTTTACTCGGTGGGTGGAAAAGACATAACATTCATATAAGCAAAAGGACATCAATACTCGGAACAATCCATATACTCATTATCCGGAATAGAAGCTGCAAGAGATGATGTAGAAGCAAAGATGCCTTCGTCAATCTGCATCATGTCCTCAATGCTCTTCTGCAACATGATCGCAGCATTAGTATCATGAACTGATATTTTCTGTTTAGGGGTGAGAACCTTTACACAATAGGTGCAGCAAGTTGGGAGACAGTGTATACAGAGGCAACATGTGAAGAAAATGCCAGCAACCACAGCTAGAAAAGTGAGGATCTTCCAACCCCAGGATGTGAGTATGTTCCAGAACCTCCCTGATAGGGTCCAAGTACCTGTCTCTTGGTGTATGTCAGACGAAAGTCAATGCAATTTCTGTACAGCTGCGTACACATTGGGGGCGTGGTCAGGTATGTAAACGCAACAGTTGTTGCCAATGATGCAACAAGCCCCTCCCCGATCAGCAAGGATGACGACTAACACCATCCTGTTCTTTAAGGTGATTAATCTCGTGGCCTGGAGCTCAGCAGTGACATTTGTCATTATCCCAGCAGTTGTATTGATAACCCCATCCACTACTCTTGTTAGTCGACGAATTTGAAAACTATTATCCATAGGGCCCCAAAAGGGTAAGAGACCCTTTATGGCATCCTCAAACTGTTGTGCAGTGGTATCTGTCTGATCTATATCTTTTGTGTCAACAACCCTTCTCTCTCGGGGCAAGTATGTACTCCTACGCTGCAACTGATGATCTTTATGATAATTGGGCAGGGCAACTACACAGGGGAAGGAGAAAAGAGAGGTAACATCTGCCTGACCATCCCCTCGGAAGCCAGACATGAGCTTGGGATCCACAGACAAAATAGACATTATGGGGTATGACCAAAGGTTGACTATTAATCGTGCTCAGTCTGTAGGTGAAATCGCAGTTACTCTCCCCCACCTTTACCTCCCCAGTCCCCAGGACACAGAAACTAGCTGTTGTGTTGACCACGGTCACTGGCATCGGTTTGTCCGTAGTAATATTGCGAGCTTGGAAAGATTGAAAATACTCAGAGGTGTTGAACCTTTGGAAATCAGCCATTTCCATTTGGAGCCATGTTTCGTTCTTCACCTTTTCATATGTGCTCATACAGGAATTTGGGGACAATGTACCGAAGGTCTCTTGTCCTGCCAGCCTTACGGGAATACACCCATGATGAAAACGTATGTACTCTAACACAGTGCGAGAATCAGCAGGTGTCATAACCAGAGTAGAGAGTTGGAAATGATAGTGCACCATTACGAACAATTCAAACCAACCTTCACAGCTACCAATATATGAAAATGGCAGGGACAACAAATTGTCGCTCTTATGAGTAACTGAGGGGAGAAATCCACAAACCCAACAATTAGTTGTATTGGACACAATATGAACTTGATGCAACATTTGTATAAAAACATTATCGGTATAGGACAACCTATGCGCTGCTTTGTGCGGAGCCAAAGTGACAAAAACATGCTCAGGGGGAGTGGGCGTCGTACCAACCAAAGAGTGCACAGGATACTTCTCCTCTAGAAACCAGGATATTCCAGGTATTAGTATTAGCGTAATCACAACAATTAATATGAAAACTTTTTTACTCTTTGTTGACCGACCCCGCGCTAAACGCGGTGATGCAAACGGCTGTCCTCCTCCTCAATAGGTTGACCAAACGGATGCATTATAAAGCAAGAAGAGGATTGCAATAAAACTAATGGCAAAGGCAAGTGTTCCCAGTGTCCGTCAGAGCCTCATTGGTACAGGCTCCTATTGTTCATCAACGTTGGCGCTCTTGAGCACCGGCGGTGGAGCATGCTCAGTCCTAAGCTCAAGATGAATCCCACGTCACGCAGGATTATTTACCCCCCTCCTAGGGAGCACTATCGATTTATCCTGTCCAATGTCAGAACAGTGCACCAATCTCACGATGCCCTAAACTAATATTGTTGGTACTATAGCAAAATACACCCTAACTTGCACAGTCCATCCCTAACTAATCTGACTTCTCCTTTGGTGCACTATTCCTCAGCCGAGGGCGCACTTTGTACCTAGTGACTCCAGGCACAGAGGGGTCAATGAAGAGTGGCTCCTTGATCGCTCAAATTTCTGAAGGGACCGCTGCATTTAACACGTCATCATTCTCTGCATCCCTTTGGGTGCACGTTAATTTTTCTTAGCTGAAAGCGATGAATTGCGGCACCTTTTCGCACTCAGTATCCCCGACTCCATCAGCGACCCATTGGTCATAGGGTAAAGGTAGGGGCACTCGTTTGCAGTGAGTGCCATGAATCCAGTTCTTTCTGCCGGCGACTTTTATGGCTGTTCGGGTGGCCAGAGGGACCTATTCAGGTCCCTTCCAGCGGGGCTCCAAGCTCTTCTTATGCTGAAAATTTCACAGCAAATCCCAATCACCAGGCTGAATGTTGTGTCCGGGCCCCTTGGGTATGTCTGGGAGAGTGTCCCGGACCTGTCGGTGAATAGAACACAAATTTTCAGTTAACTGGTACAGATAATGTGTCAAAAGCGGGTATTCAATATAAGAAAACTTACGAGGATGCGGGACGCCCCAGACATTTGCTGGGCGTCCAAACACGACCTCGTAAGGTGACAATCCTGTTCTAGAATGTGCTGTTGTTCTTGTCGACAAAAGAGCTAATGGTAAAGCATCTGGCCACTGTAACCCTGTTGTCTCCTGAATCTTTGCCAATTTCAGTTTGAGAGTACCATTGTACTTCTCAACCAAACCTGCTGACTGGGGGTGATTTGCACCATGGAATTTCTGTTTTATGTGCAGACCGTCACATAGTGACTGTATAACTTTGGCATTAAAGTGACTTCCGTTATCACTCCAGATCAAACGGGGCAAGCTAAAACGAGGAAAGAACTCCTTTAGGAGTACCTTTGCAGTCGTCATGGCTGTATTGTCTTTGGTGGGGTAGGCTTCAACCCATTTACTGAAAGCGCAAACAACCACCAACATGTACTTCAAATTGTTGACCCATTCCAATTCAATATAGTCTAACTGAAGGACCTCAAAGGGGAAAGTGGATGGTGCAAAATTACCGGGTGGCGTGGGGGTACCCTTCCCAAGATTGTGCATCAAGCACACCATACAGTACTTCACTAAATGTGCAGCTGTCTTTGAAATGTTATCATTTTGCCATACGGGGTCTAACAACTTGCAAATACCCTTAGCATTGATATGGGCTGGGCCATGGGCCATTGTGACTACCGGAAGAACATATGTATCTGGCAACATCCATCTTTGCTTCCCTGACTTGTCAATCCAACATCCCTCATCATTCAGTTGTGCTGTACTTTCTTGCCACACTGTTAATTCCTCCAATGTGGCCTCACTCTGAATCTCCTTCAAATTTTCAAGTGTATCCTCAAACATTGTAACCTTGGGCACCCACCAGCGGGACCTGCTACGAACATTCTTTTCATCCTAGTTCGGGCTGTTTCCTTAGCTATCTGATCTGCAAAAGCATTCCCTTTGCCTGCATCATCAGTGACCCTCCTATGAGCGCTACACTTCAATATTTCCAATTTCTTTAGGAGTGTCAAAGCGGACAGAAGCCTATATATACCATGCTGAATCTTTGTCCCATGGGAAGTAAGGAAACCTCTCTCTGCCCAGAGTCGCCCGAAATTATGGGCCACTCCAAAGGTGTACTGGCTGTCAGTATAAATATTAACAACCAGTCCCTCACTCAATTCGCAGCCTCGTATTAGGGCTACGAGCTCTGCAGCTTGGGCCGACTGATAGGGATGTCTCAACCACCGTGTGCAGTGTAGTAATAGCATACACGGTGGTCGTAGTGCCATCTGGTAATTTAAAACAAGAGCCATCGACATAAAGTTCCCCTTGGGGGTCAGATAAGGGAACATCAGTCAGGTCTACTCGTCCTTTCATCTCTTCTTCCGTCCGGAAGATACAATCATGTGTGTCAATCTCCTCATTCTCAGAAGGGAGGGGTAGGAACGTGGCTGGGTTCAGAGTGGTACATCGTTTGATCGTAATGTGCTGAGCAAACAGCGTTAGCTCATATCCTGTCAGACGTGCACTGGTGAGGTGCTGCGTCTTTGTCTTGTTCAAAAGTGTATCTACAGCATGGGGTACCATGGCCGTGAGATCAGTGTCAAGGACGAGTCCAGCCGATTGTCTTATCGAGACAGCCACAGCCACGACCGCTCTTAGACAACTCGGAGGGCTCGTGCGACAGGGTCAAGCACAGCAGAGAAATAAGCACACGGCCATTGCTTATCTATACATTTTTGTGTTAGAAGAGAAAGTGTACAACCAACCGTCTCATGAATATATAATACAAATGGCTTGATATAGTTAGGCGTGCCAAGCACTATAGCCCAACAAAGCGCAGTTTTTAGTTGCTCAAAAGACTGCTGACATTCAGGCGTCCAAGGCAGGGGTTCATGCACATCTTTAGTAGTCAAAGCGAGCAGGGGTTTGTTTAATTGGGAATAATTTGGAATCCATTGGCGACAGTAGGAAGTAATGCCAATAAAAGCGCGCACATCTTTTTGAGTTTGAGGAATGGGCATTTTAACAATGGTACTGATGCGCTCAGGGTTAAATCTCCTACTCTCCTTTGACAGAAGGTGTCCTAAGTAGGTGACCTCCTGTCAACAATACTGAAATTTGGAAAGGGATACTTTATGGCCATGTTGAGCTAAATGTAACAACAATTTAACCATTACTGGCTCTGCAACCTTGTTCCGTATCCGAAGCGGCGAGCAAGTCATCGACATACTGAAGCAATACATTACCTGTGGGGAGCGACAAGGAATCCAGCTGACCTTTCAGTGCCTGACTATAGATACTTGGACTCTCTGTATAGCCTTGAGGAGCGCGACAGAATCTAAAACTTCTACCAGATAGGGTGAACCCAAACAGATACCTGCTGTCAGGATGAATGGGAATACTGAAGAAGGCGTTTTCAAGTCAATGACAGAAAAGTATGTAGCAGAAGAAGGAATCATTGTCAAAAGAGTCGTAATGTCAGGGACCACCGGAAACTGGGGAATCACTATTTTATTAACTTCCCGCAAGTCAATCACAAAGCGATAAACATCTACATCATCATCAGAGGAACCTGAGGGTGCCCTTTTGAGGATGGGAAGAATGGGGCTATTGCAAACATTAGCAGTCGTCTTCTCAACCATCCTTTTTCAATCAAGTCCTGCACAATTTGCAATAAAGCTCGCTCACCGGCCTGCGGTATTTTATACTGAAGATGCGAGGTAAAATAGCATTTTCTTTAACTCGAATCGAAACTGGCGGTATCTGTAACAATCCCACATCTGTCACCTGTCACCCAAGGAGTTGGCGGAACATCTTTAAACTCCACAGGAAGAGGCGCATCTTTGGACAAGCACTGCGTAGCAATAAATAGTAGCATGCAATTTCTTCAACAAGTCCAAACCCATCAATTTTTCTCCACAGTTAGATGTCAACAAGAATGGCAAATCTACAGTGAAAGGACCAATAGTCAACGCAAGGGGTTATGAAATGGGGCTCACAACCGGTACACCAGAAAAACCTACCGAAACATTATTATGGCCAGACAGAACCGCCCCAGGGACCAAGGAACGAGAAACAGAACTGTTTGTTGCACCTGTATCCACCAAAAACTCCTTAGTCGAACCATGCACATCCGCACTAACGTACGGACCACGTTGATCTACAGATATCAGAACTGGTCCCTCACTCTGCCCCTGACTGTCCTAGCTGTACGACATTCCTGTCACCTCATCTGTGTCGTAATCATCATGATAATACTGTAAAGGGGTTGGACGTGCGCCAAGTGAAGAAGTCCAAGGAATCAGTGCCTAGTTTTCAGTTAAATCTTTATTTGCAATCAGTTAATTCATTTGAAATTGGTGATTTTACGGTCAGCCAACGCGTTTCGTTCTCAGGTGAGAACTTCGTCAGGGCTCAGTGGATGATAATACTGCCCTCCTCGAGGGTCATCAAAATAATTTTGATCAGTACGACCCTGCGGGGCTACAGCATTTTGAGCCCTGTCCTGGCCACCAACTCCATGACCCCGTCCACAAGAACCTCGTCCTCTTGGGACCGCCACCTTCAGCGAAAGCACAGGACACCCGTGCTATGCCAGTGTCCCTCCTCTTTACAATATGTGCACTGATTCGGCCCTACGGGTGTAGTATTACTGCTAGTACGTGGAAGCTGCCGGGCCAAACCACCACTTCCTCTACCATTCCCTCTAGAAGCCTGCTGCAATAACACCTTTGTCTTCAAATCCTTGTGCTTCTTCTCCCTCTTTTCCTTATCCTTGTTTTCCCTGTGCTCGTAATACTGCGCCGTATTCAAAATAACAGAAGGAGAAGAGGTGGACCAGGTGCTCTCGGAAGCCTGCAATCGAGTCGCAATCTCAGGAAGCAAATTGGAAACAAATCTATTAACAAACAGTCGTACACTACCTTCGATCGACAAATCCTGTCCACTATAATCTAGAAATACACCTTCAAACTGAGTGCAAAAATCAGACACACTGTCATCTTTCTTTTGACGGCAAGCTGATAACTTGTCCCAATCAACTTTTCTCGAGGGATAAGAGAATGCATATATGTAATGATACGGCCGGGCAAAGAAAGTATCTCTGGTCTGGGCTTATCACCTTGCTTCCATTCCTGATTCCATGCCATAATTTGGTCCCAGGTACCACCTAATTCCGCAACGTGATCCTGTGTATGTACTTGTATCCAAATATCAACCGGAACTAGTAAACCAAAAAACATTTCAATATCAGCAAGTGTCATCACTGTAGAAGACGCAGCTTCAGTCAATTCTTTATAATAAGCAGTAGGATTTTTCCTAGGGTCAGGTGACTGAGTCTTAAGGGACAAAACCTCACTCCTTTTCCACGGAGTATAAACCCATTGTTCTTGAAAACGGGCCGCTACACCTTGTCTAATAACATTATCTTGCTGATCCCTTCGCTCTGGTATTTCAGGGTGATATATAGGATGAACCTCCCGCATTGGAAAACTGAGGGGCCGATTCACAGAACAAATCTGAGATAAAATCCTAAACGTACTACTTTTGGCATTCCCAGAAGGAATTTAGTAGTAGTAAAGTTAGGAGTCCTAACTTTACTACTACCAAATACCTTCTGTGAATACCAAAAGTAGTAAGTTTAGGATTTTATCTCAGATTAGTTCTGTGAATCGGCCCCTGAGATACTGGGGTGGGGCTCCTTTCAAGCAGTCTACCCCGATAAGCAACCAATGTCGCAACATTGCTAAACACTTAACCAGGCTCCATATTAGTGACATATACATGATCTTTAATATCATATAAAATCAGAGGTGCTACATCTTTGAAACACTGCTCCCAAAGAGTAGCAGACATATGCTTGAGGGCCTGCTGTTGTACAAAAGGCTCATAATCTTTCATCACACTCCACACATCCTCCACACTGTGAATGGGGTTACGGGCCCACTGTGCAGCCTGATTAGCCACCACCTTTTTCTCCTCATCTCCCATATCAGATCGGACTAACGTCCGCCCCAAACGTTCCTTAAATTTCATCCAATCTCTGTCCTCAAATTCACGTACTGGTGTCCCACTACTCAGTAATATCAAGGGATGGAAGATCACAGTGGGGGTAGCAACAGAAGTAGCAGGCAATAACGTCACTACCGGCTGTGTCGCAGGTGTAAGAGCTGGCAAAAGAGACGCCGAAGCAATAGGTATTGCAGGGGTACTAACAGTCATAGTTGCCACAGACGGCGAGGGCAAAGAAAGGACAGGAGGTGCTGTGGCCACGGCAGTTTGATCAACAGTAACAGGAGCAGAAACAGCAGAGACAGAAGAACCGGGTAGCTGGGCCTGTGAGGGAAGAGCGGGATATATCCTCTGCGGGGCATATGGGGGTGGGGGTCTAGTATCTAGCAATTATTCCACAAAAGTATCATTTTCTTCTCGGGCTACATAAGACTTATCAATATTCAATCGAAACCTCCTATCTTCACGTTCAATTCCTATCTCTTGTTTCTCTCTATCGTGTGCGACAGCCTTCTGAGTCAGTGTTTGCATTCTCATCTTTCGCGCCTCTTTCTCTGCTTTAATTCGCCTCTGCTTAGCCTCCTTTTGCCACGTTCAAAGAGAATCAAACATAGACTGTCTACTTCTTCTTGCAAACAACTTCTCCTGTAAAAACCCAATTTTTTGTTCTTCGTAAGTACCCGTCAACAGCCACTGCAACTCGGCATTGACCCTCGTATATTTGTGCCATAGCGTACTAAACATAATAAGGCCAAGGCCATGCTTCACATACATATAAAAATTCGGAGTGTCTTCTTGAGGCGCCGGCTGACTTTCTTCCAATCGAGCATCTGCTGAGCAACAACGTCAACAAGAAACCAAAAACCTGCTGATCCCAGGCATTTTCAAAAGTGAGCCAAATTCGTTATGCTGCCTGGCGAAGTGTTCACAAACACCTCATACCAAAATCAGTCCTCAGAACGTACCAAATCAAACCAAAATGGTACCATATCCACAAAGAACCAAAACAAACTCACCTGGTGCACACAGGTCAAACAAATTTATTCTCCACTGCTGACTCTTCGGACCAAAAGGTCAGATCCAAGGGTTTCGCCGTTCAGGACCCCAGTCGGGATGACCGCTGGGCGAGGCACCGACCGGTCAGACAAACGGGGCAGCTGCGAGTTCAGGAACTCTCTCGTGCAGGGATCCCAGGTCCGCCCGTCCGACCCGACGATGGCCCAGACCTCCCCACCCATCCGCGGGAGGAGATGGGTCACCCGATGGGGTCCCTGTTTAGGCACCAACTGAAGGAAGTGACCAGATTAGGGCACCCGGGTCCCTCGCGACCACCTCTCAGCCTTCCATACAAATGAAGAGTCGGTCAGACAGTAGAGAATACAAACCAAGTATATGTTTATTCACATACACTCGAGCGGAGCCCCGTCTGCCCAGTTGCTTAGGGGTGCTGCAGAGAGGGCTGACATCAGAAAACATGGTGATACATTATGTACGATTCAGAACCTCAGAAGACACGCCCAGACTGGAAATTTCCTGAGGCAGCTATATAAAGGAGGTACAGAAGGATAAGTTTCGATCCTGAGACCGGGCACACACCATCTTCATGCCAAGGTCGTTCTGCCTGCGCCCATCGCTGGACTAGTGGGAGCAGGCCTCTATCTAGTGGGAAAGGTATAAGAACAGTGTATTCATTAGTACAGCAGGGCCCAACCTTGGAGAAAAGGAAAATTACCAAAGCTGCTTCTCGCAGAGACACAGAGAGATCAGTTTCGCCCATGGGTCAAAATGGCGGCTAAACATAAAATGGTGCTGCAAATGCTAACTTAAGCAGAACAACATGTATCAACACAGCGAAGACATTTTTTATATTCTAACACAGATGTTAATTGTGATACATGCACCAATTTTACAATATTTAAGAAAAGATGGAAAAGGGAGGAAGGGGTTAGAGAGAATAAGCTATAGAAGGAAGAAAGTAAGTAGAGGAAAGGAAGAAGGACAGAGAAAGAAGAAGGGAGGAAAAGATGGAACTACAAAATAGGGAAGATAAACCGATTAGGCAAAGTAGGAGGAGAAAGGTGGCACAATAATAGTGTTGAGGAAGACTTCAGAATCCAAGCAAAAGCACTGTTCTAATTAGAGTGGGTACACATCCGCTAGAAAGGAGCTGTAGAATACCAAAGTGTGATATGAATTCCATGAGTAGAAGCTTAGTGATGGTTATAGCATCTGCTCTTGCACATGAATAAGCTTCCACCCTCCTGAAAACTCATACAGACAATCACAAGCATATAAGAGTAGTGATCAAATTTTGACGTCTGTATGAAGCGGATCTATAAATGGATGAAGGGGCCCCAAGGAGGTGGATTGGAAGCGGCGATGGTCTTGATTCCCTTACCAATGTTGTGAGACTGGCAGATGGCACAGGAGTGACAACAGCTCTGATTGGCAGAAGAAGAGAAGGGCACATACCAGTGGGTTGCTATGGCAATACGGACAGCTCCATGATACAACTGTGTGAAGTTGGGGAGCAGAAGGTTCGGTGTGATCACACGCCCTGGACTGTCCTTCCATGCTCCTTCGGGGTCTCACGCACAGTTTTGGTTTGCCCATTATTGATTTTCGACTTCTGGGGCTTGCTTTTCGAACAAGACAAACTATATAAAGAGGGAAGAGGATACAGATCGGTCAGCACAACATTTATAGCAGTTTTGTGGCTTAAGGCTGAAGCAACTTCCTTACCCCACCGACCTCGAAAACTACAGACCCATCCCCCTGCTCCCGTTCCCAGCGAAAGTCATCGAGAAAGCCATCAACAGCCAACTCGCCACATTCATCGAAGAGCACAACATCCTCGACTCCTCCCAATCCGGCTTCAGAAAAAACCACAGTACGGAAACCGCCCTCCTCGCCGCAACAGACAACATCCGCACCCTACTGGACAAAGGAGAAACAGCAGCCCTCATCCTCCTCGATCTCTCAGCGGCGTTCGACACAGTCTCTCACTGCACCCTAATACGCAGACTCCACGACGCAGGGATCCAAGACAAGGCCCTCGACTGGATCCGCTCCTTGCTCTCCGGCAGGATGCAGTAGGTCAGACTCCCCCCTTTCCTCTTGGACTCTACACCAACCACCTGCGGAGTCCCCCAGGGGTCCTCTCTCAGCCCTACGCTCTTCAACGTCTACATGGCTCCGCTCGCCCCCATCGTCAGAACCTACGGACTCAACATTGTGTCATACGCAGACGACACCCAACTCATCCTCTCCCTATCCAACGAACCCAACACCGCCAGACACAACTTTCGAGAAGGCATGGAAGCCGTCGCCAAATGGATGAAAAACAGCTGCCTACAACTAAACACCAACAAAACAGAAGTACTCATCATGGGCCCCAACCCCGACACCTGGTGGCCCCCCGCCCTCGGAAGCCCGCCCACCCCCACGGACCACGCACGCAACCGGGGAATCATCCTGGACTCCGAGCTCAAAATGGACCGCCAGATCAACTCCATCTCATCCTCCTGCTTCCGCACCCTTCGCCTCCTACGTAAGACCTTCAAATGGATCCCCCTTGAACACAGAAAGACCGTCACTCACGCCCTGGTCACCAGCAGACTCGACTACGGCAACGCACTCTACGCCGGAATAAACAAAAACCTCACCCGCAAGCTACAGAACATCCAGAACGCCGCCGCAAGACTGGTCCTCAACCTGCCAAGACACTGCCACATCTCCCAGCACCTGCGCACACTCCACTGGCTCACCATCGAAGCTAGAGTCACCTTCAAGATGCTCACCCACGCTCACAAGGCTCTCCACGACACCGGACCAGCATACCTGAACAGCCGACTCAAATTCCAAGCACCCCAAAGGACCCTACGATCAGTCCAGCTCTCCTGCGCCGTGGTCCCCCGCACCAGAAAGACCAGATCGGGAGGCCGCTCCTTCTCCTTCCTCGCGGCCAGAGCCTGGAACGCCCTTCCGCTCCACCTCAGACAGACAACATTGCTCCCCATCTTCGCAAGAAACCTCAAAACCTGGCTCTTCGACAGACCCCCTCCTTGATGGACTGGAACCTGCGAACCCCCCCCCCCCAGCGCCTTGAGACCCTTACGGGTGAGTAGTCGCGCTTAACAAACGCTTGATTGATTGATTGATTGATTAGCAGCAGCATCAGTAAGGACATTTCCATGAGAAACCATGTGAGCTTATATGAGCAGCACATTTAGAAGCAGTAGAGGTAAGGCACTAAGCGCCACATGTAGGCACCGTTTTTAAGGTCGCAAATGGCCCAATACACAGAATCTGGCCGTTTGCGACCGGAAAAAAGGAGTTTCCAATGTACCAAACCCTATTTGCGATTCGGTAACCTATTACCAAATCGCAAACAGGTTTTGCGATTCGGTGTTAGGAAGAGGCGTGTTTAGGGCGTCCCTTTCTAATACCGAAACATAGCGGTATGTAAGAATGTTTTGTGTCTGAAATGCGGTCGCAAAACATTTGCATTTTACCACCAACTTCAGGTTGGTTGTAACCCTTCTCAAATGGGAAGGGGTCCCCCCTTTGTGAATGGTAGCACAAACATTTTTTCAGAACAGGTAGGGATCCCACGGACCACTGCCTGCTCTTAAAAAATGAAAAGAAAATGTTTAATTTTTGTTTTTTTAAATGCAACCTGTTTACCTTTGAGGAAAAAGGGCTGCATTTAAAAAAAAAGATTGCTTTATTTAAAAGCAGTCACGGACATGGTGCTTTGCTGTCCCCAGCACGCCACCATCCCTGTGATTTTAACGATTCCTAATGGGTGGCAAATTGCGACCTACCTCATTAATATTCATGAGGTAGGTCGATATGCGACCCACTAGGAATCACTAAATGAAACTCATGGATTTTCATACATTAGGAAGAGCGATTACCTAATTGTGATTAGCAGAAAATGGTAATTAGATCATCGCTATTACTAATATTGATACATGTGGAGCTAAGCAGCTTCTTTACATAGAGGCCATGTTTGATGGGCGTGCCTGTAGAAATTAGAAATCCCCTCTGCATCCAGAGAAGCCCAAAGTCGTG
The DNA here is from genome assembly GCA_963921515.1 of Calotriton arnoldi. Taxonomy (NCBI): domain Eukaryota; kingdom Metazoa; phylum Chordata; class Amphibia; order Caudata; family Salamandridae; genus Calotriton; species Calotriton arnoldi. Next base: position 1,144,854 of record CAWUFW010002341.1, on the reverse strand, counting down.
AGTCTGTGAATACAGTCTTTTTCTCATCAAGAATACGAGCTCTAGTAAGGGTAATGAGCTCGGCAGCCTGGGCAGATACCGCAATGGATAAACGGCAGCTCTCAATAACTTGATATATATACAGTTTATATAGCACATCCTGCAGCAAGCTTGCCTTGATTATTTCTTAGCCAAGATCAATCCATGAAGCAGATTAATAGACAATTTGGTACATGAGTATCTGTAAGGTCAATGCGGGCTTGGCCACATGCTGAGTTACTACAAGGCAATCGTGGAGTTCTCCCTTCTCACTGGTGGGCATTAGAGGTGCAGGGTTTAGAATGGAGCAGCAAATCAAGTCATATGGATGGCAGATTACAATAGGATCTCTTCCCGAGGCAACCTGTTAGTGGAAAGATGTAGCGTCTTAGTGGTGAGGAGAAGTGCAACAACTGAATGAGGAACAACCACAATAACAGTGGAACAGTATTTTTAGAGGCTTCAAAAAGGTGGGCTGCAGCAGCGACAGAGGGAAGGCATGGAGCGAAACCTGTCGCTATGTGGTCTGTAGCAGAATACTAGTGTGAAATTGGTGTTTTTGAACAATTCCAAGTTCAGCTTCTTTAGACCATTGCAAATGTTCAGTGGTGTCCTTTATGGTATAATTCTGCATAGGTTTTTCCAAAGCACCATGCCCAAGGACTTCCTGTCTACAATACCCAGCCCTACCCAAGTAAGTTTGGACCTGGAAGACGGTTACCATACGTGGTAACTTACAGATGGATTCAATTCATTCTGTTGATAGATGACACTTTCCTGCAGGGATCTCACAAGTTAGATAACATATGCGGGAAATGCAAGATTGCAGGGGTTGTTTTTCAAAGCCTTATGCTCTTTCCTAGCCAATTCATTCATGAGGTAAATGAGTGGTCGAATTAATGCTCAGCATCAGGCTTTAGAGGATATCTTGGGATATGCACTTAATTGTTCATGGGATTTACTGTTATTTTTACAGGGTTGATAGAAAAGATGTAGCCCACATCATTTGCAGAATAGACAATAAAGTGGAAAGCACTTGCTCATGTAATTCAGATAGATCTTCAAACATTTTCAAATTGTCAGCAGGAGGTTGACAATCTGTCTCACACAACAAGGCAACCTTGTCTTCCTTGCTCTGTGGAACACTGAGGTAGACTCCGTTCGGTGTAAACAAAAAACTGGGCACTCCAAATAAAACTCAGCGTCAAGAGACCTGTTGGTGAACGTGCGCTCTAGAAATTTCCAATAACATAACATAACATATTCACGTAAAATATCCCGGCCAAACAGATTTCAATGGGGAAGTGGGATCAAATGAAATGCATGCTTGTCAACGATGTGACCCAGAGTTATAGAAACAGGATTGGAGATGTGATATGGGACTTTTTGTTTTGAAATACTGACTGTGTCTCTGGGCAAGCCAGAGAGAGGTACTGAAAGAAATGTAGTGGTTTTTAGGGCCAATCGTTTTGTACCATTATCAACGACACCGGTAATGGGTTTTCTATTTAGCATGCATTCAAGGTAAGAACCTTCCTGATGTACGGGAATTGAAATGTTCATGTGCAGCTGACACCTCTCGGTCTATCCTAATATTCACGGTATGGAGATATCCAGGGCCTGAAGAAAATTGATCACACCACCCCCATCCTGATGGAACCCCTTTGGCTCCCCTTGCTGGCCTGCACCATCTTCAAAACCAGCTGCATTATTTACCAGCCATCAGGACCAGAACTCCTGTTTATCTTGCAGACCTGCTCACCATCTTTGGTGGATCCCTGCACACCAGTGTTAGACGGCATCTAAGTGTCAGACCCAGGATCTGGAACAACATCCCCATATCCGTTATCCATCAAAACTGCCCCAACATTGCTCCAGTTTAGGAAAGAGTTGAAGACGCACCTCTTTAAAGAACACTACATCGCCACGCATTAACCCTCCACAACCCAGATTCCTCTCCTATTACTCATTCACTTTAAGCTTGTCTTTGACCCCGTACAGCACTCTGCCGCCTTTTTGCTAGGTTTGAGCTATAGCAATACCCTAGGCATAAAAACATTCATACATAAATACAGATTTTATGTGACCTGAGTAAACTCATGTGGGTCAGATATATGAGGTACATTTGAAACACCATTAGGACACTTCCTTCTCTAATGGCCAAGCTCCCCACAACTAAGATATGGCTCCCCATGCTTGCACCCTCCCAGTTTGCCCTTTTCCCTTTACTTGACACAACCCCAATACGACAATTGATTCAGATCAGCCCAGTTGGGTTTGTACACTTTGAATAGACTTTGCCATTTCTCGCTGAACTGTGTAGAGTTTTCTCAAATATGAGGGAATTGTTTCTTAATGCTTCTCAAATCAGAAGGAGTCCAGGGAACGTGAACAGTAAATCTACCCCTGGGATCAGCTAGTCTCTCAAGGAATGAGAGTGTTCAGGCTGGCTGAGGGAGACTTTTGTTGTCTGCATTGCTAGAAGGGCAGAGGCATCTTCCCTCTCATTTAGGATTCGACTTCTAGTCAGTCGCCCAGCGCTCCATCTTAAACTTTTGTGGGTAATAGTAGAGTTGGGCCACAGGGATCCCTGTGCCGTGCTCATACTGAACAGAACCTAGGTCTGGACCCGTCTATGGCTGTGAAGTCTGCATCTCGCCTTGCTAATTCGGCGCTTGTTTACAGCGTCTTGCTGTCAGTCGCTCACATCAAAGCGCTCACTTGCAAGTGACCTCCTTGTGCTCCTCCCGCCGGTGGTCCTGCTGGTGCTGCCTTGTTTTAGGCTGCATCCAATGGAGCACCTTCAGCTTCTTTGGCCAGTAAGGTTACATTTAAAACAGTGCTTGATTTGCAACATAATGAGGGCTCAAAGCACTGCTCGAAATCACAGTGGCTGGTGCTATTAAATGTCCCCGCGCCAAAGACCAAGGCTGCATAGTCCTTAATCCACCTCATGCCTCTTTAATTCACTACCAGACACTCCCGGCCACTTAATTTCAGGCTTGAAGACTCCTGCTTTCTCCCTTGTTGACGGTTTTTATGTCTTCTCTTCCGTTTGTCTGTTTCCCCCTCTCTTGCTCTTGGGGAATGTCTGATAAGGAAAAATAAGTGCCTGTGGGCCCCACTGGCCCCAAAATGTGTGATGGGGGACCTCACCAGAAACCACCAGCTCAAAATAAGCACTGGTTTAAAACATCCGGTAAATTCCCCTCACTGTGCTCACTCTCTTTTTCGTGTGGTTCCTCAATCTGGGAAATAGGGAGGAAGCGGGGCAAAAAGAGCATAAGCCCTAAGTCTGTCCCGAAGGGGATTTACTTGATGTTCATCTGTCTCCCAAGCCTGTCTCATACCATGAATTTGGGATTCATGCTTACGTTTGTTCGCTTCCTCATACCAATTCAAAAACACTGGCCATTGTTCTGCATCCATTTTATTTTTAGTATCCTCTGGTTTCCTTTTTAAATTCTTCAAACAATCTACATCAAAGGTACCAGCATCAGTAAAGGATTTCTTAGCATCCTCATTAGTGGTCCCACCCACTGCCTCAAAGATCTTCACATGCCTTTCAGTGGGGGTCGTTGTGCTTAGAGTTTCCCATACCAGTGACTTCTTCTTCACTCATACATGGAAAGCAAGAAGGTGTCTGCCAATGCCTCCAATATGTGTATTATTCATCATGAATGAAACACAAAAATAGTGAGAAGAGGGTCCAAGGGAAAAATTTAAAGACCTGCGAGAAGTAATTCCCCATGTACAATAATCACAACACAAAACTTCTCGGTCTATCATAAAACAAAAATAAAATTAAAAATTGTGTCTCTCAACAAAGCTCCTCTGGGGAGCAATCCCTTTTAGGACGAATGCCCTCACCCACCATAGGTGGCATGCTTCATCATATGGGCTTCTCCTCCCAGTGAGAAAACCTAGTCTCACTGAGGGCTACAACTATCTCACTGTGAGATAGGAGCTCTGGGATGTTTTCTTAACAATTGTAAGATGTTTTAAGGATGCTAAGATCCCATATGTGAATGCTAGGCGTCGTGAGGGTGCAGCGCTGAATATGATTGTGACAATGATTGGGAAAATGTGATATTAAAACTACCTAGTTGGAACAAAAAAAATTAATATTTATTAGCCTGTCCAAACTGGCAGAATTAAAAAGCAGTGCAAAGCAGTATAAATTAAACTGCTAAGTTGACAAAATCGGTCGACATGTTTCAGCCTATTTGATCTTTAAGAAGTATCCAGGCTTTCATCAGGACCATAATAAAGAAACAATGCTGATGCATACGTGAAAAAATAATAATAATAATAAACAGTGATATCAAACCAGTAATCCAATTGTTTAAACTTGGTACTACTGGAACTTATCCAAATCGGCTGAAACATGTCGACCGACATTTTCCCAATCATTGTCACAATCATATTCAGCGCTGCACCCTCACGACGCCTAGCATTCACATATGGGATCTTAGCATCCTTAAAACATCTTACAATTGTTAAGAAAACATCCCAGAGCTCCTATCTCACAGTGAGATAGTTGTAGCCCTCAGTGAGACTAGGTTTTCTCACTGGGAGGAGAAGCCCATATGATGAAGCATGCCACCTATGGTGGGTGAGGGCATTCGTCCTAAAAGGGATTGTTCCCCAGAGGAGCTTTGTTGAGAGACACAATTTTTAATTTTATTTTTGTTTTATGATAGACCCGAGAAGTTTTGTGTTGTGATTATTATTCATCATGGCCAGGAGCACAGTGTCTAGTAAGGGTAACTCCTCTTTCACAATTCTCGAGGAGGGAGGTTATATAATCAAAAGATCATAGGTGTTCTGCTTTTAGCCAGAACTAACCCAAGCACCAAAAACCAGAACCGCATTTTGATCATTTAACCTGGGTGAAATAATGCTTTGAATTTAGTTTATCTAGACCTGTGTCAAAGAAACCCTCCTCTTACATTTTGGCTCAGTCTGAGGCACAGAAAATCCAAGAAAATCCCTAAAATCGGCAGTGAAGAAAAGCTCCCCGGGGAAGGCAGGACCAAATATATACCCTACTATGCACAGCTTCAAGTATCAACCACATGACCAAATTCTCACTAAAATTACAAGAAAGTGCCTGAGTAAATCCCTTGATAATTATAAGGCAGCCTACAGAAGTGACAAAAATGTGAACAGTTTCAGCTCAGTTTCTAGTTTGCAAACTTCATGTACTGGGTACGAGGGTGCGACATGTAGCCTTCGAGGCAGACGCTTACTGGTGACAGTGTTAGAACAAGCAGTGTAACATGGCCGCCTTAATCAACAGTCTCAATGCATGAAATGCACTAAAATCAAGCTAATGACTTCACAGTCAGAGCTGGGGCAGTGTCTGATCTCGCTGAAATGTAAACGTATGTGGACATTTATAATTCGAACTACTGAGAAGACACTTTTCACAACTGTTTCCACCAGAAATCCCTCACCAGTATTTCTAATATTGTTAGGGTGTTCTTATGTAGATTTCTGTTTTAAAGAAGGTTCAGATAGCCTATGTTTTCTGTTTGTGGCTAAAAGGGTGTATTTCGTGTGTAGCATCCTGTAACTCTTCTAAACAAATATTTCAGTTCACTGTGGATTGTGGTTCCCATTCTACACTATCTTACTCACTGCTCTAAGGTGCATTAAAGAGTTATTTGAGATGCCTCTAAGTGAGTTACAACTGGGTTACAACAAACCGAAACTGGAACTTCTTGAAAGGCTACGGTTTGAGATCACATTTAATTGACTACTTCAAGCTCAATGCTGGAATGTCTTCAGGGTCCCAACTAATGGGGCTTTCTCCACTCACCCAGGTTACAACTAGGCAGAAGACAACTTTGTCAAATGTTCTACAAGACTCCTTTCCACTGACAACAACTTATAAGACACCACCTACAGTGACGTCAGAGGACAGGAGTGGAACCATGAAGGGCATTATTTTTGGAAGTTTGAGTTGTTTGCCTCCTGGTTCTCTCTTAAGAGAAGCAGTACATCACAGCCCTTTCACAGATGTTGTGGGAAGGACATAATCTAGGGGTGGGCGAAGAATTCCGCTCCGCCGGCGGAGTTCACAGAGTTTTGCCCACGCCGCACTCCGTGCGAAGTTCCGAAAAACTCCACGAAGTGCCGTGGAGCAGAGTTTTTTCTCTTGAGCGGATCACCAATGGTAAGTTGGCGTGCGCTCGCAAGAATAAATTACGCGCTAGTCCTCCTCCCGGCGAGATTTCTCATCGTGGGCGGGTGAGGCAGGTCGCAACCGTTCGCGTTGAGAAATCTGCTATTCGCGTTGAGAAAGCTGCCGCTCGAGTAGAATGTCTACTTGAGTGGTAGAGAATGCAGCAGCGCCCTGTGGCGCAACGCTTAGTGACGTTCATGCTGATTTTGCAGTGCGGGGCAAACTCCTGGTGCTAAAAATCAGTGCGAGCAGCGCAACTTAAAAGACTCCGCCGCTGGTGGAGCTCCGCGGAGCGCAGTGGAGTTTTTCTGGCTCTTCGCGGAGTTCTGCGGAGTAAAACTATGCGAACTCCGCCCAGGCTTAGACATATCCTCAAGAACCATTGCAGAGGCTTTTCCGACTAGTGAACCTAGGAGGATTTAATTCTGTTCCTTCAAGAACAAAACATGATGAGAACTGGACAAACAGAGCACTGTTCACAAACAGTTGTAAAAACAACAACTTGACTTTGGACATTAACACTCACTCTTTCCTTTATTCTGCTGATCATGTGCGGTGAGAGTAGCCTTCTGTGAAATGCGGTTCCAGGCTGATTACAGAAGGCATAGCCCTGGGATATTTCTGCTGCATAAAATACACTGCACTGCACCATGGTGGACAATGCAGTTCACATCATGCTCAGAACAGAACCCTTCCACCTTGAGTGGAGCGCAAAGTCTAACAAGCTGAGTTGGCATTGAGGAATGATGTTCTTATGCTTGGTTGCTTGGAAGAGTAGCACGCGTGGCGGAGGAGGATGTGAGCTGTGGAGTTACTGCTACCCCCTCGTGTATGCAGCCTGGAGATCTAACATGCCCTGCTGGACTGTCACTGGGTTACTCTAGCCCCCACTCCATCCAGAACTGCAGTCTGCTCAATGTCCGCCCAGGGGGCTTTCGCTCTCAAGAGACTGCAAGGTGGTATAAGTCTGTATTAAGTCATCTATACAACTCAACAATGGCCAACAACTGGCTCCTTTATCCTAAGACTCTAAGAAGGGTTTGTCACATTGACCCTGGTCTAAGATCACCTTGGGGACCACCTGGAACACTCTGCATGCAGGGATGTGTTCAAGAAGAAGACATGGCTGCCCCCCAGAAGGAAGCCTTCACTCTCCCTGCTTCTTCACTGCTCATCTGCCTGTGCCCTGCCCCAAGCCTTCCCTTGTTCCTGTCACTCCCCGGACCTCTCTCTTCTAGCAGCCTACACCTGTCGCCGTACTGACCACTGTCATTGGTCTGTTCCTACTGTCCAGCACAGAGACGTGGACATTGGGCGAACCAGTGGGGGGGCTGTGTCTTCGTGTTGCTGTGGAAGACGATGACTGATAGAGGGAAAGTGCGGCCACAGTGTAGAGTGAGTCTTTCTCCACCACAAGGAGAAGTGCAGAAGGTGAAGAGTGGGGGTGTGCCTGAAGCAGCCACGTCTCCCTGGAACCAGGTCCTTTATAGCAGGAGGGAGAACGCATCTTTGGGGAACACAGCCAGGGACCCACAAACACATGTTCAGGGTGTACGAGGTCACCTTAATCAAGACATGGCTGGACTTACAATACTGATATCACACGCAGGTGACCACACAAACCAGGAAGGCTCTAAACAGTAGCATAATTCATATGATTTTTTTACGTGACCCCTCCAAACAAATCAGACAGCCCTTTTTATCTCTAAAGCCGCTTCTCCCTCAGGCTTAGGAATATTCCTACTCTTACCCTCTCTAGGGAGGGCAAACGGCTCCTATGAGTATATGTGCCCCTGTCCACCTTTGGTTTTGCATTGTTCGCCCTAAGTTGGCAGGGAATGCCCAGACGTGGGTCCCTTGCTCACTTTGCCACTGGATTCAAGATAGCCTGGCTGATAAAGGCTGTGAGCCCGAAACTGGTCCCAGGATGCTTGTTTCCGGTCCAGGGAAGACATGGCTTGGCAGTTCGGGCTGGACTGTTCCCATGAGGCACAGGGTCAGACTGATTTGCATATGGCCATGTCTGAACTGGGGTGGCGGAGTGAGCTAAAGAATGATGATGGATTAAACCCAGATCAGTTGACTGGGGGTGAGTTCTTGCAATGTTCAACACTCCGTCCATCATCCCCTTTGGTTTTGCATTGTTCGCCCTAAGTTGGCAGGGTATGTCCAGACGTGGGTCCCTTGCTCACTTTGCCACTGGATTCAAGATAGCCTGGCTGATGAGGGCTGTGAGCCCGAGACCGGTCCCAGGATGCTTGTTTCCGGTCCATGGAAGACATGGCTTGGCAGTTCGGGCTGGACTGTTCCCATGAGGCACAGGGTCAGACTGATTTGCATATGGCCATGTCTGAACTGGGGTGGCGGAGTGAGCTAAAGAATGATGATGGATTAAACCCAGATCAGTTGACTGGGGGTGAGTGCTTGCAATGTTCAACACTCCGTCCATCATCCCCTTTGGTTTTGCATTCCCCCTGTCCACCTTGCCTTAGGTCTCTGGATCCCCTGGCAGCCCACTGTGCCCAGGCTGCCGCATCTCCTCTGCATGTGTGGGCGGCCTAGTGAGGGAGTCATGGGCTCACATGTAAGCTAGGTAAATACCCTCCTACATCCGGCTTGGAGTTTAAATACACCCATGACAGGGCTGCGGGGGGGACCCTCAACTCTCAGGGGGCCCGGTACCACTGCACCTGCTGCACTGTTGATAGCTACCCCTGCTATCTCTCTTCTTAAAACAAACTAAACGTAACTTTAAAGCGAACTTAAAAACTACAAAAGTGTTGCTTCCTGTTAGAGCTTTTTGAAGACTCTTAACTAGTGACGTCAACAAAATGTTCTCGTCTTTTCAACTCAAACCTAACTTACATCAGCCAAGCATGTTACTGCACTCCAGCCCCGCCCCCAAAGAGACAGGGGCGCCTGGGAGGTCTTCAAAGTGCTCTAATGGAGAGCAGCGCTCCTTAAAAGCTCTCGCTCGCACGTGGCGTCCCTTCCCCCTTGCCCAATGACCCCAGGGGTCTGAGTGTGAGCTGCGGTAGCTGCTCCCCAAGGGCCCTGTCCCTATTTCCTCAAGTCACGTCTTGCTACTCTCTCCCTGCCATCCTCGCACGTCTCTCTCCTTCTCCCTAACTACCTGGCCCTTCTGTGTCTAGCCCCTCTCCTCGTGTGCCTCCTCTTTTTTTTAGTTTTTATATAGCGCGAAGCCGCGAACTCAACCCAAAAGTATTGGAGCGCTTTACATGAGCACCGGTTACATTGCACAAGGACAGATTCATTTTTGTTCGGCACGGGTAGAGTACGAGATTTACCCAGAATCACAGGATGTTGAGTCGACGCTGAGACTCAAACCTAGGGGTAGATTTACAAGAAAGTGCTGCAGCGCGGCAACACAAGCCCTTTGGCTGCGACACGCTGCAGCACTTCCAAAGCACAGGAATGCGACATATTTACAATAATATGTCGCATTCCTGTGCTCTCCCCTGCGCTGGCACACAAACAGCTGCCATGCGCCGGCGCAGGCACCCTTGCACCATGGTGCAAGGATGCCTGTGCCATGGGGAGATTGTTTTTGTGCAGGAAGGGGCACCTTCCTGCACAAAAACAATCACTACAGGCATTTTCCTCTTTCAAAGCGTGCTGTAGAATGCAGCACACATTGAAAGAGGAAAAAAACGAGGAGAAATGAAAACATTTCTTCTTGTTGCGGCGTAGCATTCTAACGCATTTCCAGATTTTCGATTCCTTGTAAATCTGGAAATGTGTCTTGTTCCATAGGTGTTGCGTGGGATCACCCACAGCAACACCCATGGAACGCCCCTTTCACGCAAAGTGCTGCGTGCAAAGGGGCCATATTTACAAGGACAGGAAAAGTCACGCAGGGTGGCTTTTCCTGTCCTTGTAAATATGGGGCAGAGAAATACGCCACCAGTTCGTCACAAAAAGTGATGTACTGGTGGCGCAGGGGGCTTGTAAATCTGCCCCCTAGTTTCCCAGCTCCAAAGTCGGCAGCTCCGGCCGTTACGCCACTTCTCTCTGCATGTGTACACATGCCAAAGCGGCCATGTTTGGCAGGCTCTGGGTGACCTGGCTTGGCAGTTCGGGCTGGACTGTACCCACAAGGAATAGGGTCAAGACTCATTTGCATATGGAAGGTCCAAACTGGGGTGGCGTGGTGAGCAAAAGAATGATGACCCAGATCCTTGTGACTGGGGGTGAATATTTGCATTGTCCAGCATTCCGTCCATCAATTGTTTCTTTTGCATAGGCTCTGGGTGACATCACCAACCAGTTTTACTCAACACCGCGATGAATGCTGGGAAGGACAGGCCCGTGACTCAGGGATAATCCACGGGTGACAGAATCAAGAAGTGGATGAGCCTGGCGCACGTGACGTGGCCACTTGTCAGTGTTCCTTCCTTCGCTGTCACTCCTCCCAAGTTATTCACTGGCCCTTCTGTCTCAGCTTCTCCTTCCTGTCTGTCACTGGGCTGCTGTGATGGTGTCTGTCCGTCGCACTTCTTACCCTTTCTTGTTCTCCTGACTTCTATTCCCAGTTAATTCTCAGGACTGCTGCCTTTTCCTGCGAGACCTTCCTTCATCTTCTTATGTTTGTTTTTAGGTCTCGCGCCTAGCGTTGCAGTGCGCAGCCCTGCTCGCGCAGCGCGAGACCTCTAGAAAGGGCTTCTGAAAACGACCCACACGCTCGTACGTGTGGTTTTGTTTTCAGAAGCCCTCATTAGCTGTAGCGTGCGTTTTAGAAAAACGGCACGCGATTGGGCAAAGGCGGGCGCATGTCCCGCCTTTGCCGCGCCCATTCCCGACGGTGGCCAGAACGCGCAGCAGCGCGCGTTCGTCTCGCTTTGCTGCCGCGCTCTCTAGCCCCCGCTCCTCTGTGGTGCGCGCGCACCACTTGTTATTATAGTGTTTGTATGCGCTGTACTTAGCTGCTGGCGGCCCGCCGTAGTTTTTTATAATAGTGTTTATTGTGTTTGCATGCGCTGTACTTTCGGGCATCCGACCTTGCCTCAGAGCCCTGCCATCGCCATGGGCTAAAGCTCCTACAAACTCATCTTTTGGCAGAAAAGAAAATTGGTTGGAGCCATGCCGGAACCTGGCTGCCACAGTCAGAAGTCGACAGCGCTCTCTGCTCTCCATGGAGCATGTGACATGGAGCGGCAGGATCAGTGAAACTTTCAGTGCCCAAATCCTTTGCAATTCGATAACAAAATGAGCATTGTTATGAAGCCGAGATCACGCTGCACAAGCTCCTTGAGGGCGACAGATGGCGCTTTGTAAGTTCCTCTTTACATACCTTAGGTTCATGTCGTATCATATTTCTTTCAAATTAAACAACTAATGGAACCGGGAACACCGCGATAAGGCGACATGCTCAGGACCACACCATTTCCTGAGCGAGGAAATGAGCCTGAGAGTTTGGTGCAGCTTTTCAGTGTGAGACCCTGCCTTCTTTTAATGGCACGGAGTGTTTGTAGCTCCAGTGTGTACTTTGGCAACGCTTTTCAGTGTATTGAAATGCACATAAACGTCCTAGATTTGGTTTTGATTAAGAACAACATTGCTTTTAAAGTCTGGCTTAAAGGACAAACCTGATGGGACAATATCTGTCAATATGGTTATCTTGGCGCATGGGCAATGACGATTAATGCAAACCTGATGGGGCAGTATGATGCTTGCATTTTCAAAATTATGTACATTGAAGCCATCGTTGTTGCTTATTTCTCGTATGCAACTAACAGCCATTGACAAAGCCAATAGTCCTGGCTTGTTGTAGGTGTAATGTTACTTGTTGTATCTGGATGGAATGACGAAGCAGCAAAATACCAGTGGGGCGATACACTATGCTAAGCATGGATTTTCAGTTTGTGTTTTTAAGCCACGCCCTTCATTACATCGACCACACCCCTTTGAGAGCCCCCCAAGTTTTTTCATTCCACTTAAAGCCCTTCCTCCAGTATAGTGTACCTGTGAAACATGGCTTAATGTAAAAAAAGTGCTATGATGCGCGCACCATTGACTGCGTCATAGTGCTTTTTTTTTTTACCATAAGCCATGTTGCACAGCAGCTCAAGTGCTGTGTGATATGTAAAACAATTGACAGAGCCAATAGATTTTGTAAAGGCGAAACCTGCTAGCTTTGCCATTGCTTGTTGTAGATGGTTGGAAGGGGGCAAAAGTGTCTTGAGCAGCCTGGTCAGGATGCGGCTACAGCTCATTTAAAATAAGCATTTGCTTTGCAATAGGTCTTGCATTACTGAAAGTTTGCATTATTATTTACAACGTCAATAGCTCAAACTTTCAGTAATGCGAGACCTATTGCATTGCAAATGCTTGTTTATCTTCCACCCTCTGTCACTCCTAAAACTTCATCTCCCTCTCATACACCAGTTCCTAAATAATCTGAACCACAGTATTAACCATTAAAAGGCTTTAATATTACTTGTGTAGATGCTGCTTACTCCCCACACACCACGACCACCCTCAGCGCAGCAGGTGCTTAACCGACAGAGCTAACTGGCCATACCCACATCTCAAACACAGCGGTCCTATCCGCCGTGCATCACGTGCTTCCACCTTTTCCTGCATTTCATCACGAACCCGTGCCTCCCCTGTCTCCTTTCAGCCCCTCCCAGTGTTATTTTCCCAGCCATGCCTTATTTACTCTCCCTTTCGGCTCCGCTCTCGCCCCCCGGCCCTCCCCTGTCCCCTCTGAGGAGCAGCTGGCTGCTAATAATCTCCAGACATCCCCTCCCTCTGTACCTCGCTTTATGAGATCGCGGCTCTAATATTACTACAGGCTTTGGCTGGGGAGACCCTAAATCTCTCCTTTATGAGGAACAGTGGGGCTCGGAGCTGCATTCCACAGACCTGGGAGTCTGCTGGCCAAACTCAAAACAGGAAGGCCCAGCCACTGGCCAACTGGCCACGGGTCACTGTGCACCACCTCACCCCTGCCCCGCGGAGCATGCAGCAGCCCGATGCGCGTGCACGGGTCTGCAGGAGTCTGATGCGCGTGCACAGTAGCCAGACTGATGCGCGTGCACAGGTCTGCAAGAGTTTGATGCTCGTGCACAGGTCTGCAAGAGTCTGATGCGCGTGCACAGGTCTCGTGAGAAAGAAGCCGGTTCACCTCAGTACAAAGAAGAGAGACTGCTTGGTCGGAGGGGGCGGGGGAGTGGCGTGGGGGATCTTGGGGGTTAGCTTTGACTTATTTCAATAGATCCAGATGTAGCCTTTTCTGCGTTCATGTTTACAAAGGAGACAGCATACCCAGAGTGCACTGGGGCAGGTGTTACTGAATCAGGGATGGTCTGCTGTGCGCCCCCTAGGATCTAAGACACACCCACAGGGGCAATAGTTTACTGGTTCTGAGAGTGTGAAGGGGTGCGCTAAATGGGAACAGGGGCAAGTAGTGACTTCGTTTTCAATTATTACTCCAACATCAGCCTCATCAAGAACTCCCTGAAACACCCTTCTCCACCATCCTACTCCCATCCGCCTTCTTCTCCGACCTGCTGTGTCCACTTTGCATCATCCCACCTCCCTAGCTGATCGTATTTTTATACAACTATCTGTGACCCAGCTAGCCATCTGGGCCACAAATCTTTAAAACCCTGTTACTCTGCCCAAGCTCACATTCCTGGCACTTCATGCCTTTTATTCCCTCTCTTGTCTTTGGCACATTTCTGCAATGCTTAAAATCTGCTGAGGTGAGCTCGCTGCTCAGGGAAGGGACAGCTGAACCCTCATCTTCATAACTGTGGCATCTAATTTTGTTCACAGGAGCCACCAAAAAAACCTGCTGTCGCTCTAAGGAGTCCTCCTCTGTCTCCTGGTATTTTATTTTATTTATAAAGTTTTATATAGCGCGAACTTGTTCCCGAAGGATATCAGAGCGCTTTACAATTTGAGGGAAAGGAAGGTAACAAAACAAAACATGAGTCTAATATGGTGAGTCTAATAGGCATTGAATCAAATAGTGCACACATAACAGATCCTTTATAAACCTGAGTGAACGGGGAATGGGCTATACGATGGAGCAAAGTGACATAAGGGGAGTAAGTACAATAATCATATACAGGAATAAAAACCAATACCAAAACAATAAACAAAACATGAGTCAAATGGGGAGTCTAATGGCATTGAATCAGATGGTGAACAACTACCAGATCCTTTATACACCTGGGTGAACGAAGAATGGGCTAGACTATGGGGCCTAATGACTTAAGGGGAGTAAATACACTAATCCTGTACAGGAATAATAACCAAAACAAAATAATAAACATATACAGGGATAATAACAAATGCTATGGTATGTCCGATGCGCTTAGAGCTAACAAATGTCCCTCATGTTAAGGTAAGAACTTATTCATGAGGAATCTTTTTGCTTCCAGTTTGAAAGCATCCTTTGAAGAGATCCTCCGAATTTCAGGTGGAAGAGAGTTCCACATTTTTGGAGCAGAGCCAGAGAAGGCTCGTTGGCATGTTCTCTTTTTGCGGAAGATCTGTGGTTTTAAGAGGAGGGAATTTGCACTCCTTGACAGTCTACCCCTCCGGATAGTTCTAGTTTTTGTGCAAGGTAGATGGGGGTTTTGAAGTGGAGGGCTTTGTGTGATAGGCAGGCAATCTTCAGTTGAATTCTAGCTTCAGTAAGGTAGCCAGTTTAGAGATTTTAAAACCGGGAGATGTGTGCCTTTCGCTTAGTGCCCGTAATCAATCTGGCCGCCGCGTTCAGTGAAGCCTTTAGGGGGGCCAAAGTGTATTTGGGGAGGCCACATAGCGTAGCACTGCCATAGTCAAGTCTCGGCAAAACAAGCGCTTGGACCACTTGCTTGAAATCTGCTTGCGGTAGGAAAGGTTTGAGATTCCTGAGTGTTCTCAGAAGGTGGTTAGCTCCCTTGCACACGTTGCTAATGTGAGTCTTCATATTCAGATGCTTGTCCAGGGTAATTCCTAGAGATTTAGCTGAGTCGATAGTGCGGGGGGAGCAGTTGAAGGCGGTGAGTTGGTTCATCCGTAGGTCGATTATAGGAGTATGTTTCGGGGGAGAAATGAGGAGGAATTCTGTTTTGGAGGTATTTAGCAGTAGGTGGTTCTCAGTTAACCAGTTTTGGGTCATCAGTAGGGTGGAGTTGAGTGAAGTGATATCATCCCGGGAGGAGATGTTCAGATAGAGTTGGGTGTTGTCTGCATACATATGGAAGCAAATGTCCAATGATTTTAGAACATTAGCTAATGGTTCCAGGAACAAATTGAAGAGAATGGGAGATAAGGAGGACCCTTGGGGAACCCCCATGCTGACTGGGGATGGCTGGGAGAAAGAGTGGTTCGCTTTAACTCTTTGGGTACTGTGCTGCAGGAAGGACGAGAACCAATGCAGCACCTGACCCGAAAGGCCCATCCTATGCTCCAGAATGAATAGGAGGTTGTCATGATTGACAGTGTCAAATGCAGAGGAAAGGTCTAGTAGGATAAGGAGGCAGGATTCATTTCGATCGAGCATTATTAAGATGTCATCCATCACGTGGGTAAGAGCCGATTCAGTGCTGTGCCCACTACGAAAGCCAGATTGGTGTTGGTCCAGGAGATGGAAATTTTCGATGTGCGCACATAGTTGTGACTGGACGCATTTTTCAAGGAGTTTGGCTAGAGTGGGGATGCTGGAGATAGGTCGGAAGTTGTTAAGATCTGTACTGTCAGCTGTGTTTTTTTTTAATATAGGTGTTACCTGAGCCTCTTTTAGGCATTCTGGGATCGTGCCTTGTGACAGAGATGCATTGACGATCTTTGTCCAGAATGGGGAGATTTCATCCTTAATCACTTTGAAGATGGTAGGTGGTAACGGGTCACTGAAGTGATTAGATGGGTTGATACTCCGAAGAACCTTTTTGATATCATTTTCATTGAAGGGGGTAAAGGTGTCCCAGGAAGCGTTGTTCTTGATACCCCAGCTACATCGTGCTATATTGTCTATTACGGCCAGTGGGGGTGCAGGTTCATTAGGTAGCAGTAGAGCCCTCCTGGTTTCCATATCCATGTTAATAAGTCTAGTTTTCTCAGTAAAGAAGGCAGCCAGATCATCACATGAGGGAGGTCTGACTTCCGAGGCCGATCGGTTAGGGGCTACCACCGTTTGTTGTTTAACCAGTTCAAACAGTTTCTTGGGTCGATTAGCCGCTTGGTTAAGTTGGGATCTGAAATACTCCGCCTTCGCTGTCTTGATTTGTTTGTTATACAAACTTCTGGCTGCTCTAAGGTTTTTTAGATGGTCCGCAGATGGAGTGGTTCTCCAGGAACGTTCTCTGCCCCTTAGATTGCGACGTTCCGAGTTTAGGTTGCCATTGAACCAAGGTTTAGATATTTTTGCAGGTGCATTTGTTTGTTGGAGTGGGGCCATAGAATCCATGATGTTGGAGATAGAAGAGTTGTAGAAGTCTGTGAGAGCATGGACTTCAAGTATGTCCAATTGGGGAGAGAGGGCCCGATTACAGCGGGTTGCTAGGTCAGCTGTGTTGATATCTCTGAGGTCCCTTTTCCAAATCTTTGGTTTTGTTTTTTGAGCCTTACTCTGATAAACCTTAAGTTAATATGGAAGGAAATGATGTGCTGGTCTGACCAATCACATGGTATGATGGAATCCAATGAGATGGTATGACCTTTGGAGATGATGAGGTCTAAAGTTTCCCCTTTAATGTGAGTAGGCTGGTCACAATGTTGAATCAATTCGTGGTCATTCAAGAAGGAATTGAGGCATGAGACTGCTTGGTCATTAGTGTTAGACCAGTGAAGGTTAAAGTCCCCAAGGTAGATGTGGGACTGGACTGAGTCCACATTGCCGGAGATGATTTCCATTAATTGTTCAATGAAGGGGAGATTGTCACCTGGGGGGTGATAGAATGTGTGTAGTTTGCAAACCAGATGATTGTTACTGGAGATGTTGAGACAAAGGTATTCGCAAGTTACTGGAGAAGAGGACTCTGAAAGGGAGACCGCAAGCGTGCTCCGATGTATACAAGCTAGGCCACCACCCAGCTTCTTAACTCTGTCAAGACGAATTATGTCGTGGGTGGGGGGCACCAAGAGGTCAAGAATTGAAGTGGACGAAGGGTTGAGCCAAGTTTCTGTGAGGATAATGATATCTATCTCATTCTGTTGTATGAGGTCGAAGATCTCGGAGGCGTGTTTGCTAGCAGACCTACAATTGAGTAGTATGCATTTGAGTGGAGCCAGAGTATGGGGGGAAGAGTCTGAGTGATGTTCACTCTCTTGAGGTTATCGTTGTTTATGGCTCTGAGGTTGTGGTGGGGTTCTCTGTTAGGGTTAGAATGAATGGTTTGAATTATTCCCTTTGGACTCGTGTTGAAGTCCGTGTTGGACGAATAAGACTTGAGAAGGCAGTCAATTTCAATGGGCGTGAGACAGGACGCGCTTCATGGGCGAGAGGCTGCGTTAGGTAGGTGAACAGAATTGGAGATGGTAGGTGATAGGGGATGGTCACGGGGAGCTGTGACAGTGGCGCTGGCGGGGGCTCTGGGCCGGTTCGGACTAGAGAGGAGGGGGCTTAACAAGGGGAGATATTCAAGGGAGAGGGCTTTCAAACCGTGGAGTTCGAGGGAGAGAAGGTGCAGCTGGCGGGAGATATCGTCCAAGCGTGCCAACATGTCTGGGTGTTGGGAGAGGGAAGGAAATTGAGTGTGGAGATCTGGAGAGGGGGGAGGGTGACTAAGTGTGTTAGAGGGGTCCGGGGCGGTAATGGGGGATACCCTGGGAGAAGGTAGGTCCCTGAATATGAGCGGTGTTCCAGGATGCATAGACCAGGAGGTTGATTGAGTGTGGAGAACTGCCGAGGGGGTAGGGTGCTGATGTGCGTTAGAGGGGTCAGAGGCGATAATGGGAGATTCCCGAGGAGGGGGTTGGTCACTGAGTGTTAGAGGTGTTCCAGGAAGTATTAATAAGGGGGTTGGAAGTGGTGATAGGGTTAATGGTCGCGAAATATGTAATTCGAACAGTTCAGCATCCGGCAGGGGCAAGGGAAGGGTGGTGAGAGAGGAGGGATGTAAATCTGAGGGGGGAATGGGAGCAATGAGTTGGAGTGAACTTGAGGTGGTTAGTGTTGTATCTAGTCGCCCTGAGGTTGAGTTGTTAGCTACTGAGCTTTTGATCTTCAAAAAGAGTTTGTCGAACTGCTCTAGGTTTCGATTAGAAGCTTGAATGAGAACGATCCCATTGTTATAGATGGTAATGGTGAGATCTATTTTGTGGATAGGAGAGGAAGTAATAGAAAGACTAAATCCATGGGGTGTTTTCCTTATCTGTTTGCACTGGAAAAATGATATGAGTGTTTTCCTCCATTGGGCTCTCTTGTTCGTGAAGAAGATTAGGTCGGACATGGTGTTGCCATTGTACATACTGAAATATGTGTCTGATATAAGTGTTTCCGTTTTTTTTTTAATTAAGCTGTGTTTGAGTTTTTTTGATGCGTTCTTCGTGAGGTTAGGTGGATAAGTGATCTTAAAGGCACTGAGGCCCACTTTAGAGAGCGATCCTTCAATCGGGATGCTGGTGTTGGCCGCCATGGTGAGCGTAAACCGAGGAGAACAGCGATGGCAAGGGAAGAAACCTGTCACCCCAGCTTTGTCAAGGGCGAATGTATACTAAAAAGTTCCCAGTAAACAAATCCAGCCATCATAACATTCAGTGGGCAGAATGAGTGGAAAAAGCCATTCCAAGATGGCTACCACGTAAGTCGAGGTTTGCTCCTCTATTCATACTAGTCCTTTTTTAGTAGTCCTTTTTTAGTTTTAGTGCACAATCTACAGACCGAGACCTTTCTCCATGTTGAGGCCTTGGTTTACGGGTGATGCTGCCATGATGGTCTTCCCCTCAGGGCTACAGGATACAGGATAGCCACCATTTTGAAGTTCACTAGAAGATAATTAAGGGCTAAGAGAAACAAAATGGGGAAATTCTCCAGTGGCGTCAGGACTTCGTAAAAAAGAGCCCAGAGATATCGGAGCAACAGAGATAAATTATCTGTGTCCTCAACACAAAGGAACACAACAGAGAGTAAAGTTAATGTATCAACTGATTGGTAGTGAATGGACCCTGTAAATAACTAATCGGTAAATAAATAAGGGCTGCGAGCATCAAACTGAGGCAATTCACCGGTGGTGACAGGGCTTCATAATAGCTCAGAAACGGCAGAACCACAAAGTTAAAAATATCTGTGCCCTTATAAGTAGAGACACAGCCGAGAGGAAAGTAAATGCAGTTGGGACTGTTTGGTCGTGTGCGGTCCCTTTAAGAAGATATCATCCAGCCACTAAGTTAGATACGGTACGTGATTCCAAAAGACGAGCGCTGGAGCATACCCGCTGTAGAGGCTCACACGGTCACCCAAGCGGCCAGTTCTCCGCTGCAACAGGGACAACAGATCGCACCCTCGATCGGTCGACGATGTGCCGACATCCTCTGCAATCTCAGGGACCAGCGCCCTGCCCCAGAATCGTGCCCCCGGGAATCGCCCCCGCGGGTGGCAGGCGCCAATCCGGTACAAGTGGAGGCCCCCCAGCGTCATTCCCAAGCTCTCATATGCCATGTTCTGCACCACCTTCCTCAGAGGTACCACCACCTTCAGCTTCTCTTCGCATCTTTTGTTGCCCATGCTATAGACCTCCAGCTTCTCTTCCTATCTTTTGTTGCCGATTCTAAAGACCTTCCAGCTTCTCTTCCTATCTTTTGTTGCCGATGCTAAAGACCTCCAGCTTCTCTTCCCATCTTTTGTTACTTATGATAAAGACCTCCAGCTTCTCTTCCTATCTTTTTTTGCCGATGCTAAAGACCTCCAGCTTCTCTTCCCATCTTTTGTTACTCATGCTAAAGACCTCCAGCTTCTCTTCACATTTTTTGTTGTCGATGCTAAAGACCTCCAACTTCTCTTTGCATCTTAATTGCCAATGCTAAAGACCTCCAGCTTCTCTTACTTTCTTTTCTTGCAATGCTAAAGACCTCCAGTTTCTCTTTCCATCTTTTGTTGGTGATGCTAAAGACCTCCAGCTTCTCTTCCCATCTTTTCTTGCCCATGCTAAGACCTCCAGCTTATCTTCCCATCTTTTCTTGCCAATGCTAAAGACCTTCAGCTTCTCTTCCCATCTTTTGTTGCCCATGCTAAAGACCTCCAGCTTCTCTTCCCATCTTTTGTTGTTGATGCTAAAGACCTCCAGCTTCTCTTCCCAACTTTTGTTGCCGATGCTAAAGACCTCCAGCTTCTCTTCCCATCTTATGTTGCCGATGCTAATTACCTCCAGCTTCTCTTCGCATTTTTTTTGCCGATGCAAAAGACCTCCAGCTTCTCTTCCCATCTTTTGTTGCTGATGCTAACCAGCTTCTCTTCCCATCTTTTGTTGCAGGTGCTAAAGACCTCCAGCTTCTCTTCCCATCTTTTGTTGCCGATGCTAAAGACCTCCAGCTTCTCTACCCATCTTTTGTTGCCCATGCTGAAGACCTCCAACTTCTCTTACCATCTTTTGTTCCTGATGCTAAAGACCTCCAGCTTCTCTTCGCATCTTTTTTTGCCGATGCTAAAGACCTCCAGCTTCTCTTCGCATCTTTTTTTGCCGATGCTAAAGATCTCCAGCTTTCCTTCCTCAACTCTACTCCACTCTATGCCACTTCACTCTACACCACTGTACTCTACGCTAATATACTGTTCACCACTCTATTCTATGACACTACAGTGTATGCCACTTAACTGTGCGCTCCTCCACTGTATGCCTTGCAACTGTACTGTATTCCACTGTTTGCAATTGCACTCTACGCTATTCTACTTTATGCCATTCCACTCAGCGCCACTTGCTATTACACTGTATGCCACTCCACTCTACGGCCCTCCATTGAACTCAACTGCAGTATATGCCACTACACTCTATCACAATCCACTGTATGCTATTGCACTTTGCAACACTACATTCTACGCAAGTCCAACAAATGCTACTCCACTGTATGTCACTACACTTTACGCTTCTACAGTTAACCCTATTCCTCTGTACCACATTTTACTTTACGCTACACCACTATATGCCACTCCACTATACGTCACTAAAGTCAATGTCATTCAACTCAACACTACTCCACCTTTCTCGACGCTACTCCACTGTACGCCACTCTACTCTATCTGAGTTCACTCTACTCTACTCCACTGCATGCACCTCCACTGTATGGCACTGTAGTGTACCTCATTCCACTCTACTCCACTGTACGACACTATACTTCACAACACTATCCTCCACTATATTGTACCATAGTCCATTAATGACACTGGACTCGATAACACGAAACTGCCCGATTATAAAGAAAAGATTTGATTAGAATTATTAAAAGTTGAAATTCCACTAAACAAACATAGGTTAAAGATAAGTTATAGTTAGGAAAACTTCATTTCTGTTTTGTATATTGTTAGACTTGGCATCTTTTGGCGTGTTTCTCCTATCTTTTTGCTTTCTGACCTCCCGGTTTTGACTCTGTTTTTGCTGGTTTAGTGTCTCCGCGCACTTTCTCACTGCTGTTCAGTGTTAAAGTGCAAGTGCTCCTGTTGTAAATTGGTGTTATGGATTGGTTATTCCATGATTGGTCATTTGATTTACTAGTCAGTCCCTAGTACAGTGCACTGTGGGTGAACATGGCTGGTAAATCAAATGCTGCTAGTGGGCTTGCAGTACTGGTTGTGCCACCCACTCAAGCAGCCCTTCAAATGTAACTCAGACCTGCCACTGCAAGGGATATGCTCAGTTTGTAACTGCCATGACGACTTGGCAAGTGCACCCGCTTGCCAGGCCCTCCCCTTCCCTTTTCTTATATATTAGTCACCCCTAAGGTAGGCCCAAGGTACCCCTGTGGGCAGGGTGCAGTGTATGTGAAAGGTAGGATATGACCCGATGTGTGTGGCATGTCCTGATAGTGAAATACTGGCAATTTCGTTTTTCACTATTGAAAGGCTATCTGGCCCATAGGAAAGCATGGGAGTTAATTTATAACCTCTTATTAACATAACTTCCCTTTGGGACCAGATCGGAAAATAAAGTTTAGTATGCCTGAACTCAGAATCTAAAGATGCCTCTTTTTGTAAAAGTGATTTTTACATTCTGTGTTTGAAAATACCACTTTTAGAAAGTAGGTATTTTCTTGCCTCTGGTAGAATGTGGATTGACTGTCTGGCTTTGGAGTGACAGGGGCTGGGGATGTGCAGTGGCTCCAGAGAGTCTGATGGGTCAGGGCTGGGCTGAATAGACCTGGGCTGCATTTAGAGTAGTGGGAGGAGATTTCCTTGCACCTAAATGGGCCTGGTCTGCCTTCCACAATGCTGTTTCCACCCCCTGCCAGGAAGCTGGGCCAGAGAGGGCAGAACTGGTTTGGACTAAGCACAGACACTTTCTGCCTGAGAGGACAAAGGAATTTGGGGTATAAATATTGGGGCCCAGACCCCAGAACTTTAGAACTTTTTTGGAACCAAGAAGACTGCCAAGAAGAAGAGCAGGAGAAGCTGTGAGGAGGGACTACCGCTTTGCTGTGTGCTTTGCTGTGTTGGCCTGCAGTGGCTGCTTCTGTCTTGGGCAGTGAAAGGACTGGACTGAACTTTCAGCAATTTCTTTTTGTGAGTTTCTCCAAGGGCTTGAGGTAGAGCTTGCCCCCTGTTCAAGAAGTCTCAGGAACAGCAAAGAATTCAAGTTCTTCTGTCATCAGCACTGGGGACTGTGTGTTTTGTGCTGCAACAGAAGAAAAAGCAACACGGCGCCGTCTACGACGCCGCTGCCGACTCCATGTCCTGAAGGCACTGCAGATGACGCTGCCACAACGCTGCAACCCTGGTCTCACCGACGCCGCCACCTGATGCCGCCACCGAGCCGCTGCTTGCACCACGACCTGTGGGCACCGCACTCCGCATTGCCTCGCTTCAGACCGTCGCCTTGGTATCCCCGACGACGCTGCTCCACGCCGACATGGACGCCGCTGCTTGCACCGTCGTTCGAGGGCACCACTCGTAAGTTACACGACGCACCGTCCTCATCCCGCACCACAGCTTTGGCTTACCGATGTCGGCGCCATCGACTCCAGTTCGTCAGCTGATGACAGCGCTTCAGCAATGACGCCGCCGCTGCTAACACCGTGACCTGCCAGCACCGCAACGAGCACCGAATCACTTCGCACCGCAGCCCTGGTCTCACTGACACTGCTGGATGACTGTCAACAAGCAGCTGCCTGCACCGCGACCTGAGGGCACCACACACCGCACCGCTGCACTTCGCACCGCAGCCCAGACGCCCGCCGACGCTCCCGACTTCAACCGCGTGGAGTTCGATCTGCAACGCGTGTGACTTCAAGGGCCCGACGACTCCTGCACCGACCTCCGGAACTGACGCCTGTGGACCCCGGCCTTTCGAGGCTCATCGAGAGGTCGCCGACGCCCTGCATTTCTAAAGGTACAGTTTTGCGGGTCTTCCCGACACCGTAGCTGGCCCGCAACGCCGCGGTCAACCAGAACTGTTTGGATTTGTTGTTCACAACGCCGTGATAGCCCCAGACGGAGCTATCAACTTCAAGGAACTATGGGCCATATGTAGCAAGCTAAATTGCGATCGCAAAAGCCAAAATTTGCAGAATTTCAGCGTTTGCGATCGCAATTTAGCAGTGTGCAATGTATCACACAAAAACCCACTCGCAAAATAAGGAATCACCAAATTTGCGATTCCCTATTTTGCGAATGCATTTAAGGAATCGCAAATTGCGATTCCTTAAATGCAATGTAAGAAGCACAAAAAAGTGCGATTTGGTCTTAGGAATCGAAATTACCACCAACTTCAAGTTGGTGGTAATTTGCGATTTCTTTGAAAAATGCACCTTTGCATTTTTCAAAGTGCCATGTGGCGCACATACATGCCCTTAGGGCATGTATGTGTGCCACATGTGCACACATGCACATTTCAGGGTGCAACAGGGTGTCCTTTTGACACCCTTGAAATGTATTCGCAATTTGCGAGTACCTAATGGGTACTCGCAAATTGCGAATGTCTTCCCATTCATTCCTAAGGATTGAATGGGAAGGTATTCCTTAATTGCGACTCACAATTTGCGAGTCGCAATTAAGGAATGTCAGGGAATCGCAACATTTTTGCGAATTTTTATTTACATCTCGTCTTGCGATTCTCAAATAGCGATTCTCTAAAAATCGCTATTTGAGAATCGCAAAACCATTGTTTGATACATATGCCCCTATATTTCAAGTCTATTTTCATGACTGAAATCTTTCTAAGTACTGTATTGTGGATTTTCATAGTTTTTGGTCTTGTCTTATGTATATAAAAATATTGGATATTTTTCTAAACTGGTATGGTGTCCTTTTGTAATGCTTTCACTGTGTTACTGTTGGTTATGTGCAAATGCTTTACATAATACCTCTAAGATAAGCCTGACTGCTCGTGCCAAGCTACCAAGGGGGTGCGCAAGGGTTATTTTAGGAGTGTAACTCCCTTATCCCGACTAGAAGGAAGGGTCCCTACTTGGACAAAGGTGCAAACCCTTGCCAACTAGAGACCCCCATTTCTAACATATATCAACGCAACTTAAACTACACAAATATTAGAAATTTAACAGTTATACTTATCTCTTTAATTTATGATTTACACACCGCTTTCAGACTACTATAAGTGATAGGTATAACCGTTGTGGCAGAGGAGCATCGCCCCACTAAGGTGGCAGCGGATTTAAACACATGAAAAATAACCTGATAATAAACTAATTTTATTATCATTTTGTTTCTTCTTACCTGCAGGCTGCCAGCGAGCCGCGTCATAGGACGGGGTGGGGCCATGCAGTGTATGTGCAACAGCAGTGGGGAGGAGGGCTGATAGACACTACTAAGTGCCCATGACAGTTTGGCTGGCTGTCTTAGACTGGCCAAGCCATCATGCGCACTTAGCATTTCTCCATCGGCTGTGTTGTGCAGCAGAGTGGAGAAAAGCCACAGGCTCCCAGCCATTGTCTGAGTGGCAAACCAGGCTGCTCAGACCAATCCCAGCACTTCTCTCTCCCAGCATGAGAGCTGTGTCAGGATTGGCATCTGGGAGCCTGCGCACTGTGCACCAACCAGCCCTGGAATCGAGGATCGGGAAAGGAGCAATGAGGCGACCGCTGTGAGTTTTATAATTTTTATTAATTATTTTTTCTGTGCTTATTTTTGTATTCCCCCATGCCCCCCCAAACCCTGGTTGCCGCACCGCTTTGGATCCCAACCAGCCGCCACTAGGTATAACTCACATTTAAAGTTACACAACACCTTCAAATTATTATAAATCACCCCTGGGGCCACATTTCATAAGGGAAGCCATTATTGGCCCCTTTAGTCCACTCCTGGGGCTGAAATATACACAAAAGGCCCCCCCCTCCCTGAACCTTGAAAGGCCGCGGGGCTCCCACCCCCTGGGGCTGATATCTTTAATTAAAGGGGAGGGGGCTACAGGCCCTCTTCCCTTTAAACAAAAAAAATGCCCAGTGGGATGGGGTCCCCAGGGCCTAATAAGGCTAAGGGAGGTAAGCCACATGGCCCCTCTTCCCTTTAGAATACTTAAGGCCCTGGGGAGTGGTGTCCCCAGGGCCTAATGAGGATTGGGGAAGGGAGCCACATGGCCGGCTCCCCTTTTTTATTGGTATGACCCTGGGAGATGGGATCCCCGGGGCCTAATAAGGCAGGGGAGGGGGGGCTGTGTGCCGGATATGCAAATTGCTAGCCCCAAAGGAGCATCCAGAATATGTGATTTCAGCAGGACATTCTCACATCTTGCAATAAAAAATATTTTTAAAACATTTATTTTAATGCTGGTGAAGTCCCTTTGGGCCCCCCTTCAAGGTTCTAGGGGTTGGGATGGGCTCATCCTGACCCTTTACACCCTTTTTGTTTTTACTTTTCACAATGCAGTGCTCAGTGCCCTGTGTTAGGTATCAGCGGCCACAACAGAAATATTCCAGTGACAGCCCTAGTGCGGGGCGGCCAGATTCACCAATCCGCAATGGATGACAGGAGAAAGAGCTCCCTTATCTAATGACGTGGATTTTTTAAATTGGGATCTGTAATTCAATGAGTTTGGAACTCATTGGAGGTTCCACGAATTGATAATCCAAATATCTCTGACTTTTAACTCTTTCACTCTCAACCAGCACATTTTTGTAACACTGATTACTTGAAAACTACTGGTTGGATTACACCCGGCAAAGCCCTTTCTTCAGTACAGGTCTAGTTTCATGACGAGTTTGGTGTAATTTGTTTCTAAGGCGGAGAGCAAAGATTACTGTGAGAGTTGAAATGGAAAATGCGATTTTCTTGGCCCACCTATATGTCCCCCTTCCCTGGATGGATCTGCATGAAACTTCACAAGCCAAACCACAATCCGATGACCCTTTTTTGGAAGGCGTAATTCAGATTTGTTGAAAGGAGAAAAAGTTACTAGTAAAACAAAAGCTGTGTTTCTATTGAACACATAGGTACATAATGCTTCAGACAGGTGCCCTCAAACAGAGTCTATTGACAGCAGCGGGTCATAGCAAGGTTGCACAGGACCTAGCATGAGGCAAGGCTTCAGCATGAGAGGGAGGCATTATCTTTCATGGCTGTTGTGCGGATTATGTATTGCAGAGCTAACCATAACTGTTGAATTTCCGTGGTTTTTAGGTTTTGCTTTTTAACCATAGCTTCACTTTCACTGTGTTTGTTTAAACGGGAATTTCACAGGTTTTTAAACACAAAACACAAACATAAAATGATTTCTGAACCAATCCTAACCATAACGTCACTGTGACTGTGTTTCAGTGATTTTCAGTTTTTGTTTTTATATAATACATCCAACTTTTTAAAATTCATTCCCTTTCCCACTGCACATGGGCTTTGGCCATATTCAAAGGGGGTCGGCTGCAGGACCTGCCTGTGGTCCAGGCTCTGAGTGCAACGCTCCGTGGGAGGCCAGTCCACGCGGGACATGACATGCCATGGGAGGCCAGTCCACGCGGGACATGACATGCCATGGGAGGCCGGTCCATGCGGGACATGACATGCCATGGGAGGCCAGTCCATGCGGGACATGACATGCCATGGGAGGCCAGTCCATGCGGGACATGACATGCCATGGGAGGCCAGTCCACGCGGGACATGACATGCCATGGGAGGCCAGTCCACGCGGGACATGACATGCCATGGGAGGCCAGTCCATGCGGGACATGACATGCCATGGGAGGCCAGTCCACGCGGGACATGACATGCCATGGGAGGCCAGTCCACACGGGACATGACATGCCATGGGAGGCCAGTCCATGCGGAGCATGACATGCCATGGGAGGCCAGTCCATGCGGAACATGGTCTGCCATGGGAGGCCAGTCCATGCGAAACATGACATGCCATGGGAGGCCAGTCCATGCGGAACATGATCTGTCATGGGAGGCCAGTCCCTGCGGAACATGACATGCCATGGGAGGCCAGTCCATGCGGAACATGACATGCCATGGGAGGCCAGTCCATGCGGAACATGACATGCCATGGGAGGCCAGTCCATGCATAGCATGACATGCCACGGGAGGCCAGTCCATGCGGAGCATGACATGCCGTGGGAGGCCAGTCCATGCGGAGCATGACATGCCAAGGGAGGCCAGTCCATGTGGAACATGACATGCCGTGGGAGGCCAGTCCATGCGGAACATGATCTGCCATGGGAGACCAGTCCATGCGGAACATGATCTGCCGTGGTAGGCCAGTCCATGCGGAACATTATCTGCCATGGTAGGCCAGTCCATGCGGAACATGATCTGCCATGGTAGGCCAGTCCATGCGGAACATGACATGCCATGGGAGGCCAGTCCATGCGGAACATGATCTGCCATGGGAGGGCAGTCCCTGCGGAACATGACATGCCATGGGAGGCCAGTCCATGCGGAACATGACATGCCATGGGAGGCCAGTCCATGCGGAACATGACATGCCATGGGAGGCCAGTCCATGCGGAGCATGACATGCCACGGGAGGCCAGTCCATGCGGAACATGACATGCCATGGGAGGCCAGTCCATGCGGAGCATGACATGCCACGGGAGGCCAGTCCATGCGGAACATGACATGCCGTGGGAGGCCAGTCCATGCGGAACATGATCTGCCATGGGAGACCAGTCCATGCGGAACATGATCTGCCGTGGTAGGCCAGTCCATGCGGAACATTATCTGCCATGGTAGGCCAGTCCATGTGGAACATGATCTGCCATGGTAGGCCAGTCCATGCGGAACATGACATGCCATGGGAGGCCAGTCCATGCGGAACATGACATGCCATGGTAGGCCAGTCCATGCGGAACATGATCTGCCATGGTAGGCCAGTCCATGCGGAACATGATCTGCCATGGTAGGCCAGTCCACGCGGAACATGACATGCCATGGGAGGCCAGTCCACGCGGAACATGACATGCCATGGGAGGCCGGTCCATGCGAAACATGACATGCCACGGGAGGCCATTCCATGCGAAACATGATTTGCCAGAGGAGACTAGTCCACGCGGATCATGATCTGCCATGGGAGGCCAGTTCATGTGGAGCATGATCTGCCATGGTAGGCCAGTCCATGCGGAGCATGATCTGCCACGTGAGGCCAGCCCATGCGGAACATGACATGCCACGGGAGGCCAGTCCACGCGGAACAATATCTGCCACGGGAGGCCAGTCCACGCGGAACATGATCTGCCAGGGTAGGCCAGTCCATGCGGAACATGATCTGCCATGGTAGGCCAGTCCACCCGGAACATGATCTGCCATGGTAGGTCAGTCCACCCTGAACATGATCTGCCATGGGAGGCCAGTCCATGCGGAACATGATGTGCCACGGGAGGCCAGGCCACTCGGAACATGATCTGCCATAGGAGGCCAGTCCATGCGGAACATGATCTGCCACAGGAGGCCAGTCCAAGCGGAGCATGACCTGCCATAGGAGGCCAGTCCATGCGGAACATGATCTGCCACGGGAGGCCAGTCCATGCGGAACATGATTTGCCACGGGGGAGGCCAGTCCATGCGGAACATGATTTGCCATGGTAGGCCAGTCCATGCGGAACATGATCTGCCACGATAGGCCAGTCCGTGCCCAACATGATCTACCTTGGGAGGCCAGTCCATGCGGAACATGATCTGCCACGGGAAGCCAGTCCATGTGGAACATGATCTGCCTCGGGAGGCCAGTCCATGCGGAACATGATCTGCCACGGGAGGCTAGTTCATGCGGAACATGATCTGCCACGGGAGACTAGTCCATGCGGAACATGATCTGCCACGGGAGGCCAGTCCATGCGGAACATAATCTGCCATACGCATTTTGGGCCAGTCACAGAACCATTAATATTCAAAAGCTTATTCTTTCATTGAGAAGACAGGTGATGTCGTCGATCTTAACTTCTGATCTTTGTTCCACAGATATAAGCGGGGATGCTAAATCCAATATTGCCTGTAAACATATGATGGTTAGAGATTATCCTGCGGCTACGAGCAACTAAAACGTGTTGTTATCACTATTTATCTTTCAACTACAAACTGCTGAGGTTGAAATTTTCATTAACTCTCCTTAGAAACCATTTGGGTGCTTTGGCTGGTAAGAGGACATTTTGATGCCTCTCACAATCTGTGAACCTCTGTTCTCCAGTCAAGCTTCCTTCTGCAAAGGACTAGATGTTCTCCTTTAGACCAAACAAGTCAGAGGTAGATTTCAACATACTCATCACATAGTTAAAGAGAGGTGTTAGCAACATTTTAACGGAGTCTGCCTGTCCCCACCGCTTAGTATGAAGAAGACCATATGTGCATTTTTAATAAAATACTGATGTTCAACCTCATTCTGTTCATGTTTTCTCAAAACATTAAACCAAGTATTTAATAGGCACTTTATTCCATCTTTGCACGTATCGTTCAGTCTTTGATCTGTGAGACAGGACATTTATCTGCATTAAGACTTGTGTAAAGTATTAGCTGATGCAAGGGAAAGGATAAATAAAAGAGGGGAAAGCAGACACCCCTGCCTAATCCCTTGACCTAAATTAAAATATTCGTAAATCAACCTATTATTTTTAACTGCAGCCCTGGGCTTTTTGTAAATTGACAATACAATTTTGATAGAAGGTTCCCCCAGATTACCTGTAGCCAGGGTCAGTTTGAGAAAATGTCCTCATGTCACAATCAAACACTTCGTCAGCATCCTCAGCAGAGGTCCACAACTCTTGTTTTATACTCTCCAATCCGCTCTACTAACGAGAACACAGGACCCACACCGCAGACCTGATTTATAACTAGATGGAATGGCTTCTCTCTACTAGTCTAATCCAATTATGATCTGCAGCCTCTCTACTCTCATAGCCCGACCCTTCGGTACTCTTAAGGCCTTTACTTGTTACAAACTACACAGAGATTGTGGTAAAATCCTTACCCATCCTATTCTCCATCTACACAATAGTCAGTGTGTCCCACTCAGACGCCTCTTCATTCTCAAAACACCTATCTAACTCTGGAATCAACTTCTTTAAAACCACTCCTCCTCCAAATCTACCCAAATATGCGAAGAAAAACCCCAGACATAAGATCTTACGAGAATTTCCAGAAATGCCATCGACCTTGTTCTTTCCACTCACAACACGAGCCGATGGCTACGCTTTCTATACAGGAACCTAAAAATCTCCTCATCGACTGACATCCCCTATGAATGAAAGGTTAAGGTCTCACACTCCATACTCTTCAATGACAACCTTTCTATCTCCATTTTCAACAGCGGAAAGATTAGGTTCCCATTGACCAATGCAAATATGGCTGTATTTGATCACATTTCTCTATCTCTAAACCCAAACTCTGCCAAGTCTTGATGGCCTCTCTGTGTGTTATAGGACTCCCCATGAAATGACAAGGGTCTATTTTTTGTGCAATGGCAGAGTCTTGATTGTGTGTGTGTGGAGGTGAAGGAAGTGACCCGATTAGGGCCACCCAGGTCACTCGCGACCACCTCTCAGCCTTCCATACAAATGAAGAGTCTGTCAGACCGTAGAGAATAAAAAAAAAGTATATTTTATTCAGGTACACTCGAGTGGAGTCCAGTCTGACCAGCCTCCTGGGATTGCTGCAGAGGGACTGACTTCAGCAAGCATGGCGATACATTAAGTACAATTCAGAACCAATAAAGACACGCCCTGACTGGAAATTTCCAGTTGGTAGCTGGAGAACAAAGGAGGTACAGAAGGATGAGCTTAGATTCTGGGACCGGGCACATGCTATCTCAGCACCAAGGTCACTCTGCCTGCGCCCGCCGCTCTCAGGCTGGGAGCAAGCCTATCTAGTGGGAAAGGTATGCATAGACAAAAACAGTGTATTCATTAGTACAGCAAGACTCAACCTTGAAGAAACAAAAACTATCGCAGCTGCTTTCAGCTGGGGCAGAGAGACAGAAGTTAGCTTCGATCATGGCTCGAAAATGGCGGCTGAATATAAAATGGTGCTGCGAATGCTAATTTAAGACATACAATGCACGCTAAAACATTTTTCTTCCAACATACGCTCCTTTTAGCAGTTGCTAAACTGTTTTATTACTACCTAGAAACATATTACATATTGCAGGAATAAGAGTTACCACTACAAGCTGATGTGCGCATTGTCAATATTCAAAGATACCCTCATCAATCAACATAATATTGTTAACATCTTTCTGCAACATGATCGCATTACTAGTGTCAGGAACTGACTTCCTTTTCCTAGGGGTAAGAGCATGTATACAATAAGTGCAGCAGGTGGGAGGCAGTGTATGCAAAGGCAACATGTGAAGAAATGATCAGCAATCACAGCTATGAATATTAGGTTCTTCCAACCCCAGGACGTGAGTATACCCCAGAACCACCTAGATAGAGTCCAAGTACCATTTTCTTGGTGTATGTCATATGAGAGTCTATGCAGCTTCTGTATGGCAGCATACACATTGGGGGCGTGGTCAGGTATGTACACACAACAGCTACTGCCAATAGCGCGACAGGCCCCTCCCCGATCAGCAAGGATGACGTCTAACACCATCCTGTTTTGTAAAGTAACGAGCCTCGTAGCCTGGAGCTCGGCAGTTATATTGGTCAGTATACTAGCTGTTGTATTAATAACCCCTTCAATAACCCTTGTTAACTGGCGAATGTTAAGGCTATTGGACATGGGGCCTCAAAAGGGTACGATACCCTTCATAACATCCTCAAACTGTTGTAAGGTAGTATCTGTCTGATCTATATACTTCGAGTCAATGACCCTTCAGACTCTGGGCAAGGATACACTCCTACACTGCAGCCTATGATCTTTATGGTACGAGGGCGGAGCAACATACACCGGGGGAAGGAGGAAAAAGAGGTAACATCTACCTGACCATCCCCTAGGAAGCCAGACATAAGCTTGGGACCCGCAGACAAAATAGACATTAGGGGGCAAGACCAAAGGAGGAGGATTATTGATTGTGCTGAGTGGGTAGGTGAAATTGCATTCACTGTCCCCCACCGCTATCTCCCCCCTTCCCTGGACACAGAAGGCTGCTGCTGAGCTAACCACAGACACCAGTATTGGCTTGTCCTTGGTGACATTACGGTCCAGGAAAGATTGGAAATACTCAGAGGTGTTAAATTTCTGAAAATCAGCCATTTACATTTGAAGCCATGTGTTGTTCTTCACCTTGTCATATTTGTTCATACAGGAATTTGGGGACAAAGTACCAGAAATGATCAATCCTGCCTTACCTATAGGAGTAAACCCATGACGAAAACGTATATAATCTTACCTATAGGAGTAAACCCATGACGAAAACGTATATAATCGGTCACAGTGCGAGAATCAGCAGGTGTCATAACCAGAGTGGAGTGATGGAAGTGGTAGTGTACCATGACAAACAATTCAAACCAGCCCTCACAACTTCCAAGGTATGACAATGGCATAGACAACAAATTATCACTTTTATGAGTAACTGAGGGAAGCAATCCACAAACCCAACAATTTGTTGTATTGGACACGTCATGAGCTTGATGCAACATTTGTATAAAAACATTATCTGTATAAGACTTTCGGTGTTCTCCTTTGTGAGGAGCCAAAGTAACAAAAATGTGCTCAGGGGGAATGGGTGTTGTACCAACCAAAGAATGTACAGGATATTTCTCATCCAGGAACCAGGATATCCCCAATACAATTATTAGTGCAATTGCAACTATTGATGCAAAAACTATTTTACTTTTTGTGGATCAACCCCGCACTGGACGTGGAGGTGCAAATGGCTGTTCCTCCTCAGTAATCGGCCGACCAAACGGATACATTATGAAGCAAGGAAAAGGGAATGCAATAAAACTGATAACAAAGGTGCAAGTGTTCCCAGTGTCCGTCTGAGCCTCACTGGTAGACTCCTATTGTTCATCAACGTTGGCGCTCTTGAGCACCGGCGGTGGAGCTGCTCAGTCCTAGCTCACGATGAATCCCACGTCGTCCAGTATAATGTACCCCCCTCCAGGGAAGCACGTTCGATCTATCCTGTCCAATGTCAGAACAATGCACCAATCTCACCTCACCCTAAACTAACACTGTTGGTACTACAGCAAAGTACACCCTGACTTGCACTGTCCATCCCTAACTAATCTGACTTCTCCTTTGGTGCACCGTCCTTCTCCCGAGGACGCAAATTGTACCTGGTGACTCCAGGCACAGAGGCGTCAACGAAGAGGGGCTCGGGCACAAGGGGTTCAGTGGAAAGGGGCTCCTTAATGGCTCTGATCTCCGGAGGGACTGCCGCATTTAGCACTTTATTATTTTCAGCATCCGTTTGGGTCCACGTCAGAATCGCATCGCTGAATGGGATGAACTGGGGCACCTTCTCATGCTCGGAGTCCCCAATGCCCTCCCTTACCCACTGATCATAGGGCAAAGGCAGGGGTACTCTGCGGCAGTGGGTGGAGTGGATCCAATGCTTTCGGTCAGCGACCTTTATGGCAGTGCGGGTAGTCAGGAGGACCTGGACAGGTCCCTTCCAGCGAGGCTCCAAACTCTTTTTCCGCTGGAAATTCTTCAACAGGACAAAGTCACCAGGCCGAATATCATGTCCGGGCCCCTCAGGTACAGGTGGTAGAGAATCGTGTATCTGTTGGTGAATAGAATGCAGATCTTTAGTTAACAGGTACATGTAATCTGTCAGTAAAGGATACTCGAACTTGGAAAATTTACGAGGTCGTGGGACGCCCCAAACATTCGCCGGGCGTCCGAACACGACCTCGTAGGGTGACAATCCTGTCCTAGAATGTGCTGTTCTTGTGGACAAAAGAGCTAATGGTAAAGCGTCTAGCCACTGTAACCCTGTGGTCTCTTGAATCTTTGCTAATTTTAGTTTGAGAGTACCATTGTAATTCTCAACCAAACCTGCTGACTGGGGGTGGTTCGCAGCATGAAACCTCTGTCTGATGTGTAGTCCTTCGCAAACTAGCTCGATAACCTTGGTATTAAAATGACTTCTGTTATCATTCCAGATCAAACGGGGTAAGCCGAAGTGAGGAAAGAACTCCTTCAGGAGTATCTTAGCAGTCGCAATGGCGGTATTTTCTTTAGTGGGGTAGGCCTCAACCCATTTACTGAATGTACAGACAACCACCAACACATTCTTCAAATTATTGACCCTGTCCATTTCAATAAAGTCTATCTAGAGGACCTCAAAAGGGAAAGCGGGAGGTGCGAAATTACCGGGTGGTGTAGGGGTACCCTTGCCAGGATTGTGCATCATGCACACCATGCAATGTTTCACCAAGTGTGTAGCTGTCCTGGAAATGTTGTCATTTTGCCATACGGGGTCTAACAGCTTGCAAATACTTTTAGCACTGATATGGGCTGGACTGTGGGCCATTGTTACTACAGGAAGAACATATGCATTTGGCAACATCCATCTCTGCTTCCCTGACTTATCAATCCAACATCCCTCATCATTCATATTCGCTGTACTTTCTTGCCACACTGCTAATTCCTCTACCGTGGCCTCGCTCTGTATCTCCTTCACATTTTCAAGTGTATCCTCAAACATGGAGAACTCGGGCACCCACCTTGCGGGACCTGCTACAAACATTCTTTTCATTTTAGTTCGGGCTGTCTCCTTAGCTGTCTGTTCTGCAAAAGCGCTCCCTTTACCCACATCGTAAGTGACTTTCTTATGGGCCCTGCACTTTATTATGGCCAATTTCTTCAGAAGTGTCAGAGCGGACAGAAGCCTATGTATAAGAGGACCATGCTGAATGCGTGTCCCATGGGAAGTAAGGAACCCTCCCTCTGCCCAGAGCTGCCCAAAATTATGGGCGACCCCGAAGGCGTACTGGCTGTCAGTATAAATATTAACAACCAGTCCCTCGCTCAATTCACAAGCTCGAATAAGGGCGACTAACTCAGCTGCCGGGGCGGACTGATAAGGAACTCGTGATGTCTCAACTACCGTACGCAGCGTAGTAATTGTGTATGCTGCAGTGGTGGTGCCATCTGGTAATTTGAAACAAGAGCCATCGACGTATAGTTCCCCTTGGGGGTCAGATAAGGGAACATCAGTCAGGTCTACCCATCCTTTCATTTCTTCTTCCGTTCAGAAGATACAATCATGTATGTCAATATCTTCATTTTCTGAAGGGAGGGGTAGTAACGTGGCTGGATTCAAAGTGGCACAGCATTTAATCGTAATGTGTTTTTGAAAGAGTGTTAGCTCATAACCGGTCAGACGTGCACTGGTGAGGTACTGCATCCTTGTCTTATTCAAAAGTGTATCCACGCATGGGGTACCATGACTGTGAGGTCGGTATCAAGTACGAGTCCCGCCGATTGTCTTATTGAGACAGCCATAGCCGCGACCGCTCTTAGACAGCTTGGAAGGGCTCGCGCGACAGGGTCAAGCACAGCAGAGAAATAAGCACACAGTCGTTGCTTATCCCCAAATTTTTGTGTTAGAACAAAAAGCGCACAACCACCCGCTCATGGACGTACAACACAAAACATTTTGCATAGTTAGGGGTACCAAGCACTGGAGCCGAGCAAAGCACAGCTTTTAATTGCTCAAAAGACTGCTGACACTCTGGCGTCCAAGGCAGGGGCTCATGCACATCCTTCAGTGTTAGTGCAAGCAGAGGCTTAACAAACAGTGAGTATCCAGGTATCCACTGCCTGCAATAGGAAGTGATACCTATGAAAGCGCGCACATCTTTCTGAGTTTGCGGAATAGGCATTTTCACAATGGTACTGATGCGCTCAGGGGTCAATCTCCTACCCTCCATCGACAATAGGTGACCTAAATAGGTGACCTCCCGTCGACAATACTGAAATTTGGAAAGGGATATCTTATGACCATGGTCAGTTAGATGGAGCAACAATTTAACCGTGCTGTCTCTGCAACCTTGTTCTGTGTCTGAGGCGATGAGCAGGTCGTCAACATATTGAAGTAATACATTACCTGTGGGGAGCAACAAGGAATGCAGCTGACTTTTCAATGACTTTTCAATGCCTGACTATAAATACTTGGACTCTCTGTATAGCCTTGAGGAGCGCGACAGAATCTAAAGCTTCTACCAGCAAGGGTGAACCCGAACAGATACCTGCTATCTGGATGGATGGGAATACTAAAGAAGGCATTTTTCAAGTCAATGACAGAAAAGAATTTGGCCGAAGAAGGAATCATCGTCAAGAGAGTCGTAATGTCAGGGACCACTGGAAACTGAGGGATCACTATCCTGTTAACTTCATGCAAATCAATCACAAAGCGATAAACATCTTCGTGATACTCAGAGGGACCCGAAGGTGTCCGTTTGAGAATAGGAAGAATAGGGCTATTACAAACATTAGCTGTCATCTCCTCAACGACCCCTTTTTCAACCAAATCAAAGCTCGCTCACCTGCCTGCGGTATCTTATACTGAGGAATACGGGGTAAAATAGCACCTTCCTTCACACGAATCGAAACAGACGATATCTGCAACAAACCCACATCTGTGTTGCCCGTTTCCCACAGTGTGGGTGGCACATCTTTAAATTCAACAGGGAAGGGTGCATCTTTGGACAGACACTGCTTAGCGCACACCACATCAGGACCCATTGTCTTATAGACGCCGGCTGGGGAGCAGTAAATTGTAGCATGTAATTTCTTCAACAAATCCAAACCCATCAAATTCTCTCAACAATTGTGCCTCAACAAGAATGGCGAATCCACAGTGAAAAGACCAATCGTCAACGCAAGAGGCTTTGAAATGGGGCTCACAACCGGTACACCAGAAAAACCTACCAAAACATTATTATGGCCAGAAAGAGCCGCCCCAGGGACCAAGGAACGAGAAATACAGCTGTTTGTTGCACCTGTATCCACCAAAAACTCCTTAGTCGAACCATGCACATCCGCACTGATGTACGGACCTCGTTGGTCTACAGGTATAAAAACTGGTCCCTCACCCTGTCCCCGGCTGTCCTAGCTGTAAGACATCCCAGTCACCTCATCCGTATCATAGTCATAATCATAGTACTGTTTGCCCCGAGGGTCGTCAAAGTAGTTCTGATCAGTACAACCCTGCGATGTCTCAACTGTCTGAGCCCTGTCCTGGCCACCATCTCCACGACCCCGTCCACCAGACCCTCGTCCTCTTGGGACCGCCACTTTCTGCAAAAGCACACGGCACTCGCTGCGCCAGTGTCCCATCTCCTTACAATACGCACACTGATTCGGCCCTACCGGCGTGGTATTGCTGCTAGTACGGGGAAGCTGCCGGACCGAACCACCACGTCCTCTACCATTCCCTCGAGAAGCCTGCTGCAACAACACCTTCGTCTTCAAATCCTTATGCTTTTTCTCCATCTTTACCTTATCCTCATTTTCCCTGTGCTCATAATACTGCGCCATATTCAAGATAGCAGAAGGAGAAGAGGTGGACCAGGTGCTCTCGGGAGCCTGTAATCGAGTCGCGATCTCGGGGAGCAAATTTGAAACAAATCTACTAACAAACAAATGCATACCGCCCTCAATCAACAAGTCCTGTCCATTATAATCCAAAAACACACTTTCAAACCGAGTGAAAAAATCAGACACACTCTCATCTTTCTTCTGACGACAGGCCGATTGCTTGTCCCAATCAATTTTTTGGGGTGGGATAAGGAAGTGCATATAAGTGATAATACAGCCAGGAAGAGCAAGTATCTCTGCTTCTCACCAGACTTCCTGTCCTGATCCCATATTTTAATTTGGTCCCAGGTGTCACGCAATTCTGCAACGTGATCCTGTGTATGTACCTGTCTCCAAATATCAACAGGAATCAGCAAACCAAAGAACATTTCGATATCCGGAAGCGTCATTACTGTCTAAGAAGCGGACTCAGTCAATTCCTTATAATATGCAGTAGGATTTTTCCTAGGGTCAGGTAACTGTGTTTTAAGGGACAAGACCTCACTCCTTTTCCATGGAGTATAAACCCACTGTTCCTGAAAATAGGCCGCTACCCCTGGTCTAGTAACAACATTATGCAGATCCCGTAGCTCTGGTATTTCAGGGTGATGTATAGGATGCACCTCCCTCATCGGAAACTGAGATACCGGGGTAGGTCTCTTCTCCATCAGCCTTCCCCGATAAGCAACCAATGTTGCAACATCACCAAAGACATGAGCAGGCTCCAGATCAGTAACATACACATGATCCCTAATATCGTATATGATCTGCGGTGCTGCACCCTTGAAATGATGCTCCCAAAGACCGATCAGAGTAGCCGGCATGTGCTTAAGGGCATGTTGCTGCACAAAGGGCTCATAATATTTCATCACACTCCACACATCTTCTACACTGTAAATGGGGTTACGAGCCCACTGTGCTGCTTGACTAGCCACCACCTTCTTCTCTGCATCTCCCACATCAGATCGGACCAGTGTCCGCCCCATGCTCTCCTTAAATTTTCTCCAATTTCTATCCTCAGGGCCCCGCACCGGTGTCTCACTACTCAGTGATGTCGGGGAATGAAGGAGCACAGTGGGGGCGACAACAGAGGAAGCAGGTACTGACGTCATTGTCTGTTGCGTCGTGGGTGTAAGAGCTGGAGAGAGAGAGGCCGAAGCAATAGGCGTTGCAGGAGTACTAACAGTCACGGTTGCCACAGACGGCGAAGGTAAAGAAAGGACAGAAGGTGCCGTTGCCAAGGCAGTTTGATCAACAGTAACAGAAGCAGAAACAGCAGAGACAGAAGAACCGGGTAGCTGGGCCTGTTGGGGAAGTGCAGGATATACCCGCTGTGGGGCATACGGGGGTGGGGGTCGAGCATCTAGCAGTTCCTTTACAAAAGCGTCATTTTCTTCTCTGGCTATATAAGATTTATCAATATTCAGTCGAAGCCTCCTATCTTCACGTTCTATTCCTATCTCTTGCTTCTCTCTATCATGTGCTACAGCCTTCTGAGTCAATGTTTGCATCCTCCCCTGTCAGGCCTCTTTCTCTGCTTTCATTCGCCTCTGTTTAGCCTCTTTTTGCCATGTTCTGAGGGAATCAAACATAGATTGCCTTCTTCTTCTCGCGAACAACTTCCCCTGCAGAAACCACATTTTTTTGTTCATCAAAAGTCCCTTTTCAACGGCTACTGCAACTCGGCATTGTCCCTTGTATATTTGTGCCATAGCGTACTAAACATAATAGGGCCAATGCCATGCTTCACATACATATCAAAATTAGGAGTGCATTCCGGAGGCGCTTTCTTACTTTCTTCCAGTCGAGCATCAGCAGAACAACAACGACAACAAGACACCAAAAAAAGAAACCAAAAAACGACTAAACACTGGCATTTTCAAAAGTAGGCCGAATTCATTATGTTGCAGGGCAAAGTGTTCACAGACACTTTGTATTCAAATCGGTCCTCAGACCATCCCAAATGCAAACCAAAATCGGTCCTCAGACCGTACCAAAGACAAACCAAAATGGTACCATATTCAAAAAGAACCAAAACAAACTCACCTGGTGCACACAGGCCAAACAAATTTATTCTCCACTGCCGACTCTTCGGACCAAACGGTCAGCTCCAAGAGTTTCGCCGTTCAGGACCCCAGTCGGAATGACCGCTGGGTGGGGCACCGCCTGGTCAGACAGACGGGGCAGCTGCGAGTTCAGGACTCTCTCATGTAGGGATCCCTGGTCCGCCCATCCGACCCGACGATGGCCCCGACCTCCTCACCCGTCCGCGGGCGAGGATGGGTCACCCAATGAGGTCCCTGTTCGGGCGCCAACTGAAGGAAGTGACACGATTAGGGCCACCCGGGTCACTCGCGACCACCTCTCAGCCTTCCATACAAATGAAGAGTCGGTCAGACAGTAGAGAATACAAACCAAGTATATTTTATTCAGGTACACTCGAGTGGAGTCCAGTCTGACCAGCCTCCTAGGATTGCTGCAGAGGGACTGACTTCAGCAAGCATGGCGATACATTAAGTACAATTCAGAACCAATAAAGACATGCCCTGACTGGAAATTTCCAGTTGGTAGCTGGAGAACAAAGGAGGTACAGAAGGATGAGCTTCGATTCTGGGACCGGGCACATGCTATCTCAACACCAAGGTCACTCTGCCTGCGCCCACCGCTCTAAGGGTGGGAGCAAGCCTATCTAGTGGGAAAGGTATGCATAAACAAAAACAGTGTATTCATTAGTACATCAAGACTCAACCTTTCAAGAAACGAAAACTATCACAGCTGCTTTCAGCTGGGGCAGAGAGACAAAAGTTAGCTTCGATCATGGCTGGAAAATGGCGGCTGAATATAAAATGGTGTCGTGAATGCTAACTTAAGACATACAATGCACGCTAAAACATTTTTATTCCAACAGAGGCCATTAAAGTGCTTAAATCTCTGAATGCTAGGTGGTCCTGGCTACAAGGATGAACAGAGCATGATAAGCTATTAGGAAAATGTGCCAGGAACAGCACTTGAAGTTGTATGGAAGCGTTATATGTGACTGGAACTTTTTGAGGAAAGCACTAAGCGAGCTTGAACCATGATGTACTTACCAGGGAAAGTTAATAGATCCTGGGAGGGGCGGTGGCCATTTTGGATAGGGCAACTG
The DNA here is from genome assembly GCA_963921515.1 of Calotriton arnoldi. NCBI lineage: Eukaryota > Metazoa > Chordata > Amphibia > Caudata > Salamandridae > Calotriton > Calotriton arnoldi. Next base: position 1,103,490 of record CAWUFW010002341.1, on the reverse strand, counting down.
TATATAAGCCAAGCTTGGCCTGCTGAACATCGCTTGATATCCAGGCTACAGGGGGCGCTGGCGTCCCCTGCTTTTCTCCAAAGGATTTTGCTGCATTCCATTAAGATCACTTTCCTTTTGTGTTCTTAATGCAGCGCTCCAGCGCAACACTGTGCTAAACTACAGAACCTGTTGGAAACAAAAGAAGATCTTGAAGTAAGGTGCACACCAGAAATACAGAAAATAAGGTAAAGCACAAGCGCCGTTGCACACTTACCTGCAAGCTCCTGGAAAGGCTAGAATTCAGCCTGAGGACAGTCTGTGAGGAAGAACAAGGATTTCTATAAAACTTGAAAAGGAGATTAGGAGCATAGCGTTATTTCATAAAAGACTGTAACTGGAAAAAAAAACAAATAAAAGACAATAGGCATTGAAAACAGGTGAGCTGACCATGGCTGGTGGATGTGAGTTATGGTACGTATTGTGCGAGGCACACAATAACTGGCAAATTTCAGGGCTTTTTTGGTTTCCTGTTCGCTGAACCATAAGTGATTGTCAATTGTGTTTTTCAGACAGTTTCATGTTTTTGTAAAAGCTATACCACATTCACCTGTCATGTAACCATTATGCCATGTTCATGATCTTCAGATAGGCCCTGAGCTCACACCTCCTTCATGTGTGTACAGAGGGTATCGCACTAGGCTTAATTTAATTAAAGTTAATATTTAAATACTGGATAGTTGCTTGCTCAATGTACCAGAATTTTTTATTGACTGGAGAGAAACCCCATACCGGTGTGTCCAGGAAGATAGGTGAGCTCTTGCACTAGGGACTATCGTTGCTCACTCGCTTGCAAGTAGAGGAACAGAACCAGTTTCAAATTCCTTTGAGATCTGTTTGACTGCCTTCAGTGCAGTAGAGCCTACATGCTGTGGAGAAGAGGATGCTGGAGTGTGCCCCTCTAGAGAAGAGCCCTGTCTGGGTGAGGATATACAAGCCCAGCTGCTTGACGGCCTCTGGCGAGTTGTGTGTGGTCTGGGGAATCCAAGGAGCAGAGGTCACAATATCTGTGCAGGACTGTTGAGCCCCCTTGTCCCTGATACCCAGTGTTCGCCTAGTGTCTCCAAGAGGACCTCCTGGACATCTTGGTCTTTCTTTCTGGCTCAAAGACGTATTGGTGAGGTGATGAGGAAATTAGGGGAGGCAAAGCTGGGATTAACCCCATAAACACAATGAAAATCTGCGGAGAAGTGGCAAAGTGATCAGCTCTTGCATCTTCCACTTGTGTGAAGATGTGACTACCTGTGCCCCTGTGTCCCCCAAAGCTGTGAGCACCTCCTTAGGTGCAATAAAGTTGAGTGCGAGTGACAGTCAAGAAGTTCTGTGCATATTGTAGCGTCCTCCCCAGCCTGGGTACCTTCCAATGACTACTCCACGCATGGAGCTTAGTTTTACACGTCTTTATTCGTCTGCGTGTAACTGCGGACTCAACATTCTAAACAGCTGCGGTCCGTGCAGGTAACAGCGGTGGGGCCGTGTAAGGGGGGATTTCGAGGGACGATGCTGAGGGGAAATTAATTATTTATTTAATTTTCCCTCTGCATCATCTCTCGAAATCCCCCCTTACCCGGCCCCACCGCCCCACCGCTTTTACCTGCACGGACCGCGGCTGATTCTAAACCGGCCTTCAATGCATTCCACTCTAACACTTACGTCCCAAAAGGGTTCTGTCAGTGCTAACTCACAAGACACTACATCTCCCCCTCTGTTAAATAAAAAAATACAATTGTTTTTACAAGATATATAAATAGATAAACATGTACATTCAAAACTCTCCTATCAATCTTTTTGGCGCTTTATTTGTTCAACCTGATCTTGTTCTCGGAAACTGGGAACTCTCATCACCAATGTCCAGGATTTGCATTAGTGGTGTAGAATTAACAGCAGTCATTGAAAGTTCAGGCCCATTCTCTCCTTCAACAGTTAGACCTGATGAACAATTAGTTAAAGGCCTAAATTGAGAAGAGTCACCAAGTCTCCCTTGGTAGACACCACTTGAAAAGGTTCTGCATCGAGTGGAGCATCAGATTTTCTTCTCTGCATCTGTCGTGCGAGCACTCAATCTCCTTTTTCTATAAATAATGTTCTTCGCACATCGTCTTTGGTCAGCATATGTTTTCATCTTTTGTTTACTCACCAAGTCTTTCTCCTAAGTTGCTTTTTTATCTCTCTTTCTCTGATTGGTCCATCGAGGTAACTTGGTGATTACAGCTCTCCTTGAACATCAATATCACAGGACTTTCACCTGTGGTCAAGTGGGGTGTTGAATGATAAGCTCTCAAGGTAGAATTCAACAGTTTTTAGATTGAGCTTTTCAAGATTAGCATGCTACACTACTTTCTTTAGTGTGCTCATAAACCGCTCAACAAGTCAGTTGGCATGCGGCCCCAAAGGTGCGCTCTTTTGATGCTTTATATTCAAATGCTTCAAGAAATCTTTAAACTCTCGATTACTGAAAGGCGGTCCATTGTCAGACTTCACTATGGCTGGAACAGCCGCGGTCCGTGCAGGTAATTGCGGAGGGTGGTGGGGCCACGTGGGGGGGTAATTCGAGGGAAGATGCAGAGGGAAAATTAAATAAATAATTTATTTTCCCTCTGCATCGTCCCTCGAAATCGCCCCCCCCACCCCCACGCGGCCCCACCGCCCCACCGCTGTTACCGGCACAGACCGCGGCTGGGCTGGAACCCCCCATGTCGCAAAGATGCCATCTAGTTTTTCAATTACTCTTTCTTGTGTAGTAGATGAAAGATATTTAATTAATGGAAATCGTGAACACTCATCCATAATCAATGGCAGGTGATGTTCATTGTCAAGTGGACCGAAAAATTCAATGGCTATTCTCTCCTATGCATGCTTCGGGAGTTCTGGCATGTCCAAGGTGTGGTGTGTAGTTTTAGTAGAAAGGCAGCTGCAAAGATGACAGGCCTTTAATTCCGTTTCAACCCTATTTCGCAAGATAAGGAAACCAGACATGATCACGACAAACTCATTTTGTGGCAACGATTCCACAATGTCCTTCATGGGCCACTTCAATTATTTTCTGTCTCAGATTCTCTGTACTCAGAATTCTTGACCCTCGTAGGATAACTCGTTCCTGAGTTATAGACAGTTCAACCTTGACATTTTTCTATTTTTAATATTCACCTTCACTGTTTAGCGGTCGAAGTTGTTGGTTCCACGACTGATGTGTAATTATATCCTTCAACTTTAACATGTCACTATTATGGCTCGTAGCAGGAATAATCTGGGTAATTGAAATAGCAGCTGGTGTGCTTGATTTTACAATGAAATTGATATAGGCCTCAGCCGTCTTAGAGGGAGACCATGACCTTGTATAGGTACTCAGGGTTCTGATCTTTCCCTGGACAATGCACAATGGTGTAATTATATTCTTGTAATTGTAATCCCCATTGTTCAATGTGAGGAGGCATTTTGGCCTTCAGATTGCCAAATATAGTCAGTAAAGCTTGATGATCAGTTACTAGCGTAAAAGGCTTTCTGTACAGAAAGACATGGAAATGTTCACAAGCTCATACCACAGCTAAGCTTTTTTGTACAATTTGTGAGTAAGCACTTTCTGTTTGGGACAAACTTCTACTTGCATATGCCACAAAATGCTTTCGAGCATTCAAGTGTCCGCTATGCTGTGCAAGGATAGCGCCTAACCCAATGGGGCTAGCGTCAACAACAACCTCTGTATGAAGCTTAGGACTGAAGTACGCCATTTCCATAGCATTCTCAATGGCTTGTTTGATTCTTTTAAAACTTTTCTCACATTCATGTGACCAATGAAATGAAACATTCTTTTTCGTCAAGTCTCTCAATGGAGCACGTAAATTGGGTTTCCGATTGGTAGAGGTATGCACCCTGTCCAAGCAGGAACCACAATCCTAGTCAGGGTAAGTGTAGTATATCCTAAAAGTTTACCTGTGCTCACCCTCTGGTAGCTTGGCACAGAGCAGTCAGGCTAAACTAAAGGCAATGTGTAAAGTATTTGTGCACATACACACACAGTAACAACACCACAAAAGTACTCCACACCAGTTTAGAAAAATAGCCAAATATATATCTGAATAAAACAAGACCAAAACGACACAAATCCAACATACACAAGTCAAAATATGAATTTTGAAAGATTAAATCAAAATGCAGTGCTTAGAAGTCAATAGCTCCAACTGGGGTTATCTGGTCGCACATAACCGGGGCAAATTTAAAAGGTCAGCCTGACTGATGGAGCGTGGGCAGGATACAGGAGTCATGAAGACCCACTGACAGTATCTTGGATGCGTCGATGCTCTGGGACGATGCGTTAAAATACGGAGGTGATGCGTCGCTGTCATAGGAGATACGTCAATTCCGAAGTCCGGCAAAGTCGTTGATGCATCGATGTCAAGAGCGCTGTGCGTCAGTCATGAGGCGTCGATTTCAAACCGCTGGGCTGAAGGCGATGCGTCGGTTAGAAGCCATGACGGGCCGGGGATGCATCGGAGTCGGGGACGGGGCATCACAACTTCGGTGATGCATAGTCCAAGACTCACACACAGGGGTGATTTGGAGGTACTGCCTCGGGAAATGCGGGCTGTGTTGTAACTCAAGGTAGTTGCGTCGCGTACTCGGCGAGCGGTGCCTATGGCTTCGGTGCAGGCAGCGTCAATGCGTCAATTTCGCATGGAAAGCGTCAGTTCCGGCGACTCTTTGGGTCGATGTGTTGGATTCTTTGGTTGCAGCACCAAACACTTACTTCCAAGGGCCAAGGACTGGGTTTGGAACCACTTGGCAGAGCAGGACTCTCAGCAGGGAAGCCCAGGTACTGGTAGCAAGATGCAGGTGAAGTCTTTGATATCCCTGAGACTTCAGAAACAGGAACAAAGCCCAAACAAGCCCTTGGAGAACCTTTAGATGTAGAAGACAGAGAGTAAAGTCCAGCTCTCTCACTCCCGGGCAAGAAGCAGCAGGCCAAAACAACAAAGCAAGCGGCAAAGGGGCTGTTCTTCTTGGCAGTATGTACTCAGTTCAGAAGTGTTCTGAGTATATGGTGTCAGAGGTCCAGTAATTATACCCGTTTTAGCCTTTGAAGTAGGGAGACTTCAAAGAAAGGTCTTTGTAGTGCACAAGACCCAGCCCTTCCGGGCCCAGGCTCCAGATACACTACAGGGGGGGTATGCAGCTTTTTGTGTGGGGACAGGCACAGCCCTATTCAGGTGTTAGCTCCTCCCTCTTACTCTAGCTCAGGCAGACCCATCAGCCTGGTGATGGACAATCAGGATATGCAGGACACACCTCAACTGCTCTTGTATGTGACTGTCTAGAGGGAATGCATAAAGCCTAGCTGTCATCCAACCTAGACTTGTATTCTAGGGACAGACAGAGGCATAGAATGGTTAAAGTAATAAGATGCCAACTTTCTAAAAGTGGCATTTTTAGACTTGCAATTTAAAAACCGACTTCACTAAAAGATGTGTTTTTAAATGGTGAGTCCAGAGACACCAAACTCCAATTTTCCATTTGCTCCCAATTGGAAGTTACACTTGTAAAGTGTTACAAGGCAGCCCCAATGCTGACCTATGGAAGAGACAGGCCTTGCTGTAGTGAAAAAGGAATTGAGCAGTTTTTCACTACCAGGACATATAAAACTCAACAGCACATGTCCTACCTTTTAAATACACTGCACCCTGCCCCTGGGGTTACCTAGGCCCTACCTTACGGGTGACTTATACGTAATAAAGGGGAATGTATGGGCCTGGCAAGTAGGTGAACTTGCCAGGTCAACATGGTAGTTTAAAACTGCACACACAGGCTCTGCAATGGCAGGCCTGAGACATGTTCGAAGGGGAACTCATGTGGGTGGCACAATCAGTGCTGCAGGCCCACTAGTAGCATTTGATTTACAAGCCCTGCGCACATGTAATGCACTGTACTAGGGACTTATTAGTAAATCAAATATGCCAATCATGGAGAAACCAAATGCCATTACATTTTACATACAGAGCACATGCACTTTATCACAGGTTAGCAGTGGAAAAGTGCCCAAAGTCCTCAAACCAGTAAAAACGAAGCTCAGCAAGGGAAAGATGCCAGGTCTAACATATGTCTCTCTCAGCAGAAAGAACAACCCAACTTCTTGGGAGTTAACTTCATAAAGGTGGAAGAACCTGGAAAGACCATCAGCGTTGGCATGTTCTGCTCCAGGATGGTCTTCTACCGTAAAGTCCATTACCTGTAGGGAGATGGACCACCTCAGCAGTTTAGGATTCTCACCCCTGATCTGCATTGACCATCTGAGGGGGCTGTGGTCTGTCTGAACCCAGAAGTGAGTCGCAAACAAGTAGGGTCTTAGCTTCTTCAGTGCCCAGACCAAGGCAAAGGCTTCCCTTTCTATTGCGCTCCACCTCTGTTCTCTGGGAAGTAAAGTCCTACTAATGAAGGCTGCAGGTTGATCTAGGCCCTCTTTGTTTAGCTGTGAAAGCCCGGCCCCCACGCCATGCTCTGAGACATCAGCCTGCACCATAAATTATTGGGAGAAGTCAGGAGCCTGAAGCACAGGTGCCGTGCACATGGGCTCCTTCACGGTGTCAAAAGGGGTCTGGCACGCTTCTGTCCAGATCACATGAAGTGGTTGCTTCTTGGAAGCCAGCTCTTTCAAGGGAGCAAACAATGGTGCCCTATCCCTTCACGAATCTACTATAATGACCAGTGAGACGTAAGAAGGCTCTCACTTTTGTCTCGGTCTTGGGAAGGGGGGGTGCCCAAGCCAGAATGGCGTCAATTTTAGATTGTAGGAGCTGCACGTTGGCGCCCCCTACTTAGTGTCCAAAGTAAACCACAGAACCCTGCCCTATCTGTCACTTACTTGCCGTGATAGTGAGGGCTGCACTCTGCAGGGCCCTCAGCACTTCCCTGAGGTTGTTTAAATGCTCCTCCCATCTGGAGCTGAAGATTGCAATGTCGTAAAGGTACGCAGCACTGAAGTTCTCCAACCCAGCCAGGACCTGGTTGACCAACCTCTGGAAGGTGGATGGGGCATTCTGAAACCTAACAGGCATGACATAGAACTGGTAGTGCCCTTTTGGTGTTAAAAACGCTGACCTCTCTTGTGCCCTCTCGGTAAAGGCAATCTGCCTGTACTTTACGCTAAGTCAAACGTGCGGAGGAACTTGGGAGCTCTAAGCCGATCAATGGGCTCATCAGCTCTGGGGATGGGGTGTGTGTCAGTCTTGGTGACCGCATTGAGCCCATGGTAGTCTACACAGAATCAGAGTTCAGGTGCGACACTGGGTGGGGCAGCCTTGCGGACCAAAACCACTGGGCTCGGACCAAGGACTGTTGGAGGGCTCAATAACCTCTACCTCCAGCATCTTAGAGACTTTTTCCTTGATGCTGGCCCTCACTCTGTCAGACAACCTGTAGGTTTTGTGCTTAACAGGGAGGCTGTTCCCAGTGGGAATGTCATAAGTGCACCAATGGGTGCCTGCAGAGATGAGGGAGAAAGAGATGCAAACTGTACCAGCAACTGGTGACAGTCTCTCTGCTGCTCTAGGTTCAAAGTAGGGGAGAGGCTCACACCCTATACTGACCCATCCTGCTCTTCGGAAGACAGGAGGTCGGGAAGAGGTTCACTCTCCTCTTCAACCCCATCTGTGACCAAGAGTATGGTCAACTCAGACCTTTCAAAGTGTGGATTGATGCGGTTCACGTGCAGGACCCTCAAAGGGTTCCTAGGAGTCTGCAAGTCCACCAGGTAGGGTTGCTCACGACAGGAAAAGGTTGCAGGGGAGCTTTGCATTTCCCCCCTGTCTTGCCACTCACCTGGCAGATAGGACAGGACCTGCAGAACGCATCTGAGACCTTCCTTATTTGAGGCCAGTGAAAGAGAGCGACAAGCCTGTCACAGGTCTTGTCCTGCCCCAAATGACCTGCCAGTGGCACATCATGAGCCAAACCCAGTGGGAAGGTTCTGAAGCACTGGGGTACCACCAGCACACGGACTGCACCAGGCTCAAGAACCTTAGGCTCACTATACAGAAGACCATTCTCCCAATAAATCAGGTGTTGGCCAGAGGCATCATCAGCTGCCTGGGCCTCGGCCTGCCGCTGAAGACCCACAAGAGTAGGGCACTCTTTCTGTGCCATGCAGAACTCCTTCCTGGAGGGACCTCTGTCCTGCTGCCAATGGGACAGCTCAGGCAGGTTCCGCAATTTGGCCACATCTTCCCCTGCAGGTTCCGAGGTGCCCCTCTCAGGTTCAGCCCCCTCCTGGATCATGGGAATTTCAGGAGCATGCCTCCGCCCTCCTTGCCCCATCTCTTCTTGGCAGGCACTTGGGCCACTCTTTCAGGCTCCAGGTCCTTCTGATCATCCTCATGTACTGCCATGGACCGTGTGGTGAGGCGCACCCAATCAGACAACACCAACATCTCCAAGTGTGACCTGAGCTCCACCTTCTTCCAGGCAGTCTGCTCCAGGTCATTGCCCAGCAGACAATCCACAGGCATGGATGACTCAAACCTACCCTCAAGGAACCTGAGACCCACCCCCCCTTTCAAAGGGGACCTGAGTCACTGAACATTGAGGGCCTTATTTATGAAAAGTGTTGCATCGCTGGGGTGAAACTTTTCAGTGCGCCATTCTTGCGACACCATGGATGTGCCGTATTTACTCTATGGTGCTCCATGTCGCAAGGATTTACAGCTACGCCAGGAATCCTGACGTATCTGTCAGCGCAAAAATGGCACATTCCTGGAGTGTGTCTGGATTTGACTCGTTTGGGACATCTAGTAACGACTAGTGGAACTGCAGCTCTTTGTAGAATTATTTTGATATTGGATACTATAATATTCACTGCCCACTGCTAATCTCGTCCCATAATGCTTTGCAGGGCCTTTGGTTGGGATTGTATTTTTGCCAATAACTGTGCTTGGGGTGGTCCTAAGAGGATGGGACCACCACCGAATCGTTCAAAAGATGTGCTTTTTGTTTTCAAGGCATCTGCTTGGTTCTCTCCCTAGGTTAGGGAGGATACCAAAATCATCACCTCTCTCACTGCTTGTTAATTTATTGATTTCACTGTTGTGAAATGCTATATGCATTTTAGCATATAAAGACAGAGATACTTATTTTATCTTAACTTGCACTGTGCAAGATGCCTTTGGCAATTATTGTACAGTGCAGTCAAGTGCAACTACGCAAACTACGCCCAGGGTTAGCCCAGGGTTAGTCTCGGCATTAAAAAGTTTGAAGACCTCTGCTCTGGGGTCAGTAAGGTGCCCCTCCCCTCACATGAGAAATTCCTCAAACCTGCCACGATCCCTTTCAGTAATATTGTGCATTTGTAAAGCTATCTCGTAGGCCTCAAACTACTGATCTATGTCATTTCCCACTCCATAATCAGGCACCAGACCCTTGGGTAAGTGTACTCTCTTCTCAGAGGACACTGACGATATGCTGCCACCATCTGTGCTAGACTCAGCCCTCTTGGCTTTCAAATCTAGCTCTTTCAAGCTAAACTCCTGAGCTAAAAGCATTTTCTTCTCCTTCATGACCAATTTCTGCTTTTTCACATCCAAAGTAAGCTTTGCCAGCTCCAACTGGAGCTCCTTTCTTCCTGTCTTTCCTTCAACTCTGCTGAAGACAGACCTTTAGAGGAAACACTGCTGCCAGCTCTGGAGGGAGCTCTTCCACCATTCAGGCTGGCCCCCCGCAGCACAAGCAATGCTGGCTCCTCCAGCCACCTCGGATGCAGACTTTGTTCCTCATCCTCCACAACATCATTCCCATCTTCTGGGTGGGCAGCTGCATCCCTGTCTGCTAACCAGGCCCTCCATGCCTTTTGCAGCTTCTCTTTTTTAGTGAGGGCCTTAAGTAAACATATGAGATTCCTGTAGAAACCTTTGAGCAGGGCCATGGTGTAGGTTTCCAGCTTCTCCTGCTCAAACTCCAGTACTGTAGGTACAGTTGTTGGCCCACCATATTGAAGCATGGTTGTTGCAAAAACTCAATATGTTGCCAAAAAGAAAAAAAGAAAAGTAGTATATTGGTACATAATGGTCTGACATATGGAAGTAGTATACACAAGTCACTGTATGTCATGCGCAAATACAAAGTCCTTTCCTCACCGCTGAACACCAATGTTAGAAATTGGGTTTCTGATTGGCAGAGGTATGCACCCTGTCCAAGCAGGAACCACAGTCCTAGTCAGGGAAAGTGTCATCCTTGATGACTTTAGGAATGACAGCATCGGTCTTTGCCTCCATTGAAAAAGCAACATTTTACTATTCCAAAGACTTTGGAGTCTTTGGTGAAGTCACGCGCCTGTCAAACACAACTCCGGTGCTTGATCTGGGTTGCGGCCCCTGACGCTGAGGTCATACTGGCTCACCTTACTGAGGTTCTAGTGAGTAAATACCTGTTTTATTCTTTGATGTCTTTTTGCATGCACTTTGTCTTCACCACTTTCAAATTGTAACGTTATCTTGCAACTTGTGATTATCCATAGCTGCTCTTTGAAAACCTGGTTGTAATTGCCTTTAGCGTTAACGCTCCGAATTACGTATGTATGTCTATTTCGTAGCAGCGCGGTACCTTTATGTATGGTCTGACCAGCAGGTTCTTGGTCACCGATATGTAGATTTCTTTGCAATGCTGTCATTGTTTTCAACTTCTTAGCAGATTCTGGAGTTGCGCTTTGACTCCACATGCGTTAAATGTCGATTCCATACTTCGACTGCAACACACGTGTCATACAAGGTAAACTCTCTGAGTGAGCACTGTTGATCTTCGGGTTACTTATCCCCTAACTCGTCAACAGTTGTAGCGTCCTCCCCAGCCTGGGTACCCGCCAATGACTACGGCACACAAGGAGCTTAGTTTTAAATGTCTTTATTCGCGTGTAACTGCGAACTCAATATTCTAAACCAGCCTTTAATGCATTCTGCTCAAACACATACATCACAGTTCTACGGAGTCCCTCGGGAGCCAAAAGGGTTCCATCATTTCTAACTCACAAGACACTACACATATAATCATCTGAGCACTAAAATAATCACAATCAAGTTCAGCTGTTCCAACGTTACACTGCACTGCTTTAGAAAAATATTACCAGAGAATCTTAGTGTGTGGGCACCAGAGAAAGTTTGTTTCACTACAAACACCTGTGACTTACACCTGCATTGACCCCAGGATGTCCCCCGCTTTGCCAAGGGTCAGAGGACTGTGGTGATAGTGGGCTTCACCCCCTTTTTGGGTGGCCCTGAATCACCATCAAGTCGATGGAAGGTATGTATTTGGTATTTGTAGAGCGCAAATCTAGCAGAAAATCAAACAATGATTGGATGAGAAGCTGAGCTCTGAGCATGGATGTGAGTTTTTACTTCGCTGTGATCTAGAGTTCTTTAAAGGCATGTCTTCTGCTCTTTCCTACATTAAAGCTGGGTTGGGGTGCTCCTAATGGAGGCCCAGTCCAAAGGAGACTGGGGCCGTGGAGCATAGCATTGTCACCATCTAGATTTCAAGAGTACGAGTGTATGAACAGTAGTACTGAAGTTGTTTTGTAGCAAGAATAGTTTCACTTTCTTGAGTAGATAAAGCTATCTTAGTTTTCTTGGAGGTGAGGTCAGTGTCCAGGGTGAATCTAAGTGAGTTCATAATGGGTGAAAGTTGGGGTTCGACTCGGTCCAGGTTCATGTTGCTGCGCTAGGTTTGGACTAGTTATTGCCTTTTATTCTTGGTGAATAGTAGGAATTCTGTTTTGTGTGATTTTGAGCTTCAGGCAGTTGCTGGCCATCTTGGTCTCCATGAAGAGCAGGCATTGTTTGAGCTGTTGGATAGTTGGAGCACAGGAGCCCTTGAAGAACATTTGTTTGTCATCAATAGTTTGGTGGATATCAATGCTGATATCAGTAAATAGTGTTTTAAGGGGCTTCGCATAGAGGTTGAAGTTGATGGCGGACAAATTGGAACCCTGTGGGACTTTAAAGGAGATGGGGAATCTTCTAAGACCTGGAAATGTCCATGTGAACAAGCTGCTAATGGTTGGATGCGTCTAAAGAAAACCAGTAAAAAATGGTGCAATACCGTTTGAGACTTGAGGGTGTAGATGAGGGTCAGATGATCAATGGTGTCTAAAGATGCTTGAGAGGTCCAGCAATATCAGGAAGCAGGGGTCATCTTTGTTCATTGTCAAGAGGGCATTGCCTCTTATAATGCAGCTGTCTCTGTGCTGCAGCTCAAACTGTAGCTTGATTGGTAGTCATGCAAGAGATGATTGGCGCTGATGTAATGTTGGAGTTGTGCTTTGACTGCTTTTCCAATGATCTTGCCAATGAAGGGTAGGTGAGTAATGGGGCAATAGTTGGTGAGGTCATCAGCATCTCATGTGGGTTTCTTCAGGAGTGTGAGGACTTGGCCTGTTTTGACAGTTTCTGGGAGGATGTCTTGAGAGAGAGAGAGGCATTGCTGCTGGTGAGGTGTGCAGACTTTTCTACACAGGGCTTTAAAGAAAGATTAAGGAGACATCACCTTTATATGGGTGACTTGGAGGGAGTTTAGGATGTGTGGGAGGTCTGAGAGAGTCAGGAGTTTGAAGGATGACCACTGTGGGTTGCAGCATGAAGGGTGTCATAGTAGAAGCAGGTATAGTGTGGTTGATGTACTTCTGGATCTTCTGAAGAAGCTGAGGCGGATGGCATTGCACATGTCTGTGGAGTGTCGGTGTGTGGGATTGGAGGGTCAGACAGGGAGTTAATGAGTACTTGATTTCTGGGGCAGCTTTGGTGTGTCTGATCCCCTTAAACATCTCTGACCCCAGGGGATTTCACCCCCACCTCGCACAGCGCCAGGAGGTGCACCTGCAGTCTTGTGGCACTAGAGGGGATGGGCCTCTTCCGATGTGCTGAAAAGCGCTACTGCAATCCTGCCACATGGGACATTTCTGCGGGCAGCTTTGAGGTGTCTGATCCCCTTGGACATCTCTGACCCCCGGGGACTTCATCCCCCACTTCACACAGCACCAAGAAGCGCACCTGCAGTCTCGTGACTCCAGAGAGGGCAGGGCCTCCTCCGACTCACTGAAAAGCGCTACTGCAATCCTGCTGTGCTGGACATTTCTGGGACAGCTTTGAGGTGTCTGATCCCCTTGAACATCTCTGATCCCAGAGGACTTCATTGCCCTCCTCGCAGAGCGCCAAGAGGCGCACCTGCAGTCTCATGGCTCCAGAGGCGGCGGGGCCTCCTCTGACGTGCTGAAAAGCACTACTGCAATCCCACTGTGCAGGACACGCCTGGGCAAAGCCCGGGCCAAGGGCGGCCCGCCCCTGCCCTGCGCCCATCAGTGACAGGAAGAGGCAGGGCACGGCCACCCCCCTTGGTCCTCCACGGGCATTTGGTGAGTCTGAACTGGCAACTTAACTTTGACTGTCTCTTGGGTGAAAGGGAGCTGCACTAACTCAGATGAACAGACAGAAAATACTAAGATGCTGATTTAATTGCCCAGGCCATTCTCTTTACCCACACGTTTCTAGACGTGCGGGCCTTGTTGTGGTCTTAGAGAGACTTTTGAGCCTTATTTTTAATGTCATCTCTTTTTATGATAGCTTTGGGCCAGTCTCCTTTTCTGGTGGCTTAACAGTTGTTAATTGTATGTGTTGGGGGACCTTTTTGATGTTTTTGCTGTCTGAACCCAAGTGGAATTTCCCTGAGTGTATTACTTCTGTACTGGTGCAATCCCATGCCTTTTCCCCCAAGACACGCCAGATAAGAAACATGGGTAAAAGGAAAGTAGAGTCAACTAACGTGAGGGATATTTATCCAATACAAGGCACACGCAGAACACAAATTCAACTGTAGTTTGTAGTTATCTAATAATAACGATGCTGTAATTCTTATTCTTCTCTTGCTCCTTTATTTCTTTTTTTCTTTATAGCCTTGCGCCAACGCTGTTTCGTCGTAGCGGGAATGTATCCCTCACGACTTCCTCAGGGCTTCTAGGCTTTAGGTGCTAGACACCTGGAACCCTCCTGCTCTCGTGTACAAAGAAGGAGGGAAACCTGCCCGTGTTGTGCTCCAAATAATTCTGTTCTTTTAATTCTAGTACTCTCTGCAATTCCCACCCCTGTATCCACTAATAAATGTGCCGTGTTTGGTACTGCTCACGATCCTCTTCTCACTTTAAAATTGCTGCTAGGCGGGGGAGCTAATAACTTCCTCCCAGTGCACGATCTTGCTGCCGTGAGTATAACCGGCTCCTCAAGTAACGCGTCCTCGGCCCGAATACGAATAATAACATGGCTGCAGTCCTTCCTGGATGATAGATCCTTCCAGGTCTTCGACGCTGAGGTGACCTCAAAACAGGTGCCTCTCCGCTGCGGAGTACCCCAGGGATCATACTTGAGTCCCACCCTATTTAACATTTATTTGAGCCCGCTAGCGGAGATCGTGCTGCCCTTTGGGGTACACATAGTGACCTATGCAGACGATACGCAACTTGTGGTGGGACTCAACCAACCTGACAACTCTTCCCCCAGCCTCTCTCCCTGCCTGAAAGAGGTAGCCAAATGGAAGAATAACTCCTTCCTGAAATTAAATGGAGATGATGATTTTGGGGAACCCGTCTCTGTTTGATCCCAATATAATGTGGCCGGCCGACCTGGGCCCCATTCCAGCTTCCAAGACCCAAATAAAAAGCCTGGGTGTCTGGCTCGATTGAGACCTGACTTTCAAGATCCAGGCACGTAATGTGGCAGTCTCCTGCTATGGCATCTTAAAGATGCTCCGCAAAATCCTCCCACTCCTCCCCTTCCAGGCAAGGAAGCTCATGGTCCAGGCACTCATTCTATCACGTCTGGACTATGGGAATGCCCTTTACCTTGGGGCACCATGCGCGACGTTCTCAAGACTCCAGTCAGCACAAAATTGTGCAGCCAGAATCCTTCTGGATATCCCGAAATGCCAATCTGCAAAATCAGCCCTGAAATCTCTACACTGGCTACCCATCAGGGAGGGAGTTAATTTCAAGGCCATGTGCATTGTACATAAGACGTTAGCCGGAAAGGACCCTCCCATCAATCTTCCTATTGCTCAGCGCTACCGTGCTAACAGACGCCTCCGCTCGGACGATCTGCATCTTGTTGCAGTTCCGAGGATTATGAAAGCCAGAGGTGGGGGTCGTCTGTTCTCCTACAACGCCGCCAAACTCTGGAACTCCCTCCCTCTTCATCTGCGCAAGGAACCCAACCCTCTTGCCTTTCGTAAATTGCTAAAAGCCTGGCTTTCCCCCTAGTCTGGCTGGCTCTATACTACTTGCCGCTATCAGTGCTGGGATGCCCTCGGGTAGCAATTGCGCTCAATAAATGTATTTTTCATTTAATTTCATTTCTTAAGAGGAACTTCACCTAGAAGCCTATGCTGCATCCTTTAGTGTAAAGGGCACTCCATCCCCAAGTGGCCGAGCAAGAGGGGACGCAATCACACTTGTGAAATTAGATCTGGTCTGTAATCCGAAAATGATTCCCACCAACTCCCTCTTTTTTTCTAGGTGTCTTATTACATAGGAAAGAGAACTTAGAGGTTTTGGATGAAGTGGGAAAGTGTTTCAGAAGCTTTCTTTCTTTCTCCTCCCGCTCAACAGGTTGAGTAGATTGTGTCTGGGGATTTTAACTTACACCCCTGTAGGGATTGCTTTCTATATGATCCCAAGGCCTCAGAGGGTTTTCCTGTGGAACAGGTTCACGTCAAGCATTCTGCTCAAGGTGATATCCTAAATGACCTGGCTGCTAACTTTAATTTACTTAACCTGCTTTCTATACGAGCACTTAAGCAGCCGGAGGATGTCCCCACCTTTAAGGGCCCTGGAGTGGGGACCATTATTGGCTATATTTTTGTTTCCAGGGGCCTCTTTTTCCTTTTGTCAAGTTTTTCACCGGAATGGAACCCAAAGAGTGATTATAATCCCCTGATTGCTATTTTTACATGGGAAAATAAGTCCTGGGGCATAAGTGATCTCTACAAAACCTTAGTCACTACCAAAGATAAGGGGCGTAGGGTTAAATGAGGAAATGTTATCCCTGGGGAATTCAATGTCAACATGTTGCAGTGACAGGAGAATTTTAGACTCTGCCTTGATGATGAGGCCTTCGATACCCACATTATTAAACTTTTGGCTCCATTTGTGAGTATATAAACCTGACACCTACCAACACAGGACTAGCAGGTTCACTTAAACCCTGTAGGTGGTTTGACAAAAATGTACTAGGGCAAAGAAGGAGCTCTTGACGTCACTTAAAAGCACCCCAAGAGATAGGGACGAGGTCAAAAGATGTAGATCAGCTTGTACAGCTGCACTCGCTAACAGGAAGTTGCAGCTTAAGAATGATTTGTGGAGTGACCTGATAGCAGCCAGTATATCGAAGGATAGCACCAAGTTTTGGAGGGTCTTGAACCATTCCTTCTTTAAAGAAGATCAGTTGCCGGACCCGGCGTTCTCTGTCCCGGCTCAGGCCTGGGTAAACCACTTCTCAGCCCTCTAACACCATGAGGGATCTGAGTCTCTGTCTCACCGTACTTTGAATGCTGATGTGATCACAATTCACTGGCCAGAGGTAAAGGACATTCCAGCTTTACCCCAGGGCAAGGCCCCCGGTGCCGACGGCGTTCCGGGTGACTTGTGAAAGTCGTTAGTGGACCTCTGGGCTCCTCTCTTAACCCTCCACATAAATTCGGCCATCAGAGGTCCCCAGTCAGAGGCATAGAAGTGATAAGTAATCATTCCTATATTCAAACACGCATTGGCATAACCAAAAGCTCTTGCCTTTGGGACCTTCTAAATGTTTAGCCATGCAGCACATTATCCTGGGTGCTGTACCACCAGGGATTGAAGAGCTATACTATTATTACACACTCTGTCATGCAGTGTGATTCAGGAATACATGCTTGCCTTAGGAAACCTTTATGGACACGTTCCAAGGCTTTTTAACACCCAGACAGAAAGACAAGTCCCTCGATGCAAGTCAATAGCACTATAACATTCTGTGTGTGACTGCATCATTAGAGTATTGAACAGCCTATGAAAAAAAGCAGTGAAGTAGTTTCCAATGTCGGAGACGTCACATCCCTCCTCCCTGAAGCCTCTATTCACCAGGCACTCTTTTCCAGAGTGTTTTATGTGAAACACTGCTCACATTATCCATGTACCAGCAAGCCCCTGGCCCTGCCGTCTGTCTCAGCCCCCTGGTTCCCAGCAATGGAGCACTGGACATAGCAACAACAACACAATGCTCCCATTTGTCAGGTAGAGGGGAAATAATGGATAAACAGGGACAGCGTCAACATCACTTAATCTTCGCGCACCTAAAAACAAAAAAGTAACCTGACCTTGTGTAATGTACTTGGCACTTTTGTAAAGTGCTCCAATACCTTCGGGTCAGTCAAGTTCATGCTCTATAAAAATGCCGTCAAAAATTAATCTGACCTTGTGTAATGTAGCTGTGTTCATGTAAAGCGCTCCGACACCTTCAGGTCGCTTGAGTTCACATTATATAATAAAAAATGTCTCTCAGTCCCTGGGGAACAGCCATGAATGTGACTTGAAATTAGAGCTCTGAGAGGAGGAGGAGGCCAAGAAGAGGCAGCGGGGCAGGCATGCAGCGGAGTGGGAGGAACGAATGCTGCTTCTATTTGTCAGGGAGATGGGAAATGATGAATAAACAGGCAGCAACATAACTTGATCTCTGAGCACTTAAAAACAAAAACATTAACCTGACCTTGTGTAATGTAACTGGTGCTTTTGTAAAGCACTTCAATACCTTTGGGTCAGTTAAGTTTGCCCGCTATAAAAATGCCCCCAAAAATTAATCTGACATTGTGTCATGTAACTAGCGCTCATGCAAAGCGCTCCAACACCTAAGGGTCGCTTGAGTTCACATTATATAAACAAGCATCAGAGAAAATGCGAGAGGATTTGCCCAAGCCTTGCTCTTAATGATGCTGCAAGGTTGGGCTGCTGATTGTTCGATGACCGAGGCTCACTCAAGCAACAAACAGCGAAGCAGGGAGGGTTTGGGGGAGATCCTCGCACTTTGAACTCAGAGAAAATTAAAGCGGCAATTTCAAAAACTGCGTCTGAAGCATCTGACATTCCATCTAAGTATTTTGAACGGGACATGGAGATTAAGTGACGGGTGCTGAAGCAGAACCAACAAAGATGAGCAAACAGTGACACGAGCAGGTATGGAAGAAAAAAATAGTTCCCCAAATCAACACATAAACAGTCATTGGGGGGTGCTCTGTGGGAGGAAAGCAAACACAACAAGAAACAAAAAAACTAAATAATCAACAAAAAGTACAGGTCAGCCTTTCAATTAACCTCTTATGTACCATTAGACACCCATAAATACATATAACAGCAGCCGTCCACTAAACAACAGCTATATTTCATGTAACGGCTCAATTTGAATTTTGTCTAAAGAAAGGGACTGTAAGAGAGAGTTGAGTGTCTGGTTAAAGACATGTTTTGCTGGTGAGCAGAATGATGGAGAGACAGACTATGAAATGGTGAGCACGGCTAGAGTTACTAAAAATGTGTGGTCATGTGTTCTCGTGCAGCCCTTCGGAAAGCTTGACTGGTGCTTTTCCAGTTGCTTAATACTGTACTTGGCTGTTAATCTGGTTCTAATGAGGTGAAATAACTGCCCAGATGGTGTAAACCCCTTGAAGGATAACTGGTTTCTGGAACAACCACAAATGGCTAAAAGAGAACTCCAGAAAAACTTTATTACAAGGGTAAAGGGAGCGCCTAAAGGAAAAAATATGATTTTTTCTGGGATCCTGAATTCATTGCATAGTTTGGAAGGCAAACAAAAAAAATTAACAGAAAGGCCTGGTCAGCCTTCCAATTCTGTGTGCATTTATGCTTGTTACAAGGAATGTTTGTGGTAGTATCAATGAAATCAACCATAGAAAGTGGCCCACCAGACAAAAAAGTCTTACAAACCTTAAAAAAACAGCCCACACACTGACCAAGCAGAGCAGCCTCTCGCGCACTGTGGGATTGCCCAATGGCCTATTCGACCCTGGAAGATGTGGCAATGCAATAGGTCTCGCATTTGTGAGTTAGAACTATTGGCGCTGTGTACGCTCGACCTAAATATTTTGAAAATACCATCTAAACAAATTGTTAGGCACCATGTTCTGTTCTCACTTTTAACTTTCCAATTTCTACTACAGATTTTGTGCATCATCGTCGACAAACACCAAACATTTAGGGTGTGCAGTTGTTAGAATATTGTCTCACATCAATACTGTGTCCTAAATATTATCTAGAAAAATATTTTCCCATTTGATTTAATAGACAATTTAACCCAGTGGAACTATATTGTTTTCATATTTAATATTTAGGGCACAGTATTTAAGTCAGGCAATGTTTGTGCGTAACATTTTGATATCCAGCTGTGTGCGATTTTATTTAGGAGATAATGCATCCAATGGCACTGATGCACTAAGTCTACAAGGCGCACAACTGTTACATTCGCAACTGCTGTATGGGAGTATTACCAAGATTACTAGCAGTGATTTACTGTCGCACACCCACAGATCACCCCCACCCCTATGAATTACAAAATGGACCACTTAGTGGAAGGTTACAAGGGCAAGGCCAAACATTCACCATCTAGGGCTGCAGGCTGACTAAGACATCAGACTAGAGACTTCTGAGTAAAGGCCAGGTCAGCCCAGAGCACCCTTCTGTTCTGCAGTGGGCTCATGGTGCGGCTGTGCAGTCTGCATGGAACACTGGCAGAAAAGAGAATCGACGTGGGAAACAACTGGTGAACTGCTGCAGATTTGTAATCCCAACACACAACAACAAAGTGCGACTGCCAAGCACAACCCTTGAGCTAACCCTGATTCAAAGCTAGTACTGCAAACTCACTACCAGCGTTAAACCTCGGCATGCCAGTCCATGAATTACCAGCTCAACAGCCTTAAAACGATTTTAGAATTTACACTTTTTTGTGACAAAATATGGAAATCTAGGGATCTTAATCAAAGCCGCTGTTTTGTACTCGGATATTGAATTAGATTATATGATCGCCAATAATATAGAAATTGAATTACACACAGGTCAAAATCTTATACAATTAGCGCCTGTGTTTGGATGTTTACTGTTGCCAGACACGCTCTTTTATCAATCAATCAATCAGGGTTTGTAAAGCCCAAGTACTCACCCGATAGGGTCTCAAGGCGCTGTGGGGGTGGGGGGCAGCTCCCGGATGTTCAGGGCGATTCGTTAAAGAGCCAGGTCTTGAGGTCCTTCATGAACTTGGGGAGTGTTGGCGTCTGTCTGAGGTGGAGAGGGAGGGAGTTCCATGCCTTGGCTGCGGGGAAGGAGAAGGAACAACCTCCTGTTCTGATCTTCTTGATGCGCGGCACCGTAGCAAGGGAGAACTGGGCCGAGCGGAGGGATCTTTGGGGTGCGTGAAACGAGAGGCAGGTAGGCAGGTCCGGTGTTGTGGAGGGCTTTGTGGGCGTGGGTGAGAAGCTTGAAGGTGATTCTCTTCTCGACGGGGAGCCAATGTAGTGCCCGCAGGTGTTGGGTGATGTGGCAGTGGTGCGGTAGATTGAGGTCTAGTCTGGCGGAGGCGTTCTGGAGTATGGGCGGGTACCGCCTAACCCCCCCCTCCCGCAATCTGCCCGGGACCCAACGTGGGGTGGGGACCCTCCCCTTCCCTTCTCCCCTCCCCTTCCCTTCTCCCCTCATGTTACATACTTCAGACACCACAACTTCTTTGGATTAGGGGTCGTAGACCCCGGCCGCATTTATTACAAAATTAATAACATTCAAAATTGGTGATTATTTACATTATATACAATACGCAGAAAGTCCAATACATGGATAGGTACATGGTGTTCGTTGACTAACTTTAACATGTCTCTAATACATATCCATTCCTATCTTATACTACATGCTGAACATGATTTACTTTCTGCGTAACCCTGTTAGAGCCTACGGCAAGGTCAATGACTGGCAGCCCCAGATCCCAATCTAAAAGCTGCTTGTGATGTTGCGAAGGGGGTCCAGCTTACCGGAAGGATACCTCCCCCGGGCCCCCCCTACGCCCAGACCCTCAACTCCATGATGGGACCCTGTAATCAAGCGATCATGCGCCCTTGAGCGCATGCGCGTGAGGGGGTGGCCACCAGGCCGACTGGAAGCGTGGCTCCCCGGCCCCCGAACCCATCCACCCTACCGGCTGGAACTGCCCCTTGGAGTGAGTTCTATGAGAGAGACCGCGGACTATGCTCACCAATCATGACCTTACCGCCTGACCAGGGAAACACTTAAATACGACAGTTATTTTCCTGCAATAAAAACGGTTTAATATTTTATTCATAACCATTAACTCACAACAAACAGTTTGCATATAATTGCTCCTGAAAAGAAAGAACATCATCCATAATCGAGAAAAACATATATTACATGAGAAATTATCTGCTTCAGGGGATGGTGGGTGGGAAAATAAAAAGTTAGAACAAACGGGTCTCCCCCCCGGCCCGGACCAGACAAAAACAGGCGTGTGTTTTGCAGCAAAGGGGGCAGCGGAGCGAAGAGAAAGCCTTTCCGCTCTGCTCCCCCTTTTAACGCCTGAGATGGGGCAGACCAGTTAAGACCGGTGCTTGCGTCGTGCGCTCCCGTGGTGCTGAGTGTTGGCCTCCTGCCTGGCAGGTTGGCGCCGCCTGTGCCTTATGTGTGCCCACTGCATGCTCCTCCTCTGCGTTGCAGGTTGAAGAAACTGCAAAATTCAAGCAGGCGAAAAACAACAATCAGCTGACCACTCTGTACTTGATCACAGCATATGTAAGCGCACGTACCGTTTATAACAGTTTGATGACCATCTTCCTATCCTTTGGACCTCAGTCCCGCTAAGCCCTCTGGCAAAAGCTTCAGTGGCGGCCCCTATTCTAAAGGAGTGAGACCCAAATTCTGCTGGATCCAAGTTGGCCTTCTTCATTGCTAGCCCAACACCCTCCTGAACTGAAAATTGGTGAGAGGAGTGCCATCGGCATGAATGAGAAGGGGCCCCCCCGCAGCCCTTGATCTTTGTGCCATGAATGCCTCCAACCTGGAGACCGGGCAGCAGGGGCTGCCCCTAGACCTGCGCAGTATTATGCCCTCCCCCCTGCCCTCCTGATCAGTTTTTGATCTGGGGAGTGATATCATAACTGACTCTTCAACTACTTTGACATGTCCCATCTGCAAGCACCCCTGCCAATCCCTTTTGTTTCTTGCAACCAGTTCACCCACCCTGAATGCCCCATAGAAAGTTAAGCAGAATGCTGCTTGGAACATAGTTGCCTCTCCTGGAGAACTACAGACGTGTTCTAAGGCCTCCATTAAGCTGGCCAGAATGTGGATTCCAATCGGCCTCCTCGCATCGGGTTGGCCACCCTGAAGACGCTGCCATCCCTTAAGGGCCTGTCGCACCATGAAAGCACCTGTTGGGTTGCCCGCCCCTTTTAACTTAGCAAAGAAGGATATGGCTGCGACGTGTCGCCTAGCTGCTGCTGCAGGGCGCCCCTCCTCCCTCATAGCCTTTAAGTATGACACCAAGGAACCAATTTCCTGCCATTCCCGCTCCCAGTTGTCCCCCAAATATTGGCAGTATGCCCAAAACGCCCCTTCATACGCCTTCCTGGTCCTGGGTGCTATGCTAGCTGCCACAAGGTCTGGTAGCTGGGGGCACCAAGCTGCCAAAGTTGCTCTGGGAAGGGCGTTGGCATGGTCGCTGCGTCTGGGTGGTGTGACCTGAATGCCTGCATCTTAAAACGAGATAAGGCATCCGCTGCATTATTGAGGACCCCTGGCACATGTTTAGCCCTAAACAATGTATTCATTTTCATGCATCGCAGTATTATTTCCTTCAATAGCCGCAGTATCATGCTACAGTTTGCTGTCTGCGTATTAATGCATTGCACCACTGCCATATTGTCTGACCAGAATACCACACTTTGGTTTCTCAATTGATCAGGCCAAACTGCCAGAGCCACCAGGATGGGGAATAGTTCTAGAAAACGTATGTTGCTTGTTAACCCCTCCTCTGCCCACCAGGTTGGCCACACCTGTGCCACCCAAGCTGAACCCAGGATGGCACCAAACCCCTCGCTTCCAGCCGCGTCCGTCATTAGCCCCATCTCTGGGCTGGACCTGGGGGGGCTGGGCCACACCACCCTCCCATTGAAATCGCACAGGAATGCCTGCCATATTTGCATGTCCTGTTTGACCTCGCTGGTGAGCCTGGTGTGGTAGTGCTTCTGCTGCAGTCCTGACATTGCTTGTGCGATGGTGCGTGAGAACGGGCGTGCCATAGGTAGGGTTACCGGTGGAGGAACTCCGCCATCCCCCACCGGGATTGCACCCCCTGGAACTCCACCCCCCGCCGGTGCTGCCGGCCCTTCACTTGGCTTAGCCTTGGTGAGTTCCGCAATTATTCTTCTGGCTTTTTCAGTCGCATCCCCTTCGCACCCAGAAATTCTCGCAGCGGGAGACCAGTTCCCCACTTTCTCCAACCATGGCAACAGTGCCGCCTGCCCCCCAATAAAAAGTTAGAACAAACGGGCCTCCCCCCGGCCCGGACCAGACAAAAACAGGCGTGTGTTTTGCAGCAAAGGGGGCAGCGGTGCGAAGAGAAAGCCGCTCCGCTCCCCCTTTTAACGCCTGAGATGGGGCAGACCAGTTTAGACCGGTCTGCCCCTTGCGTTGTGGAGCCGCTACTGACCCGGAAGCACTTTCAAGTGCTTCCGGGTCAGGCCGCCACGCATGGGAATTGAATGACCCTTGGGGGAGAGGTCGGCGGCCACGTCACTGCTGCGCGCGGCCGCCAACTCCCTCCCCCCCTCTGACTACGGGGGGGGTCGGCAGGACCGTCATACTGGCGGCAGGCTCAATGCCGAGCCCGCCTGTTCAATTTGCGGTGAGGTTCTTGTTGATTCTGGCGTAGAGTGCGTTGCCGTAGTCCAGTCTGCTGCTGATGAGGGCGTGGGTGACAGTTTTCCTGTGTTCAAGGGAATCCTGTTGAAGGTCTTTCGTAGGAGATGGAGGGTGTGGAAACAGGAGGCAGAGACAGCGTTGATTTGGCGGTCCATTTTGAGGTCGGAGTCCAGGATGATTCCGAAGTTGCGTGCGTGGTCAGTAGGGGAGGGTGGGTTTCCGAGGGCGGGGGGTCACCAGGTGTCGTTCCAGGCATCGGGGTGTGGGCCCATGATGAGTACTTTGGTTTTGTCCATGTTTAGTTGTAGGCAGCTGTTCTTCATCCACCTGGCGACTGCTTCCATTCCTTCTTGAAAGTTGTGTTTGGAGATTTTGGGTTCGTTGGATAGGGAGAGGATGAGTAGGGTGTCGTCTGCGTAGGATACAATGTTGAGTCTGAGGGATCTGATGATGGGTGCGAGCGGGCCCATGTAGACGTTGAACAGGGTGGGGCTGATGGAGAACTCTGCAGGTGGTCGGTGTGGGATCCGAGAGGAAGGGTGGGAGTCTGACCCGCTGCGTTCTGCCGGACAGGAATGAGCAGATCCAGTCGAGGGCCTTGTTTCAGATTCCTGCGTCATGAAGTCTGCGGGCTGGGTGCGGTGACAGACTGTGTCGAAGGCTGCGGAGAGGTCCAGGAGGATGAGGGCCTCAGTCTCTCCTCTGTCGAGGAGGGAGCATATGTTGTCTGTCGCGGCGAGAAGGGTGGTTTCGGTGCTGTGGTTTTTCCTGAAACCAGATTGGGAGGAGTCGAGGATGTTATTTTCTTCTATGAAGGAGGCGGGCTGGCTGTTGACGTCTTTTTCGATTACTTTCGCCGGGTACGGGAATAAGATCGGTCTGAAGTTTTTGAGGCCGGTGGGGTTTTACATGATAGGGAGAGTGAAAGAGCGAACACCTGAGTGGCAGACAACCCAGACTGCCAATAATTCATTCTAAATTTGAAGTGGGCTTGTTTCCGGTACAATTTTCCAGCAAGGGCTGTTTGGGATTATGATGGGGGCCGGGTGGATATAATACCTCCTCTCAATAGGTGGTTAATGCTTCATGCATTTTGTGAAAAAACAGAAAACGAAAAAAACAAAAAACAAAGAATAGCTTGTATTTGGAGGTTTTGCTCTGCTTTTTGAAGGGCTCCAGGGTCAGTAGGCGGTGATGGGTGGAAGGATGGCTCCAACAGAAGGGTTTTAAGGCTCATCCTTTTAGCCTTGCTTTGCTAATATGTTCCATCAGAACAGACAGGTCTCGAGCAGACCGGCTGCCGAGCCCCCAAAGTTCTCGCTGTACATCCCCTTTCAGCGACAGGCCCAGCACTAACAACAGCTGCCGCACCTCTGAGAGTGCGGCTACTAATTAAGGCACAGAAGCCCCATGGACTTGGGTGCCTGTTGCTAAAAATGACTGCGCCACATCTGCACTGCCGGACCGGGGGAATTTGTGCTGCATGTACACGGCAGGGACATGCCTGGTGGCTGCCCTGTGATTACTGGGCTCATTGGGGGCACTATAAGCAAGGGGCACACCAATGAGTAATATAACAAAAAACAATAAAATGTGACTCATTCCTCGTGTAACTTGTTTACAATAACTTTCGGGCTAAGAGCAGGGCTTTAAGTGGGATGAAAAACCCGGGGGGCGGTCTCTCAAAGGGGCGTGGCCAGTGTTATTAAGGGCGTGGCTAAAAATCACATAAGCTAAAAATCTGTCTTAGCATAGTGTGCCGCCTGACTTGTATTTTACTGTTTCTGTCATTGCATCCAGATATATGATACAATAAGAAGCATCATACCTACAACAAGTCAGGACTATTGGCTTTGTCAATGGTTGTTAGTTGCATAAGATAAATAAGCAGCAACTATGGCTTGGTATATATAAGTTTGAAAAAACTTCTACTTAAAGCCCTGGTGACACCACGATAATGTTGCTGCTCCTGAGTTTCAAAAAGAGAAGGGAAATCCAGAAAGAAAATGACTCCTTTTAAAGGATTTCCCTTCCCCTACAACGCTCACCTATCATGACGTCATGCCGTAACTTCTCCAGTAGTGAGAAGTGAGCAGTGTGAGCATGCACACATCAATGTGCCTGCTGTCACTGCAGTCCAGAAAAAAACGGACTGCCTGTGTCAGGGCACAAAACAGAGCCCGATAGTGACCCGTTTCGAGGCCCCCTCTAAAAAACTGCCAGTGGCCAGCACTGGTGAGACCCGGCCCACTTAAAGCACTGGCGACAGGCCCAGCACTGACAACAGCTGCCTCACCGCTGAGAGTGCGGCTACTAATTAAGGCACAGAAGCCCCATTGACTCGGGTGCCTGTTGCTAATAAAAATGACTTCGCCACATCTGCACTGCCGGCCCAGGGGCATTGGTGCGGCATGTACATGGCAGGGACATGCCTGGTGGTTGGCCTGTGATTACTGGGCTCATTGGGGGCACTATAAGCAAGGGGCACACCAATGAGTGAGATAACAAAACAATAAAATATGTCTCATTCCTCGTGTAATTTGTGAACAATACCTCTCGGGCTAAGAGCCTTACGTTTTGTTGGCGGCTACACATTTTAAGATCAGGGTCATTCAGGTTTGGTGTAACAGAAACGGGCATACAGTAAACATTGAATATGTAGACATTTCCTTACCACTTTATTTAATTACAGCTGAAGGCTAAGCATGAGACATGAGAACAGAGCTGACCAGCCCTCCCTCTGTGTTGTGTGGAGTGGTGTCTGTTTCTTACACAGAAGCAAAAGGCAGTTACGGCCGTGTGGGTAACGGGTGAGCAAGGGAGGGGGCGGTAAGAAAGCCAACAGAAAGTACGGCGGGAGGGGGGGCGGGAAGAAAGTCAACACGGACAACGGAATGGGGGCTGGAACAAAGGGAATAGGACAACGGGAGGGGGCGGGAACAAAGGAAATAGGATAACGGGAGGGGGGTGGGAGCAAAATGAATACAGACAACGGGAGGGAGGAGTCGCAGCAAAGTGAAACACAACTGGAAAGTTACTAAACAATCTGAGGCAAAAGAAAAAGTAGTGCACAGACCAAAACATATGGCCCATATCGAAAAGATCCATCTAACAGGGGTAGTCGCCAGGGCGGGAACTAAACAGCCACAAAGCGGGACAACAGTACTCTATTCACCAACGAAAACTATGGTATTTATAGAGGCGGACCAAGCAACCAATGCAAAGCGATGGGTGTGTGGTGGGTCTGTTCAGACTCCAAAGGGGGATTACAGCATGCCTCCCAGAGCAGCGCACGCGTGCTGCCTCTAGGCTATACCTAAAAAGGAGACAGAGCTGACCCTGCATGATATAGGCCAATTTTTTTAGTCGATGTTGAAGTAAAGATTATAGGGAAAGTGATTCTGGAGAGACTTACCACCTGGACTAACGAGAAGGAAATTCTCTCCGACCTTCCATATGGGTTTAGGCCCGGGAGGGGTACAGTCAAGCAGAACCTAAATCTGTATCTCTTGACATTTAAATGCACTTGAGCTAGAGGGGTTCTGTCCATCTGGCCTTTATGGACCTCAGTTCAGCCTTTGACTGCGTCAACAGAGATAAGCTCTGGGCTGAGCTGGGGTCCATGGTGGTGGATCATGCACTTGTTTCCCTCATGAGAGACCTATATAGTGGCCTGACAGGGGTGGTCAGAATCAGACCTAATGGTAAATCCAATCACTCCTTTGAACTCAAAAAAGGCGCCCACCAGGGCTGTATTCTTGCCCCTTTTTTATTTATTATGTATATAAATTGGATAGAGGAGGTGCTTTCAGACATCAGCCCAGATATTCCCAGAGTTGATGGGAGAGCGATTCCAGTACTCTTCTATGCCGATGATGTGGTTTTAATCGCTTGTACAGCTAAGAGCCTCCAACGACTTTTAGACACATTTATTGATTTTATGAATAGTTTGGATTTATCTACCAATTTTAAGAAATCACATTTTATGGTGGTAGGCCCCAAGAACACAAAATCCTTCAATCTCTCAGCACAGGGTCAGGTTTTAACTAGAGTGGAACATGTTTCTTATCTGGGACTGCTATTTAACTCGGGTCTCAGTTGGAAACCTTTAATCATGAAAAATGGGGGGATTATACAAAGGGCCATCTCTGGGCTACATGACTCTGCCAGACGCATTGGGCATAAGCCCCCTAAACGTTTATTAGATATATCTTAGGCCAAATGTATCCCGATGGCCAACTTCGGCTGTGAAATTTTGGGGTACGCAATCACTGATCGTGTCCAGGTGATTGAAAATAAGTTTTTAAGAAACCTATTGGCCGTGGGACGGGGAATTCCTGACGAAATTATCCACAAAGAACTGGGCATGTCTTTTGTTACAGATTTCATTTGTATCCACCGGCTTGTATTGTGGTGCTCTGTATGGTGTAAGGAGGAATTACATTTTAACAGGCTCACTCTTCAGGATTGTTTGTTTTAGATAATGTAGCTCTGATCCCGTGGCTGCAATATATCAAGAACTCTTTTTATGATTTAGGGCAACCAGGTTTACTTACCAATCCCAGGGACATATTGAAAAGTGACCTTGCGTGGGTTAAGAAGGCCTTCTCCCAGAGGGTGGCAGCAGATCGGGAGAATTCTGTTTTAACAAAGTAGTCTATGAGCAAGAATATCTTGGTCAAATCTATCAGGGGTATAGAGCCCTGCCTCCTCCTGGACATGCCAAATCAGCAACGCCGCATTTTGACATTTTTGAGGTTGGATATATTTCATCAGCTCCTGTTCCCAAAAGGGGTCTTGTATAAACCATCTAATCTGCCTTCTTGCAGCTGTGATAATATCTCGATTTGTGACACTATGCATATATTACTCAATTGCCCAAAGTTTTCTAATCTTCGATATAAATATACAAAATCCCTTTTGAATTCTGAACAATTCAGACACATTAGGCCTGCATATTTCTCTTTACAGCTTCTAGCTACACCCAAACTGTGTTTTTTGTTTCCCGTTTTTTGTCTGGTGTTCTATTTGTAAGCCACTAAGTATCGTAATTTTATGTTCTAGTTTTCACTACGTTAATGATGGCAATTTGAGTTTTTGTCTTATTGTTAAACGCTTGTTTTATGTATTTTTGTATGTTCCTTTCAAATTTTTAGCTGATGTATTTTTAACTGATGTATGGTTATTGTGTCATATTGTTGCTATTCAATGAAATGTACACTTTTATGCTTTTACCAAAGGTCGAATTAAGTTTAATGCGGATGATGAGTGTCGATTGTCTTGAAGAGTGTACCGCTTCTCTTTGCAGCGTCATTGATGGTTTTAGCATAGTACTTGGATTTGGCTCATATGATGAATTGTAAGTGTATAACACAAAGGGAGTTTAGTAACACGAGAACATACAGGGTTCTGTTTTTCTTACTTTTCTTTCTTGTTTGAAAATGGATCCTTTGTTGTGAGAAAGTTCTTTGGAGTACAAGGGCATTCAAGGTGTTGGCTTTCACTTGCATGTTTTAATTAGTGCAGAGCTATTCACATGATGTTCCAGAACTGCATTGGAAGTGTTGACTTCGGATGTGGAAGTGTAAGGGTGAGAGATGAGTTATACCCTTAGGTTTTCGATGGAGAAATCTTTGAAGGCTGTGATGGTAAGTTGTTCACTTTTGGGTTACCCTTAAGTGTTAGTTGGATGCTGAGAATGGTGATGGGGATGGCAAAGTGATGGGTCCAGTCCAGGGGTTTGCATTGGATGGTTGATAATGGATCCATAAGATGCACTTTTTGCTAAGAAAATAGTGCTAAATGCAACAGAACATGAACAGCCGCAGCCAGCACCCTCTCATGCTCACTAGGTTCATTGCTCCTGTGCTCATGCGGTCGGATTTTTGTCCCAAATTACTCATAATGACGTGAATGGGCATAATTTAGTAATTTTCAGTAATTTTCTGTCAAACGAGTAACGTGAAATTACTGAAATTACATCAATTACTGCGGCGTGTATAAAATTTCTCCCAGGCCTAATACTAAACCCCATCCCAAAACCTTAAGCTACTAGTAAGAAATAAGTTAACAGAAAACGTATCTTTTCTGACGAGCCATGATCCTGCTTCAGATCATCTTGCCGACCGCTGTACAATGAAGAAAAAAAGAAAAGACAACCATATTTGTGTAATGATAAAACAAAATTGCGGTTTCATTGAATTGTATAGCGCATGGCTACCTAAAAGACGGTTTCCCAATACGGACAAAATGGGACGAGCCCAAAAAATCGCAGAAACATTAAGACCTTTAGGAAGGATCAAGGATGAGAACAACCACGTTTTTAGAAATTTATGAAACAGGGAGAGTGAACTACATTCTCTCAGTGTCAGAGACAGGTCATTCCAAGTTTCGCTCCCATAAAGGTAAATGCTCGACCGCCCTGTTGCAATTTCCTAATTTTAGGAATTCCAGCCAGACTAAGATCACTAGAGCGCAGCGAATGGCCAGGTTTGTACCAGGACACCGAAGGTCTCTGTAACCAGGACCAGTGTTTGCCAGGCATTTGTGCATGTAGCACAACGCCTTAATTGTACCTGTCATTCAATGGGCAACCAGTGTAGGTTCCTTATTTTTTAATAAAGTGAAGTCATTTTAGATATCTACTTTTCTCCATTAATGTTAAATAAGGTTTTAAAGCTATAATATGAGCATTATTCTTTACATTAATAACAATAAAACTGTATTATTATTTAAAATTGCATTCTAATATGTTGTTTTTGTTGGCTATACATTTAATATTCTAAATTCAATCCCACTAACTTTGGAAAAGTGCATGTTTTTGTTGGTGGCCATATTTAATAAAATAGCTTCTAATTTACAAACATAGTTGCATATATTGAGGAGGGGGGCTATTTACTATTCTAACTTGAAATTCACCAAATATTAGGATGGGGGCATCTATGTGGTGGTGACATGATTAATATTCAAACATCAAGAACTGTAAGCATGAGGTTAAGTGGATAAATATTGTGGGGACTTATTTACTATTCTACCTCGAAGGCTTACAAACATTGGGGTTTTTGGGTCTATTTGGGTGGTGGTATTTATTCTTCTAACTTCAAGGACTACAAACTTTTAGGTAAGTACATATATTGTGGGGAGGGATAAGTACTATTCAACCTCAAGGCCTATAAACATTGGGGTAAGCACATATATTATGGCCGGAGGGGCATATTTAATATTGTAAGTAACTCCCAGTCCTACTAACTTTAATGTAAGTGCCTATATTGGGGGCATATTTACTATTCTAATGCCTCAACTTACAAACATTGGCATAAGTGCATCTATTTGCATGGCCCCTATGTACTATTATCACGGTCTACAAATATTGGCTTATGTGCATATATCTTGGGGTCATATTCACTAACCTAACCCCAAAGCCTATATGTATTGGGGGAAGTGCATATCTTTTATGGGGCATATTTACTATGCTATCTCCAAGACCTACGAACATTGACCTAGGTGCTTATATTGTTGGGTGGATATTTACTATGCTAACTGTGAGATCTACAAACATTGGGATAAATGCATTTATTAAGGGGAGGCACATTTGCAATTCTAACTCAAAGACTTAAAACATTGGGGTAGATGTCTCTATTGGTGTGGGACCTATTACTGTTCTAACGCCCAGCCCTACAAACATTGCCATAAATGCATCTATTGTTGAGAGGGATAATTACTATAATAAGCCTGAGGCCTGCTAACATTGGAGTAAGTACAGAGTAAGTACATATATTTGGGGAGGAGAGGAAACATTTACTATTCGTTTTCCAAGACCTCCAAACATTTGGGCGAATGCATATATTGTATGGACGCCCATTTTTACCATGCCAGCCCCCCGGCCTAAAAACATTGGAATAAAAGCACATATTGTGAGGGTGAGGCATATTTAGTATTCAAACTCCAAGGCCTATCAAACACATTGGGGTAAATGCATATATGGGGCGGCATACTAACTATTCGAAATACAGTCCTACAAACATTGTAGGAAGTGCAAAATATTTGGAGGAATGTTTAATATTCTTCACTCGTACCAACATACGGGCACCGCATATATTATTGAGTGGAGTCTGATTTACTAATATAGCTCACAAGCCTACAAACATTGGGGAAAGTGCATTAATCTGCAGGGGGGCCTAACAAAATGTTGGACGACCTATTTCTTTTTCTAACTGGTGCTACAAACAATAGGGAAAGGATAAATATTAGTGGGGGCAAATTTACTAATCGAACGCCAAGGCCTATAAATATTGTGTTAAGTGGATATATTGGGTGCATATTAAGTATTCTAACTCCAGTCCCACAAACATTGTAAAAAGTGCAAATAATTGGGAGAAGCATATTTACTGTCCTAACCCCATCAATACAAACATAGGGTAATTTATATTTATTGGGGGAGGGTCCTATTTACTATTGTAATGACAAAGTCTGCAAACGTTTGTGTAAGCGTATACATTTGTGGGGGACCATATTTGCTTTTCTAACTCCAGTTTTACAAACATTGTAGAAAGGATAAATCATATTGGGGGACATACTTCCTAGTCAAACTCCAAGGCCTGCAAATATTGGGGTATGTACATTAATTTGGGGTATACTTGCTATTCGATCTCCATCCTCCAAACATTTTAGTGTCATGTTCTGAGGGTACCCCAGAGCTGCAAGAGTCAGATTTTCAACCCTTTGAGCAAGGACTTAGTTCAGTGCACCAACACAAATTAGAAATCCAGTTGGACTGCAACCTGAACACAACCCTCTAAGCAGTACTGTGTGAGTGGTGTTCTGTGGTCAGGATTAGTCCCTCTACATGAGTTCAGATACACAGGGGAGCTCCAAACTCTCTTTTATTATTGAACAACACACTCAAGAAACAGAACTAGGAAACACAGGATAAACTTTGCTAAAATGTTTATTTTCTTAAACCCAAGTCTAGTGCATAAAATATGAAGTGAGACCAAGCAGAATTTGAAAATAAATGCAGTATTGCATGGCATGGCCAGCAAAAACAATATAAACATTCTTTACATTGTTAGCAAGTTCCTAGCATCCTAACACCCATTCACTACTTCTAAGTGCTATGCTAAAAGTTAACAGAAGCATAAAATAGCACGCCTGTAAATCAAGGTTCCTTAGATGGATCGTACGGCATACCTTTTTCAGTAAGAAATAGCTGCTCAGCTATTCTCTGTCACAGCCCTTGACATGGAAGGACAAGCCGTATTGGGCTAATGGACACTTCTCTAAGCCACTCTCAGATCTCGGGAGCGACCCCGACTGGGGCTGGTGTGCAGCAAACTGGTGTGACCTCTAGCCTATTAGTTCTGTCACAAAGCCTCTCCAAACTATGGCCAAATAGAGGATTTTTATAACACCTGATCAATGATTTTTATCTTATATTTATAAGTTTGTCAACACTAAAGTCCCAACAAGGCAAATAAGTATGACAACAGAAGGCATCATCTCAATTCACATGTAGACATTTTAGCCTCCACTGTTTTTTTTATTTAGAGAGTTTTATATAGCGCTGGCAAGACCTGAGGGTATCAGAGTGCTTTACAACATGTACACAGATGAATAAGAGATAGCGGACAGTCAGAGCAAAAAGGAGAGTCTATGGGAAGGCACTGCGGTGAAATTGTCCGAAGGTTAGAGGTGTCGAGCGAGGAGGAGAACCTTGAGTTTTTTTTTGAAGGTCACGAAGGAGGGGTTGGTTCTGAGATCTGCTGGTAGGGGGTTCCAGATTTTGGGGTCATTTCCCGAAAAGGAGCACGTCAGGGCTTTTTGTTTGAGTCTCTTTGGGGGGATGAGAAGTAGCATGACAGCTACCATAACATAAACGACAAAAATATGTTAGCCTAGATGGGAGGCGCACATGATGCTATCAATTTTGCATATGTCTAAACGTCACACTATCTAATAGAAAGAGATAAAAGAAACTGCAAGCAATCACGTGGTAAAAATAGAAAGATAGTGTGTATGACAGTAAAAAATTCAAACTATGGGGGAAACATATTTAATATTTAACTCTGCTCCTACAAACATAGGGGAAAGTGCATATATTAGAGATGGGGGTCATAATTATTAACATTGGGTTAAGTGTCTCATTTTATAGGAGGCATACTTACTATTTAAAGTCTAGTCCTACAAACATTAGGGAAGAAATAAATATTGTTGGGGAAGGCTTAGTTTCTATTCTACCTCCTAAGCCTACATACATAGGGATAATTGCAAGTGACAACAATATTGTCTCACCAGCCTGATGTAAGAAAAAAGAAATCATATATAAAAACTTTTATCTTACCAGCCTCATGTAAGAAAAAATAAATCATAAATAAAAAAAACAAACATAGAGGAGCATAAGGTCAGACCACTGAATGTGTTGGTCTGGCCAACTATCATTCACATTGTATTTGTGCCCACCATAGCATAAAGCATGGGAGAATATGTCAGCCCACTCCACACACACTGGCTCTCTTGCCCTTTGAGCGATACCATTTTTTTTTTTTATCCTGATCACAAATGCGCTTCTGCCTTCAAAGAAGTACACTTCAGTGCCAGGGCTAATGGGCCAATATTTTACTATGCCAAAGCTTTTTTTCTTACCATTCTCGTTCTTTCTATTTGTTTTAGTCACCATACATGCCAACAGACCCAATTCAGGTGGGACACTCACCTTTTAAAGCCAAAAATGGGTTTATTTTAGCTGTCTCCCGCCTAAAATTCCCTCTGTTTCAGTGTTAGTCAATGGGGAAAATTATTTTCCTTGATTGTTTTTTTATTTTCATTAGCCATCTCTTTCTTGTTTCGAAATGTTGTCATGGATGAGTCACCCCTGTCCGCTTGAACTTTGACTTTAAGTTATAGTAATTCAAAGCCAATAGTACCTTTGATATGAGTTATTAGGAGTTATGATTTGCTTTTGCATTAAAATTAAAAGGTGCCTTTCTTCCTGTTCTAAGAACATGTACTGTTCTCTTAAAATTATTCGCCCTGACCATTTGTAAAGCCCTCTTGGGTCATGTTCACACTATATAAAACTGTATAAATAAATAAAATAAATTTGGGCCCTGAATTATTAATATTAAAGTACTTTAAATATTATTTATTTCGACATTCTGAAACATTGATTTTTTTTATAACTATTCTTAGCATACAATTTAAACAATAATAATAAATATTGATTGCATAGCTAATATATTGATGTTATTTTTAAAATTCATAAATATATGCATCTTATTTATTATATGTAAATAAAACGATTTTTTTTTACATTTTGTAAATTATATTACTGCTAAATGATTATTTCTTTTAAAAATGATATTATATGTTTTGAATTGTGAATCCTCATAGATTTGTAAAATTATTAAATAACTGTTAATTGTTTTTCTTTTTTCAAAATGTCTAATTATTTCTAATAATTTACATTTGCACTTAGAATGCTACAAACACCTATAACACTGTTACTAAATTATTACAAATAAACATGGCTACTTATTAAATAATTACATATTAACAATCTTAATTAATTTAAACATTAAAAGTAATATAGAAAATAATAATTTATTTTTATAAAACACACCCACCTAATAATCCAATATAACTCAACAACCCCAAACAATATTTGTTACATTTTTATAATTTATTTAATATTACTACTAACAAACTTACTTTGAAAAAAGTTCAAAATAAATACTATCCAAAAAGAATATTAACCCCTTGACCGCGATCGGAATTCCGCTCGTGTGCTGGACATTCCGATCGCGGGTGTGGTCGTGACGAGCTCAGCTCGTCATGCGCACAGCGCGACCGCGCAGCATGACGAGCTGAGCTCGTCACGAGCATCGAAGGGGTTAAATACAACCAAATGTTAGTAAACAATATTTAAATTCTAGATATTATTGCTAAAAACGATATACTTACCCTCTAAATTTTGTTCCTCAACATTATTGAGCTCAAAATATTTTGACCCTCAGTGTTAAGGTCCAGCAAAACTTTGGAGTCAATATTCATGCTCTGCACCATCAATAAGCATAAGTTACAGAGTGTGTTTAGTTGTTTGAGGGTGTGAAGTGGTACACATGATGTCTATGAGATTGGGTCTATGTGTTGTGAGGATATGGGATTGTGCTTGTGTGGTCAAGGCATGGTTGTGGACATGTGTAAATAGGAGTTGGACCTGATGTACATGAGGAGATCTTATGTGTTTGGTGGTTGCTGAGGGTCCAGTGGAGCAGGTGTTTTGATCCAAGGTCTTTAGTGGCCCTAACATGCCCAAGCAGGTAAACGCCCGTGTGTGTCTCTGCCCTTAGCTGCGGAGAACCAGGTATTGGGAAGCCTGAAGAAATAGACTGATTAAGGGGAACCAGAGATATCTCTTCCAGAATAATAGAAAATATAGTGATATCATTTCCTGTGGTGACGGATGCTGGGAACTTCAGTGATGTCACTTCCTTTAGAAAGGAATATGTTTGGTTGCCTGGCTTCTTTGAAACATGATTTTGGTGAGAAACCAGGCAAGTCACTTCCTTTACAGATATTGGCGACTGCCGTGATACCAATTCATTTAGAGATGATGTAGGGTGCAAATCTCCAGCACACTGCACAGAGGCAACCACTTTGTACCTAATAGTGACTTCATCAGGAGACTGTGTGACTGAATGTGAAAGACCAGTGCATGCATGTGCACTGAATTGTCAGGACAGTGGGCTGAGATGGTGAATAATTTAGTACCCATGGCTACCATATAAGTACATTGTAAAAAAGTGCAATATTATATCCAAATCTTGAGTATAAAAGTTCCGCTTTTTTTTCTAAAAGCCGTAGAATCGGTTTCACATGGTGACCTTACTGACCAATGCAGGTCGAATGGACTTTGCATTGTAACAAACTCCATAGTAATGGACTTTGCATTGTTAACAATGAAGATATTATCACACAGCTCTCTAGTTCACAATGGGCTACAGAGGTTTGCTTTTAATTTTGGGCATTTGCACTTTTTGTGCAGTATTCAGCTGTGTGTCACATAAAGTATTTTTCCTTTTTCAAATTAAAAGCAATGACAGTATTGGTATCATTGTTGTGTGATACTGAATTGTCTGCTGAGTTCTGAGTTTCTATCACACATCATTTTTTCTGAGTAAGCCTTGGGTCACTCTACCTCATTACCTTAAAAGTCATGCCTTGAAGGGGGGCACTTGGCGCCCAGGATTGGGTCCAATGGGTAGGTGGCCCCAGGACACCGGAGGTAAAAGACTGCACATGTCAATATCTTGAGGCCTGTAACCCTGATTGCCCTGGATTTCCCACATACCGGTTCCCTCGCATGCAGAGCATGACTAAGGGCCTGATTACGAGTTTGGTCCTCCCAGCCACTGCACCGCCAAACCTGTGGTCGGGCCACCTGCCAGATTAGGAGTTTCCTTCTGTCTGGCGGGCTTTTTCTGGGCGTTTCCACAGCGGTGCCTTTACAAATGGGCAAGGCAATGGGCACGCCAAAAACAGTTCCTGCACGGCATGGACTAAAAAGTCCATGCTGTACAGGAACTGGGGTGCTGGCACACAGGGGGGCACATGTTGTGCCCCCCCCGCATGCACTCTAGGGTGCAGAGGCACAAGGGGGCCCTGTAGGACCCCCTTTGTGTCCTCTCTGCCAGGGTTTTCATGGAGGAGGAACCGCCATGAAACCATGACGGAGATGAAACTCCTGATATGCTTGGCGGAACCGTCAAGCATATTGATGCCTGCTGACTGACGCAACACCGCCAGGGAACAGTGGTTCCCTGGTGGCTGCGGCAGAGCACTGGCGGTCCAACTGCCCTAATCGTAATAGGGCAGTCGGGAGACCGCCAACGCCGTGCCCCCTCGAGTCTGGCGGTTCGTGGACCGCCAGACTCGTAATTGAGCCCTAAAGCAGGTTGCAAATGCTTGTCTGCATCTTGATGATTGAGCATGGGGTACAATGATACAAAATTAGATCATTTTATTGCTGTAGGATATGGAGTGCAGAAATATGATGGAACGGCAACCCAGTCTCTATTGCATCTGTCATGACTTTTAAGTAAATATTAAGCAAGGATTCTCCATTATTATGTTATGTTATGTTATGTTATCTTATCTTATCTTGCTGTATTGCCATGGGAATGGCCCTGCTGTGCTGTCCTGTGTGCCACATAATAAAATTAATTCACAGAAAAGCAGTCACCAGTGATGGGAGCATTTTGGGGTAAGCAAACATTTTGATTTGTTTTACAGATTTTGACAGCTATGGTCCCCAGCAAGGACTCCACAGGACATGTCACAAGTGTAATTAGTGTCTGATGAGCCACAGTGCAGGTGTGAAAATCATGCACCAACACCATCGGCTGAGGCTGGGAAAGGCAGCGGGATGTTCTCTGTCCAATCACCACGGATGTGGATGGTTTAACTTGGAACCTTTCACACTAACCTCAATTTAAATTCAGCCCCAAGAAGGAGGCACCTTGAGGCAGTGTGTCAGGCAAAGTCCCTACAAAGAAGCCCATCCTTTCATTTATCCAAGACAAAACCAGTTGGTGGTGGGAATGCGACCCTCATATTTCTAGCTTGAGGCCAGCACCAGCATGCAGTGATGAAGGGGCTGCACATGAGGTAGGCACCCACCTGTGGAGGATCCACCATGTGACCTCATGTTGCCTCATTTGTCTAGTGCTTTCTCTTCTGACCCTGCATGCAGGCGTGCAGCATGCCGTGACATGCTACAAGTTACGCGCATTAAAACTAGAAGCACTGCCTGCCCCCATGGCAGTGTCACACAACGTGCAACCCTCGTCCCCTTCCCGGCATAAATTGATGTGACTCTGGCATATCTCTTAAAGTAGGGAAATTGATCAAAGGTTTCAATAATGATGAGTGGACACTATCACATGAAGTGCCCCGAGAGCATAACAAGTATCTGGGCCTGCATTTTGCACTGCCTGTGTTATGAACCCCAATGTACCCCAATATAGGCCTAGGTAGTTACACGACCTTTTACCTACATCTGTCCTACCATTGTTCTACATAAAGGGTTTTGGTGCTGACCTTTTACCTAGTTAGATGCTACATGACTGTCCTGTAGTTTTCTCCGAAAACAAACCTCATGTATTATGCATGAGAGCTCTCATTATCACAGCAGTATTATCATCTTCTGCATAATAACTCTGTTTAAGGGTCACCTCTGTCGTCATCCTTGCCCAACATGCCCATAGTACATTTCTAGGTAGAACCCCTGAGGGTACTTTTCAGGTATATAAGCACTACATCTTCACTGGGCAAACCAGAGGAGAAAGACTTCCATGCTGACACGCTGACGCGAGGCGCTGAGGTCCCTGCACGCAGCCACTTCAGCACGCAGTGGTCTGACATCCCTTGGGGGGTGTCCATCTCGACACCAAGACGGGGTC
The DNA here is from genome assembly GCA_963921515.1 of Calotriton arnoldi. Taxonomy (NCBI): domain Eukaryota; kingdom Metazoa; phylum Chordata; class Amphibia; order Caudata; family Salamandridae; genus Calotriton; species Calotriton arnoldi. Next base: position 1,064,019 of record CAWUFW010002341.1, on the reverse strand, counting down.
CTTCGCTCTCCCACATCAGGTAATGGCTCTATCCTAAGGGGATTCTTGGCTATACACCTACACACATGCTAGGTACATTTAGGTACATCTAGTTAGGGCTTGCATCGTAGGAGTGCGCATTATTACTGTTATGTATATATATATGTGCATATATTCATTGATTTAGCACTATGGTAGAATTCTACCTTTTCTTTACTCTATTGGTGCTCATTACCGTATATATCTGTTTGTGTCTAATGGTTGTTGCAGCCCACGTATTCTATACTAGAATAAGGCTGGTTCAATAAATACTTTTTGAAAACGTCCCCACCGTTTATTCTGTGTATCTCTGAGACAAAGTAAGCACGAGTGACTGAGCAAGAAGTACTGTACTGTTTCCACGCTCCCTGAGGGGTCAGGTTTGTCATGTTCGATAGTTGCCAGAAACTATTTGCTCCTTGGTAAGAGGGGCTCATAGTGGCACTGTGAGCTAGCTGGTCTACAGACTAACATATCCTTTGGGGGTGTCTGGAATCAGTCTGGACACCAATCCCTTAGTTTATGTTGTCTAAAATGCGCAGATCCTATATAGATTTGTAGGAACTACACGACATGCCCCAAGTTGGGCGCCATGTCGTGTAGTTCCTACAAATCATCTCTGCACCCTAGGGTGCATGCAGGGGGGCACAACATGTGCCCCCCTATGTGCATGCACCCTAGTTCCTGCACAGCATAGACTTTCTAGTCGTTGCCGTGCAGGAACTGTTTTTGGCATGCCCATTGTTGTGCCCATTTTTAAAGGCACCGCTGTGGGAACGCCCAGAAAAAGCCCGCCAGATAGAAGGAAACTTCTAATCTGACAGGTGGCCCGACCACAGGTTTGGCGGTGCGGCGGAAGAGCGGATCAAACTCGTAATCAGGCCATTAGTCATGCTCTGCATGCGAGGGAACCGGTATGTGGGAAATCCAGGGCAATCAGGGTTACAGGCCTCAAGATGTTGACAAGTGCAGTCTTTTACCTCTGGGGTCCTGGGGCCAAATTGGAATTACAGAAGGGACTGCAGATGCGCATTAATTTTGCCCAACATAGGAGGTTGCACACAATCAGTGAGCCCTCTTATCTCCAAGAGTGACCCAGGAAGGTGGCTTGGGAGCTCCATGCACTCCTTAGGCACCCTGCTATAGGCATATGTAGCCACTCACTGCTACCATCTCTGGAGGAATCCCTGCCCTCTCCTAACTTGAGGATGGATCCGCCTCGCTTCTAGTGAAAGACGGAGCTGCAGTTTCAAACCAGCTTTCAACGGCGCACTTCCCCTGGTGCAGCATGTACGTCATTTAGGGGTCACCAGGGGTCGCAGCTGCTGGCTTGCCCCCTGCAACCCCTGGCACTGCCTTTGCAATCCCTGGCCTCAGAGGTGGCAAAATCAGTGCAAAGAACACAGGTGTGTCTTGCAATATCAGCGTCAGGCTCCAACCTCATTTTCTGCTCATTTTTATTACATTGATAGTGAATAATAGTCTATTATTCACTATTAGTGTACTAAAACGTGGAGTAGCAGGATTTGGTACAGACCTTCACTGCAATCTTAGGAAAGAAAAATAAAATGGCTCTAAATGTATGTTGTGTGCATGCCTGTGGGTTAGAGTGAACTTATGTGAGAGAGCGTGAGTATGTGTGAGCATGTATGTTTGTATGTGGGATTGTGGGTGTGCGCGTGTGTGAAAGTGAGCCAGTAAGTATAAGTGAGCCACAATAAGAGTGACTGAGAGAGTGTGAATGAGTGAGTCAGGGTAGGAGTGAGTCAAAGAGACTGAGGAAAAATAAATGAGTGCCAGTGAGTGCTAATGAGTGAGTGAGTGTGAGAGAATGAGAATGAGTGTGAGTGTAAGTGAATGTAAGTGAGCCTGAGTGAGAATGTGTTTGTTATGCTTGCTAACCTGCTGTCGGACCTGGCATGCTTCTTGGCTTATGGAAGCACCCTTGGCAAAACCCTGGCACTGGCATGCTGGAAGCAATACTTATATATGGGATACCCATGGCAAAATGCTAATGCTGGCACACTGTAGGTACATTTTGGATGGGGCATCCATGGAGAAAAGCCAGTGCTGGCATACTGCTGGAAATTCTTGGCATAGGTGGCACCAGTGGAAAAAATGCAGGTGCCGGCAGAAGGGAGGAAATTGTTGCCATATAGGAGGACAACCGTGGCATATGTCAGGGGCCATCCATGAAAGTTTCGGTCCTCAACATACTAAATGCAACTTTTGACATAAGGGCCCCCTTAGTACATGGACAGCGATGTTTGCACAATGATGGCACTGTCTTATTGTATGCAATGTTTGGGGAAAAAGGTACACATGCCAAAATGCTGGCCAGGGCAATGGAGGTATTTTTTGACATATGGGGGCACCTATTGGACATTTTAAAAACATAATTGGGTCAACTCTGGGGACTGTCAGGTTTCATTAGCTTGGCACACCATGAAAGGAGTTGAATATTTAATTAGTGTATTTTCAGAACTTATGGCTTTTTAGCAAACTTAGGTGAAAATTGTGTGTTAAAATTCCCATTGGTGCCCTTTTTTTCCAAAGTTTTCTCAGAGGAGAGAACCCCCCACTCTCCGATCTCCCCTAGAAGACATCAGACTCACTTTGCTTGCTTCCCACAATTCAGGCAACTGTTCCCTTAACATATCATGTCCGCACCTTTATATAGATGTTGGTGTTATGTTGTTATATTAATCCTGCAATCGTAATGGAACTTCAGCAAAGTTAAGTATTGTAATGTTATAAGGATTAAGGTCACATGACATCATTTCCTGAGAAGATTCAGTGTCAAAGGTTGTATGTCACGTCCCATGACATCATTAAGGTCAAAATGTACATGATGTCATTTCCGCTACCCCTGGCATTTTGGTGAATTGGTGTCCATGTAGTGCAGGTGAGAGTTCTTTTTTTTCTGGAACAGGTTCACTCGCCCAGTGTGTGGTGAATGCACTCAGTAAAGGATGTGGTGCGAGCAAACAGAAACATTGTGCCTGATCACTTTATCAGGACTCTATTGTTTCCAATTTAAGTCATTGCTTTACAAATACTGCTACACACACACGTGCACACATACCTTTTCTCATTGTGCTGGTTATCTGCCTTGTTAGCAGGGTTAGAATGGGCCATTCTGAGCACAGCCTTTCATGATCATTTACAGAACACGTGGTGCACTGCTCTGAATGTGGATGACAATGGTGTTGCCACGTGCTCCTCACACTGCTGTGCACAGACATTCTCTATACACCGGTCCTGTACCATTTCTTCACTATCGTGCAATACCCCTGATTCTCAGGGGGTGTAGAGGCTTGAACCCCTCCTCACACATCATTGATGACACCAGTATTTTAGAGGTGACGCTTGGCAGATGCACAAAAGACATAACTGTGCAGTTTGGCCCTGGTTGCAGCATGCGAGGTAGCAGGACACCAGCTGATTGGCACAAAGCTGTCATTCTTGTGCAAAGGCACAGATGCAAGAGGGCTAAGAGCATGCTGGCCCAAGGTGTACCCCTTGTGCAAAGGCACAGAGGCACTGAGGACTAAGGGCATGCTGGCCCAAGGCTGTCACTCTTGTGCAAAGGCAAAGATGCACTGAGGGCTAAGAGCATGCTGGCCCAAGGTGTACGCCTTGTGCAAAGGCACAGATGCACGGAGGGCTAAGGGCATGCTAGCCCAAGGCTGTCACTCTTGTGCAAAGGCACAGATACCCGGAGGGCTAAGAGCAAGCTGGCCCAAGGCTGTCACTCTTGTGCAAAGGCACAGATGCTCTGAGGGCTAAGAGCATGCTGGTGCAAGGCTTGTACTCTTGTGCAAAGGCACAGATGCACGAAGGGCTAAGCACATGCTGGCCCAAGGCTGTCATTCTTGTGCCAAGGCACAGATGCACTGAGGGCTAAGGGCATGCTTGCCCAAGGCTGTCACTCTTGTGCAAAGGCACAGCTGCACTGAGGGCTAAGGGCATGCTGGCCCAAGGCTGTCACTCTTGTGCAAAGGCACAGATGCACAGAGGGCTAAAGGCATGCTGGCCCAAGGCTGTCACTCTTGTGCAAAGGCACAGATACCCAGAGGGCTAAGAGCAAGCTGGCCCAAGGCTGTCACTCTTGTGCAAAGGCACAGATGCTCTGAGGGCTAAGAGCATGCTGGTGCAAGGCTTGTACTCTTGTGCAAAGGCAAGGATGCACGAAGGGCTAAGCACATGCTGGCCCAAGGCTGTCATTCTTGTGCCAAGGCACAGATGCACTGAGGGCTAAGGGCATGCTGGCCCAAGGCTGTCACTCTTGTGCAAAGGCACAGCTGCACTGAGGGCTAAGGGCATGTTGGTCCAACCCTGTCACTCTTGAGCAAAGGCACAGAGGCACTGTGGGCGAAGAGCATGCTGGCCCAAGGCTGTCACTCTTGTGCAAAGGCACAGATGCACTGAGGGCTAAGAGCATGCTTGTCCAAGTCTGTCACTCTTGTACAAAGGCACAGATGTACTGAGGGCTAGGAGCATGCTGGCCCAAGATGTACCCCTTGTGCAAAGGCACAGATGCACTGAGGGCTAAGAGCTTGCTGGTCCAAGGCTGTCACTCTTGTGCAAAGTCACAGATGCACGGAGGGCTAAGGGCATGCTGGCCCAAGGCTGTCACTCTTGTGCAAAGGCACAGATACCCGGAGGGCTAAGAGCAAGCTGGCCCAAGGCTGTCACTCTTGTGCAAAGGCACAGATGCTCTGAGGGCTAAGAGCATGCTGGTGCAAGGCTTGTACTCTTGTGCAAAGGCACAGATGCACGAAGGGCTAAGCACATGCTGGCCCAAGGCTGTCATTCTTGTGCCAAGGCACAGATGCACTGAGGGCTAAGAGCATGCTGGCCCAAGGCTGTCACTCTTGTGCAAAGGCACAGATGCACGGAGGGCTAAGAGCATGTTTGCCCAAGGCTGTCACTCTTGTGCAAAGGCACGGATGCACTGAGGGCTAAGGGCATGCTGGCCCAAGGCTGTCACTCTTGTGTAAAGGCACAGATGCATGGAGGGCTAAGAGCATGTTGGCCCAAGGCTGTCACTCTTGTGCAAAGGCAGAGATGCACGGAGGGCTAAGAGCATGTTTGCCCAAGGCTGTCACTCTTGTGCAAAGGCACGGATGCACTGAGGGCTAAGGGCATGCTGGCCCAAGGCTGTCACTCTTGTGTAAAGGCACAGATGCATGGAGGGCTAAGAGCATGTTGGCCCAAGGCTGTCACTCTTGTGCAAAGGCACAGATGCACGGAGGGCTAAGAGCATGTTTGCCCAAGGCTGTCACTCTTGTGCAAAGGCACGGATGCACTGAGGGCTAAGGGCATGCTGGCCCAAGGCTGTCACTCTTGTGTAAAGGCACAGATGCTTGGAAGGCTAAGAGCATGCTGGCCCAAGGCTGTCACTCTTGTGCAAAGGCACGGATGCACGGAGGGCTAAGAGCATGTTGGGCCAAGGTGTACCCCTTGTGCAAAGGCACAGCTGCTTGGAGGGCTAAGAGCATGCTGGCCCAAGGCTGTCACTCTTGTGCAAAGGCACAGCTGCTTGGAGGGCTAAGAGCATGCTGGCCCAAGGCTGTCACTCTTGTGCAAAGGCACAGATGCACGGAGGGCTAAGAGCATGTTGGCCCAAGGCTGTCACTCTTGTTAAAAGGCACAGATGCACGGAGGGCTAAGAGCATGTTTGCCCAAGGCTGTCACTCTTGTGCAAAGGCACGGATGCACTGAGGGCTAAGGGCATGCTGGCCCAAGGCTGTCACTCTTGTGTAAAGGCACAGATGCACGGAGGGCTAAGAGCATGTTGGCCCAAGGCTGTCACTCTTGTGTAAAGGCACAGATGCACGGAGGGCTAAGAGCATGTTTGCCCAAGGCTGTCACTCTTGTGCAAAGGCACGGATGCACTGAGGGCTAAGGGCATGCTGGCCCAAGGCTGTCACTCTTGTGTAAAGGCACAGATACCCGGAGGGCTAAGAGCAAGCTGGCCCAAGGCTGTCACTCTTGTGCAAAGGCACAGATGCTCTGAGGGCTAAGAGCATGCTGGTGCAAGGCTTGTACTCTTGTGCAAAGGCACAGATGCACGAAGGGCTAAGCACATGCTGGCCCAAGGCTGTCATTCTTGTGCAAATGCACAGATGCACTGAGGGCTAAGAGCATGCTGGCCCAAGGCTGTCACTCTTGTGCAAAGGCACAGATGCACGGAGGGCTAAGAGCATGTTTGCCCAAGGCTGTCACTCTTGTGCAAAGGCACGGATGCACTGAGGGCTAAGGGCATGCTGGCCCAAGGCCGTCACTCTTGTGTAAAGGCACAGATGCATGGAGGGCTAAGAGCATGTTGGCCCAAGGCTGTCACGCTTGTGCAAAGGCACAGATGCACGGAGGGCTAAGAGCATGTTTGCCCAAGGCTGTCACTCTTGTGCAAAGGCACGGATGCACTGAGGGCTAAGGGCATGCTGGCCCAAGGCTGTCACTCTTGTGTAAAGGCACAGATGCTTGGAAGGCTAAGAGCATGCTGGCCCAAGGCTGTCACTCTTGTGCAAAGGCACGGATGCACGGAGGGCTAAGAGCATGTTGGCCCAAGGTGTACCCCTTGTGCAAAGGCACAGCTGCTTGGAGGGCTAAGAGCATGCTGGCCCAAGGCTGTCACTCTTGTGCAAAGGCACAGCTGCTTGGAGGGCTAAGAGCATGCTGGCCCAAGGCTGTCACTCTTGTGTAAAGGCACAGATGCACGGAGGGCTAAGAGCATGTTGGCCCAAGGTGTACCCCTTGTGCAAAGGCACAGATGCACGGAGGGCTAAGAGCATGTTGGCCCAAGGCTGTCACTCTTGTGCAAAGGCACAGATGCACGGAGGGCTAAGAGCATGTTTGCCCAAGGCTGTCACTCTAGTGCAAAGGCACGGATGCACTGAGGGCTAAGGGCATGCTGGCCCAAGGCTGTCACTCTTGTGTAAAGGCACAGATGCACGGAGGGCTAAGAGCATGTTGGCCCAAGGTTGTCACTCTTGTGTAAAGGCACAGATGCACGGAGGGCTAAGAGCATGTTTGCCCAAGGCTGTCACTCTTGTGCAAAGGCACGGATGCACTGAGGGCTAAGGGCATGCTGGCCCAAGGCTGTCACTCTTGTGTAAAGGCACAGATGCACGGAGGGCTAAGAGCATGTTGGCCCAAGGCTGTCACTCTTGTGTAAAGGCACAGATGCACGGAGGGCTAAGAGCATGTTGGCCCAAGGCTGTCACTCTTGTGTAAAGGCACAGATGCACGGAGGGCTAAGAGCATGTTTGCCCAAGGCTGTCACTCTTGTGCAAAGGCACGGATGCACTGAGGGCTAAGGGCATGCTGGCCCAAGGCTGTCACTCTTGTGTAAAGGCACAGATGCTTGGAAGGCTAAGAGCATGCTGGCCCAAGGCTGTCACTCTTGTGCAAAGGCACGGATGCACGGAGGGCTAAGAGCATGTTGGGCCAAGGTGTACCCCTTGTGCAAAGGCACAGCTGCTTGGAGGGCTAAGAGCATGCTGGCCCAAGGCTGTCACTCTTGTGCAAAAGCACAGCTGCTTGGAGGGCTAAGAGCATGCTGGCCCAAGGCTGTCACTCTTGTGTAAAGGCACAGATGCACGGAGGGCTAAGAGCATGTTGGCCCAAGGTGTACCCCTTGTGCAAAGGCACAGATGCACGGAGCGCTAAGAGCATGTTGGCCCAAGGCTGTCACTCTTGTGCAAAGGCACAGATGCACGGAGGGCTAAGAGCATGTTTGCCCAAGACTGTCACTCTTGTGCAAAGGCACGGATGCACTGAGGGCTAAGGGCATGCTGGCCCAAGGCTGTCACTCTTGTGTAAAGGCACAGATGCATGGAGGGCTAAGAGCATGTTGGCCCAAGGCTGTCACTCTTGTGTAAAGGCACAGATGCACGGAGGGCTAAGAGCATGTTTGCCCAAGGCTGTCACTCTTGTGCAAAGGCACGGATGCACTGAGGGCTAAGGGCATGCTGGCCCAAGGCTGTCACTCTTGTGTAAAGGCACAGATACCCGGAGGGCTAAGAGCTTGCTGGTCCAAGGCTGTCACTCTTGTGCAAAGTCACAGATGCACGGAGGGCTAAGGGCATGCTGGCCCAAGGCTGTCACTCTTGTGCAAAGGCACAGATACCCGGAGGGCTAAGAGCAAGCTGGCCCAAGGCTGTCACTCTTGTGCAAAGGCACAGATGCTCTGAGGGCTAAGAGCATGCTGGTGCAAGGCTTGTACTCTTGTGCAAAGGCACAGATGCACGAAGGGCTAAGCACATGCTGGCCCAAGGCTGTCATTCTTGTGCCAAGGCACAGATGCACTGAGGGCTAAGAGCATGCTGGCCCAAGGCTGTCACTCTTGTGCAAAGGCACAGATGCACGGTGGGCTAAGAGCATGTTTGCCCAAGGCTGTCACTCTTGTGCAAAGGCACGGATGCACTGAGGGCTAAGGGCATGCTGGCCCAAGGCTGTCACTCTTGTGTAAAGGCACAGATGCATGGAGGGCTAAGAGCATGTTGGCCCAAGGCTGTCACTCTTGTGCAAAGGCACAGATGCACGGAGGGCTAAGAGCATGTTTGCCCAAGGCTGTCACTCTTGTGCAAAGGCACGGATGCACTGAGGGCTAAGGGCATGCTGGCCCAAGGCTGTCACTCTTGTGTAAAGGCACAGATGCATGGAGGGCTAAGAGTATGTTGGCCCAAGGCTGTCACTCTTGTGCAAAGGCACAGATGCACGGAGGGCTAAGAGCATGTTTGCCCAAGGCTGTCACTTTTGTGCAAAGGCACGGATGCACTGAGGGCTAAGGGCATGCTGGCCCAAGGCTGTCACTCTTGTGTAAAGGCACAGATGCTTGGAAGGCTAAGAGCATGCTGGCCCAAGGCTGTCACTCTTGTGCAAAGGCACGGATGCACGGAGGGCTAAGAGCATGTTGGGCCAAGGTGTACCCCTTGTGCAAAGGCACAGCTGCTTGGAGGGCTAAGAGCATGCTGGCCCAAGGCTGTCACTCTTGTGCAAAGGCACAGCTGCTTGGAGGGCTAAGAGCATGCTGGCCCAAGGCTGTCACTCTTGTGTAAAGGCACAGATGCAAGGGGGGTTAAGAGCATGTTGGCCCAAGGTGTACCCCTTGTGCAAAGGCACAGATGCACGGAGGGCTAAGAGCATGTTGGCCCAAGGCTGTCACTCTTGTTAAAAGGCACAGATGCACGGAGGGCTAAGATCATGTTTGCCCAAGGCTGTCACTCTTGTGCAAAGTCACGGATGCACTGAGGGCTAAGGGCATGCTGGCCCAAGGCTGTCACTCTTGTGTAAAGGCACAGATGCACGGAGGGCTAAGAGCATGTTGGCCCAAGGCTGTCACTCTTGTGTAAAGGCACAGATGCACGGAGGACTAAGAGCATGTTTGCCCAAGGCTGTCACTCTTGTGCAAAGGCAAGGATGCACTGAGGGCTAAGGGCATGCTGGCCCAAGGCTGTCACTCTTGTGTAAAGGCACAGATACCCGGAGGGCTAAGAGCAAGCTGGCCCAAGGCTGTCACTCTTGTGCAAAGGCACAGATGCTCTGAGGGCTAAGAGCATGCTGGTGCAAGGCTTGTACTCTTGTGCAAAGGCACAGATGCACAAAGGGCTAAGCACATGCTGGCCCAAGGCTGTCATTCTTGTGCCAAGGCACAGATGCACTGAGGGCTAAGAGCATGCTGGCCCAAGGCTGTCACTCTTGTGCAAAGGCACAGATGCACGGAGGGCTAAGAGCATGTTTGCCCAAGGCTGTCACTCTTGTGCAAAGGCACGGATGCACTGAGGGCTAAGGGCATGCTGGCCCAAGGCTGTCACTCTTGTGTAAAGGCACAGATGCATGGAGGGCTAAGAGCATGTTGGCCCAAGGCTGTCACTCTTGTGCAAAGGCACAGATGCACGGAGGGCTAAGAGCATGTTTGCCCAAGGCTGTCACTCTTGTGCAAAGGCACGGATGCACTGAGGGCTAAGGGCATGCTGGCCCAAGGCTGTCACTCTTGTGTAAAGGCACAGATGCATGGAGGGCTAAGAGCATGTTGGCCCAAGGCTGTCACTCTTGTGCAAAGGCACAGATGCACGGAGGGCTAAGAGCATGTTTGCCCAAGGCTGTCACTCTTGTGCAAAGGCACGGATGCACTGAGGGCTAAGGGCATGCTGGCCCAAGGCTGTCACTCTTGTGTAAAGGCACAGATGCTTGGAAGGCTAAGAGCATGCTGGCCCAAGGCTGTCACTCTTGTGCAAAGGCACGGATGCACGGAGGGCTAAGAGCATGTTGGCCCAAGGTGTACCCCTTGTGCAAAGGCACAGCTGCTTGGAGGGCTAAGAGCATGCTGGCCCAAGGCTGTCACTCTTGTGCAAAGGCACAGCTGCTTGGAGGGCTAAGAGCATGCTGGCCCAAGGCTGTCACTCTTGTGTAAAGGCACAGATGCACGGAGGGCTAAGAGCATGTTGGCCCAAGGTGTACCCCTTGTGCAAAGGCACAGATGCACGGAGGGCTAAGAGCATGTTGGCCCAAGGCTGTCACTCTTGTGCAAAGGCACAGATGCACGGAGGGCTAAGAGCATGTTTGCCCAAGGCTGTCACTCTAGTGCAAAGGCACGGATGCACTGAGGGCTAAGGGCATGCTGGCCCAAGGCTGTCACTCTTGTGTAAAGGCACAGATGCACGGAGGGCTAAGAGCATGTTGGCCGAAGGTTGTCACTCTTGTGTAAAGGCACAGATGCACGGAGGGCTAAGAGCATGTTTGCCCAAGGCTGTCACTCTTGTGCAAAGGCACGGATGCACTGAGGGCTAAGGGCATGCTGGCCCAAGGCTGTCACTCTTGTGTAAAGGCACAGATGCTTGGAAGGCTAAGAGCATGCTGGCCCAAGGCTGTCACTCTTGTGCAAAGGCACGGATGCACAGAGGGCTAAGAGCATGTTGGCCCAAGGTGTACCCCTTGTGCAAAGGCACAGCTGCTTGGAGGGCTAAGAGCATGCTGGCCCAAGGCTGTCACTCTTGTGCAAAGGCACAGCTGCTTGGAGGGCTAAGAGCATGCTGGCCCAAGGCTGTCACTCTTGTGTAAAGGCACAGATGCACGGAGGGCTAAGAGCATGTTGGCCCAAGGTGTACCCCTTGTGCAAAGGCACAGATGCACGGAGGGCTAAGAGCATGTTGGCCCAAGGCTGTCACTCTTGTGCAAAGGCACAGATGCACGGAGGGCTAAGAGCATGTTTGCCCAAGACTGTCACTCTTGTGCAAAGGCACGGATGCACTGAGGGCTAAGGGCATGCTGGCCCAAGGCTGTCACTCTTGTGTAAAGGCACAGATGCATGGAGGGCTAAGAGCATGTTGGCCCAAGGCTGTCACTCTTGTGTAAAGGCACAGATGCACGGAGGGCTAAGAGCATGTTTCCCAAGGCTGTCACTCTTGTGCAAAGGCACGGATGCACTGAGGGCTAAGGGCATGCTGGCCCAAGGCTGTCACTCTTGTGTAAAGGCACAGATACCCGGAGGGCTAAGAGCAAGCTGGCCCAAGGCTGTCACTCTTGTGCAAAGGCACAGATGCTCTGAGGGCTAAGAGCATGCTGGTGCAAGGCTTATACTCTTGTGCAAAGGCACAGATGCACGAAGGGCTAAGCACATGCTGGCCCAAGGCTGTCATTCTTGTGCCAAGGCACAGATGCACTGAGGGCTAAGAGCATGCTGGCCCAAGGCTGTCACTCTTGTGCAAAGGCACGGATGCACGGAGGGCTAAGAGCATGTTTGCCCAAGGCTGTCACTCTTGTGCAAAGGCACGGATGCACTGAGGGCTAAGGGCATGCTGGCCCAAGGCTGTCACTCTTGTGCAAAGGCACAGATGCTCTGAGGGCTAAGAGCATGCTGGTGCAAGGCTTGTACTCTTGTGCAAAGGCACAGATGCACGAAGGGCTAAGCACATGCTGGCCCAAGGCTGTCATTCTTGTGCCAAGGCACAGATGCACTGAGGGCTAAGGGCATGCTTGCCCAAGGCTGTCACTCTTGTGCAAAGGCACAGCTGCACTGAGGGCTAAGGGCATGCTGGCCCAAGGCTGTCACTCTTGTGCAAAGGCACAGATGCACAGAGGGCTAAGGGCATGCTGGGCCAAGGCTGTCACTCTTGTGCAAAGGCACAGATACCCAGAGGGCTAAGAGCAAGCTGGCCCAAGGCTGTCACTCTTGTGCAAAGGCACAGATGCTCTGAGGGCTAAGAGCATGCTGGTGCAAGGCTTGTACTCTTGTGCAAAGGCAAGGATGCACGAAGGGCTAAGCACATGCTGGCCCAAGGCTGTCATTCTTGTGCCAAGGCACAGATGCACTGAGGGCTAAGGGCATGCTGGCCCAAGGCTGTCACTCTTGTGCAAAGGCACAGCTGCACTGAGGGCTAAGGGCATGTTGGTCCAACCCTGTCACTCTTGAGCAAAGGCACAGAGGCACTGTGGGCGAAGAGCATGCTGGCCCAAGGCTGTCACTCTAGTGCAAAGGCACAGATGCACTGAGGGCTAAGAGCATGCTTGTCCAAGTCTGTCACTCTTGTACAAAGGCACAGATGTACTGAGGGCTAGGAGCATGCTGGCCCAAGATGTACCCCTTGTGCAAAGGCACAGATGCACTGAGGGCTAAGAGCTTGCTGGTCCAAGGCTGTCACTCTTGTGCAAAGGCACAGATACCCGGAGGGCTAAGAGCAAGCTGGCCCAAGGCTGTCACTCTTGTGCAAAGGCACAGATGCTCTGAGGGCTAAGAGCATGCTGGTGCAAGGCTTGTACTCTTGTGCAAAGGCACAGATGCACGAAGGGCTAAGCACATGCTGGCCCAAGGCTGTCATTCTTGTGCCAAGGCACAGATGCACTGAGGGCTAAGAGCATGCTGGCCCAAGGCTGTCACTCTTGTGCAAAGGCACAGATGCACGGAGGGCTAAGAGCATGTTTGCCCAAGGCTGTCACTCTTGTGCAAAGGCACGGATGCACTGAGGGCTAAGGGCATGCTGGCCCAAGGCTGTCACTCTTGTGTAAAGGCACAGATGCATGGAGGGCTAAGAGCATGTTGGCCCAAGGCTGTCACTCTTGTGCAAAGGCACAGATGCACGGAGGGCTAAGAGCATGTTTGCCCAAGGCTGTCACTCTTGTGCAAAGGCACGGATGCACTGAGGGCTAAGGGCATGCTGGCCCAAGGCTGTCACTCTTGTGTAAAGGCACAGATGCATGGAGGGCTAAGAGCATGTTGGCCCAAGGCTGTCACTCTTGTGCAAAGGCACAGATGCACGGAGGGCTAAGAGCATGTTTGCCCAAGGCTGTCACTCTTGTGCAAAGGCACGGATGCACTGAGGGCTAAGGGCATGCTGGCCCAAGGCTGTCACTCTTGTGTAAAGGCACAGATGCTTGGAAGGCTAAGAGCATGCTGGCCCAAGGCTGTCACTCTTGTGCAAAGGCACGGATGCACGGAGGGCTAAGAGCATGTTGGGCCAAGGTGTACCCCTTGTGCAAAGGCACAGCTGCTTGGAGGGCTAAGAGCATGCTGGCCCAAGGCTGTCACTCTTGTGCAAAGGCACAGCTGCTTGGAGGGCTAAGAGCATGCTGGCCCAAGGCTGTCACTCTTGTGTAAAGGCACAGATGCACGGAGGGCTAAGAGCATGTTGGCCCAAGGTGTACCCCTTGTGCAAAGGCACAGATGCACGGAGGGCTAAGAGCATGTTGGCCCAAGGCTGTCACTCTTGTTAAAAGGCACAGATGCACGGAGGGCTAAGAGCATGTTTGCCCAAGGCTGTCACTCTTGTGCAAAGGCACGGATGCACTGAGGGCTAAGGGCATGCTGGCCCAAGGCTGTCACTCTTGTGTAAAGGCACAGATGCACGGAGGGCTAAGAGCATGTTGGCCCAAGGCTGTCACTCTTGTGTAAAGGCACAGATGCACGGAGGGCTAAGAGCATGTTTGCCCAAGGCTGTCACTCTTGTGCAAAGGCACGGATGCACTGAGGGCTAAGGGCATGCTGGCCCAAGGCTGTCACTCTTGTGTAAAGGCACAGATACCCGGAGGGCTAAGAGCAAGCTGGCCCAAGGCTGTCACTCTTGTGCAAAGGCACAGATGCTCTGAGGGCTAAGAGCATGCTGGTGCAAGGCTTGTACTCTTGTGCAAAGGCACAGATGCACGAAGGGCTAAGCACATGCTGGCCCAAGGCTGTCATTCTTGTGCCAAGGCACAGATGCACTGAGGGCTAAGAGCATGCTGGCCCAAGGCTGTCACTCTTGTGCAAAGGCACAGATGCACGGAGGGCTAAGAGCATGTTTGCCCAAGGCTGTCTCTCTTGTGCAAAGGCACGGATGCACTGAGGGCTAAGGGCATGCTGGCCCAAGGCCGTCACTCTTGTGTAAAGGCACAGATGCATGGAGGGCTAAGAGCATGTTGGCCCAAGGCTGTCACGCTTGTGCAAAGGCACAGATGCACGGAGGGCTAAGAGCATGTTTGCCCAAGGCTGTCACTCTTGTGCAAAGGCACGGATGCACTGAGGGCTAAGGGCATGCTGGCCCAAGGCTGTCACTCTTGTGTAAAGGCACAGATGCTTGGAAGGCTAAGAGCATGCTGGCCCAAGGCTGTCACTCTTGTGCAAAGGCACGGATGCACGGAGGGCTAAGAGCATGTTGGCCCAAGGTGTACCCCTTGTGCAAAGGCACAGCTGCTTGGAGGGCTAAGAGCATGCTGGCCCAAGGCTGTCACTCTTGTGCAAAGGCACAGCTGCTTGGAGGGCTAAGAGCATGCTGGCCCAAGGCTGTCACTCTTGTGTAAAGGCACAGATGCACGGAGGGCTAAGAGCATGTTGGCCCAAGGTGTACCCCTTGTGCAAAGGCACAGATGCACGGAGGGCTAAGAGCATGTTGGCCCAAGGCTGTCACTCTTGTGCAAAGGCACAGATGCACGGAGGGCTAAGAGCATGTTTGCCCAAGGCTGTCACTCTAGTGCAAAGGCACGGATGCACTGAGGGCTAAGGGCATGCTGGCCCAAGGCTGTCACTCTTGTGTAAAGGCACAGATGCACGGAGGGCTAAGAGCATGTTGGCCCAAGGTTGTCACTCTTGTGTAAAGGCACAGATGCACGGAGGGCTAAGAGCATGTTTGCCCAAGGCTGTCACTCTTGTGCAAAGGCACGGATGCACTGAGGGCTACGGGCATGCTGGCCCAAGGCTGTCACTCTTGTGTAAAGGCACAGATGCACGGAGGGCTAAGAGCATGTTGGCCCAAGGCTGTCACTCTTGTGTAAAGGCACAGATGCACGGAGGGCTAAGAGCATGTTGGCCCAAGGCTGTCACTCTTGTGTAAAGGCACAGATGCACGGAGGGCTAAGAGCATGTTTGCCCAAGGCTGTCACTCTTGTGCAAAGGCACGGATGCACTGAGGGCTAAGGGCATGCTGGCCCAAGGCTGTCACTCTTGTGTAAAGGCACAGATGCACGGAGGGCTAAGAGCATGTTGGCCCAAGGCTGTCACTCTTGTGCAAAGGCACAGATGCACGGAGGGCTAAGAGCATGTTTGCCCAAGGCTGTCACTCTTGTGCAAAGGCACGGATGCACTGAGGGCTAAGGGCATGCTGGCCCAAGGCTGTCACTCTTGTGTAAAGGCACAGATGCTTGGAAGGCTAAGAGCATGCTGGCCCAAGGCTGTCACTCTTGTGCAAAGGCACGGATGCACGGAGGGCTAAGAGCATGTTGGGCCAAGGTGTACCCCTTGTGCAAAGGCACAGCTGCTTGGAGGGCTAAGAGCATGCTGGCCCAAGGCTGTCACTCTTGTGCAAAGGCACAGCTGCTTGGAGGGCTAAGAGCATGCTGGCCCAAGGCTGTCACTCTTGTGTAAAGGCACAGATGCACGGAGGGCTAAGAGCATGTTGGCCCAAGGTGTACCCCTTGTGCAAAGGCACAGATGCACGGAGCGCTAAGAGCATGTTGGCCCAAGGCTGTCACTCTTGTGCAAAGGCACAGATGCACGGAGGGCTAAGAGCATGTTTGCCCAAGACTGTCACTCTTGTGCAAAGGCACGGATGCACTGAGGGCTAAGGGCATGCTGGCCCAAGGCTGTCACTCTTGTGTAAAGGCACAGATGCATGGAGGGCTAAGAGCATGTTGGCCCAAGGCTGTCACTCTTGTGTAAAGGCACAGATGCACGGAGGGCTAAGAGCATGTTTGCCCAAGGCTGTCACTCTTGTGCAATGGCACGGATGCACTGAGGGCTAAGGGCATGCTGGCCCAAGGCTGTCACTCTTGTGTAAAGGCACAGATACCCGGAGGGCTAAGAGCTTGCTGGTCCAAGGCTGTCACTCTTGTGCAAAGTCACAGATGCACGGAGGGCTAAGGGCATGCTGGCCCAAGGCTGTCACTCTTGTGCAAAGGCACAGATACCCGGAGGGCTAAGAGCAAGCTGGCCCAAGGCTGTCACTCTTGTGCAAAGGCACAGATGCTCTGAGGGCTAAGAGCATGCTGGTGCAAGGCTTGTACTCTTGTGCAAAGGCACAGATGCACGAAGGGCTAAGCACATGCTGGCCCAAGGCTGTCATTCTTGTGCCAAGGCACAGATGCACTGAGGGCTAAGAGCATGCTGGCCCAAGGCTGTCACTCTTGTGCAAAGGCACAGATGCACGGTGGGCTAAGAGCATGTTTGCCCAAGGCTGTCACTCTTGTGCAAAGGCACGGATGCACTGAGGGCTAAGGGCATGCTGGCCCAAGGCTGTCACTCTTGTGTAAAGGCACAGATGCATGGAGGGCTAAGAGCATGTTGGCCCAAGGCTGTCACTCTTGTGCAAAGGCACAGATGCACGGAGGGCTAAGAGCATGTTTGCCCAAGGCTGTCACTCTTGTGCAAAGGCACGGATGCACTGAGGGCTAAGGGCATGCTGGCCCAAGGCTGTCACTCTTGTGTAAAGGCACAGATGCATGGAGGGCTAAGAGTATGTTGGCCCAAGGCTGTCACTCTTGTGCAAAGGCACAGATGCACGGAGGGCTAAGAGCATGTTTGCCCAAGGCTGTCACTCTTGTGCAAAGGCACGGATGCACTGAGGGCTAAGGGCATGCTGGCCCAAGGCTGTCACTCTTGTGTAAAGGCACAGATGCTTGGAAGGCTAAGAGCATGCTGGCCCAAGGCTGTCACTCTTGTGCAAAGGCACGGATGCACGGAGGGCTAAGAGCATGTTGGGCAAAGGTGTACCCCTTGTGCAAAGGCACAGCTGCTTGGAGGGCTAAGAGCATGCTGGCCCAAGGCTGTCACTCTTGTGCAAAGGCACAGCTGCTTGGAGGGCTAAGAGCATGCTGGCCCAAGGCTGTCACTCTTGTGTAAAGGCACAGATGCAAGGGGGGTTAAGAGCATGTTGGCCCAAGGTGTACCCCTTGTGCAAAGGCACAGATGCACGGAGGGCTAAGAGCATGTTGGCCCAAGGCTGTCACTCTTGTTAAAAGGCACAGATGCACGGAGGGCTAAGAGCATGTTTGCCCAAGGCTGTCACTCTTGTGCAAAGGCACGGATGCACTGAGGGCTAAGGGCATGCTGGCCCAAGGCTGTCACTCTTGTGTAAAGGCACAGATGCACGGAGGGCTAAGAGCATGTTGGCCCAAGGCTGTCACTCTTGTGTAAAGGCACAGATGCATGGAGGACTAAGAGCATGTTTGCCCAAGGCTGTCACTCTTGTGCAAAGGCAAGGATGCACTGAGGGCTAAGGGCATGCTGGCCCAAGGCTGTCACTCTTGTGTAAAGGCACAGATACCCGGAGGGCTAAGAGCAAGCTGGCCCAAGGCTGTCACTCTTGTGCAAAGGCACAGATGCTCTGAGGGCTAAGAGCATGCTGGTGCAAGGCTTGTACTCTTGTGCAAAGGCACAGATGCACGAAGGGCTAAGCACATGCTGGCCCAAGGCTGTCATTCTTGTGCCAAGGCACAGATGCACTGAGGGCTAAGAGCATGCTGGCCCAAGGCTGTCACTCTTGTGCAAAGGCACAGATGCACGGAGGGCTAAGAGCATGTTTGCCCAAGGCTGTCACTCTTGTGCAAAGGCACGGATGCACTGAGGGCTAAGGGCATGATGGCCCAAGGCTGTCACTCTTGTGTAAAGGCACAGATGCATGGAGGGCTAAGAGCATGTTGGCCCAAGGCTGTCACTCTTGTGCAAAGGCACAGATGCACGGAGGGCTAAGAGCATGTTTGCCCAAGGCTGTCACTCTTGTGCAAAGGCACGGATGCACTGAGGGCTAAGGGCATGCTGGCCCAAGGCTGTCACTCTTGTGTAAAGGCACAGATGCATGGAGGGCTAAGAGCATGTTGGCCCAAGGCTGTCACTCTTGTGCAAAGGCACAGATGCACGGAGGGCTAAGAGCATGTTTGCCCAAGGCTGTCACTCTTGTGCAAAGGCACGGATGCACTGAGGGCTAAGGGCATGCTGGCCCAAGGCTGTCACTCTTGTGTAAGGGCACAGATGCTTGGAAGGCTAAGAGCATGCTGGCCCAAGGCTGTCACTCTTGTGCAAAGGCACGGATGCACGGAGGGCTAAGAGCATGTTGGCCCAAGGTGTACCCCTTGTGCAAAGGCACAGCTGCTTGGAGGGCTAAGAGCATGCTGGCCCAAGGCTGTCACTCTTGTGCAAAGGCACAGCTGCTTGGAGGGCTAAGAGCATGCTGGCCCAAGGCTGTCACTCTTGTGTAAAGGCACAGATGCACGGAGGGCTAAGAGCATGTTGGCCCAAGGTGTACCCCTTGTGCAAAGGCACAGATGCACGGAGGGCTAAGAGCATGTTGGCCCAAGGCTGTCACTCTTGTGCAAAGGCACAGATGCACGGAGGGCAAAGAGCATGTTTGCCCAAGGCTGTCACTCTAGTGCAAAGGCACGGATGCACTGAGGGCTAAGGGCATGCTGGCCCAAGGCTGTCACTCTTGTGTAAAGGCACAGATGCACGGAGGGCTAAGAGCATGTTGGCCCAAGGTTGTCACTCTTGTGTAAAGGCACAGATGCACGGAGGGCTAAGAGCATGTTTGCCCAAGGCTGTCACTCTTGTGCAAAGGCACGGATGCACTGAGGGCTAAGGGCATGCTGGCCCAAGGCTGTCACTCTTGTGTAAAGGCACAGATGCACGGAGGGCTAAGAGCATGTTGGCCCAAGGCTGTCACTCTTGTGTAAAGGCACAGATGCACGGAGGGCTAAGAGCATGTTTGCCCAAGGCTGTCACTCTTGTGCAAAGGCACGGATGCACTGAGGGCTAAGGGCATGCTGGCCCAAGGCTGTCACTCTTGTGTAAAGGCACAGATGCTTGGAAGGCTAAGAGCATGCTGGCCCAAGGCTGTCACTCTTGTGCAAAGGCACGGATGCACAGAGGGCTAAGAGCATGTTGGCCCAAGGTGTACCCCTTGTGCAAAGGCACAGCTGCTTGGAGGGCTAAGAGCATGCTGGCCCAAGGCTGTCACTCTTGTGCAAAGGCACAGCTGCTTGGAGGGCTAAGAGCATGCTGGCCCAAGGCTGTCACTCTTGTGTAAAGGCACAGATGCACGGAGGGCTAAGAGCATGTTGGCCCAAGGTGTACCCCTTGTGCAAAGGCACAGATGCACGGAGGGCTAAGAGCATGTTGGCCCAAGGCTGTCACTCTTGTGCAAAGGCACAGATGCACGGAGGGCTAAGAGCATGTTTGCCCAAGACTGTCACTCTTGTGCAAAGGCACGGATGCACTGAGGGCTAAGGGCATGCTGGCCCAAGGCTGTCACTCTTGTGTAAAGGCACAGATGCATGGAGGGCTAAGAGCATGTTGGCCCAAGGCTGTCACTCTTGTGTAAAGGCACAGATGCACGGAGGGCTAAGAGCATGTTTCCCAAGGCTGTCACTCTTGTGCAAAGGCACGGATGCACTGAGGGCTAAGGGCATGCTGGCCCAAGGCTGTCACTCTTGTGTAAAGGCACAGATACCCGGAGGGCTAAGAGCAAGCTGGCCCAAGGCTGTCACTCTTGTGCAAAGGCACAGATGCTCTGAGGGCTAAGAGCATGCTGGTGCAAGGCTTATACTCTTGTGCAAAGGCACAGATGCACGAAGGGCTAAGCACATGCTGGCCCAAGGCTGTCATTCTTGTGCCAAGGCACAGATGCACTGAGGGCTAAGAGCATGCTGGCCCAAGGCTGTCACTCTTGTGCAAAGGCACAGATGCACGGAGGGCTAAGAGCATGTTTGCCCAAGGCTGTCACTCTTGTGCAAAGGCACGGATGCACTGAGGGCTAAGGGCATGCTGGCCCAAGGCTGTCACTCTTGTGTAAAGGCACAGATGCATGGAGGGCTAAGAGCATGTTGGCCCAAGGCTGTCACTCTTGTGCAAAGGCACAGATGCACGGAGGGCTAAGAGCATGTTGGCCCAAGGTGTACCCCTTGTGCAAAGGCACAGCTGCTTGGAGGGCTAAGAGCATGTTGGCCCAAGGCTGTCACTCTTGTGCAAAGGCACGGATGCACTGAGGGCTAAGGGCATGCTGGCCCAAGGCTGTCACTCTTGTGTAAAGGCACAGATGCATGGAGGGCTAAGAGCATGTTTGCCCAAGGCTGTCACTCTTGTGCAAAGGCACGGATGCACTGAGGGCTAAGGGCATGCTGGCCCAAGGCTGTCACTCTTGTGTAAAGGCACAGATGCATGGAGGGCTAAGAGCATGTTGGCCCAAGGCTGTCACTCTTGTGCAAAGGCACAGATGCACGGAGGGCTAAGAGCATGTTTGCCCAAGGCTGTCACTCTTGTGCAAAGGCACGGATGCACTGAGGGCTAAGGGCATGCTGGCCCAAGGCTGTCATTCTTGTGTAAAGGCACAGATGCTTGGAAGGCTAAGAGCATGCTGGCCCAAGGCTGTCACTCTTGTGCAAAGGCACGGATGCACGGAGGGCTAAGAGCATGTTGGCCCAAGGTGTACCCCTTGTGCAAAGGCACAGCTGCTTGGAGGGCTAAGAGCATGCTGGCCCAAGGCTGTCACTCTTGTGCAAAGGCACAGCTGCTTGGAGGGCTAAGAGCATGCTGGCCCAAGGCTGTCACTCTTGTGCAAAGGCACAGATGCACGGAGGGCTAAGAGCATGTTGGCCCAAGGTGTACCCCTTGTGCAAAGGCACAGATGCACGGAGGGCTAAGAGCATGTTGGCCCAAGGCTGTCACTCTTGTGCAAAGGCACAGATGCACGGAGGGCTAAGAGCATGTTTGCCCAAGGCTGTCACTCTTGTGCAAAGGCACGGATGCACTGAGGGCTAAGGGCATGCTGGCCCAAGGCTGTCACTCTTGTGTAAAGGCACAGATGCACGGAGGGCTAAGAGCATGTTGGCCCAAGGCTGTCACTCTTGTGTAAAGGCACAGATGCACGGAGGGATAAGAGCATGTTTGCCCAAGGCTGTCACTCTTGTGCAAAGGCACGGATGCACTGAGGGCTAAGGGCATGCTGGCCCAAGGCTGTCACTCTTGTGTAAAGGCACAGATGCACGGAGGGCTAAGAGCATGTTAGCCCAAGGCTGTCACTCTTGTGTAAAGGCACAGATGCACGGAGGGCTAAGAGCATGTTTGCCCAAGGCTGTCACTCTTGTGCAAAGGCACGGATGCACTGAGGGCTAAGGGCATGCTGGCCCAAGGCTGTCACTCTTGTGTAAAGGCACAGATGCACGGAGGGCTAAGAGCATGTTGGCCCAAGGCTGTCACTCTTGTACAAAGGCACAGATGCACGGAGGGCTAAAAGCATGTTTGCCCAAGGCTGTCACTCTTGTGCAAAGGCACGGATGCACTGAGGGCTAAGGGCATGCTGGCCCAAGGCTGTCACTCTTGTGTAAAGGCACAGATGCTTGGAAGGCTAAGAGCATGCTGGCCCAAGGCTGTCACTCTTGTGCAAAGGCACGGATGCACGGAGGGCTAAGAGCATGTTGGCCCAAGGTGTACCCCTTATGCAAAGGCACAGCTGCTTGGAGGGCTAAGAGCATGCTGGCCCAAGGCTGTCACTCTTGTGCAAAGGCACAGCTGCTTGGAGGGCTAAGACCATGCTGGCCCAAGGCTGTCACTCTTGTGTAAAGGCACAGATGCACGGAGGGCTAAGAGCATGTTGGCCCAAGGTGTACCCCTTGTGCAAAGGTACGGATGCACTGAGGGCTAAGGGCATGCTGGCCCAAGGCTGTCACTCTTGTGTAAAGGCACAGATGCACGGAGGGCTAAGAGCATGTTGGCCCAAGGTGTACCCCTTGTGCAAAGGCACAGCTGCTTGGAGGGCTAAGAGCATGCTGGCCCAAGGCTGTCACTCTTGTGCAAAGGCACAGCTGCTTGGCGGGCTAAGAGCATGCTGGCCCAAGGCTGTCACTCTTGTGTAAAGGCACAGATGCACGGAGGGCTAAGAGCATGTTGGCCCAAGGTGTACCCCTTGTGCAAAGGCACAGATGCACTGAGGGCTAAGGGCATGCTGGCCCAAGGCTGTCACTCTTGTGTAAAGGCACAGATGCACGGAGGGCTAAGAGCATGTTGGCCCAAGGCTGTCACTCTTGTGTAAAGGCACAGATGCACGGAGGGCTAAGAGCATGTTTGCCCAAGGCTGTCATTCTTGTGCAAAGGCACGGATGCACTGAGGGCTAAGGGCATGCTGGCCCAAGGCTGTCACTCTTGTGTAAAGGCACAGATACCCGGAGGGCTAAGAGCAAGCTGGCCCAAGGCTGTCACTCTTGTGTAAAGGCACAGATGCACGGAGGGCTAAGAGCATGTTGGTCCAAGGTGTACCCCTTGTGCAAAGGCACAGCTGCTTGGAGGGCTAAGAGCATGTTGGCCCAAGGCTGTCACTCTTGTGCAAAGGCACGGATGCACTGAGGGCTAAGGGCATGCTGGCCCAAGGCTGTCACTCTTGTGTAAAGGCACAGATGCATGGAGGGCTAAGAGCATGTTTGCCCAAGGCTGTCACTCTTCTGTAAAGGCACAGATGCACGGAGGGCTAAGAGCATGCTGGCCCAAGGCTGTCACTCTTGTGTAAAGGCACAGATGCTTGGAAGGCTAAGAGCATGCTGGCCCAAGGCTGTCACTCTTGTGCAAAGGCACGGATGCACTGAGGGCTAAGGGCATGCTGGCCCAAGGCTGTCACTCTTGTGCAAAGGCACGGATGCACTGAGGGCTAAGGGCATGCTGGCCCAAGGCTGTCACTCTTGTGTAAAGGCACAGATGCACGGAGGGATAAGAGCATGCTGGCCCAAGGCTGTCACTCTTGTGCAAAGGCACAGATGCACGGAGGGCTAAGAGCATGCTGGCCCAAGGCTGTCACTCTTGTGCAAAGGCACCGATGCACTGAGGGCTAAGGGCATGCTGGCCCAAGGCTGTCACTCTTGTGTAAAGGCACAGATGCACGGAGGGCTAAGAGCATGTTGGCCCAAGGCTGTCACTCTTGTGCAAAGGCACAGATGCACGGAGGGCTAAGAGCATGTTGGCCCAAGGCTGTCACTCTTGTGCAAAGGCACAGATGCACGGAGGGCTAAGAGCATGTTGGCCCAAGGCTGTCACTCTTGTACAAAGGCACAGATGCACGGAGGGCTAAGAGCATGTTTGCCCAAGGCTGTCACTCTTGTGCAAAGGCACGGATGCACTGAGGGCTAAGGGCATGCTGGCCCAAGGCTGTCACTCTTGTGTAAAGGCACAGATGCACGGAGGGCTAAGGGTATGCTGGCCCAAGGCTGTCACTCTTGTGCAAAGGCACAGCTGCACGGAGGGCTAAGAGCATGCTGGCCCAAGGCTGTCACTCTTGTGCAAAGGCACAGCTGCACGGAGGGCTAAGAGCATGCTGGCCCAAGGCTGTCACTCTTGTGCAAAGGCACAGATGCACGGAGGGCTAAGAGCATGTTGGCCCAAGGTGTACCTCTTGTTTTAAAATCAGTAAGTCGAAAATGTCCGTTGCATATTTTGTTCTCCAAGTCATGCCACATGTCAGCGATGAGTCAAGAATGCGCTGTGCAGCACTGTTCACAATGACACAACACTGGGTTTTTAAGGCCTTTGGCCAATAGTAACCTTTCTATTTGGAAATGTAATACATGTTCACCAGTAACATGGGTTTCATATCAGCAGTAGCTGTGCATGAACGCCTCCCGCGCAGTGTGTGAGTCTGCATGTGTGGTGGATTTCCCTGCTCCTGCATAGGTTGTACCCCAGAACCTTCAGCGGCAGCCTGTGTAATAAAAGCAGAGGGACACATCACCATCAGGTCATTCCTGAACCTGCCTCTTAGCTGGGCAGCCAGACGCAGATGTGCTGGGTCGTGCCTCTATCATGTCCGTCTTCCCTTGACCCTCTTCAGACATTCCTGGCCAGTGTCTGGATACTGGCATCACAGGCTCTGAACCTGCCCAGCTCCTGGACGCCGTGGCCACACTTCAAGGCGCAGCAGCCGCAGAGCCCAGAGGCCGCCAGAACCTTCAGCGGCAGCCTGTGTAATAGAAGCAGAGGGACACATCACCATCAGGTCATTCCTGAACCTGCCTCTTAGCTGGGCAGCCAGACGCAGATGTGCTGGGTCGTGCCTCTATCATGTCCGTCTTCCCTTGACCCTCTTCAGACATTCCTGGCCAGTGTCTGGATACTGGCATCACAGGCTCTGAACCTGCCCAGCTCCTGGACGCCGTGGCCACACTTCAGCGCGCAGCAGCCGCAGAGCCCAGAGGCCGCTAGAACCTTCAGCGGCAGCCTGTGTAATAGAAGCAGAGGGACACATCACCATCAGGTCATTCCTGAACCTGCCTCTTAGCTGGGCAGCCAGACGCAGATGTGCTGGGTCGTGCCTCTATCATGTCCGTCTTCCCTTGACCCTCTGCAGACATTTCTGGCCAGTGTCTGGATACTGGCATCACAGGCTCTGAACCTGCCCAGCTCCTGGACGCCGTGGCCACACTTCACAGGCGCAGCAGCCGCAGAGCCCAGAGGCCGCCAGAACCTTCAGCGGCAGCCTGTGTAATAGAAGCAGAGGGACACATCACCATCAGGTCATTCCTGAACCTGCCTCTTAGCTGGGCAGCCAGACGCAGATGTGCTGGGTCGTGTCTCCATCATGTCCGTCTTCCCTTGACCCTCTTCAGACATTCCTGGCCAGTGTCTGGATACTGGCATCACAGGCTCTGAACCTGCCCAGCTCCTGGACGCCGTGGCCACACTTCAAGGCGCAGCAGCCGCAGAGCCCAGAGGCCGCTAGAACCTTCAGCGGCAGCCTGTGTAATAGAAGCAGAGGGACACATCACCATCAGGTCATTCCTGAACCTGCCTCTTAGCTGGGCAGCCAGACGCAGATGTGCTGGGTCGTGTCTCCATCATAGCCGTCTTCCCTTGACCCTCTTCAGACATTCCTGGCCAGTGTCTGGATACTGGCATCACAGGCTCTGAACCTGCCCAGCTCCTGGACGCCGTGGCCACACTTCAAGGCGCAGCAGCCGCAGAGCCCAGAGGCCGCCAGAACCTTCAGCGGCAGCCTGTGTAATAGAAGCAGAGGGACACATCACCATCAGGTCATTCCTGAACCTGCCTCTTAGCTGGGCAGCCAGACTCAGATGTGCTGGGTCGTGCCTCTATCATGTCCGTCTTCCCTTGACCCTCTGCAGACATTTCTGGCCAGTGTCTGGATACTGGCATCACAGGCTCTGAACCTGCCCAGCTCCTGGACGCCGTGGCCACACTTCAAGGCGCAGCAGCCGCAGAGCCCAGAGGCCGCCAGAACCTTCAGCGGCAGCCTGTGTAATAGAAGCAGAGGGACACATCACCATCAGGTCATTCCTGAACCTGCCTCTTAGCTGGGCAGCCAGACGCAGATGTGCTGGGTCGTGTCTCCATCATGTCCGTCTTCCCTTGACCCTCTTCAGACATTCCTGGCCAGTGTCTGGATACTGGCATCACAGGCTCTGAACCTGCCCAGCTCCTGGACGCCGTGGCCACACTTCAAGGCGCAGCAGCCGCAGAGCCCAGAGGCCGCCAGAACCTTCAGCGGCAGCCTGTGTAATAGAAGCAGAGGGACACATCACCATCAGGTCATTCCTGAACCTGCCTCTTAGCTGGGCAGCCAGACTCAGATGTGCTGGGTCGTGCCTCTATCATGTCCGTCTTCCCTTGACCCTCTGCAGACATTCCTGGCCAGTGTCTGGATACTGGCATCACAGGCTCTGAACCTGCCCAGCTCCTGGACGCCGTGGCCACACTTCAAGGCGCAGCAGCCGCAGAGCCCAGAGGCCGCCAGAACCTTCAGCGGCAGCCTGTGTAATAGAAGCAGAGGGACACATCACCATCAGGTCATTCCTGAACATGCCTCTTAGCTGGGCAGCCAGACGCAGATGTGCTGGGTCGTGCCTCTATCATGTCCGTCTTCCCTTGACCCTCTGCAGACATTCTTGGCCAGTGCTGGCATCACAGGCTCTGAACCTGCCCAGCTCCTGGACGCCGTGGCCACACTTCAAGGCGCAGCAGCCGCAGAGCCCAGAGGCCGCCAGAACCTTCAGCGGCAGCCTGTGTAATAGAAGCAGAGGGACACATCACCATCAGGTCATTCCTGAACATGCCTCTTAGCTGGGCAGCCAGACGCAGATGTGCTGGGTCGTGCCTCTATCATGTCCGTCTTCCCTTGACCCTCTGCAGACATTCTTGGCCAGTGCTGGCATCACAGGCTCTGAACCTGCCCAGCTCCTGGACGCCGTGGCCACACTTCAAGCGCAGCAGCCGCAGAGCCCAGAGGCCGCCAGAACCTTCAGCGGCAGCCTGTGTAATAGAAGCAGAGGGACACATCACCATCAGGTCATTCCTGAACATGCCTCTTAGCTGGGCAGCCAGACGCAGATGTGCTGGGTCGTGCCTCTATCATGTCCGTCTTCCCTTGACCCTCTGCAGACATTCTTGGCCAGTGCTGGCATCACAGGCTCTGAACCTGCCCAGCTCCTGGACGCCGTGGCCACACTTCAAGGCGCAGCAGCCGCAGAGCCCAGAGGCCGCCAGAACCTTCAGCGGCAGCCTGTGTAATAGAAGCAGAGGGACACATCACCATCAGGTCATTCCTGAACATGCCTCTTAGCTGGGCAGCCAGACGCAGATGTGCTGGGTCGTGCCTCTATCATGTCCGTCTTCCCTTGACCCTCTGCAGACATTCTTGGCCAGTGCTGGCATCACAGGCTCTGAACCTGCCCAGCTCCTGGACGCCGTGGCCACACTTCAAGGCGCAGCAGCCGCAGAGCCCAGAGGCCGCCAGAAGCTTCTGGCTAGCAGGCCTCTCTGCATGTGGCCAGCATGGTTTGTTGTGCTAGGTTGTTGTGCCTCGTGTTATTTATACTCGTGCATACCTTGGCATTGCTTAATTGCATAAACATGTTTTTCTTCGCTCCTTGAGGCCTTCTGTGTTCCGTTGGCCGCCGCTACATTTCTTTTCTTCTCTTGTTCCCTCATTAATCCACGTCCATTGGCTTCTTTTGTTTGAAGGGAGTTCTCAACACATGACGCGCGTGTTACTTGCTTAAAATAAACACAACTTTGTTTGTTTCCATGTTTGTGCATGAGTAGTTCTGCTGTTTCTGCCTCACCGTGGGGAAGGTGGGCTGAACAAGCATTGGTTCTGCTCTGGCGTTGTCCTGTGGCTGACTGGGGGGCATGCCGGTGACAAAGCACAGGCGCAGCCTTAGGCGAAAAAAAGGCAAACTTTGGGACAACTTGCCCCATCGCCTTATAAAACAAATTACCGACTTCTGCGTCATCCACGCCGTGATGCACAAATACACGCGACTATGGTGTCCTCTCCTTGTGTTCATGACCTGCGACCCCTGTAAGGGGGAGCCACCCACTAGACAAACAGGGCACTGGCCTTCTTGCGCTGTCTTGGATTGCAATTAATTGTCGTATTATAGAAGGGGCCACAACGCCTTTTGCGTAATACCGAATATTTGTCACCTGTTGCGGGTGTGAGAGCTGTTTCCCATTTTTTCCAGCTTAAAATGTATTAGAAACCGAGCTTATGCTAATCTGATCTGTTTTACCTTGTCCGTCATCTTGAAATGATTATTAAAGGCCATATTTCATGTATTTGCCTATCAATTCACTATATAAGCCTTTAAAATACAGACATGTGTCTGTCATTCGTACGGAGAATTTAAAGTTCTAATTCTTGACAGGTTCACTCGGGGAGAACCAAAGTCCATATAGGGACTCCCGATTTGAGTCGTTGGTGTGCTCTTGGTAAGTCTATGAAAGACAGGTTTGCGAGCCGACACGGGTTGGTGGTGGGGGCCCAGGAGGAAACAGGGGAGAGAGAGGATATTTTATTGTAGGAATTCCCTCATTTCCCTGTTGACATGTGTTGTAACCTGCATTATAATTATCTGGTTGCTCTCTGTAACTTTCTCCCTAGCTGCTCAGCCAGTGTGAATGTGATGCATGGAATGTTGGTGTGATGTTCTTGAATGGAATGTTTGGTGCCTGGATGCTTGAGTGTGACAGTTGGAATATGGGCTGAGCAGCAGGCAGACTGCTCCTGGAGGGGCTGCATCTCTACAACTCAACTACATGTAAATGAACTTAATAAATCTACATGAAACTACATCTTGGCTACGGACCTCTTCACTACAGGTTTTGGCGACGATTCATTAAACGAAACCACGCATCCTACATAAAGGACTTTCTGAAACAAGAAATCTCTATAGGTAACCCTTCACAACAAAGATAAAGCCTCTCTTGAAGTACTAGGCGTGCCAGCCCCACCAGTGTCTTCTACACCAGATAGCCCCAGCCTGCTCGTACTTCTTTGGCTTAAACTATTGGCAATTCCTGTTTCCGTGACAGCTTGTGTGATCCTGAGCACAGTTTTCCTCACTGGCCGACTACAGCACAAGCGTGGAGTGCTTCCCTAAACACTTGACAAGGCTCAACATCTCAACACGAAATCAATGGCTCAACTGCTCAACACGGGATCATTTGTGGAGTAATTGCCAGGTGTTAGCGGTAACAAACTCTACATTTTAAAGCATCTACTTCAAATGACATCTTATTACGCCTGGTCTCTCTGTGCATCAACTTCGATCGGAAATTGGTGTACACTGCGTCTTTGTGCCTTTTCATTTGCCCTTGTCAGTTTTGCATCAGAGGTACGTTGTGCTTTGGACATGTCTTCTGCTGTAAGGTATGGTGGCATGCTTTACTTCTCTAGCTTTTCTGGTGTGTTACCGCTGCTTAGGAATGTGCAGTGGTTCATGTGGCACCTGAACGTGGTGCCAGCAGCAAGAACAGTCCTTTTGAAACATTTTGGAGGCGTCTATTCAGTGCTACCATTCTTTATCAACTACATGTGAGGTTACTTTGGCGGTTCAACCGCTGTAATTCATTTTCAAATTGTGGCACAAGTCAAGTATTCACGCGCGCACTTACCTTCAGCTTGGCTGTCACACGGAGTCTCCTCTTCAACGTTCTTGGGCCCGATTCACAGAACTAGCTTAAGACAAAATCCTAAACTTACTACCATTTTGGTATTCACAGAAGGCACTTACTCATTTTGGTATTCACAGAAGGCACTTACTCATTTTGGTATTCACAGAAGGCACTTACTCATCAATGAGTAAGTGCCTTCTGTGAATACCAAATGAGTAAGTTACTCAAAATGAGTAAGTTACTCATTTTGGTATTCACAGAAGGCACTAAGTTACTCATTTTAGTAGTTCGCAGAAGGCACTTACTCGTGCCTTCTGTGAATACCAAAATGAGTAAGTTACTCAAAATGAGTAAGTTACTCATTTTGGTATTCACAGAAGGCACTTACTCATCAATGAGTAAGTGCCTTCTGTGAATACCAAAATGAGTAAGTGCTTTCTGTGAATACCAAAATGAGTAAGTGCCTTCTGTGAATACCAAAATGAGTAAGTGCCTTCTGTGAATACCAAAATGGTAGTAAGTTTAGGATTTTGTCTTAAGTTAGTTCTGTGAATCGGGCCCCTTGTTGCTAAGGAGCTCTCATAGCTGCTTTGGGACGCTTTGGTGCACGGAGGAACCAATAGCTATCCGGCACTGCGTCAAGTGTCTGCGGCCATCTTTTTCTGAAAAGATGATCGTGGGAAAAGGCACGGTGACTCTGCCGGTATCTTCAGGAGTTTGCTGCCAGTTGGTTGTGATTGACGGTTTGTTCCACCACAAAGATTCCTGTTGTATTTGAAGGTTATTTTACGAACAGCTGCCCCAACACACGGAAGCCAGTGGATACTGCCGAGAAGTCGGGTGGTGAGTTGGAGCTTGTTTGTTAAACTCCTCTTCGATTGCCATCTGGAGTGCAGCTTTACATATGTCTGTGTCAAGTTGGTGGTTCTGCCGTTTTCCTGGACATACTTAGTGGATTTAAAGAAACTGCTTTGCGTGTCTGCCTGTTTTCGGTGACACACACACCCTGTCGTCGGTAAGAGATACTCCGGTGTGTGGGACAGTATTGCGGTGACAGGCTCACCACAGACATTGACTGCCTGTCGTTTTAAATGATATTCTGTGGATTCTCTGGAGTTTATAAATGGGGGTTTTGGGCATTATTTCACAAAGGTTTCGGTGATATTCTCTACAACTTGTTTTTCTTGCTTAATGCCATGTACAGTTTATATCGTTTACTTGTGTTGACACACCAGGTCATAGTATTACACTATTTAGTTGGTTTAGTGTTTACGTCAAACATGTCGTAAGGCCACTCTTTGTGTATTTAGGGTCTTTACGACTCTATGTTCATAATGCCTGCTTGGTAGTATGATTTTACTGTTTTCAATATTTAGGGTTTTACATGTTGTTTTTTTTAGTCCCATTCAATACAGTTTTCACTGTTTGTGGGTTTTAGTCCCATTCAACACAGTTTAAAGGGTGGTTTTCCCTTATCACGGTTGATGGGTTTTAGTCCCATCCAACACTGTTCTCACAGTTATGGGTGTTAGTCCCATTTTTACAGTTTGTAGTGGGTGTTTTTCCCACCTACACAGTTTCTAATGGGTACGAGTCCCATGACGTTGACTGTCAACCATGCAGCCACAGAGGCCAAGAGACAGACAACCACGAGTGTGGCACATGGTAAAAAAATATGAATTACCAAACAACAAACGTGAAGCACAGGAAAAATTAAACACCGTTAGCAAACAAAAGTAAGCATGTACCACAGTGTGAACAAAACAAAGGCACACATGGTACTAAAACCCATTAGAACCCAATGTGGGGTTGGAAATGTGAACAGAGCAACTGTAAAAATGGGACTAACACCCATAACTATGAAAACAGTGTTGAGTGGTAGAGTTGCAGCCCCACAAGCAGGCAGACTGCTCTTGGTGGGGCTGCATCTCTACAACTCAACTACCTGTAACTGAACTCAATAAATCTACATAAAACGACATCTTGGCTACGGACCACTTCACTACAACATGTCCCCAGTCCGATGAGGCAAATCCTTTACCCATATGCAAGCGCTAGAAAAGATGCCCCAGGGACATGTGCTAGAAGAGCCATTTATAGCTATAAGTTAATAACGCATGGAATAACAGCCCAGTAAAAATCAACAATGCGGGCCACCGCCATGGCAAATGTTTTAGAATATATCAGCAGTTTGGAAATCACAAATGAAGTACAATCTCTTAGTAATTCTGAAGTGTAATGGAATCAAAGTTTTTAATAAGATCAAAATAAATCAAGGCATACTTTTTTCCTGAAACCCCATTTCCACACATTATCGCTTGTGCGCTTTTTATCAGTAAAAAAACTGCGTGTATGAGTAACATTAGTGTCCATTTTAATGGAAAATGTGCTGTCTGTAAATGCCAGTGGCTACCACCCCATGCTTTAGTAATATATTTGTGTGTTCTCCAAAAAGCCATACCAGCTACTTACTACACTCTTACCACCGTCTTGTTGAATATATTTGCCACACTTGTTCTTGGTGTGACACTTGGTTTATTAAATGATGTAACATTGATGACAGCACTGCGAAAAGTGTTCCAGCACCACTGATGTAAATGCACTTTGCACCTACTTCAGCACTTACATATGAGCTTATGTGATCCCATTAATGTCCACCACCTGGGGCGCGCATATATTTAGGGTGCCCCACTGGTGGGGCTCCAGCTTCCTCTTTCCATAGGCCTCACTGCCCTCACCTACAGCGTCCGCTCCAGTGCAAAGCCTGCATGTCCTCCAACTTCTCCATATCCATGTAAACAAAACAAACGTAAAACTTCTGAGCTGACCAACTCCGGGTGACATTCTTGGCATTGAGTACCCTCAGTGAGGCTGTCCAACCGTCCCTTACACACTTTTCTTTCTCCAATACATGCTCTAAACCAATGCTTAATTTGAGCCGGTGGCTTCCGGTGCCCAGCACCGCAACTAAATTGTCAACACAAGCACTTGTGTCAGTCTGTCACATGGTGGCGCTGTTTGTCTAGTTTAGAGATGAGCACAACAACAGTTGTTTATTAATTATACATATATTAAAAATGACTTATACCTGCAGACCAAACCATGTTTATAGCTTTGGGGGCCTGGAATTCTGAATTGTCACAATTGTAACAGAGCAATGTTTAGTGGTTGTCATTGGCAGCGCTTGCAGGAGCAATGGTGCGAGCTGCAGTAGACTCCCGAGGGCCCTGGCACTTATTGTTTTACAAATTAAGCACTGCTCTAAACCAGGTAAGTGGCGCACACCGGGTCCGGTATATGAAATGGGCACCCAACATTATAATAACACACCAGGGCCTCTAAAAGCAAGCCCACCATACCTGATATTGAATCCACTCTTTCCTCAGCCCCCCCCCCTGCATGTTTCTCCCCCTTCTCCGGGCACTAATCTAGTGCTGCTGGTATCTCCAACCCTTGTATCCTGTCTAGGGATCAAGACCAGTTCATATCACCCTAGTGTTTATCAATGACTCTCCAAACTCTTAGATAATTCCCTTTAATCTGTTTGATCCACATCTTCTCTAAATCCTGCACCGGATTGTTCTCCCCCCTAGGTTTCAGAAGGATTGGTATGCCCCTACCTGCCTGTAACCAATAAGCACATGCAACAGTAGTACTCACCTGACACCCTTTCCCTGACCCCACGATGGCCATCTCAGCTGCTTCCCACCCAGGACCTCCCATGTCTGCGCCCTACCAACTGAACAACCAGGATTGCAAGGTTGAGTAGACTTTTCTTACGAAAAGGCACAAAATCCTCACAAACAATGCAGTGAATGCATAATTAGGAAGAAGATGTGCTTCCTCGTGAAAATTGTGACTTTTGGAAGCATTTTTCGTGCTGAGCCACTTTTATGGAACAACTCAGCACAGTAACTCTCATGAGGTGCCAGGCCAGCATGGTTTCAGAACCTTACAAGCCGTGAAAACCAATGTCTCTCATGCAGCATTAAAGTGCTCTGAAATAAGGTAGCAGCCTCATGGCACTACCTCTAGAAGGAACCAATTTACAAGGCCTGTAAATGTGTTGTTTTAAAAGGTTAAGGGACCATTCTATTGCTAATATATAAAATACTATGCCTGGACAGAACATCCTTGCACCGGTATTTTATAAGTCTTGTTGCCGAATGCATTTCTGTGTAGAGCGCGTTGCACACTGCGCGTTAGCCTGGAACTGTGATGCTCAGTAGTTCATTTACACCAAGGCAGAAAAAAGATAGGCCTCATTTACATAAAGCTCTGCAAACTATAACGTGTATTCTGTGTCCACACATGTATGTTTGTATATGTGTATGTGTCTATGTATGTATGTATATGGAATTTACATGGAGAGAAATCTGGCTGAACGACAGCAAAGCTCCGTCAGGGTCAAAGTCCAAGGCACGGCCAATGTTTGGTTGGAAGGGTGTTTGTAAGATCAAACTTCTTCTGCATCATGACTCATGATGTGGTGCTCTTTAAATATTTTTGTCTTCAGCTCTTTACTAACTGGAGCACTGTTGGGTGGTCCTGATGATATGGAAATGTCACTCCAGATCCAGGGAGCACTGGTGGAGAAGATGTCTTACCTTGTTCTTTCTTGTTTTCAGTCCGTTGTCTTCAGTCTGATTGGGTCCTGCTGCAGGTGTCGCGACAGCCACTGGAATTGGTGAACTTGTTAGCCGGGCAGGCGGGGTGCCAGTAGTGATGGCTTTGTAGAAGATGCCGCTTGTACATGGACATTTACAGCTATTAACTTTTCACACACATTTTCATGAAACTCATGATAAATGTATGCCTGTTGAAGTTTGACGCATCACTGTAAGTGCTGTCACAGGAATAACCCCTACATGCTTTGCAGGCATAAGTCTCTGGCTTGAGGGAACCAGTATGTAAGTTCCTGTCGAGTTGGCATGTTTAGGTTTCGCCTGCACAGCACTTGCGCGGTGCTTGAGAAATCTATTTTTTTTAAAAATAAACTTAAAAGGGACTTACATCCCGCCTCCTCTCTTTTCTGACTTCTCATTGGTTCCTGTGCGTGCCACTTACCTTTCCTCCATTTCTATTGGCTGTAGCATATATTCCTGCATTTACCAATGCTTGTTCGTTGTCTGCTTCTCTTATAAGTTTCCCGCAGC
Organism: Calotriton arnoldi; assembly: GCA_963921515.1. NCBI lineage: Eukaryota > Metazoa > Chordata > Amphibia > Caudata > Salamandridae > Calotriton > Calotriton arnoldi. Next base: position 1,029,489 of record CAWUFW010002341.1, on the reverse strand, counting down.
CAAAATACTGTTAACATCCGCTTTGGTGGAACTATATTTTCATAAAGTTTTGCCTTTTACTCTTCCAGCAAATTTATATAACAATTTATCACCCGGAGAGATTAAGTGATTTACATAGAATCACAGGATGTTGCACAGCTCCGCAGAGACTCGGGCCGGGATCCCCAGTTCTCGAGTCAGCAGCTCTGGTCGCTGCGCCACATCCTCTCCACTCCCATGTTATCTGTCAGGGAGCCCTTTCCTTCTCCCTGACGATGATCGATGAAAACAGCTCTTTATTCATTACATAGGTGAAACCGATGCATTCCCAATGCTTATTATTTCGGTCTCAGCTCACACAACAATCGTGTGTGTGCTGAGATCTGATGTCGCTAGGTTCTGTAAAGTACTGTGACTCAGAGGGGGGCTCTGTGGTCTGGAGGGATGCACCAAGTGTCCCTTCAATAGGGGGGGGGGGCTACTGTCCCCTCAATGGCTTGTAAGGCACTGAGTGGTGGAAGCGTGAATTGTTAGAAGTAGGACAGGCCTTTTTCTTGATTATCCACAGAGGCAAATGGTCTCCCGGCAGTGCTATGTATGTTTGTGTGTAGGTATTTATATAGCGCGGACGGAGCACTGTACTCTACATGCAGAGGATGGGAGACGATCTTAGATCATGTACATTAAATGGGGGTTACACAAATACATTTCACGCATTGCATTTTTTCAGGCACTGGGAGATTTGGGGGCTGATTCCAAAGTCGGCAGTCCGTAGTCGGTGGCGGTCCGACCACCGACAGCCCTTCGGTCCGACCACCGTATTATGATACTGGCGGTCAGACCCTCAGATGCTCAGACGCAAGACCGCCACCTCCGCCAGGATCATAGATCCTGACAGTGCGGTGGTCGGAGCAGCGTCCTAGAACAGCAGCGGTGCTGCAGCAGTCACCACAGTCGGGATTATGATATTCCTTTTCAACAGCCTTTTCATGGCGGGAACCCCACCATGAAAAGGTTGTCGGAAAGGGATAGGGGGCCCCAAACAGGTGAAGGAAGTGGCCCGATTAGGGTCACCCGGGTCACTCACGACCACCTCTCAGCCTTCCAATCCAAATGAAGAGTCGGTCAGGCAGTAGAAAATCCAACCAGTAATTGTTTATTCAAAGTACAAAGTACACTCAGAGCGGAGCCCTGTCTGCCCAATCACTAGGAGTGCTGCAGAGGGACTAAAGCCGACAAGCATAGAGATACATTTAGTACATTTTGTAACTGGGCTAGAACACGCCCATAGTGGAATTTTCCAGGCAGGTGCTACAAAGCAATACAAACGAGAGAGAAAAGAAAAACAATCTCAGTACTCATATCTTACAAAGTTACAGAGTCCAAGGCCACTGCAGGCGTGCCCGTCTTCAGACTAGTGGGAGAAGGCCCATATCTAATGAGAAAGGAATGCGCTAATAAGAACAGTACATTCATTAGTGTAGCAAAACTCAGCTCCGAAGAAACATAACTCGGAGAAGGTTGTTTCTCGGAAGTAGCAAAGGATAGGTTTCGATCATAATACAAAATGTCTCCCATACACAAAATGGTGCTGCGAATGCTAACTTTCACAAAGCAATGCGAAAACATTATTTTTAGTTCAACAGACCCTCCTTTTAGCATGAGCTAAGTAATTTTGTGTAATAATGAAAAAGGCACATAAATCAACAAATCATGAATACATATCTAAGAGCACTTCATATTTTCATCTTCGGGAAGAGAAATAGTAAGGAGGGAAGAAGTCTCGAAGATACCTTCATCAATCTGCATGAGGTCTTCGATTTCCTTTTGAATCATAATTGTTGCATTGGTATCATGAATTGACATTCTCTTAGGAGTAAGAAGAGTGGTGCAATAAGAGCAACATAAGGGAAGACACTGGACTAAAATACAACAGACTATGAGAATCACAATGAAATAAATCACCTTTTCAAGAATCCATCCCCACCCACCAAAGAGTGACCAACTCCAATTCCCGCTCTCCATTCCTTTAACATTTTCCAGGATATCCAAAATGTGCTGGATAATATTCTTTTCCATATTAGTGATCCCGAAAACACACTGGTCTCCTAATACCGCGCACACACCACCACTCTTAGCTAAAATGTAATCAACAGCATATCTAGTCCGCTCGGAATATATCCGCATACTTTCCAATTGGGTGGTGATATCACCCAAGGCTGCTACTGTGGAGTTAGACAATATCTGCAGCTTACATCCAAAATATTCTCTGGCTCTTTCACCCCGGGCCATTTCAGTACTACCAAAGGTAATAATGGAAGAAAGAATATACCCAAAAGTGATACCATTGCTATAATGATTGACTTCTAAATCTGTCACTCCGTCGCTAAATTCTGCGGTCAATGTTCTTTTCACCCATCTTATACTAGGCTTACTGTACTTACAGGGTACACCTAGGGGAAGCACCATTCCTAAGGCAATATCATCTGTACCATTATGAACATTCAAGTATGTGCCATTAGACAAAAAATAAAATCCTGGATGTGCATATATTGGGCCTTGATAATCCACAGGAGCATATCTAGTATTCATTCTGGAGGCATTCGGATCCTCCTTCCTCGCTAAAGACATTGTATTCTTCAACAGTATTACTCCAGAGCGTTTAACATACAAAAATGTGTCACTACTATTAATTATCGGGCAACATGCAGGGTAATATCCAGCCTTTTGAGTAACCGTCAAATCTTGGTAATGCCAGCCCACCAGGGTGATATTCCGCTCTTCCATATACATGTTATCACAATATGTGGTATTATCACACCCCGGGTACCCCTCCCCTCGTGGCTTTCGGTAATACACACAAGGGCCAGGATATCCCATACCAAACTCACCCCTTACCTCTATCAAGTGGGCTGGGCGAGTATACATGTATTTAACGAGTGACAATGGGTATGCAGTCCATAAACTTGTAACTTATTCAGTAGGATAACAAGCTATACCTGTCCCGGAAAATCTTTTGTGCATGTCCAAAAATACATTACTCGGGGTTGTCCTTTTTGTGCGAATTGGAGAAATGACCTTATTCTCAACATTTGATGGGGCAATCTGATCTCGTTCAAGAACCCAGGACATCCCACCTAAAATCAATAGCAGTAAAATCACAAAAATAGTACACAGCATTTTTCTTTTAGTTGACCAAAATACCTGTGTATGAACAGGGGAAATCACTGGCTGCTCTTCATCAGCAATAAACAATGAAAAACACTCTTGTCTGACCTATATTCCTTTACCGGATGGCCTCCAAAGGGCTCATACTAAAGGCAGGTGCACCATAAAACACTAAAACCAACTGGTTTATTCAAAAAATGTTCATATATTTTTTATTTTCTTAGGTATGCACATTATTTGTTACGATAGTTTTTATATATGTGAAAAAAAATTTTCGTTCATTCATATCAAAAATAATTTAGACAAACAATATACAATAATTCTATGCTGTTAACATATAGAAAACAAAATGTCAAAATTGACAGACAAAATCAAAATAACAATTACTTTACAATACATATCATAAAATGCATTACCATTGACCCCATCCACAACCATCCAACAGTCATACTAAACAGCCATAACCATCTTATATACGCAACACATTCATACACATGGCATAGTGCATTATTGAAAGGGACTCCTATTATTTAAGATGACAAGCACTCAATCAAAGATTAAGTGGTAAGATTTAATCAAAGGATTATCCACTGGTGTGTTGTCATATGTGGGCTTCCCTTGTGGTCGGTCAACTCACGTTTCGGTGGGAAAAAATTGCTACCACCTTCATCAGGACCTTATAATTTACGAAGAAATCTCAGAGGTGGATGGGGGTTCTCTTAATCCTAACTAATACAGTAGAAGTGCTGCGTCCTTCTATGTATCTTGTCCCAACTGATTCGGGACCAATGAGGCTTTTCCAAGCACGACGGACAAATTCCACTCTCCTGTTAAGAGTAGCTCCGCCTGATGTATTCGCTGGAGCGTGCTCTCAGGTTTTATATCCATAAGCTTTCATGAAAGCATATTTTAGCTCGATAATTCTTAATCCAAACTAATACAGTTGAAGTGCTGCGTCCTTCTATGTATCTTGTCCCAACTGATTCAGTTGGGACAAGATACATAGAAGGACGCAGCACTTCTACTGTATTAGTTTGGATTAAGAATTATCGAAGCTAAAATATGCTTCCATGAAAGCTTATGGATATAAAACCTGAGAGCACGCTCCAGCGAATACATCAGGCGGAGCTACTCTTAACAGGAGAGTGGAATTTGTCCCTCGTGCTTGGAAAAGCCTCATTGGTCCCGAATCAGTTGGGACAAGATACATAGAAGGACGCAGCACTTCTACTGTATTAGTTTGGATTAAGAGAACCCCCATCCACCTCTGAGATTTCTCCGTAAATTATAAGGTCCTGATGAAGGTGGTAGCAATTTTAACCCACCGAAACGTGCGTTGACCGACCACAAGGGAAGCCCAAATATGACAACACACCAGTGGATAATCCTTTGATTAAATCTTACCACTTAATCTTTGATTGAGTGCTTGTCATCTTAAATAATAGGAGTCCCTTTCAATAATGCACTATGCCATGTGTATGAATGTGTTGCGTATATAAGATGGTTATGGCTGTTTAGTACGACTGTTGGATGTTTGTGAATGGGGTCAATGGTAATGCATTTTATGATATGTATTGTAAAGTAATTGTTATTTTGATTTTGTTTGTCTGTCAATTTTGACATTTTGTTTTCTATATGTTAACAACATAGAATTATTGTATATTGTTTGTCTAAATTATTTTTGATATGAATCAACAAAAAAAGTTTTCACATATATAAAAACTATCGTAAAAAATAATGTGCATATCTAAGAAAATAAAAAATATATGAACATTTTTTGAATAAACCAGTTGGTTTTAGTGTTTTATGGTGCACCTGCCTTTAGTATGAGCCCTTTGGAGGCCATCCGGTAAAGGAATATAGGTCAGACAAGAGTGTTTTTCAATGTTTATTGTTATTTCCCCCTTACTCTTGGACCTTAAATTCAACCCAGGGGGTACCTTTTCTTATAGGTGCTCTTCATCAGCAACCATTCTGCCAAAAGGATGCATAACGAATGATAAAACAAAGGGGTAGAATACCAGCAAAAGGAATACACAAGTTCCCAGTGTCCGTCAGAGCCTCACTGGTACAGGCTCCTATTGTTCATCAAAACGTTGGCGCTCTTGAGCACCGGCGGTGGAGCTTGCTCTGTCCTAAGTTTGGGTTCCCACATCGATCAGGATAAGGCACCCCCAAAGAGATACCATTAATATATCCTTTCCAATGTTCAAACAGTGCACAAGTCTCACTTCACCCTAAACTAGCTCCGTTGGTACTATAGCAAAGTACATCCTAACTTACACAGTCCATCCCTACCTAATCTGACTTCTCCTTTGGTGCACTGTTTCTCTGCTGAGATCGCAAGTTGTACCTAGTGACTCCAGGCACAGATGGATCAACAAAAAGAGGCTCCTGGATTGCCCGTATTTCCGGAGGAACTGCTGCATTTAGCACTTCATCATTTTCCTCATCTGTTTTGGTCCAGGTCAGCCTCGCATCACTGAAGGGGACAAATCGAGGCACTGTCTCACATTCGGAGTCCGCTACTCCATCCTTCACCCATTGATCATATGGTAGAGGCAGTGGGACCCTGCGACAATGGGTCCCGTGGATCGAGTTCTTACGGCCAGCAACCTTGCCTGCAGTACATGTTGATAAGAGGACCTGTTCCGGTCCCTTCCATCGCGGCTCCAAACTCTTCTTTCGCTGAAAATTCCTCACCAACACAAAATCGCCAGGCTGAATATCGTGTCAGGGTCCCTCTGGTGTAGCGGGTAGGGACTCTCGGATCTGTTGGTGAATAGAACGTAAATTTTCAGTTAACTGGCAAAGGTAATCTATCAACAATGGAAACTCAATATCAGAGAACTGCCGAGGGCGCGGGACGCCCCAGACATTTGCCGGGCGTCCAAACATGACCTCGTATGGTGACAAAACTGTCCTAGAATGTGCAGTTGTTCTTGTTGACAAAAGAGCTAATGGTAAAGCATCTGGCCACTGCAACCCTGCAGTCTCCCGAATTTTTGCCAATTTCAGTTTGAGAGTACCATTGTACTTCTCAACCAAACCTGCTGACTGTGGATGATTTACTACTTACTAACAAAAGAGGGTTTTGGCCCTAAATCAGTAAGGCTGAGCCAAATATTCGTAAGCAACAACAAACATGCCAATACTGATAATTCTTTTTTCAATTTTCAAATTGGACACACGTAAACGACTCAATGTGACCCAGAAGTATTCATTTCAATTTCAACTTTGTTTTATCTTATGATTTTTTTTAAGTCATTATCAAAAAATCATCAATTTATACAAACATCACAAATAAACTATCATAAATCCACAGCCACAATTTTCAAAAAAATCCATTTTCCAAAATAATTTTAGACAAGAACACAAAATGACCTAAACAACACATATAACATACAACACTTAATTACAAATTTTGGACAAAGACAAAACAATGTGCACACATAAATAGAACACCAAAACAATACTGCCCAAATTGGTTTGTTTCTATAATTTCAATTCTTCAACCTATCATCAGGGCAAATGACCAAACAGTGCACTATTCTCAATATCCCCAATATGTTTCAAAAATGGAAGAAATTAATTCACATTTATATTCCTATACTTGAAAACAACAAGGGGTAGTCTCTTTTTATTCCACTTGTTTGGATAAAGAGCGGTCGACGCGTTTCAAACCCAATTATAAATTCGTAGGGTTCTCTTCAGGACCAAGAGCTATTTTTTGAGATCAGCTGATCTCGTCTGTTCAAAACGAATCAGAAACCCTCCTCAATTTTTTCACTCTAATAATTCTATCCAATGGAGTGCTGTCTCTTGCAGTCTTTCTTAATTCATTTTTGGACGTGTGATCTTCTATTTCGTTCTCTTTTAAAATGGGCGCTGTAGTTGTTGTTCTTCGTATGAATCTTTAAAATAGCTTTGTCAAGCGTAGCGGTGTCCTTCCTCTGTTCCCGGCAGCCGTCACAGGACTGTGGATGATTGGCAGCATGAAACATTTGCTTAATACTCAAGCCATCACAAATTAACTGGATTGACTTGGCACTGAAATCACTCCAGATCAAACGGGGCAAGCCGAAACGAGGAAAGAACTCCTTCAGGAGTACCTTTGCAGTCGTTACTGCTGTATTGTCTTTAGTGGGATAAGCCTCAACACATTTACTAAAGGCACAAATGACCACCAAGACATACTTCAAATGATTACACCTATCTAACTCGATGTAGTCCATCTGGAGGACCTCAAAAGGGAAAGTGGGTGGTGAAAAATTATCAGGTGGTGTAGGGGTACCCTTTCCAGGATTGTGCATCATTCACACCATGCAATACTTCACTAAATGTACAGCTTTCTTTGAAATGTTATCATTCTGCCATACAGGGTCTAACAACTTGCAAATACCCTTAGCACTGATATGAGCTGAACCATGGGCCATCGTGACTACAGGAAGAACATATGCATCTGGCAACATCCATTTCTGCTTCCCTGACTTATCAATCCAACACCCCTCATCGTTCAATTGTGCTGTACTTTCTTGCGAAATTGCTAATTCCTCTATTGTGGCCTCACTTTGTATTTCTTTCACATTTTCAAGGGTATCCTCAAACATGGTAACTTCAGGCACCCACCTAGCGGGACCTGCTACAAACATTCTTTTCATTTTAGTTCGGGCTGTTTCCTTAGCTGTCTGATCGGCAAAAGCATTTCCCCTACCTACATCGTCAGTGACTTTCCGATGGGCACTACACTTCACTATAGCCAATCTCTTAGGGAGTGTCAAAGCAGACAAAAGCCTCAATATGAGGTGCCCATGTTATATCTTGGTGCCATGCGAAGTAAGGAACCCTCTCTCTGCCCAGAGTCGCCCAAAATTATGTGTGACTCCAAAGGCGTACTGGCTGTCAGTATAGATATTGACAACCAGTCCCTCACTCAATTCGCAAGCTCGTATTAAGGCAACAAGTTCAGCAGCTTGGGCCGATTGATAGGGAACTTGTGATGTCTCAACTACTATACGCAGCGTGGTGATAGCATACGCAGCAGTTGTAGTGCCATCTGGTAATTTAAAGCAAGAGCCATCGACATATAGTTCCCCTTGTGGGTCAGATAAGGGAACATCAGTCAAGTCTACCCGTCCTTTCGTCTCTTCTTCCGTCCGGAAGATTCAATCATGTTTATCAATTTCATCATTCTCGGAAGGGAGGGGCCGTCACGTGGCTGGAGTCAAAGTGGCAATTCTTTTAATCGTGATGTGTTTTGCAAACAATATTAATTCATAGCCAGTCAGACGTGCACTGGTGAGGTGCTGTGTCTTTGTTTTGTTCAAAAGCGTGTCTACAGCATGGGGTACCATGACTGTGAGATCAGTATCAAGTACGAGTCCAGCTGATTGTCTTATTGAGACGGCCACAGCCGCGACCGCTCTTAGACAGCTCGGGAGGGCTCGTGCGACAGGGTCAAGAACAGCAGAGAAATAAGCAAACGGCCGTTGCTGATCCCCAAATGTTTGTGTTAAAACAGAAAGCGTGCAACCAGCCATCTCATGGACGTACAACACAAACGGTTTACTGTAATCTGGGGTGCAGAGTACTGGAGCCAAACAAAGTGCAGTTTTCAATTGCTCAAAAGACTGCTGACATTCAGACGTCCAAGGCAGGGACTCATGCACGTCTTTAGTAGTTAGTGCAAGCAAGGGTTTAATTAGTAAGGAGTAATTAGGTATCCACTGCCGACAGTAGAAAGTGATACCTATGAAATGGAGTATAAACCCATTGCTCCTGAAACCTGGCCGCCACTGCCGCTCGAGTAACATTGCCCCGACCATCTGTTAATTCTGGTATCTCAGGGTGATATATGGGATGGACCTCTCTCATAGGAAACTGAGACACTGACCTGGGACTTTTCTCATGTAATCTTCCCCTATAAGCTATTATTGTCGCAACATTAGAAAAAAACCTGTCCTGGCCTCAATTCACTAATATACACCCGATCTCTAATATCATATAAAATTTGAGGTGCTTCTGCTTCAAAACACTGCAGCCAAAGACCAATTAAAGTTGCACACATACGTTTAAGGGCATGCTGTTGTGTGAAGGGCTCAAAATCTCTCATAGTCGCCCAGACATCCTCTACACTATAAATGGGATTACGGGCCCATTGGGCAGCCTGATTGGCTATTACCTGTTTCTCATCGTCTCCCACATCAAATCGCACTAACAGTCCCATGCGCTCCTTAAATTTCGTCCAATCCCTATGCTCAAATCCACGTGTCCAGCTACTTACTAATGTCAGAGGATGAAAAACCACAGTAGGAGAAGCAATAGAAGTAACAGGCACTAACGTCGCTGATGATTGTATCACAGGAGAAAGAGCTGGCGAGAGGGATGCTGAGGCAATAGGTGTGGCAGGGGTTCTAACAGTCACAGTTACCACAGATGGCAAAGAAACAGCAGGAAGAGGAGGAGCCGAAGCCACATCCGTTGAAATAACAGCAGTATATACAGGGACAGAGACAGTAGACGCAACTGTAACGGACGGCTGTGAGAGCACCGGAACAGTAGGGTATATTCGTTGCAGAGCATATTGAGGCGGCGGTCGGGTGTCTAACAATTCTTCCACAAAAGTGTCATCTTCTTCCTGAACTACATACGATTTATCAATGTGTAATCGAAACCTCCGATCTTCACATTCAATACCCTTTTCCTGTTTTTCTCTGTCATATGCCACAGCCTTCTGAGTCAAAGTCTGCATTCTACCTTTGTGGGCTTCTTTTTCTGCCTTTAATCGCCTCTGCCTAGCTGCCTTTTGCCACGTTCTGACGGAATCAAACATAGACTGCCTACTTCGTTTCTTTTAACAACTGTTCTTGTAAATACTCAATCTTTTGTTCATCAAAAGTACCTGTCAACGGCCACTGTAACTCAGCATTGTCCCTCATATATTTGTGCCATAATGTACTAAACATAATAGGGCCAAGACCATACTTCACATACATATCAAAATTCGAAGTGCCTTCTGGAGGCACCGGCTGACTTTCTTCCAATCGAACATCAGTAGAACAACAAGACAACACAAAGAAAACAGCTTACTTCTAATAGGCATTTTGAAAGAAAACAAGTTCACTATTTTATGCCTAGCAAAACAATTGCAACTGTTTTTGTCCCAAAGACGGTCCTTAGGCCGTACCAAATACAAACCAAAATGGTACCATATCCACAAAGAACCAAAACAAACTCACCTGATATATGCAGGTCAAACAAAGGTATTATACTATTCTCCACTGCTGACTCTTCAGACCAAACGGTCAGATCCAAGGGTTTCACCGTTCAGGACTCCAGTCGGGATGACCACTGGGCGAGGCACCGTCCGGCGAGACAGAAGGGGCAGCTGTGAGCACCAGAAACTCTTCGTGCAGGGATCCCTGATCCGTTCGTCCGGCCCGACGATAGCCTCGACCTCCCCCTCGTCCGCGGAAGGGGATGGGTCACTCACCCGAAGGAGTCCCTGTTCAGGAGCCAACTGAAGGAAGTGGCCCGATTGGGGTCACCCGGGTCACTCACGACCACCTCTCAGCCTTCCATACCAAATGAAGAGTCGGTCAGGCAGTAGAGAATACAAACCAGTAACTGTTTATTCAAAGTACAAAGAGTGGAGCCCTGTCTGCCCAATCACTAGGAGTGCTGCAGAGGGACTAAAGTCCACAAGCATAGAGATACATTTAGTACATTTCGTAACTGGGCTAGAACATGCCCATAGTGGAATTTTCCAGTCAGGTGCTGCAAAGCGATACAAATGAGAGAGAAAAGAAAAAACAATCTCAGTACTCATATCTTACAAAGTTACAGAGTCCAAGGCCACTGCAGGCGGGCCCGTCTTCAGACTAGTGGGAGAAGGCCCATATCTAATGAGAAAGATATGCGCTAATAAGAACAGTACATTCATTAGTGTAGCAAAACTCAGCTCCGAAGAAACATAACTTGGAGAAGGTCGTTTCTCGGAAGTGGCAAAGGATAGGTTTCGATCATAATACAAAATGGCGCCCATACACAAAATTGTGCTGCGAATGCTAACTTACACAAAGCAATGCGAAAACATTATCTTTAGTTCAACACAGGGCCCCAGGATGTCGTAGGCCAACACAGTGTCCCAGGGGGCCCCTACCTACCTCCGTGCACCATGTCCTGTGCATGACATGGTGCATGGCACACCGTGCACAGATGTGCAGAAGGCACTGCACCGCGCTGGCATCTGCTGCGGCCCTTCTTAACGACCGAGCCATGCTGCCGCAGTGGGACGCCAGCTTTCCAACCACCAACCCGCCGGTCATATCCAAATACGGCAGTTGGACAGCTGCATGCTCGTTTGGCGGTCACCTGACTGCCGCAATAGCGGCCAGCGGTCCGACCACCGGCATCATAATCAGGCCCTAAGTGATTTCCCCAGAATCATATGATGCTGAGCCTCACTCCAAGGCTAGGATTCAAACCTGGATCGTCAGGATCCAAGGTCAGCAGCTCTAACCACCATGCCACATCTCCTCCCAAAATTGAATAAATTGTGTGTTCAGTTTAGTACAACTTTTCAGTTTAGTTCAATACACTGGATCCTACACTATAACCCTTTGTATATGAGTAGTGTCAGGATGCATGCATACATGCATCCCTTCAGTGTATGGCAGAGTATGTGTGCCATGTTCACTTGGGGACACCGCAGAATGCGTGGGTACTGCAGACAAAATGGGGGATAGATCCATGTGCAAATTCTATACATTCCAGATCCAGATGTTGTTGTATTCCGCTTTAGGTGTCCGTATATAGGTTTTCCTGAAACATGTCCTTATATAGGCACAATTCGCATTGCCCTTATATAGGCATAGAATCCCAGTCCTTATTTAGGCATTAGCCGTGCACTCCAAATACAGGCATGGTCACCGACATCCGTCCACCCTAACGTCACAACGAGTTCTTAGAAACCAGACCCTTAAGCTTCGGGAGTTCCCCTAGCACAGGACTATTGATTTCTCCAAGAACTCATCTATTATGTATGAACCGCTATACCTTAAGGGTTCATTCCTGACATCTTCCTCTGTCAGACTTCACGTCAATGCTAACATTCCTAGGGCCCTATCAGGTATAAATATACCTTCCCTTGCCCAAACAAGTTAGAGGAGACCTCGACTTCAGAGGAGCCTGTATCCTGGCCTGACGCACTGAGAAGACGCTGTCCTTTCCTGCACGCAGAGAATCCAGCTTCCAGTGTTCTGACTCCCTTCGCGGGGTGTTAGAGTTTGAGTCCGGAAAGAGATTCGCACCTCTCTCATTCTCAAGGTATGGAGCTGACAAGAACCTAGAGGGACTCTTGGCATCTTTGGCATACTAGACTTAACATACTCTTAGTATACCGTAGTAAGGAATACTTCAGCTACTTCTTACCTTGTCCTACACCTAGGTTAGGTTAGGCACATTGGGGTAGAACTAGCTTAGGAACGCATCGTATGAGTACTCGCATTTTTAGTTCATGTTATTTATGTATGTGAATATATACTAAAAGATAATGCTAGCGCAGTACTATTTATTTCTACTGCTTACGCTGTACATTATTTATCTTGCATACTGTCTTGTGATCGTAACAGCATATATCACTTACACGAGAAACAAGACTGTTCAATAAATCTTTTATTGAAAAGCCCGTCTATTCTTTCTGTGTAACTCTGAGAAAAACTAAGCATGCACAATTGAGCTGAGTGAAAATGTTATCTATTGTTTCCACGACTCTGGGACATGTTCCGATTCTAAAGGGAAACAAAGTTGTCATGTTTTGCGGTTGCCAGAAACTACTCCCTTCTTGTTTTCAAGGAGTTTCTAGTGGCCTCTGAGCTAGCTGACACAAGTAATTAAGTTTAATATACTCGATAGGGACATACCGACCTCAGTCCTATGTCAAGCCTATAGGGTATATTATTCCAATGCGCAGAGCCTATTAGGGAAATAGGAGCTACACTACATGGCGCCCAACGGTTTGGTAAGGCGGTAATTTAACGCTAGATACTGAGTAACTCAGTCGTGCTTTTCTCAGAGACCCCTACTCACATACTCCATAAGACGTCTGGAGTGGGTAGGGTTAAATATCCGCCATAACTAAATAGGACAAAAACCCTATATATTAGTTGTTTGGTTTGTTCAACGTTGAAGGATACAGTGTTCCAAAATATTGTGCACCTTATCTTTTGTTTCCTTGAAACTTGTTCTACATTTTTCAAAAAACAATGCCTGACACCGAAACCGGTGGAGCTGCGGCTCAACCAGTCGTAACAGCTTTTAACATTACAGGTTTAGATGGAACCGAGGAGGGTGTTATAGACATCCATCCAAACTTAAGAAGAGCCATCACTCTAAAACTTATAAAACACGGCCTACCACCAAGAGGTGGTAGAACAGTTTTCGTGGTAGAGGCACACAAATCCTTTCAGACAGAGGTATTCTATTCATGGATAATATTCCCTGAATCAAATTCAGTAACAAAACTGTTTCACTTCTACAAAGAAGATGAACCACCAGAGGAATATATTCCTTTCGAGGATATTGAAATTCCACTAACATACCAGGAGCATCAGCTCTGGTTTAAAGGCGCCCTAAAACATCACAGAAACATTACCAGGCTCGGTCCACTAGGTAGACCAGGAGCAACATGGCCGATTCTAGCCGGCTACACTCCTCATCCTGAACTAGATATAATGACAGATGAGGAATTACTTACTCAACTTACAGAGTTAATAAAAATTTACAGACAATTGGTCCAATATGTCATGCGGACTTTCACAGTCCAACCACCATTGACCATTCCCAATCAAACCCCTCAACAGGGAATACACTAAAAATTACACCACAGACTTTATACGCAGTCATGGGTAAAATGCCCACAAAACGTGAGCAAATTCCATTCTGGATAGCTCAAAAAATTACTCAAATAGAAGCAGTATTTCCTAATACTAGCCCTTATGAGAAACACAGAATTCTAACAATCTGTTTACCAATGGGGATCACACCACAACTGGAAGACTGCACCACTTGGGGCTCAGTCTTTGCTGGCATCTATACTAAAACACATGGTGTTCCATCAATTGCAGTAATACCAGATGTCCTGAAACAAATTCAAAACGAATACGGGGCAGAGCCTGCTCTAAATTTAGGTATGAAATTACTGAAAAATTTCGACCAGGTCTCAACAATAATATTATCTAATATTAAAGGGGAGGCAGCAGCAGTGGCGATCCGCCAACGATTAAGAGAATTCGATGTTACAGAACATCAAACAGAACTACCCAGAATAATAGAACAATCTTATGCAGAATTAGGCAGAGATAGTTTGGGTGGAAGACCATTGAAGCCAAAACTATCTGAAAGTCCTGAGAAGGACTCTATTAAACAAACTCCTACATCTTCTAAAAAGAAGTAGGAAACTAATAAACAAAATTCAAACAAGAAACGTTCTCAATCCCGAGGTAGGTCTCCTCAAAAGGAGCCCTCTGAAAGGAGGTATAACCTGAGGAATAGGGATAATTTGAAAAAACCTGACAGGTATCAAGATACTGATACACGTTCCTCTCGTACCTTTCAGATCTCGTCACAGACATCGGAAAGAAGAGGACGGTCAGAACATAAAGAAGAACGTGTGAAATCCAAAGACGACAAACACGTTCAGAAAAAAAAATCAAAACCTCAATTCTCCAAAAAGAAAGTAGCAGGTCTGAAGATCAGACATGCTGAGGATACTGAGAACACAACTCAAGAACGGAGAATGGGCCCAGACAATGCTGGACAGTGCAGCAGAAGTCACAATAGCTCGCCAGAACCTGAAGGAACTTCTGGAGATAGTGGACTTGAATGAGTATATCACAGTAGAAACTGTAGACACCAGGGTTAGTACTCCACAAAAGTTATATGAAATAACACTCCGAATGGAGGGAGATATACCAAGACAGGTGAAAATACTCTTTTGGGAAAAACTTTCAAGGGGCTATGACATACTTCTAGCAGAAAAAGACTGGCCACCACAATTTGTCAGGAGTGCCCACATGGCGAGGACATTATTATGCCTGCCTTCTCCAACCATATTCCAATTCACCTAAAATATACATATGCCAGGAAATGGGCAGTAGCCCATGCCCCAGCATTATATAAAAATCATGTAGGATGGGATGAGGACTCACCTCACCATAAAATACATCTGAAACATGAACCTACTGCACAAAGGCAGTACCCAATAAAGCAAGAAGCTAAAAAACAGGTCAGGGAGATCTTAGATCAACTTGAATACCAAGGGGTGATTGAAACATGCATCTCCTCAATGAACAATCCTTTGTTTCCTGTCTCCAAACCAGACCATACATATCGTCTAGTTTTGGATTACAGACACTTAAACACTTGTTCTAAAACATTTGCAGTGCAAAATGCACATAGCACAGCATTAATGAATAACATTGTGCGTAAAAAATATAAAACCACATTAGACATCTCAAATGGTTTCTTTTGTCAAAACATAGCACCTGAAAGCAGGTACTTAACAGCTTTCTCAATAATGGGGACTCAGCGTCAATTTTGTCGACTCCCACAAGGGTTCAAGAATAGCCCGGGGTTATTCTCAGCGAGGGTAATGGAGTTACTACAAATTTGTGATAACGAGGCATTGTCATATGTCGATGACATCTATCTGACAGACGATGACCTAAACAGGCACTTGAACAGGGTGAATGCCATTATATTGGGCTTCGCCTCTGAGGGCTACAAATTCAACTTCAAAAAATCCAGAATTGCCCATCTCAATGTCCTCTTTCTAGGATATGAGCTTTCAAGTGAAGGCAAGAGCTTGGCAGCTAACTTTTTAGAAAAGTGTGCGCTGCTTCAACCTCCAAAAACGCTGAAAAACTTACAATCCATCCTGGGTTTCCTAAATTTTGGAAGAACATACATTTTAAATTACGCAGAAAGGGTTAAACCTCTCTACGCATTAATCAAACCTGATTTTTCAATCAAAATTGGACACAAGAACACACAGAAATCTTGCGTTCACTCCAAGCTAACATGTTAGCAACAAATCACTTACAAACACGCGTAAGTCAACGCAATTTAGTGATCCGAATAATTTCGGGTCAATGCGGATTCACCTACTTAACATTTAATGAGGGTGAAAAAGTACCAATTGCATACAAATCTCATTTGTATACACAAGCAGAAATGCGCTTCACTTCAACTGAGAAAATTCTGACAGCAGTTCAAACAGCTGTAGCAAAAGAAAGAGCCCTAGCCCAAGGGAAACGCATTATTGTCGTAACCCCGGTACCAGCCTTAGAAGCGGTCATAAAAGCGAGCATTCCAAATGCTGAGGCTTTACATCCTAGATGGATACAATGGGTTATTTCTCTTGCTGCAACAGATGTTAAATATGTTTTTGATCCTGATTTAAAAACACAAGCGTTCCTGCAATATGAACATGAATGTCCTCTGCCCACTGAAATTCTGCCTCTCGATGAGTACGAATTCATAATTTACACTGACGGATCTGCACAACCCACAACGGGGAGTAAGCAAGCTTACAGTGCAGCGTGCGCAATCGTTAAAGGTCGCATGCGCGATGGTATCTTCAGACCAATGGTCACAAAAACTCAATCTCTAGGAGATTGTACAGCTCAGCGAGCTGAATTACAAGCATTCAAACTGGCACTTGAAAGTACAGATCGCGAATTCCCCACACTGATAGTGTGTGATTCCTTTTACTGTGTTCAGTCGTATAATGAATATATACAAAATTGGCTTGAAAATGGGTTCAAAGATGCAAGAGGTGGCACAATAAAGCATAAAACGCTTTGGGAACAAGTAGTTCAGTTAAAACATGAACTACCAAAGGCTCACGTGATCCATACACTGAGTCATCAACGTGATGGCGTTCACGTTGCAGGGAATTCATTGGCTGACGAAGCCGCAAAGGGGGCTGTTCAGACGGCTTCCGTAGCTGCGATCACTCGTTCAAAAACGAGAATAGACAGTGAGATAATGTTGGCTGTCAATGCTACGAGCAAAGGCAGTGGTGCAGCGTTACCTAAAAAGTTTCCACTCAAGTACTCTTATGTAATTGATGCGAACAACATTCCTTTTGCTCGAATCCCTGGAGTGGGGGATAGGGTAATTCCAAACATGGAACGTAGAGCAGCTTTGATTTATGAAGCACATTTGGGGGAGGGTCTGTCACATCAAGGGATCTCTAAAACAATATTAACATTAAAAGAGATGTACTGGTGGCCTGGAATGAATACACAGATTCACATCTTCATCAATGACTGCATAGACTGTAAGGTACAGCGAGATGCAGAACGCCACCAGACACCTTGCTACGAAGTAGCCTGCCAGGGACAGACACCATTATTAGACAGCATTAGACTTTCTATGCACAGGCGTCCTTCTGGGCACATGCAATCCCACAAATACTAAGTCAAGGTTCCTATGGATATGGCCTCAGCGCTCGGCTGATGCTCGAACTGTTATAAATGATTTGCGAGTCTTTATCGGCACATACGCAATAGGCACGCTACATTCTGACCAGGGCCCTGCGTTTAGGGTTCGGGCTTACAAAGAAGCCATGGCCAGTTTGGGCGTTGCGTTGCGGTACTCCTCTCCGTTTCATCCTGAGGGAAATTCTGTTGTGGAAAGGAAAAACCGGGACATAAAGCAGTCTATAACAGCTAGAGTATTAGGTTCGGGTGATGGGTGGGTCAAACATCTTTATGGGGTCCAACGCTCATTAAATAATTTGCCAAGAAGTTCTCTAGGGGGGGTCACTCCATATGAGGTCCTATTTGGGACAAGAATGTGGGTACCTGATCTCGAACGTACAGGCACAGTGGTGGAAAATAGACCCTTTGATATCAAAGATCGTTTGGCTGTTTTACAGGATCTAAATGAACTAAGATCGAAACCAAGCAACGTGTTCCTACAGCCAACCACCACTGGGGGAAAACCGGCAGTCCCAGCAAGGCCTGTCTGGATTCCAAAAGTTGGGGATCTAGTCAGAGACAAGATTGCGGACAAGAAGGAATTTGGACCTTCTTACAGACAACCAGTACCTGTCCTAGCCGTTCAAGGAACAAGAACAGTACTTCTGCCGCCCCTTGCTGGAAAAAAGGAGAAAAGATTTGTGTCAATCGACCTCATCAAACCACAGTATGTGGCCAATACTAAATAGTAGGCCTCGTGGACTCCGACCTAGTAGCAGACGCACTCCTCTCGCTACTATCCAAGAGGTTCAGACTGAACGACTGATAACCATCGAGAATTCAGCAGTAACAGATGAAGGACTAAGTAACAATGCTGTGGAACTCATCCCTCTTGAAACTCAAGTAACAGTTCGTCCAAATACACCTGTCTACACCAACGTAACAAGTGATCAACTGGTTCCAGTGATTTCAACAAATCCTGATGCAATTCCAACAATTGACAGAACTGCTTCTGGCTATTTCATTAACTTTGATACGTTTTCTGAGGATCTGAGTGAGCCTGAAACGACGCCAGCATCATTAACTTTCAAACAGCAAGCACAAGACTTTTTCATTTTCTGAAAAAGACTTATCTGGTTTCACCATGGATTGAACTATGGATTATTTCTGGAATATTTTTCTTTCTGCTTTGGCTAGCTTTGGTTATGACTATCAGCGTGCTTATAAATGGCAGATACATCCATGTGAACAATGAAAGAAAAGAAGTGAACTTACTTTTGAAACCTCACAAATCTTCCCATCATGAAGCAAGAGACTTGTCAGCAGTGAACATCACAGCCATTCCTATACAGGATGGTATAGTGTGGGACAAAACTGATTTCGATATATTCTGCCCGACGGAACAATTGAACATTCCACATTTAGTTAAAATTTCACTAAGTGATCTTATTTCGTCAAGTACCTATTCTGATGATTGGGACTTTGAGACTGTAAATGATATAATGTTTGATCTAGAAATGTCTGCTGCATTTTCTAATAATGAATATTTAGAGGGTTCATCAGACTATGAACAGCTGTATTGCTATAACCACTATGGTCATCATTTTTTGTATAAATCTGCAACTCCTAGAAATGTGTTTATGTTTAACCAATGGGAACATTGTCCTACACCACCAAAAGATAGTTCAAGAACATTTGCTAAAAAGTTTCCATATTTTTCAGGATACAATACATCTGATCCAGAAACATTTTTCTATAAAAATGTAAACAAAAGAGGACTGAAAATTATGTTAACAAATACAAAACAGATTTACTCTGCAGCATTTATTGCCCAACTGTCTAGACATGGATTCGACTTATGGAAAGACACAATAGACACAAAATCTGTCTGGGGTACTAAAGAATGGCAAGTGCAGGGGACAGAAGCTTTATTTAGAGCATGTATCATCCCTCAGCAAATAATGTTCTTGAATGACCCTGTCCAACAAACGTCTTGCCTTGGGTTAGCCAAGATCAAAGACATGATAACACCTTCTGTACCAACACCTGCAAGTGATAACAATACACAGGCAGCGGTTACAGTTGACACAATACTACAACTCAACAGAACAAATCCTGATTGGAAAAAATGGTTGATGTGGCCCACAGACACAAACAACTGTCAAGAAAGATTCCTGAATAAAACCCAGGGCTTTACTATTCATAGGCCAGACACAAGATACGTCCAAAGACAACATCCGGGGGTAGTAACAACATACAGTGTAGGAAAATTATGCCTCGATTGGCTGCAAAAATCTACACTTAAGGATGTGAAACAACACTTATCTTTACTTAAAGAAGACGCAGACCTTAGGGAATTCTTGCTTGGACCAAGAAAACCGCGTCAAAAACGTTTCATATATGCCGGCATCTATGCTGCTTATAATGAAGCATGGAAGGTGTCACAGATAGAGGCCGCAGAACGAATATGTGAACTTGATCGTATTAACTTAGAGAAAACTCTCACTGTGGTCGACAATGGGTTAACAACTTTGTCATCCAGAATTTATTCATTGGACAACAATGTATCCTCTGCTATCGACATACTAGAACAAGATTTAGCCATGTTACAACAAGGCCAATCTCAGTTACGTTCTATTGTGTTATTAAGCTGGACGCTACAATCTTTGCGTGCGGGCTATGTGCTTTGGCGTTTTATTAACACGTCGGCTCTGTTTGCAGAATATAATCTAACTGATACACAGATCGAACTGGCACAAAGGGGAGCAAAGTATACAGTGCTGAGCATTGAAAAACTGGGGAAATTACCATTCACTGTGGCAGAAAAACCAGCTACAGAATGGCTTATTCATGGCAAAATCACTCTACCTGTGACTACTTTTCAGTTTCAGTATTGCCTCAAACATATGCAAGCAGGCAAATATGAAAGGTTGGATAAGGAATACATTAAGACATCCTGGACTTTGCCGTACACTTATAGATGTTGGAGTGAGGATCGAGAAGTGTTTCTGAGCGGTACACACTGTGAAAATGCACTAAGCGGTTCACTAATTTGTCAGGACATTTCTTTACACGGGGCTTGTAATGGTTCTGTGGCAAATTTGTCCTGCCATCAGCAGGGTACACCAGCTGCTGTGATTAATCCGACGTTTGACCAACTTTCTAATGGGAGTTACCTCATGTTGAATGATCAGAGTTGCTGTGGCATGTTGCCAGGCATCCCATATCTGGTAACGGTCAACTCCAGGGTCACTTGCTGTATGCAAGTATTGTTTGCCCCAATAGACACAGTCAGGGAGTCGCCTTTGTGGCCTTCATTGAATGTCTCTTTTATAAGATTTGATACTTTAAGCAGAATGAAAGCCATGCTTATACAACAAACAGTGCCTTTGACCTCGGCCAAGGAAACCTATGATCTTCAAGTAGCAAGGACTTCGGCTGAGATACAGGCTTTAATACGTACAAACTGCCTATACATTTCGTAGAAATGATAGGACGTATCTTTAACATGTCAGATACAAGCGGAATTGTACATGTATTTAAGACCATCTGTTCCGGACTATTAGCACCTTTCCAGGCGGTCCTCGGAATCATCCCAAACTTTGCACATTCAGTGTTTGGTGGTGTGCCATTAATTCTAGCACTTGTTGCAGGAATTCTATTTCTATTCCTACTGTTGCGCTATGGCCAGCCTGTTCGCTGACATCACTCCGAGCGAAGTGGAGAAAGCTCTACTTGAACGAAAGTGCCGTGAGCGAATAGTACAACTTTTGGGCATACCTCGTCTACGGGAACTTAATACAACGTGGTTCCTGTCATTCAGACCAATCTGGCAAGATTGCATCTTACCTGTTCTACGCTGCCTGTTTTGCGGTGAAGAATGCGTGCTAGACACCTGTCTAACACTCCCATCAGTCATGCCAACGGATGTCGATACTCTGCTGGACCCGATAACGGCCCATGCTGTGTGTTGTCCCCAGAGGCTACCAATCCTGATGACGGCATTCATTGAGATCTCACAGACGCTTCCGGCTGCTGCTGAGGTACGAGATGGATCAACAGGCACCCAGGTAACAACGGACGCGAACATTGCATCTTCTGCTGAAGGCGATGTTTCTCATCTCTGTGCAATTAACATTCTGAACGAGGTGTTCCAAATGTCACCAACTTCGGTGAACGATATTTTGTCTACAGAAATAGATGATCTCATGTTTACACCAGACCCATACACTGACTTTGATTCGGCTCACAGTGTACCAGAGACGCAATGAATTTGGCCTTCATGCTTTCAAAAACTTGGAACTCTTCCCAAAATTGAACTTTTTCTTTTTTAAACTTTTGAAACTAAATGGCAAATCAATCTGCTTACAGTAGAACTATTTCTATAAAACGGACTTCAAAGTACTTCCAGGGACACATTGTCACCTTATCTGTCTAAAATGTCATTTACTTCCATGATATGAAATGGCTTTGATTTTTGAAAAACTTATCAATCATTTCGTCATATGTATATATTACTGTTTATTCATTCATGTTGCATTTATTTCCAATATATGCTTAGAATGAAAACAATGCTTTAAAATGTACAGTACCTATTGCATTTCAACAGTTTATTTTTAAACTTCTTTTAATATGCTTTTAGAAATGTTTTTAGCAATATGTGGTACTCAATTTCATGTTTAGCATTTAGTATTATCGTTCATACGAAAGTGGAGTGGGTGTTGTATTCCGCTTTAGGTGTCCGTATATAGGTTTTCCTGAAACATGTCCTTATATAGGCACAATTCGCATTGCCCTTGTATAGGCATAGAATCCCAGTCCTTATTTAGGCATTAGCTGTGCTCTCCAAATACAGGCATGGTGACCGACATCCGTCCACCCTAACGTCACAACGAGTTCTTAGAAACCAGACCCTTAAGCTTCGGGAGTTCCCCTAGCAAAGGACTATTGATTTCTCCAAGAACTCATCTATTATGTATGAACCGCTATACCTTAAGGGTTCATTCCTGACGTCTTCCTCTGTCCGACTTCACGTCAATGCTAACATTCCTAGGCACCTATCAGGTATTAATATGCCTTCCCTTGCCCAAACAAGTTAGAGGAGACCTCGACTTCAGAGGAGCCCGTATCCCGGCCTGACGCACTGAGAAGACGCTGTCCTTTCCTGCACGCAGAGAATCCAGCTTCCAGTGTTCTGACTCCCTTCACGGGGTGTTAGAGTTCGAGTCCGGAAAGAGATTCCCACCTCTCTCATTCTCAAGGTATGGAGCTGACAAGAACCTAGAGGGACTCTTGGCATCCTTGGCATACTAGACTTAACATACTCTTAGTATACCGTAGTAAGGAGTACTTCACCTACTTCTTACCTTGTCCTACACCTAGGTTAGGTTATGCACATTGGGGTAGAACTAGCTTAGGAACGCATCGTATGAGTACTCGCATTTTTAGTTCATGTTATTTATGTATGTGAATATATACTAAAAGATAATGCTAGCGCAGTATTATTTATTTCTACTGCTTACGCTGTACATTATTTATCTTGCATACTGTCTTGTGATCGTAACAGCACATATCACTTACACGAGAAACAAGACTGTTCAATAAATCTTTTATTGAAACGCCCGTCTATTCTTTCTGTGTAACTCTGAGAAAAACTAAGCATGCACGATTGAGCTGAGTGAAAAGGTTATCTATTGTTTCCACGACTCTGGGACATGTTCCGATTCTAAAGGGAAACAAAGTTGTCATGTTTTGCGGTTGCCAGAAACTACTCCCTTCTTGTTTTCAAGGAGTTTCTAGTGGCCTCTGAGCTAGCTGGCACAAGTAATTAAGTTTAATATACTCGATAGGGACATACCGACCTCAGTCCTATGTCAAGCCTATAGGGTATATTATTCCAATGCGCAGAGCCTATTAGGGAAATAGGAGCTACACTACAATGTGAGTTGCAGAACTGTGACTCAGGTGTAGACTAGTGGTAGCTAATAAATCACAGGGTGTGGGAGGACAGGAAACAGAAGGGTCTGCAAGTGCAAGGGTGTTCCTGGGCATGTTTTGCCTTTTGTTCCCCTAGAGGTGTTGGAGGCGAAAGCTAGCTGCTTGACAAGTGTAAAGGTTGTCCCATCCTTTATGGACCAATGTCTTTGGTAGCCATGTGAGAGGGCATCCTACACCCACTCTCCTTCCTGCTATCACCTAAAGAATAAAGATTGTATCTGACTTCAGTAACGTAATGTAAAATGATGGGGACTCCCTCCAGAATGTGTAGACTGGCCCCTGGTCTTTCCTATCTGACAGGTATTCTTTGACCTTGAGATTTAAGGGGGCCCCCTGAAGGGTGGGGGGTCCTCCTGATCCACAGAGGCTGCAGTGGCCTGCGTTACATCCCTGTCTGACTTGGCTTAAGCCAAGGCACCTACCTAATGGTGGCACTCTAGAAGTCTTTGGTGGGCCCAGAATCAACAAAGGATGTCTGGAAGGGATGTATGAGGTAGGAGTGGTCCGAGCTTGCTTCCAGGGTTCCAGGATTTCTCATAACCAAGAGAGACCGCACCCATCAGGATGTAGGAGGACTTGTGTGATCCAGGGGCGGAGTCTATGTCAGCCGCACAACGCTGTGAAGTTACCTCACCACACAAGATTGCAACCTGCTTCTGAGTGTCTGCCCTGGAAAGGGGACTGCTGAGCTGAGAGAAGAGCACTGAATGTGTCGATACCAAGCTTCCGCTCAGAGGAGGAACCCAGCGGAAGCCGCCTGGAGTGGGGCCTGCCTGCAAATCGTGTTGTGAAGTTCATGAGATGCCACCTGAGAAGGAGACTGACTGCCTTGAGGAGCTGAGGTATGCAGCTGCTATGCCGGTGGCATTGGCAACCATGTAAGAATGGTGCCACTGAGATTGTGTCCTGTGCATAAGATACAGTGGAAGAACATAGACCAAATGTAGAGGTACCACTCAGCACTACTCTTGACATTGTTGTGCTCCTGCCCGACTGTGGCGCTTGTCTACCTGCCTGTGCTGCTGACATTGTTGTGCCAAGCATGGCTGTCCTGCTTCATTGTGTACCTGCCTGTGCTGCCTTCTTTGTTGTGCCAAGCATGGCTGTCCTGCTTCATTGTGTACCTGCCTGTGCTGCCTACTCTGTTGTGCCAAGCATGGCTGTCCTGCTTCATTGTGTACCTGCATGTGCTGCCTACTTCGTTGTGCCAATCATGGCTGTTCTGCGTACCTGCTGATGCTGCCTACTTTGTTGTGCCAATCATGGCTGTTCTGCGTACCTACCTCTGCTGCCTACTTTGTTGTGCCAATCATAGCTATTCTGCGTACCTACCTATGCTGCCTACTTTGTTGTGCCAATCATGGCTGTTCTGCGTACCTGCCTATGCTGCCTACTTTGTTGTGCCAATCATGGCTGTTCTGTGTACCTGCCTATGCTGCCTATTTTGTTGTTCCCCAGTGTGACTGGGTCTCTTCATTTTTTCCTGCTCATGCTGCTGACATCATTGTTACCAGTGTGCAAAATTCACTTAATTTGATTTCCCATATTTATGCAAAAATTATGTGAAATTATGTGAAATTCAAAAACGTAACTCAACACTATGTTTAGCATGAAATATGTTGTTGCAACTTTTTTCCATGTAAGGACGCATTTCACGCAAAAAAAGTGCAAAAAATATTAGTAGCATGAACAACAGCCACCTGCATTATGCTTACTTGTGTTGTTCCCGTGCCCCTGGGCTTGTGGCATAATGGCATAGTTTTGTAAAGTTTGCTTAGCAGGCATACCCTGAAATGCACAAATTATGCTGCTGTTAACATAAATTTCTCCCATGCCAAATTATTGTGCTCCACATTGGCTGTGCCATTGTGTTGCTGCCTACGCTGCCAACAACATTGCGACCCAGCACAGAAGGACAGCTTCATCATGTGAGTGCCATGGGAGGAGCCCAACCTCACCGTGACACAGCACGGAGAGTCCAATGTTGGGACCCCTCTGCTCTCAGAATTTCTGTACGTTGTGGACTGTATTGGTCTGACATAGTATTCACAAGCACAGGTTCATAAACGTTAATCTGTGCAATGCATTCACATGTGTGTACACTGTGCACTTCCCGGATTAAGAAAGTTGTACATTGAGGGGTGGTCTTGCAGCCTAAGATGGCGACGCAATTTGAGCAGACTTCGCGCCAGCCTTGAAAATCCTACACCATCCGGCCCTTCAGATGCAGCGACACCCCTTAAATATAGCTAACCTCTAGCCTTTTTCTCAACCCGCCCTATCCGGCCACCACCCTGGCCCAGAGCTGGAGCCGTGAAGAGAAGCAGAGGCACAGAGAGCAGGCCGCAAGCGAGAGTGTACGGCTTGCGAAGCGGCAAGCCTATTTTACAGGACACCAGAGACTATCCTTCTCTCCCCCCGGGGACTCACTTTAAAGCCATCTTGGGAGACGGGCCGTGAGGAGCCCCCCTCTGGAGGTAACACATGCCCAGACAGGGGACTTGTGCTGAAAATGAAGACCGGTGACTTCTTTCCTCCCTGGAGTACCGTTGTTGGACTGCTGCCAATGTGAGGCCACAAGGAAATGTCCAGAGTGGGCTAGAGGGGGAGATTGGCGGCCAGCTCCAGATTCATGAGAGGAGCTCCCAACCGGGGCTGAGCTGGGAAGAGAACACATCCCGGAGGTGAGGAGTGGGCGGGCTGAGACGAAAGCATAGTGGCCAGCCAGTCCCTGACCGATAATCCTCAATAAGACTTGGGGTGGCCCGGCATGGCACCAAGACCTTCCAAGAGAGAAGTAGAGGGGACTGGAGTGTGGCCCTGCCATCTGTCCCCCAGTGGTTGGGGTGCTCATCTGAGACCCTGTGAGACTTGCCCCGGGGGAGGGGTGAAACTAAGATAAGAAGCCAGGGCGGATGGCCCATAAAGCACCCACACTCCGAGACCAGCTTGGTCCTGCATCACAGCAGACCACTAAGGGGGATGGGCCCCTTGCCTGGGAAGGAGAAGAGAGGTGGTGATCGGGCCAGAGGCAGTGGATTGCGAGACCGGGAACAGGGCAAGCCACTTCAGTCTAGCGCAATGTTGAAGGAGAAAGTGGCCACGGGCCAAGGGCGTTTTGACAAAATACATTAAGCCGGCGGCCCAGGTTGGGCTGATGGAGGGTGAGTTGAAGTGGTCCACCCCGCACAGGAGGAGACAGTCTCACTGGTCATAATACTCCAAGTGATAAAATACTCCAACAAAGACCTGAATGACAAGATTAGTGGTGTGGGGATGGAGGTAACCCTACTCCGCCAGGACATACTTACTCTTTCCACTTTACCACAGAGGCGGGGGGGCACATTTCTTTCCTGGAGGATGTGGCCAGCACCTCCAGCAAAGAGCTGAAACACCTGTGGGAACTGATGACGCTCCACAAACATCACACAGACGATGCGGAGGGCCGGTCGCGCAGGAACAACTTGTGGCTGGTGGCCCTTCTGGAGGGCTCGGAGGGCCAACGATCTGAGAAATTCCTTACGGATTGGTTAAAGTCATGGATCCCAGGCAATGGATTTTCCTCCTGTTTCATCTTACAGAGGGCGAACAAGGTACGGGCCCCAAAGCCGCTACCGGGGCTCTACCCCGTCATCATTTGAGTACTCAGTTATGCGGACAGGGATACCATTTTGCTGTGGGCATGCAGACTCCAGGACATTCACTGCGGGGAAAATAAAGTGATGATCTTCTGCGACTACACAGCCAAATAGCAGCTCCTTCATGAATTCTTTTTTGGAAGTGAAAAAGAATCTCAGGGCCATGGACATTCAATACATGCTGATGTACCAGTCATTAATACTACATATTGGCCCTCACCCGATAGATATGCCAGAAGCACAGGCAGGCATGCATAAGGAGAGCAATGGGACAATAACTAGAATTATACTGATTCCTTCCAAGGTTTGTAATTCAATTAATACACAAATAGACCAGCTCTGTTGCTGCTTCCTTTCCATTCCACTAAAAACTAACTTGCCTCCAGTAAGAACTGTGAGCTTGGGCAGGATGCTTTTAATTCCAAGGCAGCACACATGAGCAAAAAGGCATCGCACGTTCCAGGAATGCAGACAAAGGTTTATGTTTAGTGGCAGCTTCAGGCAATAAGCACCTTCTCAGCTACTCAAAGGGAAACCATGGGCCTGCAAAGTGCCCTTGTGTTCACTCAGACTATCGTTTATCAGACACAAGGGCCGCTTCCAGGAGCCCTGTCTTTATGTGAGATGGCTGCTGTGCTACAGAGGGTATACACGGGTTCTTAGCACAATACACACCCTGTCTGTCACTTAAACACAACCCAAGCATGAGTCTGTGTGTTTTAGTGAACCAGCAGTTAGTCACTCTAACTCCATCGTCCTCTAGCCGAAGGGATAATATTATACTATTCACATTTAATTGCACAAAATAAGTCTACTCCCTTCCTCCTCTTAGGCTGCCCTTTCGATACAGAATTCTAGAAGGGTGAGCACTCTTAGCATGCATGGGAGGCATTGCAAGAACCTTTCTTCCTGGTGTGCTTCTGAAGGTTTGCCTCCAGACTCCTGTGAAGGGGGTAAGGTGCTGGAATTCGTTAGAGATGGTTTTCTGTTGGGGTTCTCTGTTTCCACCCTACGTAGTCAGTGGGCAGCAGTGAAAGACATTAGCTCCTTCCCTCCTGCATTTTGACTCCTGGCTTCTCGTTTACTCAGGAGTTTCTATTTGACGAGACCAGTGGTACATTCACTGGTCCCTCCTTGGGGTTTGCCTTTAGTCCTCAATGCTTTGCAGAGAGCCCCCTATGAACCCTTTTCTTTGGTCCCTCTGGAGTTTCTGACACTTGAAGTATTTTGTTCTAGTTGTTATTACCTCTGGCAGGAGGTTGGGTGAGATTGGTGCTTTGCTATCACATCCTTCATATTTCACTTTCTTTCAGGGCAGGGTAGTTTTTCATCCTGACTTCTCTTTCACCCAAGGTTCCTTCGACTGGAAGATATTATTCTTCTAGCCTTTTTTCCTTCCCCGTCTATGGATGAGGAAATGCTTTGGCATTCTCCTGATTTGCCGAGAGCTTTTTGTTTATCTTGAGAAAACGGATTTTTTTTTAGGAGGGTTTATTTTCTTTGTGTCACTTTTGTAGTTGCAAATAAGGGTCATCATCCTATCACAACCTTCTCCTTGGATTAGGACAGCAATTCCTGTTGCTTATCAGAAATGAGGTGTGACTCCTGCCCCTGCAGATCAAGGCCGTTCAGCTACGGAGTTGTATCCGCTTGGGCAGCCTTCAACGGTACTTCATTGAAGGACATCTGTGTGGCAGCCATGTGGTCTTCTCCACATGCTTTTGTTACAAGTTGAGATTGGGGGAAATGACTCAGTTACTTACTGGTAATCTTCATTACTCCGAGGCACATTCTTCCTCTTCATAGTCCTGGATCCCTCTCTCCCTCCCTGTGGGAGCGAAGGAACATTTTTTTACTTTTCAGTAATTAGCTTGGTATAACAGGAAGAACTCTGGGTTCAGCCCACCTTTATGGATCATGTGAAAGGAACTTCCTGTAAAGGCCCTATATGGTGGGGAAATTCGTTTGTTTACTTCTATGGGTGAACTTTGTAGAATGAGCACAGAGTGCTCACCGGCGTCAACTGGGACGAGGAAGACCACGACGCGGAGTAATGAAGATTACCTCCTCGTAAGTCTTCCTCGCCACCAGAGTTACGCAGTGAGCTTTAGCTCCACACCAGAACACTCCAAAGCAAATTAGCATCCCATGCCTCCCATCCCTCCCCAACATGGCCGACCATTGTCACCCCTGACCCAGTATAAGGGGAAGGTCGACCCAACCCACTTCCTGTTTTTTTTGTTCTTCGTGCAGATTCTCCAGAGCATGTTGTCGTATCAGGTAAGTGGGGGCGAAGATTACCGGTAAGTAACCGGGGCATTACTGGTAAGTAATCGAGTCATCCCTGTGTTTGCTGCTCAGTTCCTACACGTATTGCAAAACCTTCACAGACTGGTGCATTTAAGTGTACTATCCGCCCATGTACACTTGATTTATTTGGGTACTCGTTGGGTGCTTGGATAATTATAAAACATCAATGTCAAAAATGTTGTGAATATCCTCAAAATGTTTTTTAGCTGATGCTCACTTACCCATACCGTCTTCACGACGGACAGTATATACGAATAAGAGGAGGAATCATTGGACATTAAAGCACGCTAATGCCACAAATACTATCTCATGTTAATAAAAAAAAACTTTCACTGAAAAATATTCAGAGTGTACCATCCTAAAGAGGGCAATCCAGTGTAGGGGAGAAAAGCAGTTCTCTTTACCCTGTCCAGGTTCTCTAACAATTACCAACAATAGGCGTTCTAGAATGCTGCAATGTTTGATGACGTCAGCTTGGAGGTTCGAGATGTAGTGTCAGGTCTTTCACCGGATGGCCCCTTTAAAAGCCCCAGAATTCACCAGCTGAGATCCTAGTAAGTGTGAGTAAAGGAAGCATAGCCTGGAACATTTGTGCTCTATGTTTCATTGCAGAACCTTAACATCCCCTCAACCGAGGTGTTTACATTTTTATATCATTTATTAGAGTAATTAATCATAAAATGCTGAAGTGGAACAATGCTTAAGCAATACATGAATTATATTCACGAGTTCTCAATGTCTCTGCCCGCGTGCCTGAGCTAGGAACACATTTTTAAGAGACAGGAAGCTCTCTTTTTTTGCAATAAAGAGACAGGCTACTTGGCTCTAATTTTTTTTTAATCACCAATGGAAAC
Source organism: Calotriton arnoldi (assembly GCA_963921515.1). Taxonomy (NCBI): domain Eukaryota; kingdom Metazoa; phylum Chordata; class Amphibia; order Caudata; family Salamandridae; genus Calotriton; species Calotriton arnoldi. Next base: position 999,057 of record CAWUFW010002341.1, on the reverse strand, counting down.
AAAGTAGAGTTTAGAAGTGAATGCTACAGCTATAAATTCGTTCTTAACCAGCCGTATTGTAAAGTAAAGAAAGGAGAAACAGATGGCTGGTATTTTTTGTAAACAAAAGGGTACTGCCATTTTAAGGCTGCCACAAGTCACCACTATCCCGTGATGCATTGCACTTGCATATACCCCCTCAGTTCATGTTCCCTCTTTCTGGCGCAAAGACTCATTAGAGAGCGTTCAGTATCCCCCCCACAACAGTTGATAGTCATTGTCAGGAAGGGGTCCTTGTTCGATAGTGGCACCTTTTGTAGAGTTGCGGTCCCACTTGGCACAGAGTGTCTCATCCTTGAGGCATTATCCTTCTTGGGTTTCAACGTCAAACTTTAGATTCACTGTTAAAGAACAAGAAATCAACTGAAATACACCAAGAATTGACAACTACGTTACCAGTTTCTGCATGCAGTCCTCAGAGTTGTGAATGTTCATTATGTCCAACATTTGAATCACAGGTTCAAGTGTTGTCCTTGTCTCCTGTTCCCTCAGAACCTACACTGCTGTCCTGGATGCTGCCATTTCTACAGGTCCTCATTCTAGTTCTTCTTCTGCTCCAAGATGGCCAGAGCGAAGGGCTGAAGCAGCAGTTTTATGGAAGATACACCTAATGAATTACCCTTATGCTTGCAACACTACACAAGGTTTCCTCTACCTTCAGCCAAGACACTGGAGCCCCATTACACTCTATGACACTTTTCAATGTCCCTTGACTGTCCTCAGTCAGGAAATGTACCTTTTGATGGCCTCACGGATTGCTCCAAAGTAATGGTGACGGTAGTGGCCAAACTGAACTTCTGAACCTATGCACCTGGTTAGGAAATTGTGGATATTTTGAAAACTCTGCAATGTCAAGATGGCCCTGGGCCCATGATATCCTTGATTGGTGGGAAAAATGTTGGTATTCTAAAAATTTTAGCCAAACTTCTTTCCACTATTCCATCACTTAGTCACCCTCTCGAGTTGTGAGAGAGCGTAGGAGTGATCTGTTTGCTGTAGAAAATGATTTAAATTAACTTTAAACATAACAAACACACTTATTTGTTCGAAGAAGAAAGAGCAAATGTAGGAACATCAAGTCCAGGTACACAAAGCCCATCTCCATGTGAATCCCTGAGTGATCAAGAAGTCATGATTTTCATTCATGTCTTTACACCACTTCCTTGTTTAGTGAAGGTTCTAACCATGCTGAATAAATCCTCGGTCGTGAAGATCCGCATAGCTCTGGAGTGGCACGGACAATATGTAGCCCAATATGCTCACAACTGCATCACTTGACATAACGTTTCCCAATAATTCCTTAAACGTGAATCTGAATAGGGGACCTACATGTGGAGTTTTGGCCTGGATCCCAACTATGGTACTAGTGGGCTTGGGTCTTGTCAAGACTTTTGTGGTTCTTTTAAAAACACTGGTGGTGTTTTGTGGTTTTGTTATAGAACTGGTCACATGTATTTGCTTCTGGGTTCTACAAAAGGATGGCCCTTGTTACCTAGTACATGGTGGGTTGAGATTTTCTTGGAATTTGATATTGTTGCTTGTGAAGACACTGTTAGAAATGGGGTCTCTAGCTGGCAGAGGTTTGCACCCAGTCCAAGGAGGGACCACAATCTTAGTCAGGGTAAGCTAGATACACATTTTAAATTAACCTGTGCTCACCCTCTGGTAGCTTGGCACAGAGCAGGCAGGCATAACTTACGATTCAATGTGTAACATATATGTGCAACACACACACCACACAAAAGACTACACACAGGTTTACAAAAAAGGAGACTATTTATCTGAGTAACACAAGACCAAAATGACAAAATTCCAATCAGTATAAGTCGAGCAATGAATTTTTAAAGAATAAATGCATAAATAGTGCTTAGAAATTCATAGCAGTCAAAAGGTTACTTGAGGTCGCAAAGGACCTGAACACATCCAAAGTTCAGGTCAATCGCAATGGAGGCAAGGCCAGCTACAGGACCCAGGCAGATCCTGCTGAAGAAATACCTTGGATAGAGCAAGTGTCGAGAGCCTACTGCGTCGTGGTCGAGCCGCGCAAAGGGGGTCCCGCACCGTGGTCAAGCTCTGTTGTAGTGAATGAAATGGGTCGTCATTGAGCCGCGCAGGAGGTGGATCCGCTGTTGTCGAGCAGCCTCTGTGTCGGCGCCGAAGGGCGATGTGCCACTTCTGAGGCACAGGACTGGAGGGGGACCTCAGGCAAGGGTAGGACTCACAGATAGCAGAGTCCAGCAGCAGCAGCAAGATTGCAGGAAATCTTTTGTATCCATGAGACTTCAGAAAACAGGAGGCAAGACAGCAAGCCCTTGGGTTCTCTCTGGGTTCAAGTGAGATGGGTCCAGTCCTTGTCCTCAGCAAGGCAGAGAGCAGCAGTGTGGCTCAACAAAGCACAGAAGCAGTTCCTCAGAACAGTCAGTCAAGGCAAAGTGGCAATCCTTACCACACAGCAGTCTTTATTCTAGCAGAGTTCTTCCCAGGTCCAGTAGTGTACTGATTTGGTAGGGTCAGAGCCCCAGTACTTAAATCCAAGAGTGCCCTTGATGTAGATGTAGGGGTGACTTCAAAGGAGCTCTCCGAAGTGCACAAAGATCCCTTTCAACCCTGTCCTGTTTGCCAGACTATCTGTGTGGACACATCAGTGATTTGTGTGTGGACAGGACAAAATCAATTGAAAGTGTAAGTGCCAGTCTCTCCCATTCATCCTTCCCCCAGAAGACCCATCAGAATGCAGATGAGTGCTCAGAATCCAGATGAGCCTCACATTCCTGTGTTTGTGGCTGTCTAGAGGGAATGCACAAAGTGCAATTGTCGCCCAGACATGTATTGGCAACCGGCTGCAGGCACACAGAGCAAAATTTAAAGCAGAGAAAGTGCCATTTCTAAAATAGTAATGTCAAATCCAACTTTACCACTTAAAGAGGATTTATTATTACCATTTCAAAGATATGAATCATGATTGAGCTACTCCTTTTTAATCAGGAATTACAGCTTTAAAGTGTTTTAAGGACTTCCCAATGCTAGCCTATGAGAGAAGTAGGCCCCACAGCAGTGAAAAACGAATTTACCTGTTTGTCACTACCAGGACATGTAAAACTTAAAAGTACATGTCCTACCTTTTATTTCAGCACCCTGCCTATAGGGCTGCCTAGGTCCTACTTTAGGGGTGACCTATGCATAATAAAAGGGGATTTTACAGTTTAACAAATGGCTTTAAATGTCAAAGTGGCAGTAAACTGCACACAAAGGCCCTGCAATGGCAAGCCTGAGAAGAGGTTTTAAAAGCTACTTGTGTGGGTGGCATAACCAGTGCCCACTAGTAGCATTTAGATTACAGGCCCTGGGTATCTTGTATACCACTTTACAAGGGACTAATAAGTAAACTAAATATGTCAATCAGGTATATACCAATGTCACCATGTTTAGGGGAGAAGCACATGCCCTTTAGCACTGGTTAGCAGTGGTAAAGTGCTCAGAGTCCTATGGCCAACAAAAAGCACAGCAAAAAGTGGAGGTAAGCAGGCAAAGGTTGGGGGGAAGACCACCCTAAGGATGACGGGTCTAACGGACATATTTTGGAATATATGGCCTAGATTTACTAACACTTTACTTAAAGTTACTAAACTTGTTTTGAGCTGGATTATAGCCTTAAAGTGCAACGAAGTAGCACTACTGTACATGGTACATGGGCGTTCTTTGAGAGATAATGGCCAAGTACGAACAGGGGTTTATTTTGACTGTGACTTGGAGTCAGAGGGAAAGGTTTTGTCTTTATAGCTTTGAGTTGTATATGTCTTCGATGCATCCAGTTGTTTGGGAGTATGCTTTTAAGTTTTTATTACATTGAGAAATAAAGGGAGTAGATGATGGGAGTTCAGTAACCCACCTGTGGAATAAAGTGAATCCCTTTTCAGAGCAGGACTCAGCCATTTGTGCTTCAGAAAACTGAACTGTCCTTACACTTTCAAATTCCACGATTGATAAGAACCGACTACAAGTTCTTTGCTTCCAGTTGGCTTATAACTCCCCCTTTACAGCCAGGAGTAGCAGCATTATTCTAACCTAAACTCGCAACAGTCGTAGCACTAGGAAGTGACCGCAAGATGACAATATTAGCATGTCTTAAAACCCGGTAGATAAGTAAGATGAACATCGCTTTAAGGGTTCCTGTGGTAATAGCCACTGACAGCTTCCAAATGGCAGCTTAGCCGCTGTCACTGCAAATAAATTGAGAGGCCCCGAGTTAATGGTGGGACAGCCCCTGCCAGTACTACATGGGTTAAAGTTAGATCAGATCTGTGGATGGATTAGGCTAATTGTCCTTAATGTGCATCCTCCTCTGCCTGCCAGCTGCCCCAGCCAGGCAGCATGTGCCACTCTGGACCCTGCACTTACTGAGCTGGAGCGTGCTTATCCAGAGATCTATTAATGGAAGCCAGAGACTGAGATGCTTTATTGGGCAGTAAGATAGGGGAGCTGGAAAGGACATGGAAGCTCAGATCCATATGTGGGATACTCTATTGTGGAGTTGTTGTCATCAGCTGCAGACACCCGCGGGCTCACAATAAGTGAAATATTTCACCAAGATCTATCCCGACAACTTTAAGAGATCTTTCATCCAGCCATATCCCTGGAAGAGGCTTTTATCAGTGGCAGAACACTTAGTTACATGGATTACTCTCTTATGGAAGCATTTGCTGCTTTTGACACGCTGCCAGGACTGGAAATTAAGTATAAACAACTTCTGGTCAAACTTAACGTGACCCCATTTTGTGTAAGTGCACATGGGTCTCAATGGGGCTTGTTTGACGCTTGGCTGCCTGTGTGCAATGTCCACCAGGCCCCCCCCCCGAGAAGGGTATTTATGGTTGCTATTTAAAGCAATTAAGTCACCCCTGGCCCCACTTAGTCTGCTTTCTTGCTCCCATCTTTATGGATTGTGAGTTTGAAAAGCCTTGTTGACCTCAGCTCAGAAATCATTAGGTCCTGTGAGTGTTGGTTGGAAGCCTATAGACCCTTATCTCTAGGCAGTCAATTGGATGGGGGGGCACACCTGTCAACTAGACTCAGACATGAAGATGGCAAGGCCTGTACCGTCGCTTAAGCAAACCACAAAAGTACTCTGTGGCTGCTAGTGTCTTATTTATAATTATTCGTGTAAGAGAATTCTTCCTTTACAAACAGAGAGAAAGACATATCCTTTGCAAGGTTAGTGCTACCTCCTTTGGCCAACCTGAGCCCCACTTTCATCTCCACCTCCCTGCTTCACATGGGAGGACATGGCTCTTTCTCAGTGACAGACTTGGGAGGTCGCGGCTCCGCTGCCACCTGGGGGCTGGTGTACGCTGTCTTCTTCCTGTTTGTAGAGGGCAGTGAGCACACTGCCCAAGGTACGGCACTACTATACAACCCTTCCACACACATGAGAGGGGGTTGAGTGGCAGGCAGAGCTGGGTTGATGCAGATAGTCTGCAGACCACCACTGTCACTGCAGGTGTTAGTTCAAATATATATGGAGCCTCTTGACCCTAGAAAGACTCAGGTGAGACAAGTACACAGGCCATCAGTGCAAGAGGCTAATAGTGCCTGTCAGCTGTAATGCTGGCTGTGTGATCACCCACACCGTTGACTTTGAGACCACCAGGGCATTGTTTGAGGTCAGCCCTAGGACCCTGCCAGGGGCATGCCTATCTCTATGTCCACATACCAAGCATGCCTCATTGTGCAGGTTTTGAGGATGGCTGGAGCGGTTAAATATACCATCATCACACAATAACATGAAAAGAACCCTGTACAAGCAGCTCTCAAGTCCAGCTTCCCCAACCAACTGGTCTTTCAGTTCACCCACAATCTACAACGCGAAATAGAATCTTCATGACGTATAACCACCAGTTTCCAAAGAGTAAATCTATCACAACTCTTTCATTTACTTTCTGTAACTTTTGAACAGTAAGCGAGTGAATACTAAATACATAAACAGAGGAGTAATCAGTAGACTCATCTGTATCAAAGACTTTTTCTTTAGTGGAATGACCAATGATTGTTTTAGTGGCCCCCTTTGATTCGTCGTACTTGACCACATACCTAAATCAACCTCACCTCTGTTCTTTCAATCATGCCCAAAAGAATCACTGTTCTTGTCCGATTCCCACGTCACCGTCTTAAACACTTTTCCCATCTGGGTTCATTGTCCAAAGAAACATCATTTGTCCCCACTTTGTGTCATGCGCCAGGTACTACTCACCTGAAATCCAGGTTCCGTGGGAACGAAGAGCAAGCCCCCCACTCACCTTCAGGCTAGTCCTCAACACTTGGTTAGACACGATTGCAGGCGATTAGCCTTTAGGGGGAGGGGAGAAAGGAAGTTGGTGAAGGAGAAGAGGAGAGGAGAATCCACTGGTCTGGTGTATGGATTGTGCACTGACCACCTGCTTGTATCACAGCTGGTCTTGGGAATGCGACGCCTCAATGGCTGTGGGGGAACACACCCCTTTGTGGAAAATAAAAGGACAATGGAAGCACATACGGGTTCACAGTAATATCTTGCAATTCACCTTCAAGCACTGTACCCAGCCGTGTTTATACATAACACTCACCATCAACATTGATTCACATTGCGTAGAAGGGGATCAAACCTATTCCAACATCTGCGTCAGGTATAATGTATGCAGGGTGGGCGTTCCGATACAAGAAAGTCTTGTAAAAGTGACGCAGTGAAATCTATAAGATTTCACTGCGTCAATTCTACGACGTCACTGCGTCAAAACCTTACGCCTGCTTCAAGCAGGCGTAAGGAGTGATGCAGCACAATAGGAATAGGCATTCCTGAGCATTGCTGGAGTTGCGTCGTGCTTGCGACACGACTCCAGCAATGCGTAACCTTTATGCCAACAGATGCGTGACGCATCTATCAATCCTTGCTGCACGGTGCGCCGCATTGTAAATGCGATGCATCCATGGTGGCGCAATGGTTTTTTTGCGTGATGCAATTGAACTGATGCATCTCTGCTACAATGCAGAGATGCGTCAGTTCTTGCAAATCAGCCCCTCAGTGTTCAACATAACCTATCATTCTGTGATCAAACCTATTCCAACAGAGGTTGGTAAACTGTGCGCAAAGGAATATGCAATGTTGAACAGAACTTATCACTCTGTGTTTCAAAACCTATTCGCTCATAGGTTGCCCATTGTCTAATAAGTTAGTGCAGTCCGTGGCCCATAACACCTATTCTGTCATAGGCCAGAAATGATCATGTTCAAAGTACTCAAACCGCTGTGTGATCCAAGTGTCCTTTGTCTGTTTCTATTGCGCAGTATTCAGCGGTGCAGTGCAGGGGCCCTTGATTGATGCGATGTGCGGCGTCCATGCTTGACTAATCACTGCTTGTTCTTTTGTAGAGACGAGAGCCATAAGTGGGAGCCGGGAGATGATGTAGGGCGAGATCAGGCTGCCAGAGCTGAATAGTCCTCGAGAGGCGGAGCCGGAAACCTCCTCCAGGGAGGTCTGTAATGCCAAGCGAGTCTTTCAGGCCTAGGGTGTGGTCTACATACACCACGCCCCAAGGTGCACGGCGAATCGGGCGGGGCCGAGATCTCGCGAGATCTCGCGCCTCCATGGCTCTAGTAATGAAAGGAGGCCATAGCTGATGTGGTAGAGCGGGGGCTGCACTATTTGAGGGAGTTTGGACACAACCGGAACGTTTTTACTGTGGCGGGAAGCATCTAATTATACTGGCACGTCAAGGGATGTGGAGGGCATGCTTAGAGGGTCACTCATAATAAAGGTACTGAGGACAATGTGGGTGTGTACAGATCTTGCATAAAGCAGTGTGGTGACAACTTGCAAACTACTCATGGATATGTGTGTACTGACTTCCCTTTGCACAGTCACCACCAGGGAGTACACACCTTCATTTGACAACTTCAAAGTACACTTTTTTTTACCACCATTCATTGTTTATAATACACACTGTACTCCGGGACCTTATTTTTGAGTTATTTCTGCACTGCATCCCCTTTTAGCAAAGCCTCTGCAAACACCTTGTTTATAGTTGTTTGCGGTCTGGCCTGGATTAATGTTTACATCCAGTATTCAGTGCATTTGAGTCAATCTTTTAGTCCTTGTATGCACTGGTTGAGGTGATTTTGAGCTAGAGCTCGGTATCATCAGCATACCGGTGGATTTTCATGTTGCTGTGTGCAAGAATGGCTCCAAGGCTTCCAATAAAAAGGCTGAAAATGATGGACGAGAGGATGGACCCTGGGGGGACTTAGCAGGTGGGCAGAAGCATCCAGAATCTAGTGGTTACTATCTGAGCAAGTTGGTGTTGATTGCTGAGACAGTATGTGATCCACTTCAGGACTGTGCCAATAAAGGCTAACTGAGTATTAACGGCATGGATTTAAAAAGTACATGGTCAACTGTGTCAATGACTGCGGAGAGGCTGAAAAAGACCAGGAGTCAGTGGTCATTTTTAAAGTTAAGGGGAGGGACCCCTCATCCACTTGGAGCGTGGCAGATTGGTAATTTGGGTTATTGCTGCTGATGTGCTCTGGTAGCCAAGTGATGATTGCCTTTGCAATGAATTTTCCAACAAAAGGGAGGTGGGATATAGATCAGAAGTTGGTGAGATCACTAGTGTAGGCTTCTTTAGCAAGCAGGGAATTCGTCTGGATTTGAGGCTGTCTGGAAAGGTGTCTTCGCTAGTGCAGCATAGACTATGAAAAGGGATAACAGGACTTGATGATGGAGGAGGGAAGCCTACCTTCTTCGTAGGAGGTGGCCTTCTGCAAGTTTAGGATGTTAGAGAGCTTGTAGGGGATCCAATTAGTTTTATGACAACTGGAGATGCTAGGTGGTGGAAATGTTGATGATGTGATAGCAATGTTAGATCTGATTGTCTTGATTTTCTCCAGGAAGAAGAGGCTGATATTGTTGCATTTGTCAGTCGATGATGCGATTGAGGGTTCTGGTTTGGGATTGGCCCTCAATTTGATGGTTTTAGAAAGGGCTTTGTTTCTATTGGTTACCCCTTAGATGGTAGTACTGTCGTAGGTAGCTTTTGCTATGGCGGTGATGGATCAGCGATTGGAGGGAAGTGAGTTGAAAAGGGTTAGGTTCTCTTAGAGTTTAGATCTTCTACTGTCTTCTTATGGCACACTTAGTATTGGTAAGTTATTGAATATACCAAGGTCCTGACAGGTCAGGCTTGGACATTTCAGAAGAGCATAGTGTTCTCTCATAGTGGAGTTGTAGTTGTTGAGAGTATTGATGTCTCTTGAGTGCTGGAAGTGTTTGGGCAGATTGAGTAGCTATTCTTGAAGTTTTTGCGAAAGGATCTCTCTGAAGGAGAGAAAAGTCATTCTTTCTTTCTGCTGGCCTTTGTGGAGATGGGGTGGCATGTATGACAGAGAAAAGGATGGCGAGAGGATCTGCCCATACCAGGGCCATAGGGGTCTCCAGTGGATGTTGGGGGATGCTGAGATGATGAGGTCTAATGTGTTGCCTATGGAGCTTATCGGGTTAGTGATGTGTTATTTTATTTCTAGAGGGTTGAGTAGAGTGTGGAAGGATTCCTTCAGGGTTTTGGTGCTGGAGACACCGGGCAGCTTAAGACACCAAAGAAAGTGGGGTGATAGTGTTGGATGGAGGCAGATGTGATACATTTTGTTATTTGCTCTCTGGTACATTCCCCACACTTTGCACTTGCATAAGATGCATTTTCCCTGTTAGCTCCTCTGGGGAATGCAACTCTCTACTTCAGCAATAAACTGCTGAAGGGGTGCACAACATATTGGACACAAACGTAGAGCTACACTCAGAAAGAGTGCTGTTTGTGGTTTGTTGTAAATCCATTCAGTAGTTTTTGAGATATTAGCAATTTGAAAAAAAGGTGTTCAGCAGGAATTGAAGAGGTAGGAATCAGAGCTGTCTTGGCAGTTGAAAGGGTGTTTTTTAATTTGCCTATAGCTTTAGCGTCACTTACTCTTGGTATATATTTCAATTTGCAAACATATGTAAAGGGATAGAACTGTTAAAAGAGCATAAACAATGCTTATTTACTAACAGCTGTGGTATCCCTGGATGCTTCTATGTGTAATTTGACAGACATTCAACTAGTTTCCTTTTCTTTGACTTTTTTGTCGATAGGTCACGTTTCATGCAGATCCATCAAGGGGTGCAGAGTTAAAGGAGGGACAAAACATTTTCATGTGCTAATAACATTTTTACTGTTTAATGAATCTACATGAAATTTTGTTGACAGCTTGTTTCACTTCTGATATTATGAACTTCATGAAGATCTACCAAGGGGCGCGGCTAAGAGCGGACCAAAAAGCTGTTAATTGGGTAATAACTTTGGCACTTTTTGACAAATCTGTAACTCATCGGGCAGGAATTTGCACGTTTACTTTTTTAAAGGGATCTCAGGATTCATGTAGATCTAACAAAAGGAGCAAAGTCTAGCAAGACCGGGTCAAAAAAGCTTTGATTTGCTAATAACATTGGAGCCATTTGACAGACATGCACAGCAGCTGAGACACCAGAGTTGTGATTATCCTGTGAACTGCATGTGCAGCTTGCGGTTGGCCTCATGGGAGGTTGGTTGCTTTCTGCAAATCCCCTTTGTTCAGGGCAGAAGTGTATACAAAGCGATAGTTACCTGCAAGGTGAGAGGGAGGCTGCCTGCAGCGACTCCCATCTGTGAATGATATGTGAGGTGAAACTTAGCTGCAAGGTGGACAGCTATGACATCATACACAGCAATTATCACTCACCACCACATATCCAGGAAACCTCCATTGAAACACTGAAAATAACACACAAGGATGATCTTTTTAAAAGAAAAATATCTGAAAGTTCAATGAAAAAAAAAGGTATAGCTCAGGTAGTGCAAGCATTTTCACCTTTTCACCTGCAATACCACTGTTAAAGTGACATTATGATGCCATTGCAAAACCTGAGAGCACCTAGGAACACCAACTTCTATACACACATGTAGAAAGTATGTGTGGAATACAGATTTTGCATACATTCTGCATGCTTAACGTACACCTCCACATGCGTAGTGTAGCTTCGTGAATTGGAAGTGCAATATATTTGTTAATTGTAACACTTTCCTAGGTGTAAGTGACAAAAAGTTGCAGAATAGCTTTGTTAATCTGCCCCTTTGAGTGTGTTTGCTGGTATGGGTATTTGTGTTAGAAGTGGTATGCCGGTGCTGCGGAGACTGGGCACTTCTCTAATTCCAAAATATTTCAATGTTACTGACTGCAGTGCCAGTCAATAAATGTAAATCCGTATTTGTAAAGCGCGAACTACTCACCCTTACGGGTCTCAAGGCGCTGGGGGCCGTCATGGAAATTAAGTGAGCTATTGCCCAGAGTCACATGGTGCTGAGCTGCCGCCGGAGCCGGGGATCGAACCGTGAGCCCTGTGCTCCGAAGACAGCTGCCCTGGCCGCTGCACCACCAGGGCCGGACCAGCCGTAGCGGGCACCGGGCGTTTTCCCGGTAGGCCGCTAGGGTGGGGGCCGGTTTTGGGCCCCTGGGGCCCGTTTTTGTTACCGGGGGTCGGCAATATCGGCCTCCTGTAACAAAATCGACCGAAACCGGCCCTCGCAAACTGCTCGGCTGCACTCCCCCTCACCCCAGGGGGGGCCAGCTGAGCAGTTTACCAGGGCCGGTTTCTGTTCCCAGTCCGGCCCTGTGCACCACATCTCACCACATATTGAGCTGGTCCTCGCCGACATATGTGCCAGAAGCACTGGCCAGCGTGCATAAGGAGGGCAATGGGACAATAACTAGAGTTATGACCGCTTCCAAGGTGTGTTATTCAGTTCATACATGAATAGGACCGCTCTGTCGCTGCTCTCCTTCTATCACTTCAAGAACTCAGTTGCTGCAGTAATAACTGTGGCCGAGGGCGTCTATCGTTAGTTACAGACAGCATTTCGAAGAATCTGATTGGCTGCCCCACTTTCAAAATTCCAAAGAATCCACTTATACAGGTTAACTTGATTTGCATAATTCTTGGTGTCAATGTCTGCCTCAAATGGTGATTAACAGTGCTCTCCTAACCCCCTCAAAGCCTGCAGAAAGGGAAATAAGTGGTAAATGGCAATTTAAAGGCAACCCACTGTGGCCAACGACGAGCAGTTGTGGCATCTTGGGAGGACACCTAATTAAAATAATCGAGGATCACACATAGACAAGGTAGATTGGAGAGACAAGACTTTATTACCGCCTCTGCCACCTCTGGGCTCCAACTGTACCACCTTATCTGAACAAATGTCAACTTTCTTGAACACTATCAGGCGAGATCACAGTGGAGGACAGAACAGCAAAGGAGGTAAAAGCTGTGTACTGTAACCTTAAGAAACATCACACAGCTTCCCCCTCAAAAATATAAGGAACTTAAACTCTCAAATCATATTAATACTGAGACGTAAAGAAACGAAAGTCACTAACAAACATGAGTGAACTAAGCCAAAAGCGGTATCATTTTACATAGTCCTTGAACTACTCTGGCACCTTGCAAACTCTCTTTTTGCCTGACATGTTTTTGCAAAACAAGTTTTTCCTTTTAAATGAGTTACTATTGTGAGTACATTTCATTACATCTTCTTTTCATTTTCCACATTAAAATAATTAGAATCATAACCTGTGTTGTTATATACAACCACACTATTCAAACTCTAAATCCTGTCAATTTGTGCTTTGACTACTTTTCTAAACTATTTGATATCCTTCCTAGATTCAGTGAAATTAGAACCAGGTCAGCAAGCTCCAGCCAGAGCTTGAATATTTATCCAGTATCCAATGTTGACATGCAACTCTCTCACAACATGTCTAGCATCCAATTATCCTTTCCTCAGCAACATCTTCATCTGCTCCCTCTTCCTCCAATAATCTCCATCAGAAACATTCACCAAACCTTTATTCCAATCCATCCACACTAGAACAAGCTCAGAATTGGGTTTTCTTCCTCTGAATAATTCAAAAAGGTATTTCCCAGTAGTTACATGCGAAGTAAGACAATAAGAAAACCAAATTGGCCATAAGTATCGCCAAGTCACGCAGTGCAGCACAGCAAGTCACCTCGCTATGCTGCACTGCATGACAGGGAAAAAGCAGGAATGAGCCAGATTTAAGTCAATACAGCACTTTCCTGTCTTTTCCCCTGCACTGGCATCCTTTTGCCTTCCTAGCGCCAACACAGGCACCCTTGCATCACGGTGCAAGGGTGCTTGTGTTGTAGTTTTGGCAGTCTAAGGCCAACGCAGGCACCCTTGCACCATGGTGCCATGGGTGCCTGTGTTGTAGACAGGATTGTTTTTGTGCAGGAAGGGGCACCTTCCTTTACAAAACAATCCCCTGAGGCTTTTTCTTCTTTCTATGTAGGCTGCAGAATGAAACATATTTCTCCTCGTTACGCCTCACCTGGGGAGGGGTAGGTTTTTGGCACATTCCCAGGTCTACAACTTCTGGTAAATCTGGGAATGTGTAAAAATTCATGGATGCTGCGTGGGAACATCCACGCAACGCCCATTGAAATGCCTCCCTGGTGGACTGTAATGAAACACAGCCATTTGAGCTGCGTTGCATTACATGAGATTCATGAAACCACTCAGGGCCATGCAAGGTGGCCTTGCGTGGCTTCATAAATCGAATTTTTTATTTGAGTCACTCTTGCATCACGTTGCATGGTCCAAGAGTGACGCAAAGGGGCTCGTAAATATATCCCCAAATGTTTCTACGACTCTTTCTTCTAATCCATGCCACTATTCTTCTTAAGCTGATCACCCCCTTTGATAGGTCTATTGAACCTCTCTACCATGCCATTAGGTTCAAGACGATATAATTCAGATTTTCTATGTTTAATTGCCAATTCCATAAGAAATTCCTCAAATTCTTTTTAGAAGAATTGTACCCCATTATTGGTTAAGATACTCTTGGGAATACCCTCTCTTCTGAATAAGTTCTTATGCTCCTGTTGTTATTTCTCCTACACACACAACCTCGGGTCATCTGGAGAACAAATCCACCATCCCCAATAAATAAAGATTTGCCCTTTTCCCTTTTAACAGGCCAATCAAATCTAGGGCAATTCCCTGCCAAGGCCCATTATGAAAATCTTATCAAACCATCTGTACGCTCCATACTTTATAAATCATATCACTCTCTTTGCACTCAAAACATTCTTGTATCTTTCTCTCTATGTCGAAATGCAATCCTGGCCACCACAAATCTGCTCTGATTCTCTGTTTGGTCTTGATGGGGCATAATTGTCTTTCATGGGTGACATCAATGATTCTGCCCTCACATTGTTGGGAATCATCAAACAAGAACACACAAGAGGAGTAAGAGTACAAAGAAACAAATGGCTAGTACGGTTAGTAGCACACACTTAGTTTGTGAAAACTGACCTCACTCACAAATTGTGGCATGCTTCATCATAGGGCTTGCTACGACACCCCTACGCAGACCAACACCCGGGGTGAAGCAATAGGGAGGGGGAAGACAATACAAACATAAAGTAATCTGGAACTGAAAAGAATAATGGTGCAGAAATGGAAGTTTAAAACTGGCTCAGGAATATACGCTTACACTTTTATTCCTGGACTTTCTGGTCAGGATTAAAATAAATGAAGGATGGTGGTGTCGAAGAGTATTAATGGACCCACACCTCTCCTCTCTGCATGTTTGTCAACATGTTTCAGCCGATTTTCTCAAGCCCTACACGGGTCTTACGGTTTTCATCTGGACCTACGATCCCCTTGATCTCCTACCTTCTTTTAATAGGTTGAAGATAGACCTTGGTCTTAGTGCTGCAATACATACTGCGGTGTTACCTAGTTTCACCATCGTTACTCTTCCCCCTTAGTTGTCTGTGAATCACTAAACAAGCTCATCATGACATGATAATTCCTCCCTAACCATCTCATACGGGGGTATACTCTCATTCAACTTACTTTTCATTGGCCAACCATTGAAAATGAATGGAATGATTGTTTTAGGAACATCATCAAGGTTTACCTCTAATTTCCACCCCTCTTCAGAGATTTTGTCACTACACACTCATTCATCCGACCATACAATATCATACGATATTTCTTCCTCCGTTCCATTCACAAAACCAAACTGGAAAGGCAATCAGCTTTACAATTGTATCAAAAGGAAAGTAATCAACAGTGAAAGCGAACTGTTGCAATTGAACTATTTGCGAATCCTCACTGAAACACCGCCTAATTGTTTTTTCATGAAAATCTCTCTCAATGGTTTATGGTCAGTCTCCACTGAGAAAGTTCTTCCCCATAAGATATGTTTGATTTTTTTGATAGCCCATCAAACTTCCATGGCTTCCCTTTCAATAACAGAATATTTATACTCTGCACCTCAAAGAGCTTGTGAGGCACAGGCAATGGTGTTTTCTATTCCACCATGCAATTTGTAACAATGCAGCACCTAATCGGCTGCTGCTAGCATCAGAGACAAATTTAGTCTGTCTGCCTGCAACAAACACCTTAAGATCAGGTGCCTTGCTCAAATCTTGCTCCACATGTTCAAATTCCATCTGACACTCAGAAATCCACAACATTTCAATGCTTCTTTTACACAAATTACACATTTCTTTGGTCTTACTTGAAAGATTGGCTATGAATATACTAAGAAATTCAACCATATCTAGAAATTACATGACCTCTTCCTTATTTGCAGGAGAGCTTAGATTCCAAATTGTGTCTACTAAATCTTCTTTTGGTTTGGTTCCTATTCTGATCAAGATGTGCCCTAAGTATGAGATCTGACTCTTGTGAAATTTACATTTCTCTAAATTGAGAGTAAGACCAGCATTCTTGAATCTTTAAAAAACACCAACCACTTGTATATTATGCTCCTCCTAGGTTTCACCATATAGTAATACATTGTCTTGAAAACAGCATACCCAATACAGAGTACCCAAAATGGAAGGAGTCATGACTCTGAAAAAACAGAGGTTGATGATGCCAGCCCAATGGGGCTTCCTCAGAAATTTGTAAGCCCCCATGGGATTTATAAATGAAGTTAGAAATGTCAATGCATAAACAAATGGATCCAGTGGGTTTACAAGCCACTACAATTGGTGTCAACCACTCTGTGGCCTCAACAGCTGTAATATTCCTAGAAGTCTCCAACCAGACCAATTCTCTGTGGAGTTTCCTTACCGTAGGCATTAGGGAATAGACCCTGGTTTAACTGTATGCAGTGGGTGTATTTTTTAACACAATCCAATTTATCAGTAAAAACATCAGGGAAAAGATTTGCAAAGTTGGCACAAGACCCTTGACCTGTCTTATGATGACTTGTGGTTTGACATTAGGATAACGATAGACCCTGAATTCTTTCTGATGTGGCCAACCCAAGATAGTATTTTCCTTAATGGCTACATATACCTTCCCTGGAATAAAATGTCCACTGCACTCTACACAGCCCAGGAAATACCCTCTCATTTTAATCACTTGGCCACCATAAGCACCTATCCTGATGTCCTTGCGAGTTAAAGGAATAATTTCCTCAAACAATTTTTCATGAAAGAATTCTGAAATGATTGTGAATTTAGAACAAGAATCAAATCAAATAACATTTTGACTTTCACATCATTCACCAACACTTTATCTTCTAGGTAACTTATAACCCTCTCATCCATCTGTAAGATATGTTTTTTTCTTCACTCTCTCTCAAATTATTCACAGGTAGGACAAACACTTCTTTGACATCACTTATTTTGCTAGATTTCTCAATACGTTTTCCCAATTTGTATACAGTGTGACAGCAATTGGAGAAGTGTCCCTTGTAAACTCACTGATTAGAAACAGCCTTTAATGCTGGACAACTACTGTTGTCAGCTATGTGACCAACATGATCATACCAGAAGCACCTTCCTTTACATGTTCCCATACTTCTGTTTACACTTTTAGCATCTTCTCCCTTTACTAAATCCTTCATATTTTCTTTGTGCAACTCGTCAATACGATATAACATGTTTAATTCTCTTAGCAGTGGAAGAACATCCTCCAAAGGTTGTTCATCCTTCAACCACAACTCCTCTCTTATTCTATTCCCTTTACAGTGCAACAGGGATGAATCTTTAATGCTTTCCTCAACAAGAGCTCCAAATTTAGAGGGAGATGCAATTTAAAAATAATCTGTCAAATCTTCCTCAATAGACACGTTATCTCAGAACTCAAGCTAGTTCAGCACACTCTGGCATAGTTATAGAAAACCTATTTCCATTTTGCCCATTTCATTGAAGGTTCTCCTGGATTCTTTAGAAAGAAAGTAGGAAGTTTGACGTTCTGCGTGTTAAAACAGTCCCACAACTCTCTCCTGAATGGACAGATATATTCCTCTCTTTTCAATAATAGTTGTGAGAAAGGCAAAGTTGTAGGGCTAAAAACGACCTACCAAACTTTCTTTGAGACTAGAAAGTGGAGAAAAAAATCAGCTGTATTTTTGAACTGCAGTTACCCAATGTGTAGAAACACTTACTACCAACTCATTTGTGTAGAAGATTACATCAACTAGTTATACTGAAAAACGTTCCCCAGATGTTCCTGTTTTCCTTCTTAAAGTCAAAAGTATTGGACCACTGATGTGAACTATTAATATTGACTGTTGATCCCACGCAGACACAGTAGGTAAGCCACGTCTCAGATCCAACTGTCCCTCTCACAACTGAACCAATGTAAACATTCTAGAATGTAATGCTGTGAGATCACAGCGGTATACAGAAGAGCAGAGGAGGTAAGAGCTTTGTACTGTAGACTTCAGAAACATCACACCAGCCTCTGTAGACATGGCCGAGCCCATGCCCTGTCTGCCGGCAGAGTTTGGGCTCCGTCCGGATGCATTTAATTCCAAGGCAGCTGCCACGTGTCAGCAAAAAGGCATCCGAAGTTCCAGGAATGAAGACAAAGGTTTATGTTTTAGTGGCAGCTGCAGGCAATAAGCACCTTCTCAGCTACTCAAAGGGAAACAATGCGCCTGCAAAGTGTCCTTGTGTTCACTCAGACTATCATTTATCAGACACAAGGGCCGCTTCCAGGAGCCCTGTCTTTATGTAAGATGGCTGCTCTGCTACAGAGTGTATACACACATTCTTAGCACAATACAAACCCTGTCTGTCACTTGAACACAACACGAGTGCTAGTCCGGGTGTCTCAGAAACTGTGGCTACAAATCCTGAAAGGGGCAGTCGAGTGGAGCGAAAAAACCCAGCTCTCCTTACCTGGTCCAGCATCTCTAACAATCACCAACAGCAGTAGTTCTTGAACGTCGCTACGTTCGATGACGTCAGCTGGAGTTCCGAGGTGCACGTGACACCATTCACTGTATGGCCCTTTAAAACCACCAGCATGCACCAGCTGAGATGCTAATAAGTATGGGCAAAAGAAGCATAGATAAACTGGGCTGGAACATTTGTGCTCTTTTTATGCTGAGATCCTGAGATCCCTTTTATGCTGAAATCCTAAGATCCTTTTTAATGCTGAGATCCTAAGATCCTTTTTATGCTGAGATCCTTTTTATGCTGAGATCCTGAGATCCTTTTTATGCTGAGATCCTGAGATCCTTTTTATGCTGCGCTCCTAAGATCCTTTTAATGCTGAGATCCTAAGATCCTTTTTATGCTGAGATCCTAAGATCCTTTTTATGCTGAGATCCTTTTTATGCTGGGATACTAAGATCCTTTTTATGCTGAGATCCTTTTTATGTTGATATCCTGAGATCCTTTTTATGCTGAGATCCTAAGATCCTTTGTATGCTGAGATCCTAAGATCCTTTTTATGCTGAGATCCTTTTTATGCTGAGATCCTTTTTATGCTGTGATGCTAAGATCCTTTTTATGCTGAGATCCTGAGATCCTTTTTATGCTGAGATCCTAAGATCCTTTTTATGCTGAGATCCTTTTTATGCTGGGATGCTAAGATCCTTTTTATGCTGAGATCCTGATCCTTTTTATGCTGAGATCCTTTTTATGCTGGGATGCTAAGATCCTTTTTATGCTGAGATCCTGAGATCCTTTTTATGCTGATATCCTGAGATCCTTTTTATGCTGAGATCCTAAGATCCTTTGTATGCTGAGATCCTAAGATCCTTTTATGCTGAGATACTTTTTATGCTGGGATGCTAAGATCCTTTTTATGCTGAGATCCTGAGATCCTTTTAATGCTGAGATCCTAAGATCCTTTTTATGCTGAGATCCTTTTTATGCTGGGATGCTAAGATCCTTTTTATGCTGAGATCCTGAGATCCTTTTTATTCTGATATCCTGAGATCCTTTTTTTGCTGAGATCGTAACATCTTTTGTATGCTGAGATCCTAAGATCCTATTTATGCTGAGATCCTTTTTATGCTGGGATGCTAAGATCCCTTTTATGCTGAGATCCTGAGATCCTTTTTATGCTGATATCCTGAGATCCTTTTTATTTTGAGATCCTAAGATCCTTTTATGCTGAGATCCTAAGATCCTTTTTATGCTGAGATCCTTTTTATGCTGGGATGCTAAGATCCTTTTTATGCTGAGATCCTTTTTATGCTGATATCCTGAGATCCTTTTTATGCTGAGATCCTAAGATCCATTTTTATGCTGAGATCCTAGGGTCTTTTTTATGCGGAGATCCTAAGATCCTTTTTATGCTGAGATCCTTTTTATCCTGAGAACCTTCTTATGCTGAAATCCTTTTCATGCTGATATCCTGAGATCCCTTTTATGCTGATATCCTGAGATCCTTTTTATGCTGATATCCTGAGATCCTTTTTATGCTGAGATCCTAGAGTCCTTTTTATGTGGAGATCCTAAGATCCTTTTTATGCTGATATCCTGAGATTCTTTTTATGTTGAGATCCTACGGTCCTTTTTATGTGGAGATCCTAAGATTATTTTTATGCTGAGATCCTTTTTATGCTGAGATCCTTTTTATGCTGAGATCCTGAGATCCTTTTTATGCTGAGATCCTAGGGTCCTTTTTATGAGGAGATCCTAAGATCCTTTCTATGCTGAGATCCTTTTTATGCTGATATCCTGAGATCCTTTTTATGCTGAGATCCTAAGATCCTTTTAATGCTGAGATCCTAAAATACTTTTTATGCTGAGATCCTAAGATCCTTTTAATGCTGAGATCCTAAGATCCATTTGATGCTGAGATCCTAAGATCCCTTTTATGCTGAGATGCTGAGATCCTTTTTATGCTGAGATCCTTTTTATGCTGAGATCCTTTTTATGCTGAGATCCTGAGATCCGTTTTATGTTGAGATCCTTTTAATGCCAAGATCCTTTTTATGCTGAGATCCTAAGATCCTTTTTATGCTGAGATCTTAAAATCCTTTTAATGCTGAGATCCTAAGATCCTTTTTATGCTGAGATCCTGAGATTATTTTTATGCTGAGATCATAATAAGTGTGATGGGCTGGGTTGAAAGAAGCGTAGTAAACCTTCACCTGGAAATTGTTGCTCTTTTCAAATTTTATTGCCGAACCTTAACATCCCTTAAACTGAGGTGTTTACATTTTTACATCATTTCTTAGAGTAATTAAACAGAAAATGCTGAAGTGGAACAGTGCTTAAGCCATACATGAGTTTATTCATGAGTACTTTATATCTCTGCCGCCTGCCTGACCGAGGAACACTTTTTCAAGAGACGGAAGCTCTCTTTTTGCAACAAAGAGGCAGCCTACCTGGCTTCAATTTTATTTTTTAAATATCCAAAGGAAAAAATAGATTTAAGAAGTGAATGCTGCAGCTATACATATTTTTTTAGGAAGCCTTATCGTAAAGTAAAAAAAGAAAAAAACAATATTTTGGCAACTTTTTGTAAAGAAAAGGGCATTGCCATTTTAAGGCAGCTGTGAATCGTCTTTAGCCCACAATGCACCGCACTGATGTTGTGCTCGTAGAAAGATCCACACCCAAAATTATATGTGAAAAAGAGTACATTTCTTCATTGTAGAAGTAGCGATGTAGGTGATCCCACCAGCCAGTTCATGTCTTGTCCCGCGCCAACCACCAACTGTCTTTTCATACGGCGTAGGTTCCAGAACACAGAGAGAGCTAGTAGATGTGCAAAGACAACATTTCAACAAAAAGGAAGTAATACATCTTAGCAAACAGCAATGTAAAATACAGAATACAAGGACTGGCAGGTACCACCTCAGTTCATGTTCACCTCTGTGCTGCAAAGACTCCTGAGAGAGCACTCAGTGTCCCAACCACCATGGTTGATAGTCATTGTTGTTGAGAAGTTCATGTTTGATGCTGACACCTTCTGTAGCATTGTGGTCTCGGGTGCCATACCGGGTCTCATCGGTGAGGAGCTGTCCTTCACGGGCTTCAATGTCAACATTGGGATTCAGTGTTGAAGAATAAGAAACCAACCAAAATGCACCATGATTTGACGACTACGTTTACAGCACCTGCACTGAGTCCTCAGAGTGTTGAATATTTATTATATTCCAAAGTTTGAATCACAGGTGAAAGTTTTATACTTGTCTCCCGTTCCAGCTGACCCTAGGCTGTTTTTCTGGATGCTCAGTTTCTATAGGTCATCATTTCAGCTATCTTTCAGCTCCAGGAAGGTCTAGAGAGAAGGGATGAAGGAACATTTTTTATAGAAGGTACCACACCCCACAGATTATTCACATACCTACCTTCAAGCCAAGTCACCGGAGCTCTAGACACTATTGACACGTCTCGATATCACATGACTGTCCTCAATAAGGAGATGTTTCTTCTGATGGCCTCGTGAATTTTTCCAAAGTAATGGTGATGTAGTGGCTAAACTGGGCATCTCAAATTATACACCTGCTCAGGGAATTTTAGATATTTTGAAAAATCTGCAATGCCAAGATCCCTCCCAGCCCATGATAGCCTCGATTGGTGGGAAAAGGTTGGTCTTCTAAAAATGTAACCAACGTTCATGTTTTCACTGTTCAATTTCTTAGTCGCCCATCTGAGTGCTGAGAGAACGTACGGGTGATTTGTTTGCTCTAGAAAATTATCTAAAATAACTTTAAACATAACATACACAAGTAGTTGCCAGAACAAAAGTGACACAAACTGTGCAAACTGTTGCATTGAGATCTGCTTTCAAGCACAAACTTGTTTTGCTCTTGAAAGTAGCCCTAAAGAAATGCAAAGTAGTGCCACGTTGCATCAAGGGGGCATACTGTAGATGGTACGTAGGCGTTCTTTCAGTGCTTATGGCCAAGTATGAAATGAAATGAAATGAAAATAGGATTTATATAGCGCACATTTTCACGGAGGTGTCAAGGCGCTGCCTCGATGATAGAAGAGCTGCTGATCAGAGGAAAATAAATAATGGCTTACTGGTTGAAAAGCCAAGTTTTGAGGACTCTTCTGAATATCAGGACATCTTTATTTCTTTTTAGTTCTAGCGGGAGAGAGTTCCATAGTCTGGCAGTGCCTGCAACAAATCTTCTACCTCCCCAGCAAGAATTTTTAAATTTGGGAACTACAAATTGTTTGCTGACGCTGAGCGTATTGGTCTAGATGGAGTGTACCATTGGAAGCTTTGTTAAAAGTATTTGGTACCAGTACCGTGGAGTGCCTCGAAGGCGATGCACAAAGCCTTAAAGTCAATCCGCTTCTTCCCTGAAAGCCAGTGGAGAAGATCAAGTGTGTGGGAGATCGATTCATATTTAGGAATGACCAGACGCAACTGGGCCGCAGTGTTCTGTAAGATCTGAATTTTGTTGAGCGATTTTTTCTGGATGTTAAGGAAAAGAGCATTACAGTAGTCGATCTTAGACATTACAAGTGCAGCGGTAACAGTTTTTTGCAAGTTTGAGGATATAAAAGGGAAGATTTTTCTTAAGAGCTTGAGAACGTAAAAAGTGGCCAAAGTCAAGGTGTTAATGTGGCCCTCAAAGGAAAGTTTACTTTTGAAGGTCACACCTAGATTTTTGACTTTGGAGAGAGGTGATGGTAAGGGGCCAAGTTCCTATGGCCACCAGGTTGGGGACCAAAAGGAAGTGTCCTTGTCAAAGAGTAAGACCTCCATTTTGCTGGAATTAAGTTTTAAACAGTTTGAGGACATCCATTTCTCAACTTGAATTAAACAATCGTGGAACTGGATAGCTGTCTCATCCGGATCACTATCTATATGACGATGTGGGTGTCATCAGGGGGTTTATTTTGACTTGGAGTCATAAGGAAAAGTTTTGTCTTTGTGACTTTGAGTTGTATATGTCTTTGTTGCATCTAGATGCAGGTGAGTGGGCTTTTAATTTTTTACTACATTCAGAAATAAAGAGGGTAGATGCTGGGAGTTCAAGAACCCACCGGTAGAACAAAGTGAAGCCCCTTTTCAGAGCAGGACTCAGCCATCTGTGCTTCAGAAAACTCCTGAAAACTCTAACACTTTCAAAGTCAGCAATTGGTAGGAACCGACAAGTTCTTTGCTTCCAGTTGGCTTATAACTCCCCTTTCACAGCGACTAGTCGGTGTCGCTAAACTATTCTAACCTAAGCTCGCAACAGTCGTAGCACTATGAAGTGACCACAAGATGACAATGTTAGCATGCTAAAAAACATGGTAGATAAGTAAGATGAACATCCTTTTAAGGGCTCCTCGGTCCGGTCGTGATAGCCACTGACACCTCCCAAATGGCAGCTTAGCCGCTGTCACTGCAAATATGTTGAAAGGCCCCGAGTTAATGGTGGGACAGCCCCTGCCAGTGCTACATGGGTTAAAGTTAGATCAGATCTGTGGATGAATTAGGCTAATTGTCTTTAATGTGCATCCACCTCTGGCTGCCAGCTGCCAGCTGCCCCAGCCAGGCAGCATGTGCCACTCTGGACCCTGCACTTACTGAGCTGGAGCGTGCTTATCCGGACATCTATTAATGGAAGCCAGAGACTGAGATGCTTTACTGGGCAGTAAGATAGGGGAGCTGGAAAGGACATGGAAGCTCAGATCCATATGTGGGATACTGTATTGTGGAGTTGTTGACATCAGCTGCAGACACCCGCGGGCTCACAATAAGTGAACTTTTTTGCCAACATTTTTTCCGACAACTAGAAGAGATCTTTCATCCAGCCATATCCCTGGAAGAGGCTTTTATCAGTGGCAGAACAATTAGTTACAAGGATTACACTCTTATGGAAGCATTTGCTGCTTTTGACACTTTGCCAGGACTGGAAATTGAGAATAAACAACTTCTGGCCAAACTTAGCGTGACCCCATTTTGTTAAGTGCACATGGGTCTCAATGGGGCTTGTTTGACACTTGGCTGCCTGTGTGATGGCCTCCAAGCGCACCCTGTGAAGGGTATATATGGCTGCTATTTAAAGCAATTAAGGCACCTAGGACCCCCTTTCTCCCCTTTTTTGGTCTCCTCTTTATGCAGCCTTCTCTTGACTGCCACTTAAAAATCATTATTTGATTGGTTGTAAATCTCTAGACATTGTCTCTAAGCTGTCAATGTGTCTTCTTGAAGGAGTGGGGCACACCTCTCAATTAAACTCAATACATGAAGATGCTTTATATTTACAATCATATGTCGCAACCCTGTGCTTTCCCCAGCGCTGGTGAACAATTGGCTGCCATGCGCCAACGCAGGCACCCTTTCTTCATGGCCCAAAGGTGTCTGCGTTTTAGGGGAGATTGTTTTTGTGCAGGAAGAGGCACCTTCCTGCACAAGAACAATCACAAGAGGTGAATTCCTCTTTCTGTGTGTGCTGCAGAATGCATAGAAAGAGGAAAAAACAAGGAGAAATGAAAACATTGCTCCTCGTTGCACCTCCCTACCCCTCCCCTGGGGAGGCGTAACATTCTGGCACATCCCAGGTTTACGAAAAGTTGTAAATCTGGGAATACGGCAGAAGCCATGGCAACACCCATGGCACGCAAAGTGCTGCGTGAAAAGGGGCCGTATTTACAAGGACACAAAAAGCTACGCAGGGTGGCTGTACATGTCCTTGTAAATATGGGGCAGCAAAATGTGCCGCCTGTGCATCACAAAAAGTGACGCACAGGCGGTGCAAGGGGCTTGTAAATATGCACCTTTGAGTTTAAGCTTGGAATCATCAGCATACTGGTGGATTTTCATGTTGCTGTGTATGCAAGAATAACTCCAAGGCTTCCTATAAAAAGGTTGAAAATGGTGGACGAGAGGATGGATCCTGGGGGAATTTAGCGGGTGGGCGGAAGCATCCGGGATCTAGTGGTTCCCCTATCTGAACAAGTTGCTGTTGATTGATGAGATAGTATGTGATCCACTTCAGGACTGAGCCGGTGAAACCTGTGTGAGTTTTCAGGATGTGGGGTTAATGATGCATGGTCAACTGTGTCGATGAGTGTGGAGAGGTCAAACAAGACCAGAATTCGGGGTTCGTTTTTGAGGTTGAGGGGAAAGGCACTGTCAACCACTTGGAGCATGGCTGTTTCAATACTGTATCATGGTCTAAACTCAGATTGGTTGTCTTACAGTGGTTATTCTCGCCGATGTTCTCCGGTAGCGAATTGCATATTGCCTTCTCAATGATTTTCCTAACAAATGGGAGGTGGGATAAAGATCAGAAGTTGGTGAGGTCTAAAGTGTAGGCTTCTTTAGCAAGCAGATGATCTGTATGGATTTGAGGCTGTCTGCAAAGGTGCCTTTGCTAGTGACGCGCAGACGATGAAAAGGGATAACAGGACTTGATGATGGAGGAGGGAAGCATACCTTCTTCATAGGAGGTGGCCTTCAACAAGTTCAGGATGTTAGAGAGGTTGAAGGGGATCCAATTAGTTTTATAACAACTGGAGATGCTTGGAGGTGGAAATGTTGATGATGTGTTGGCAATGTTAGATCTGATTGTCTTGATTTTCTCCAGGAAGAAGAGGTTGATAGTGTTAAGTTTGTTGGTCGATGATGAGATTGAGCATTTTGGTTTGGAATTAGCACGCTAATTGATAGTTTTAGAAAGGGATTTGTT
This sequence comes from Calotriton arnoldi, assembly GCA_963921515.1. NCBI lineage: Eukaryota > Metazoa > Chordata > Amphibia > Caudata > Salamandridae > Calotriton > Calotriton arnoldi. The sequence continues at coordinate 973,044 of CAWUFW010002341.1, read as the reverse complement.
TCTATTGATTACCCCTTAGATAGTGGTGTTGTAGTATGTAGCCTTTGCTGTGGTGGTGATGGATCAGCGATTGGAGCGAAGTGTCTTGAGAAGCGTCAAGTTATCTTGGTGTTTAGATCTTCTTGTTTTCTTCTTCTGTCATCATATGGCACACTTATTGGTAAGTTATTGAAGATACCACGGTGGTGACAGCTCAGGCTTAGAGATTTCAGAAGAGCACAGTATTCTCTCATAGTGGTGTTGTAGTTGTTGAGAATACTGATGTCTTTTGAGTGCTGGCAGTGTTTGGGCAGATTGAGTAGCTATTCTTGGAGTTTATGCAGAAGGATCTCTCTGAAGGAGAGAAAAGTCATTTTTTCTCCTGGCCTTTGTGGGAGCGGGGTGGTATGTATGATGGAGAAAGGATGGCGAGAGGATCTGTCCAGACCGGGCCCATAGGGTCTGCCAGTGGATGTTTGGGGATGCTGAGAGGGTGAGGTCTAATGTGTCGCCTATGGAGTGTGTTGGGTTAGTGATGTGTTATTTTATTTCCAGAAGGTTGAGTAGAATGTGGAAGACTTCCTTCATGGTTTTGGTGCTGAAGTCACCAGGCAGCTTAAAGTCCTTGAAGAAGGTGGAAAGGTAGTGTTGGATGGAGGCAGATGTGATGAATTTTGTTATTTTCCCTAAAGTACATTTCCCACACTTTTGCATTTGAATAAGATGCATTTTCTCTTTTTGCTCCTCCAGAAGTGTAACTCTCTACTTCAGCAATAAACTGCTGAAGGAGTGTTCAACAAATTGGGCACGCAAGTGCAGCTTCACTCAGAAAGAGTGCTGTTTGTCGTTTGGTATAAATCCGTTCTGTAGTTTTAGAGATATCAACAATTAAAAAATGTGTCCAGCAGGAACTGAAGAGTTAGAAATCAGATCTGTCTTGGCAGTTGGAACAGTATTTTTTGATTTGCCTATAGCTTTTGCGGCACTTACTGTTGGTGTATTCACTTTGGGCAGATCTGTAAAGGGATAGAACTGTTAAAAGGGGAAAATAGTGGTAATTTGCAAATAGTTGTGGCTTCCGTTGATGTATCCACATGATGTTTGGCAGAGATTTAACTTGGTTAGTTTTCTTTGAATTTTCTGTTGATATGGCCAATTGTTTGTAGATCCATCAAAGGGGTGGATAGTTAAGGGAGGGACAAAACATTTTCATGTGCTAATAGCATTTGTACTGTCTAATGAATCTGCGAGACATTTTGCAGACACTTGGCATATTTCACTTCTGATCTTTTGAATTTCATGAAGATCTGTCAAGGGGGCGTGGACCAAAAAGGTGTTAATTGGGTAATAGCTTTGGTACTCTTTGGCAACTCCGTACACTATTTGGCAAGAATTTTCATGTTCAATTTTATATTGGTGTGCCAAGTGCAGGAATGTCAGGATTCATGTAGATCCCACAAAGGAGGGCTAAGTTAAAACAGGTGTGTGTAAAAAAAGATTTAATTTAACTTTGGTGCCATTTGTCAGACATGCACAAGAGTTCAGATACCAGCATTGGGAGTATCCTGTGAACTGCATGTGCAGCTTGTGGTTACCCCATGGGAGGTTGGTTGCCCACTGCAAATCCCCTTCGTACAGGACAGAAGTGTATACCAGGCAGCTGCGAGGTGGACAGCGATAACATCACACAGAGTCATTATCTCTGACCACCACATACCCACCACATATCCAGAAAACCTCCAGTAAAAAATGGAAACAATTATTGCGAGGATGTTCCCTTTTAAAGAAAAACCTCTGAAATTGAATGAGAAAAGATTAAAAGAATGTACTGCTCATGTAGTTCAAGCACCTTTACCTTTCCACTTGCGAAAACCAAAGTTAAAATAACATTGAGATGCTATTGCAAGACCTAAAAACTCTGCCCCTCCCCTCCGCGATGCATTATCCATGATCTCCTGCATTACTGCGCTGATGCCATCTTGTCGCTGATGACATCACATATGGCATTGCCAATTTCTTTAACAATGACATCAGTAATGTGCTCATTTTTCCTTTTAGGTTGTTTTCCATTAAGTAACAAATGTGGCCTAGCATGAAAAGAAATGTATTGAACTTTATTGTTCGATTAATTAAAATCTTTACAATAGAAAAAAACTCTGATGATAAAATGTTATAAAAAGAGATTTGGTGATTACAAAAGTTAAAATATTTGACGGTACAGAATTACAGAAAGCCAAGAGGGCACTGGTTTAATTTTTCATGATTTTCCTAATAGCATGCGTTTTTTGTAAGAAATGTGTGCCAACAGGGACACAGAGTAGCTTCATTACTTAAAAAAGATCGTTTCTGTTAAAACACAGTAAAAGAAATGGACGAGGCACTAGTCCAAGAAAAGTCCAACTATCAGATCCACTCACTTTGGGGCTCTATTTGAAAGGAGGATAGCCCCTGCATAGAGAAGGAAAAAACTCTATGGCCTAGCTTCTGTCTTATAACTACACCCACCATTCTAAAACCACAAAGACCTATGCACCCATCATCTCACGACCACGTACACACAATTACACAAGGACAAAGCCACCATCCAGCCGCTACACCACCACCATCATGTTAACACACCCTTCATCATGCTTTCAAACATATGCAAACACACGTACCATCATTCAGCCACTCATCCACCATCATATACCACTGTACAACCAAACATATACACCAACACGACCACCATGAGCCAACCGCAACCTCATCATCATACCACAACACACCCACCATCATTCAACCACACAACCACAATTACATACCCACAAATCTATCAACAAATAACTTGAAAGGTTATTGTCTTTTGAATCTTTGTTGTTTGTATTCGTCTTTATTCTGTTCTCAATTAGTTATCAAAGTGATGCCATATGTAGGTCATTGCTGGAAGTGGTGCCCCCTAGTGTGGTATCTTGGAATTATTAACCACACTTCTTTCTTTCACAGTATTCACCAACCACTCCCCAGGCAATGTTTTGTGATCTCTTAATTACCCTCTGACGCCATAATTCTCCCTTCTTTCGTCACTGTCCCGGCTCCTGCTCGGCGTGTTTGCAGCATCATGGTGGCTGCATCACCAAAGGAGGAGGCGGAAGAGCAGCCAGCCAGCAAGAGAGATGCTGCTGTTCACCTGTGAGGGAATATATGACATTGCAACACATGCGTTTACAACGCATGCCTTTACAACGCGGTCAGTACAACGACCGCGTTGTTACCACGCATACCATTACAACGCAAGTTATTACAATGACTTGCTGTAGGGGGCGCTGGAGTTTGGAATAGTGTAATTTACTATTCCAACTCCAGTCTGTGCAACAGTGGGGAAGGTGTTGGATTACAAATCCAACACCTAAAGCCCCCTACAGCAAGTTGTTGTAATGACTTGCGTTGTAATGGTATGCGTGGTAACAACGCGGTCGTTGTACTGACCGCGTTCTACCGACAGCATTGTAAACGCTGTTTCCCCTGTGAGGTACCCTCTTTGCTCCAAACCTCTTACATCTGCACAAGACAGACGTGAACCTGGAAACGAGAAGGCTTACCATGCTTCAGGCTCCTTTAGATGGCTTTTTCTTCTGTGCTACCTTCTGGTGATGGGGCAGAGGATGGGTTCCCCCTTTGGCCATCTTTAAGGGGCTCTGAGATGACACAAGGAGTGGATGTGAAACATGGATACGAGATGGGTTTACAGAGATAACTGATTCCTCTCTGAGCCTTGACTCACCGTACTCTCACTCTCTGACCACATGGATCATCGGTCTGTGTATGCATTCCTGGAGGGGGGCGAGACCAACAGTTATAACTCACAGGGAAATGCAGCAATCAGTATCCTTATACTGTGAACTCTGCCTCAAAGACCTGTGTCTAGGAACAAATGTTCACCACCATCTCAGTTTTCCAAGACAAGATCTTGTGCATGTGTATTTTTAGTCACATCTACAAATTATATTAAAAAACAAATGTTATATTATATTTGCGTTAAATACAATTCTGTTTCTAAAAGACACATCACTCGCGTGCTTCAACCTAAAGTGATCGAGTTGGTGTGATCAAGATTTCTTTTAGTGTCAATTCTGTTGAGTATAACAAAACTGACAGACGATCCAGTCAGACCAGGCTCTAGAAATTGACCTGCAATAAAAATGTGGCTGAATACTTTCCCAGCAGGACTGTGCAAAGTTCAGGAAGTGTGAAACTGTACAAAATACAAACGCTCTGAACTTTCCACAACTGTCCATACAGAGTTGCCATACCCCTTGGAGTTTCTCTTTAACGCTAAGCTCTAATTAATAGCATCAAAATTAAACTTTGCCTGCGGAATTTTAATTATGCATTCCACATAGTACAACTAATATTTAGAAAATAAGTTTCTACTGTTGCAGGAAGAAAACTGAAAATCATTCGGGAGGGATGTGACCGCCATGGATGGTCTGTTTAACTTTGGGATCCACTTCCATGTTGTGTTCTTGTTCTTGTTTGATTAAAGGACACAAATGTTGAAACAAACTGATCTCACATCTGACTTGGCGGCAGAGAGGGAGCCTTTCGGGGCATCTGCAGCGGACGCCAAAGGAAGCAGAGATGCGAGTGGGGGACAAGAGCCGCCATATCTGGAAAAGCTGTTACAGGACACGTGTAACAAATATTTACAACAAGCATTGGCATAGCCAATAGGTCTCGCCTTTGGGACTTTATAAGTGTTTAGCCAGAGATATTGACTTTGCCTATGTCTTTAAGCTCTGCTGTTCAGAAGTCTGCAGCATGCTGAAATGTTATAATAAAGAAGTGTCAGAAGCATTTTTGTTACCTTAGATATGACCAAAAAAGCATTATGTACAACTGAACGACCATATTAAAAAGTATTAACAATAAATAATGTCTTGAGTTTTTTTTTGTCCTTTCAATGCTGGCAACTTCTATCTGCCTGTCCCAATGGTTGCTTGTTATGGCTTTTTTTTATTATGGGGAGGGCATAAATAACAGGAGGGTGAAGGTTGGGAAATAGTACCTGTATAACAGTCAGTGAGAGAGTCAGTCAGTGAGAGAGTCAGTTAGTTAGTCAGTCAGTGAGAGAGAGAGTGAGAGAGTCAGTCAGTCAGTCAGAGAGTCAGTGAGAGTCAGTCAGTCAGTCAGTGAGAGAGTGAGAGAGTCAGTCAGTCAGTAAGAGAGAGAGTCAGTCAGTCAGTGAGAGCGAGAGAGTCAGTCAGTCAGTAAGAGAGTCAGCCAGTCAGTCAGTCAGTGAGAGAGAGTGAGAGAGTCAGTCAGTGAGAGAGAAAGAGTCAGTCAGTGAGAGAGAGTGAAAGAGTCAGTCAGTGAGAGAGAGAGAGAGAGAGAGAGAGAGAGTCAGTCAGTGAGAGAGAGAGAGAGAGTCAGAGTCAGTCAGTGAGAGAGAGTCAGTCAGTGAGAGAGAGAGAGTCAGTCAGTGAGAGAGAGAGAGTCAGACAGTGAGAGAGTGAGAGAGTCAGTCAGTGAGAGAGAGAGAGTGAGAGAGTCAGTCAGTCAGTGAGAGTCAGTCAGTCAGTCAGTGAGAGAGTCAGTCAGTCAGTTAGTGAGAGAGAGAGTGAGAGAGTCAGTCAGTTAGTCAGTCAGTTAGTGAGAGAGTGAGAGAGTCAGTCAATCAGTGAGTCAGTGAGTCAGTCAGTGAGAGAGTCAGTCAGTCAGTCAGTCAGTGAGAGAGTCAGTCAGTCAGTGAGAGAGAGTGAGAGAGTCAGTCAGTCAGTCAGTGAGAGGGTCAGTCAGTCAGTCAGTGAGAGAGTCAGTCAGTGAGTGAGAGAGTCAGTCAGTGAGAGAGTCAGTCAGTCAGTCAGTGAGAGAGAGAGTCAGTCAGTCAGTGTCAGTCAGAGAGTCAGTGAGAGTCAGTCAGTCAGTCAGTGAGAGAGTGAGAGAGTCAGTCAGTCAGTCAGTGAGAGAGAGATTGAGAGAGTCAGTCAGTGAGAGAGAGAGTGAGTGAGAGAGTCAGTCAGCCAGTCAGTGAGAGAGAGAGTGAGAGTCAGTCAGTCAGTCAGTGAGAGAGAGAGTCAGTCAGTCAGTCAATCAGTCAGTGAGAGAGTCAGTCAGTGAGTCAGTCAGTGAGAGAGAGAGTGAGAGAGTCAGTCAGTCAGTGAGAGAGAGAGTGAGAGTCAGTCAGTCAATGAGAGAGTCAGTCAGTCAGTGAGTCAGTCAGTGAGAGAGTCAGTCAGTCAGTGAGAGAGTCAGTCAGTCAGAGAGAGAGTGAGAGAGTCAGTCAGTCAGTCAGTCAGTGAGAGAGAGATTGAGAGAGTCAGTCAGTCAGTCAGTGAGAGAGAGAGTGAGTGTCAGTCAGTCAGTGAGAGAGTCAGTCAGTCAGTCAGTCAGTGAGACAGAGTGAGAGAGTCAGTCAGTGAGAGAGAGAGAGTCAGTCAGTGAGAGAGAGTCAGTCAGTGAGAGAGAGAGTCAGAGAGTCAGTCAGTGAGAGAGTCAGAGAGTCAGTCAGTGAGAGAGAGAGTCAGACAGTCAGTCAGTGAGAGAGTCAGTCAGTCAGTCAGTGAGAGAGAGAGGGAGAGAGTCAGTCAGTCAGTGAGAGAGTCAGTCAGTCAGTGAGTCAGTCAGTCAGTGAGAGAGTCAGTCAGTCAGTGAGAGAGCCAGTCAGTCAGTCAGTCAGAGAGAGAGTGAGAGAGTCAGTCAGTCAGTCAGAGAGTCAGTGAGAGAGTCAGTCAGTCAGTCAGTGAGAGAGGGAGAGAGTCAGTCAGTCAGTCAGTCAGTGAGAGAGAGATTGAGAGAGTGAGTCAGTCAGTGAGAGAGAGAGTGGGAGAGTCAGTCAGTCAGTGAGAGAGTCAGTCATTCAGTCAGTGAGACAGAGTGAGAGAGTCAGTCAGTGAGAGAGAGAGAGTCAGAGTGTTAGTCAGTGAGAGAGAGAGTCAGAGAGTCAGTCAGTGAGAGAGAGTCAGTCAGTGAGAGAGAGAGAGTCAGACAGTGAGAGAGTGAGAGAGTTAGAGAGACAGTCAGTGAGAGAGAGAGAGTCAGAGAGTCAGTCAGTGAGAGAGTGAGTCAGTGAGAGAGAGAGACAGTGAGAGAGTGGAAGACCTGGGCTGGACTCTCTGGGTCACAGAACGGCGCAGCGTCACAAACAAGATATATGGAGCATAACTTAATAATCTCCGTGCGACTTTGAGTCTCATTGTAACTAGCCCCAGGCAAACCAGCAATATTGCTCAAGAACCGAAGAAGAAACAAATACCACTACACCTGGGAAGCAGTGTTGTGCTGTCATATACAGTGGGAAAACCAAGGTACATTTAGACACGGGTAGTCCACAGGAAATACAGAGCATAGTCAAAGACAAGTATAACACGAATGACTGAGGGAACCGACAACAGGCAAAACAATGAAGTAGAGGAAGCAAGTATGAACGCAAACTAGTAGGATAAGCGAGAGAGTAGTAACAACCACCCCTGTTGCCAGACATCCATCCATATTTCAAGAGAACCTTTCTTAGGGATCCACAGCGGGAGGTACAATGAAAGAAACACAACTAGAAGGGAACTCACAACTAGATGAGGAATCATCAAAAGATGAATAAAACACGATGGGTTGAAAATGATGTAAACATGCGAAAGCCTTGTTAACCCCAAAACGTGTGCCTCTTTGAGAGATGTGAGGAAATTGGTGTTTATAGACAGTATAGAGGTTACAACGGGTAGAAAAGTGGACCGGCATGGGGGGGTTGCTTTTCTGTCTTTACTCTCCGTGCCATTTATGAACTGAAAGTAAAGGCCACACTGTCAGAATACATTGTCACTTTCAGCAAGCGCGGTCCCTAAAGTGAAACCGGACCGTGCTACAAAGAACAAACAAAGAAGAGTGGGGGGGTGCAAACATGGAGCACAGGCTGCTAATTAGTAACCTGATCCACGACGAGGGAGGAATGCAGCTACCAGCCTGTGCGCCGCTGCTCGCTCCTGAGAGCAAAACGCTGTGGGAGTGAACATTTGAAGAAGAGGTGGGACATGCACCCGCCTTTGGCCATTTCCGTGCTTTCATTATTGAAAGACACACGCAAAGGCCAATCAGGTGTGTGGGAGGAGTCTGACCCACACGGAGAAGCTTTGAGCCCTCACAAGAAGCCTCCCATAGACAGCGCATGCGTGCTGCGCTAGGCTCGACCTAAAAAGGAGCATTCATGATACAAGCAAGTGACTGAAATGTGAATTTCTTTGCTGTAGACTTCAGATAATTTAACCGCCAAATAAGACAAAAGGGAAAGGCAGATTATGGGATCAAACCATACACCCCAAAAATCTAGGGGCAGATTTACTAACATTTGATGCAGCGCAGTGCAGCAAGACAACTTGCTGCGCTGCGTCAAATGGAGAGGACAGGAGTGCACCATATCTACTAAGATATGGTGCATTCCTGCTCTCTGTCTGGGCTGGTGCACTGAGTGCTGCTTTGCGCCAATGCAGGCACCCGTGCGCATGATGCAAGGGTGCCTGCGTTGTAGGCAGGATTGGTTTTGTGAAGGAAAGAACACCTTCCGGTACAAAAACAATCTTCTGAGACTTTTTCTTTTTTTATGTGTGCACACATAGAAAGAGGAAAAAACGAGGATAAATATACATATTTCTGGTTGTTAGACCTCCCTTGGGAAGGCGTAGCATTTTGATGCATTCCTAAGTTTACTACTGTTAGTAAATCTTGGAATGCACCAAAACCCATGGATGGATGTGTCGGAACACCCACTCGCCACCCATGGAACGCCTACCCAGGGCAGAGTAATGCAACGCAGCGATTTGTGCAGCCCTGTGTTACTCTGGATTTACTATGCCACGTAAAGCCATACAAGGTGGTTCTGCATGGCAAGGGAAGTCGCATTGAATGGCTTGTGTTGGCCTTGCGTCACTTTGCTTGAAGCAAGGGCAACGCAAGCCCTTAGTAAATCTGGGCCAGAGTGTCAGACCGAGAGAGCTGTGCAGAAAGGAGTTATTCCTGTTGGTACACAAACCTGTGTCTCATTTACTTGCCCAGGAGCAGTATACTCCCTAACGGACTTTCGATGCTCCCCGATGGACCCGTCTCTACTTAATCAAATCTCAAACATTAGGATGAACTGTAACCATTCTCGCTAAGAATGACAGCAAGGACTAAAGTTTAAAAGTTTACTCAAAGGATATAAGTACAGAACACATAAGCTGGACCATCAGTCAATATAAGGATATAAGCATATAATGGGGTACAAGAAGAACTCAGTAAGGTTGTACAGACATTCCAGCATAGATTTGCCTTGTAAGAAAGGGAACAAGCATTTGCAATGCAACAGGTCTCACATTTGTCAAAGTTCGAGCTATTGACATTGTAAATGTTAATGTTTTTAACTTATGTTCTTTTTTTGAAGTGCAGGAACGTAACAAGTAAAGCAGCTGACTTTGGAATTTTAATTGAAAGCCTCACTGAGAGCATGCCTTGGCTCTGCAGTTGAGATCTTTTTAACACTGTTTTTGAGCTTATAAACATTGGGGCATATGTTCAAGAAAGTGGCTGAGTGAGGCATTAGCAGTCATGGCTTAACGCCTCACTCCGCCACTTCAGAAACGCAAGGCTGCATCATATTTACAATGATATGGTGCAGCCTTGCGTTTCCCCCTGCGCTGGCACTACACTTGGCAGTGTAGCGCCAACGCAGGCACCCTTGCACCATAGTGCAAGGGTGTCTGCGTGCAGGGGGAAAGATTGTTTATGTACAGGAAGGTTCCCCTTACTGTACATAAACAATCTTTAAATGCCATTTTGTCATTTCTATGTGGGCTGCTTAATGCAGCACACATGAAAGTCACAAAATGGCATTTTTTAAAAATAATTTTTATGTGCAGGAAGGGGGACATTCCTGTACATAAACAATCCAAGGCATTTTGCTTTTTCCATGGAAAAAGCAAAAACGAGGAGAAATAATGCATTTCTCCTCATTTCGCCAACTTAAGACCAGGTTTTCCCTGGTCTTAATTTTGGCGCTGCCTCCTATGTACGCTGCCCTTGTAATAGGGGGCAGTGTCAAAATCAATGGGTGTTGCGGTGGAACGCCCACCACAACACCCACTGCCCACCCCTTTCACGCTAAGTATAACGTGAAAGGGGGCCTTATTTACAAGGCAGCGTTAAGCCACATTAAGTGGCTTAACACTGCCTTGTAAATAAGGCTCAGCCCCTATCGCCACCACAACGTCGTTAAAAGTGACGTTGTGGTGGCGATAGGGGCTTGTACATATGCCCCCTTGTGTTTTCCTCAGGGAAAGCTTAAGTATTTATATGTAATGTAATGTAAAAGCGGGCTGTTAATAAATAAATAAAGGCACACGGCCATGCTGCGTCGGGAGGTGGTAGGGGTCTGGTTTGGAGGAAATCCCACAAACAACACTGCATGCAGACGAGTCCAAAGTGAAAGCGGCGCTGTTTTAAATAAATAAATGTGTGCTGCCATGCTGTGTCGGAGGTGGGAGGGGTCTGCATTGGAGGAAAGGCAAGAAACAATATCGAAGCACACAGGATTGTTATTAAATAAATAAAGGCGTGCAGGCATGCTGTGTCAGAGGTGGGAGAGGTCTGCTTTCGAGGAAAGTCAAGAAAAAAATTAAGCTTATAGGCGCCGTTAATGAATAAATAAAAGCGCACGGCAAGCGCTGTTCAAAGCTGCGTCGGAGGTGGGAGGGGTCGGCTTTGGAGGCAAGCCAAGAAAAAAATAATCATACGGGCACCATTAATAAATAAATAAAAGCGCACGGCGAGCACTGCTCAATGCTGTGTTGGAGGTGGGAGGGGCCTGCTTTGGAGACAAGCCAAGAAATAATTCAGCATATGGGTGCAGGTAATAAATAAATAAAGGCACATGATGAGCGCTGCTCGCGGACAGCTGAGTGCCAGCGCTGCTCTAGGACAGCTACATAAAGAAATAGTACTTACAAATGTTAATATGACATGCAACATAAGATACCATGTAACAAGGCCAGTCCGTATGGGTGGTTACAAAATTTGAAAACGACTAGTAAGCTAATTCACCAATGAAAAGCCCAAGGACCGTAAGAGGAGCCAAAAGAAAAGATGGGAGGGGCTTCAAGCCCATATCCTGACCACAGCATGTCTGGAAGATACAGCGTAAGGGCTGCCTAGGCGAGACCTAAAAAGGGGTGAGCTCACTAAACAGAGAAACTGTTCCTTTTATAGAACTTTAGACAAAGGATTTCATACATTCACTACAGATACATGATTCTCAGGGTATGCACCAATGGGGAACAAGCAAGAAAAAACATTTTACTTCAAAGATTCTCTTACAATTCTACTACATTAGACTCAGGTGTTCCCAGAGTCTATTCAGATGACATGACTTGTTACATAGTATGTTATTCAGTCTAAGACAGTTAAACTGTCCTTGATTAAGTACATCGCATTTAATGTGACTGGGAAAGTCTGGGTCTTTTCACAGTTTAAAGCCCACAATTCTTTATTACAGCAAAAAACAACTGCGACAGTGATCACGTGACATATAGCGATGTCACATCCAAAACTGTAGAAAGCAGAAACTTTACTTAAGTTAGCGTGAGCTTGATTTCTCGTGCATTAAACACTGCAATTTTAAAAACAGATCCCACACTTCACAATCATACTTTATCACAGTCCCAGCTAAGCAGCCCTATGAAACAACCCCCATACATGTCCCTGCCTCCTTCACTAGTGGACTCCAAGGTGAGTGCGGGAAACAGAAAAACACTTATTGTGGGGTCCATCAAAATCACGCTCATCTACTGCATCAAATTGGGTTGAGCTCAAAAGCCCCCGTCCCATTTCTAACCTCCAGATCTACCAACCACAGCTTGTTTTCCATGAGTAATTTTCTGTCCATAAAATACCACAGTTTTAGGCTTATATTGAAATCAATCACATCTCAGCATCAGCAAAAAGTGAGGGCCCTTAATGAGGTTTGGGTGGTCCCACTCATTCTAGTTTCTCAACCCTGTGTGTCTGCATTAGCAGCTGTTTTGTGTCAGGAATTCAGAAAGATAATTCTTAATCCTGGGACCACCACGACGCAACATCTGCACTAGCATGTAGCAATACGTGTTTTTAGCTCACATTCTCTCTGTGTTCCATAGTACAGGTGTGAAATGTGTGAATTACGAGGATCCTTTGTACACTCAGCACCTTAGAGTAAAAACTGCAGTGTTCACAGTGTTGCACCTACTGTGAAGGGAGAGAACACACTTCCATCTGTGGTCAGTGGCTTCTCTCAAAAAAGCAACAGACACCATGCCCCGTTCTAACCACGGTGAAAACGAATACCTCTTTCCATCCGCTCATGCCTTCATTGCGATGCCAAACACTGGTGTGAATCCAACCAGACAGTGTCTCCAGACGCACTCACCTCAAGTACCAGAGGAGGAGAGGACCTCCACAAGATCAGCACACCAGGAGAAGAAGGGGTTGCCACCCTCATCTTCACCTCTGACATCCGGTGCAGGTTCCTTAGCAACGAAGGATGCTCCTGCCACTCCAGGACTCTCTGTGCATCAAACAGGACATGGCCGGAGCCCAGTATGCCGACCTTTGCCCACAGAAAACTTGTTTCCATTGAACACCCAAGGAAATGAAGCGATTCGGATGTGATTCAAAGTTCAAAGCTGTTTCTTCCATTCAAGAGTTTGCGTCTCATTGACAAGCACTGTGACAACCACCGTCCTGAAAATGTTGTCGTGGGATTCCCACCTACGACCTTTTGGAGAAAGTGAGCTGATGGGTGCCTTGCAACATAGTAGTGCTGCTGTGACATGAAAACTGGATTTACACCGTGAACTATTTGAGTATAAAACACCTACTGATTATTGCTTTTCAACTACGTTTACATTGTATCAATGTTTGGAACTTTATAATGTCTGTCAGGTTATTTTTCAAACGTGTGGTTGTTTTTAAAATGAGGCAGTCACTAGTTAAATCACTGCTGGATCTCGTGCAATAGGAGCTGTGTGTACTCATGTGTGAACTTTCACCCACAGATCTCTAGTGAAGCCTTCCTTGTTGAGCTGCGCCTGGTATGGTTACTCGCTTGGGCCTCAGTTTTTTGTGATCCTTTTGAAGTTCGGGACTTCCACAGGATACACGTCCCAGAGTTGAGGTGCACCCAGGGCTTTAGTGGGATGAAACAACTGGGGGGGGTCTCCCAAAAGGGCGTGGCCGATGTAATTAAGGGCGTGGCTTAAAAACTGGTAAGCTAAAAATATATGCTTTGCATAGCGTTCCACTCAACTGGTATTTTGTACTTCTGTCATTGCATGCAGATATATAGTACAACAAGAAACATTACACCTACAACAAGCCAGGACTATTGGCTTTGTCATGGTTGTCAGTTGCATAAGATAAAAAAGCAGCGTTGTATACAACATTGAACATTCTTCAGTTCTGAAATAATGAGAGTGAAAGAACTATAACGAGTGTCTTTGAAATTACATTTGATTAAAGGCAGTGAAGGGTGGCACTGCTGCAGAGTTAAGATTTTTTTTTTCACCCCAAGGGTGAAGGCAAAAATGGAGAGCCCAATAGGGACCCGTCTCGGCACATGCTTTTTAGAACTGCCGTGGACCCTGCCCACTTAAAGCCCTGGGTGCACCAGCAGTGAAGGTCTGGCTAGCCAATCAGTTTCCACGGAAGTGACAAATCTTGACAACGTGGCTGGAAGGAAACGAATATGGCTCGGTTTTACGGCCAAGGAGGACTGGACCAGGGTGCTCTGATGTCCATCAATGAACGGTGCATGAGAATGTAATCTGGAGACGATGGAGGCACCAAGAGATTTGCGGCTGCCCGCGGCCCACGCAGGGGGCCACCCTAAAAGGGTGGCCCTTTAGTGCCATTTGGGCACTAATCCACCCCCTCTAATGTTGGGACTCAGGGAGGAGTCCCCCTTAGCTTAGGCACGCTAGGCGCGCCACTTCCGGCGCGCCGAGGAGGTGGGGAGGGTATTTATGCCTCCCCCGGCCATCCTGGCGTCCTCTTTGCGCCGGACACGCCGTCTCCCACTACCCTTGATGCCGTAGACGTGTATCGTCGCGTTGCCGGTCCGGAGGTACCGCGATCGTCGTTTGGTCGTGGTGAGTGGGGGCATCTAGGGCCTGTTAAGAACAAGTTGGAGCGGGAGTGTGATTTCAATCTACAGCACATGCAGTTGTCCCCCAGGGTATTGCGGGGGAGGCGCAGTGTAGTTCTGGTGGCCCATGTCGGAGTGGGTATGCAGATCGGGAGCTGGTCTCAGCGTCTGCAACACCCTGTGATCCTTGGTAGGTTGTGTGATCCCCTGTGCCTGGTGTTGCGCTGGTGTGAATGGATGGGCCGACAGGCATGTGGCCTCAATTGAGCTGCAGGCTATGGCGAATGGTGTCCACTACCAGAAGCCTTCATCGAGTCCCAGGTTAAACTTTGCTTTGCGGGCGGATGCTTTGGCCCTTGCTATGCCAGTTTCCAGTGCGGCCTGTGCAGGGCCCGTCAAGCGGAGGGGAATTTTTTAAGAGGTTTGGGTGCTTATTTTGTGGAACCGTTGTAAGTGAACTGAGCCGCGGCTCGGTTAGTTGGTTAGAGACGCTCGGTCTAGTCCTGGGCACGGCATGGCTTGTTTTGTCACCTGGGGGTGGGGACGTTGCTGGCGGACGCTCCGACAAGTTTTGTTTTAAGAAATGTAGGTTGGGGGCCCGCCCCGGCAGTGATACTCGCTATTTCTCCGACAGTCGGCTTACAGGGGTAGCAGGGCTTGCAGGTATTGTTGCGGGCACATATTACTGTTGCATGCGCACCCATGGGCTGTAGATTGCGGGTTCGGACCCCGTCCTTACCTTGGTGTGTCGCCCCTGAAGGCAAAACTGGTGCAAATGGTTCGATGAAGTTGACACTTCTTAGGATAGTTACTCGGATTTGCAGATCCTAGGCATCCTGTGTTGTGTCGTGCAGTCTCCTGCGACCTGGGCAATATCAGTGGTAGTGTCCCACCCCCCCCAAACAGCGTGGTTTGAAGGGGTTACTTTCCCCAACCTCATGAGCTGCAGCAGGCGGCCAGTTAGGACGGGGGGAGGGGCATCTTCTTTAAGGCGGTTATGAGAAAACGGCAGCCATCTGGGGGTAGGTGTCCACCGCCATAGCAGACTACCTCTTGGGCCCGAGTCGGACAATCACAGAGGGTGAGGGGTCCGTTTTGGTTGTGTCCATCAATGTCTCTTGGCCAGGGAAGGAGGTGTCATTTCTCGGTTATTGCCTATTGTGTGAGTTCCTTGTGTGGCCGTGGGGCGCTGCCTTGCGGCCTGTCGGGTCACCGGCCGGGCCCTGGGTCGCGGCGAATGGAAGTTGCTTTGTCTAAGGGGCAGGCGGTGCTCCCAGTGCCCGGGGAGGTAGTTTGCTTGTTTTCCGACTACTTAGCTGCAATCAGAAATGTCTTGTCATTCACAGGCCGGGGAAGAAATCTGTTTGGCAGCATCTTGGCAACCTCTGTGGAAATCTAAAAGAACCCATCTGATGAACACAGATGAAGCAGCAGCAGTACCCCACTGCACTGCGTTGATTGAGGCTTTCACGGCCCCATGGCGTTAATTCTTTGGTGCCCCCCCCACCCCTTGGCTACTCCAAGAGAGAGCTACTTGGTTGGATTGTTTTCTGGTGCGTAGGGGCAAAGTGGGTTTTCTATTCTTGTGGCACTTACGCTTATGGTGGCCTCAGTGCTCACAGCATGTATGGCGGAGGTGTGGCTTTTTTTACGGGAACTGTTGATCGTCAGCTGGCGAGTCCGGTTCGGGTCCCGGTGGCAGCCCGTGCGTGTCCCAGGGCATGGGGCGCCAGGTGGAGCTCTCGCGCGACAAGGGATGTCAGGTAGCTCATCTGAGGGCACGCGGTTCCTGCAGGAATTTGTAAACAATGTTGAGGATGGGGCATTCTGTTGTGATTGCCCCATGCACATTTCTGCCCCAGCTGTGGAGTGTGAATTATGAATGTGTAGCGGCCGGGCTGCCGGTGCCCCGGGTACATTGCAGTCGGAGCCGCCTGGTAGGCAGGCCCATGGTTTGTGGGACATGTGTAGCAGGCAGGATCAGCGTGGAGGATGGTCCGCAGCCTTGTTGTCCGCCCGGGACCCAATTTTGTTTGGGAATTAAGCTCGCGGTTTTGCCAGGTGCATGCGCTGTGGACGGTTATTGGCGGTGCGGGGCACTGTTTTATACCCTGGGCGTGAATTGTGTTCGGGGAGAGGGCTGCTTCCCTCCCGCCACGCGGTGTATGTTGCGTGGGCACTGCACTAAGAGCCTACGGGCGGATTGCGTTGCAGGCATCCCAATGTCCCTGGGCGGGCCCGACGAGGTGAAACTATGCTGGGTTGGGTGCATGCCCCTGCGATCTGCCCTTCATGCTTCCAGGGGGAGGGGGGCCTAGTGCCCTGCACCATGAGCTCAATAGTGCTTCCCGAGCCTAAGCATTAGCCCATGCCCCCCCCCCCTGATCTCTTGTGTAGGGGGCGCCGGCATCTCTGCAACTGCCTGGGCCCGGACAGCTGCATCTATGCCCAGCGGTCGTCCCTGACTGGCCAGTGTACTATCGGCCATATAGGCATAAAATAAAGATTGTTTCCGTGCGGGTTAGCGGGGTATCGTGGTTCGAGCCTCGATTCGAGCCTCGGCGACGGCTCAACATCCAGGTAGTGTGGGAGAATCACCCAATCTTCCCGTGCTAGTAACAGCACCAGCAATCGCATGAGTGATTAATTAGTCAATCTACAGTAATCCGAGTATTATCATGAGTGTTACGTTCTACATGTAGGACAAAATGAACACCCGGCCCCTGGTCAGGGCTGTTAGGGGTGACAATGCTGGGCAGCACCGAAGAAGCGATTAGGTGCGTGGCGTTGCACTCAAACTGTAGGTGAGGGGGCCGTGGGTGGGTCCGGGCCCTCTCGCTTTGCTCTGGTCACGTTAAGCACCCCAGCAGCCCGAGAAGGCGGCAGCAGCGCAAATCATCAATTCTCGCTATGTCACACCCGACACGGGTTGGCACGCTCGGGCTGCATGCGGGTCCGCGGGGGACGCTGGTGACCTCTGGAGGGTGTGGGCCCGAGAAGGGGCTCGTGGGAGTACGTGCAGGCACCACACATATTCTTAGGAATTGTATTCAGGATCGGCGCAATTGTGCCAGGGTGGCTTGGTTGCGGTGGCGGAAGGTGTGATTGGAAGGGTAGAGCAGTGCTTGGACTCGACCCCTTCATCACAGTTCTGCCATTGCGGACACTTCACGCAGTGTGGCTGGTCGGTACATCTCGGGAACAGTTTTCTGTCACCGGCATCAAAGTTGTCGATATGTCTAGTAGAGCAGTGCTTGGCACTGTTTTGTTCGCTAAAATGGTTCCGCACATGGTTCGGGAAGCACTTCCGGCGGAGGTGCGGTGACCCCGGGAGCAACGTTTGATCGGCTTGTTGCTGGCAGTGTGATGCCGGTAGTATAGTTTGGTCGTGTTTGCTCCCCATGAAGCGCCCGAGACCGTGCTGAGTTGTTTCAAAGCGTGATCAGAAATACAATTTTCGTCGGCTACTACAATCTGGCAAGCCTTCTCTCCATCTTGCTATCTTGAATAGACATTATATTCGAATGAGGTTTTCGATAGTGTTGATGAACCCCACAACACATTTCATCACTGAATATCCCTTCAAAGTGTTCTTTCGACTACCTTGTTCTAAAATGTGCAGGGGGTAGCTGGCATGGGTAGGTTGGATATGCGCCGTATCATTGTTTGATTTCGCTCGCAAGAAAGTGTCATCCATAGTCTTTTGAATGTCACTCACAGTTGCACCGAAATGATGAAAATGTCACACATAGGAATCTGAAACCTTGGCAGCTATGGATGGGGGCGACTAGCTCTCGGTGGGCTATGCAACTGAGCTATAATTGTGGCTTATTTCTCTTATGCAAATAGAAGCATTGACTAAGCCAATAGATGGGCTTGTTGTAGGTGTAGTGCTCCTTTTGTAGTAAATATAGGGATGCAATGACATAGCGGTAAACACCAGGCAAGGGCAAGGCACTGCCTTCTTCAGCACGCGTGGGGGGCTCTGACAGGTTTAAAACACGCATCCTGAAGGTTGAGGTCAGGAGTGCATTTACTTGTAATCAACAGCACATGCTGTAGTACTACCAGCCGCCCTGGGCCAAAATTATTGGGGGCACCTGTTTGGAATGGCTTTAATTGATACAGTTCAGTTCTTCCATGCCCACTTTGAGGAAGGTTACTGACAGTGCACAGACCCACTCGGCCAAATTCCGAATGTTTACATCCAATATGTCTGTAAGATAACCCACCATATTGCATACTTTTGTATGGAATAAACCTGCAGCAATATTTTCCCAAACAAAAGTTGTGTTGCGTATTTATTTATTCATGCATTCTCTGTTGTTGTGTGGGTGGGGTGTGTTGCCAATAATGGCACTAAGTGTTATGGGCCACAGTCGTGAAACATATGAGGAATTATGTAAGTTTCCAAGCACATTTTTACGCCCTTGAAATGACTTTCAATAAATTGCAGGTTTAGGCGTTGAATACTGGACAGGTGTGATGAGACTGCTCCAAGTAAAGGAGGCGTAATGTCTAATGTCAAGTCCGAAGCTGAGAGACTTTTTAAGAACTTCCCTTAGTGACGACCAAAATGTCAAGGTGTGTCTTGCACATGTCCAAGGGTCGACAGGTGTGTTAAGGACTGATTGTTTAAACGTAGGTAATAGTTGATGAAGACATTCGTACGTAATAGTGAAATAGATATTTGGGGAAGGAGCCAAGGCAGTAAGGAGAGGGACACCTCTGTTCCTGAGATATTAATAGGCCCACATGACGTCGCTCTGTCACCCTCACACCGGGACAGGAGGAGGGCTGCGTCTTCAGCGCCTTTCTACCAGTCACAAACCCATGGCACATTCATTCACACAAGCCCCCACGCCCGGAAAAGATCGGAGTCTAAACTTACCTCTAAATATCACAGACCTCACACTTCACTCCAGCTTGTGCGTCACCAGGAAAGATATTAATAAACAAGACCTAAGGATATTAAAGTCGCTTTAACAATCCGAAAGAAATGTCCCAAAAAGGAGAAGCGTCCTCACCAGCCACGATTGCCTTGTTAAAATGTGTGGCAAGAACCGGTGCCATGAGCCACGCGTCAAGAGGTGGGCGATGCCACCTGAGTTACATTTCATCTCTTAAAGAACCCGGTTGTTGGGCCAGGGATGCCCCCTGCATATTAAACAGGCATGTCCGCTGTGACGAGTGCTCGGCTGCATGTGAAACTGGTATCCTGACTTCTATTTTGGACTCACGTTACACTAATATAGTGTTTGCAGAGACCCAAGCCTCTCCATTGGTAAGGAAATGTCCAGGATCCATTCTGTGTCTGGACAGCTGCACAACGCGAACCCTCATAGTAGCCCCTGGGCTACTGTCCATGCCACAGGTAGATCACATAATGCAGTGGTGGCGGCGTGCCGTGTTTTGTGATTCAACAGTGAGACCGGACCTTTTTCTCTGTGTCATGGGTGCGCGAGCCAACTGACTCATGTATGTAAAGTTCTGCTGTTATATGAAACCGAGAACCTTGCCCTGACATTCTGTGTGACTGTCGAGTGTCTGAATGTGCAATGAGTGTGTAGCATATGTGTGGGAGTAGGTCTCTGTGTATTGACCTAGTCAGGGCTTTAAGTGGGATGAAAAAACAAGGGGGTCTCTCAAAGGGGTGTGGCCGATATAATTAAGGGCGTGGCTTAAAACATTTATGCTAGAAATATGTGCTCAGCATAATGTGCCGCCCGACTGGTATTTTGCTGCTTCTGTCATTGCCTCCACATATATAATACAAGTAACATTATAGCTACAAGAAGCCAGGACTATTGGCTTTGTCAAAGGTTGTTAGTGGGATAAGATAAATATACTACATGCATATAATATTGAAAATGCTTTAGTTCTTGCGCGAAAGGTTGTGGTGTAATGGCTAGAGCTGCCAACGTTGGAGCTGAGGAAGCACGTTTGAGTCTCAGCGTTGGCTCAACATCCTGTGTTTATGGGCAAATCACTTAATCGCCTTTGCCTAAATGAATATGTCCTTGTTGGTGCTCATGTAAAGCATTCGAGTTTTGTAATATAGAACTGCAAAAAAATTAAAGTTACATCAAAAACAGTGGTACTGCTGCAGAGTTAAGATTTTTTTTCCATTCTGAGAGTGAGGACGAAAATGGAGAGCCTGATAGGGACCTGTCTCAGCACCTGCTTTTAAGAACTGCCGGTGCTGAGCACCGGCAGGACCTGGCCCACTTAAAGCCCTGGGCCTAGTAGTATCTATTTTAACTCCCCCTACTTTAGCATAGTCAAGGTGAAGGACGAAGACAGCATCCCTTAACTATGGAAGCGCACTGCCTGAATCCCTTTGGCTGGAGGGTGGCATTGGCGACCCAGACACTGAAGTGAGGGAGGATGGAGACTTTACAAATTCATTGAGGGCCTTGTTAGCAAAGGACTGCTGATTAGTTGTTCCTGCGCACTACCGTTTGGTAGATGGGGGTGAAGTGTAGGACGGCAGTTTCTGTGCTAAATATAAGGATATGTCTAAGCAGGAGGTGCCCTTTTTTCTGCACCTGATCACTGCCTTATGAAGGCTGCAAAGATCTCCCACTTCAGTTTACCAATGTTTTGAATACCCTTGCTTAGGTCCAGCCCCACTGCTACCTGCGGTGCAGGGTCAAACTGGGGCAAAAATAGGCCCAGGCGCCAAAATAAAAGTAGCCCCATTCTCAACTTGATAGCTAAAAAGGTAAGTTTTTTGCAAGCTATGAAAGACTGCTTTCTGCAAGTAATGTTTGTGGTAATATCAGGGAAAACAAAAGTGAAAAACAGCTCAACTGGCAATAAAACAGGGCCACAAACTGAGAAAAAACTGGTCCACACACTGATCTTTCAGACCAGCCCATCAGGCACTGCCTGATTGCCCTATAGGCCCTTCTGACTGTGCTGCTGTGTGAACCATCACTTTGCACAAAAGCTTTGTCCAAAGAGCAGCGTGAAAATGACATTTGAAAGAGAACCAACCCAAGCCAGTTCTGAATCCTTAGAGAGTGGATCCATATTCTGTGTAAATATATATACATGAGTGGTCTCCAGTCTCAAGTTCTTCTTGACCAAGGATGGAGTGCTCCATAGAGTACTTAAAGAGCTGCTGTGCACCCAGGGATGGTGTCTGCATGACTGCCAGTCTCCCAGAGGTGAGGGTACATCTATTAAAGTTTGCATGCTTTGCTGGAGGATCTGAGTCTGTGCTTTAAGTGCTTAGAAGCCCACCTTCCTGTTGAGAGAGGGAAGGAGCATTTTTGACCTTGCATGACAAGAGACTTTCTAGGAGGAGAAGCCCAGCATGCTGCGGGTGTGTGGAGGAGCAAGAGAAAGCCATCTATTGCAGAAAGTGAAGTGAAGAGTGCCTCGTGCGGTTACGGGATTCCCCGGTCTATCCATGAGGTTCCCATGTAAACCACAGTAAGGCTGTTACAGACCAAGTACCGCTGTGATGCCTGGCAATCTGCTGAGTGCTGAAATGACTGGTGCTGCTGTTGCCATCATGAAGGAAATGGAAGCCATGTCGCCGCCAAAGAGGGAAGCCCTAATCGTCCCGAAGACCACAACTGCTGAAGGCCCATCACTACAGAATGACTCGGCTTGGAGGCATCAATTGTTGAATCTAAGCTCTTGTCTACAACTGGTTGGAAAAGCGGAAGAGGTGATTTGTCACAAAGCGCTACCTCACTGATCTCATTCTGCAAACACTCTGCAATTGTGAAGCTGCCTTTACGGCCCCCAGAGGAGAGGAACCACCACTGTAGGGCGACAGCATTCCACCGCAATGCTGCAGCTGCACTGATAGCCAGCAGGCAAACACTGGGCTTAGACCGGACTTAGGAAAAGACGCTAATGGGTGCAGATGAGTCTGCCACAAGCACTTGGACTTTGCAAGAGGGATAGAAGGCATTGAACTGAGATGCATTTGACCCGTGTCTCATTCATGCCTAGACATTGGCATGTTTGGGGACTGTATACATAGAATCCCAATCCTAGCACTGAGAAAGGACACCAGCAGATTGGGACCATATCACCGTACTGTGAAGCACATTTTAGGCTACGAGCCTCATTTACGTTCTCATTGATTTATGTGGTATTAAGTTCTGTTGTGAGATTAAAAGTACTTGAAAGATAAGTACTGAAGTGGCCATTCAATTAGTGTTCTGTGGTTTGACTGTTGAGTTCTGAGCTGTGGCCCACTCACTGCTTCCCTGAGAAGCCATGGACTGCTTGCCCGTGTGTCAAAGTGAAAGAGCCGGACCACAAGACTTTAGTGTATCCTTCATTGAGCCCCACAGCCAGAAGACACGAAAGAGAGGCAACATCTGCACTATTCAAAGCCTCAGAACATAGAACCGTAAGCAAACAAGAAGGGAAACATGAGACGGACAACACTGAGGACATGAGACACAGACACTCGGGCACAAGGGAACCAAGGACGCATGTGAGGGCAGGCACAAGGGACAACACGCACACCAGAAAATATTACAACACAACAGAAAGGGATAAATATAATATAATGCACTCAATCTAGCACCTCCGCACCTTCAGAGTCAAGAAAGGTTGTAGGGTTGTAGTTGGCCCAGTTTGCAGAGCCATAGTAGTACCCCAGGACACATATAACAAATGCCCTCAACCACCACCACTGGGGCCCAGGCTCTGCTGTCTGTCCTTTGCCCCCCCCGGGGTCTGGCCTAGTAACCTGTGTATGTCTTGCGGCCCCCACTGACAGGTCTGCTTTAAAGTTAATGTTTCGTAACACAGGGTCCGATTTTAATTCAAATCCTACTGTTGTTATCAATCTTAAACCTACCATCCCCCTTTTGGAAGAGTTCACCGCATTTACTTCAGATGAAGTTTCAACTGCCTTGTTTAAAATTAAGTCGGGTCCCCAGTAGTCTCACCTCGTCTTTTTTCTATCCTGGCCCCCCCCTACTCCTCAAGAACCTCACTGATCTATTTAACATGTCCTTAGTCCTTAGTCCAAGCAACAGTCCCTGTCAGATGGAAAGCAGCAAGGGTTAAACCCATTCTGAAAAAACCTTCTACCGATCCTAAGGAACCCAGTAACTATCGCCCAATTTCCCTGCTTCTTTACTTTGGAAAGGTACTTGTGTTCCTGGTCAACAAGCAGCTCACCACCCACTTGGAGAGCCATGGAATGTTGGATCCTTCGCAGTCAGGGTTTAGGGCTGCCCATAGCATGGAAACCTCATTGGTGGAGGTTGTCGACAATATAAGACTTGCCCAGGACAACGGGCAGTCGGCTGCTTTCGACACCATCTCCCACAGTATTTTAGAACAACGGCTCTTGGAGATGGGAGTCAGGGGATCAGCTCTAGACTGGCTTAGAAATTACCTAACTGATCGAACCTCTGCCGTACAAGTGGGCACCCTGGTCTTCTGTAGTCGGCCGGTAAAAATGGGAGTCCCCCAGGGGTCCATCCTAAGTCCCATGCTTTTCAATCTTTACGTGACACCTCTGGCCAAAGTGATCAGGTCCTACGGGTTTCATGTGGTGTCATATGCTGACGACACCCAGTTACTGATCACTCTTGGCCCCAACCCTACCGACACGAGGCTCAGATTCAAAAATTGTATGACCCACATTGAAAATTGGATGCATATTAACCATCTTCAACTCAATGCTAGAAAGACAGAGGTCATCCTCTTTGGGAAGGCGCTCAAATTTTGGTCAAACGACTGGTGGTCCCAGAACCTTGGTCCCTGCCCCTCTCCTAAGCCTATGGTGCAGAACCTTGGAGTAAAGATTGACAACCAGTTATCCATGAAAAATCACATAAATCATATAACTGGTACCTGCTACGGATGAATGCGTAGCCTACGTAAAATCTTCTAATGGATTCCATCGAATCAAGGAAGCTGCTGGTCCAGGGACTAATCATAAGTGGGCTCGACAACGGAAATGCCCGACTGGCATCCATTAATGAGGAGCTCTACTCCAGACTTCAAGTCCTGCAGAACACTGCGGCCAGGCTGGTACTAAACCTCCCATCGAGATCCCCATCTGCGTCCAGTTTGAAGACCCTCCACTGGCTCCCCATCAGGAAACAAGTTTATTTTAAAGTCCTCTGTCTAGTACACAAGAACATGTATGGGACTGGTCCAAGCTACTTTGCCAAAAAACTCAGGTGGTATCAGCCTAACAGGACGCTTAGGTCGAGTACCAAATTTCTCCTTACCCCACGTAGGATCCGCACCGCCAGGAATGGCGGTATATCCTTTTGCTACCTGGCTCCTGCTTTTTGGAATGAGCTTCCATTACATCTCTGCACTATCAAAGGCCACAAGCTGTTCCGCAGGGAATTAAAAACCTGGCTATTTGATCATCTATAATGACCCTCTCTGTTTCACTTGGCTTTTAGCCCTTTAAAGGAGTTTTACGCTAGTGCCACGAGACCCATGGGTGATATGTGCGCTCAATAAATCTCTTTGACTTGATTTGACTTGTTGCGTTAGGGTATTTGTGTGTGTGTGAGATGCACCTCCAGTCATTTGTTGTGTGTGCATGTGATGCACTACCAGTCATTTGTTTTGTGTGTGTGATGCAGCACCAGTCATTTGTTGTGTGTGTCTGATGCACCACCAGTCATTGTTGTGTGTGTGATGCACCACCAGTCATTTGTTGTATTTGTGTGATGCACCATCAGTTATTTGTTGTGTGTGATGCACCACCAGTCATTTGTTGTGTTTGTGTGATGCACCACCAGTCATTTGTTGTGTGTGTGTGTGATGCAACACCAGTCATTTGTTGTGTGTGTGTGTGTGTGTGATGCACCACAAGTCATTTGTTGTGTGTGTGATGTACCACCAGTCATTTGTTGTGTGTGTGTGATGCACCACCAGGCATTTGTTATGTGTGTGTGATGCACCACCAGTCATTTGTTGTGTGTGTGTAATGCACCACCAGTCATTTGCTGTGTGTGTGTGAAGCACCACCAGTCATTTGTGTGTGTGATGCACCACCAGTCATTTGTTGTGTGTGCACCACCAGTCATTCGTTGTGTGTGGGATGCACCACCAGTCATTTGTTGTGTGTTTGTGTGTGAAGCACCACCAGTAATTTGTTGTGTGTGTGATGCACCACCAGTAATTTGTTGTGTGTATGCACCACCTGTCATTTGTTCTATGTGTGTGTGTGAAGCACCATCAGTCATTTGTTGTGTGTGCACCACCAGTCATTTGTTGTGTGTGTGTGAAGTACCACCAGTCATGTGTTGTGTGTGCACCACCAGTCATTTGTTGTGTGTGTGGTGCACCACCAGTCATTTGTTCTGTGTGTGTGTGTGTGTGTGTGTGGTGCGCCACCAGTCATCTGTCTGATCAGAGTGGCTCACGCCCATACAGCTGGTGCTGGGTATGTGTTGTGTCATTGTTTTTATCACTTAAAAAGTAGCCCACAAGTAAGTGACTTCTCACTTGACATTTAATGCTTAGCAAGCGTCACATAGTTTTATTTCATGTCACAGTGTGGTCATGTTTTCCTCCCTGCTGTTTGGCATGGTGTCCCCCTCTTCCGGTGTCTGGTACAGGGAGGTCCCTTGCCTCTTTGGCATTTGAACAGCATTGGGCACATTTAAAACAGCATCAACACTCGCCTGGACTGGGCACAGTGGGGGAGAGGAAACTTCCATGTTATAGATTAGCTGAAGAAAGGCATACCAAAAGCACAGATGTGATAATAAAACGAAGAACAACTCATAAACCCGTTGCTGGGGATGAAGCGGAGCTGAAGTATGACTGTTTCTTGTGGTTCAGCACCCACTGTGAGGAACCACATTGCCTGGGACAGGAATGCCATGGTGTGGCACGAAATGTTGTTTTTAAATGGCGTGAGAAGAGCGCTGCCTCCTCCCTCTCTCATGGCCCACTCACCTCTTTCTCTCTCTGTCTCTCTTGCTGCCTATATACAAATGTACATATAGATAGACGTACACCATGTTCTACTCTCTCCCCCTTCTCTCATGTCTCACTCACCTCTGTCTCTCTATCTCTCTGTCTCTCTCTCACTGCATATATACAAATCTATACATAGATAGATGTACATCATTCTCTGCTCTCGCCTCCCTCTACACTCTCTCCATTTCTGTTCTCCCCTCTCACTCTCCTTTCCAATCCTGTTGCTCCTTCTCCCTCTCTACCTCTGTCCCACCATTTCCTCTCAACTTCTCTCTTCTTCCCACTTCCCTACTTCCACTGTCTTGCTCTCCCTTTGCTCCTATTTCCCTCACCCTCTTACCTTCTCCCTTTGTCACAATTTCTCTGTCTCCCCAGCACCCCCTGCTGTTCTTTCTTTATGCCACTTTTTCTCATTTTCTTCTCATCCAGCACTCCCAACTTTCTGAAAAGAAAGTTGAGAATCAGGTAGGTTGAAGAATGTCTTTATTATTTGACTGCAAGACCCACTCCAGAGGCTGTTGCTGCCGGCTCTGTACAACAGCACCAACCATCACCACCAACATTATCCTTCCACTCTCCAACCTGAGCCCAGCTAACATTCCATTGACTGCACAAGAAATACCCCAACACACATTCCCCCACATAAAATATCCTTAGGAAAAAGAAATAAAACTTGCATAAATAAATACATCAGAACTCAATTTAACAAAAATAGAACATAACATTGAATCATCTCATAATAAAATCACAACATTTTCCTGGTAAATATCTTCTCCGTTGAGCTATACGTGTTTCACCAGATATCAAGTTACAGTCGCCACCAGTGCCAAATTCCTTCCCATCTATGTTGTCACATGGTAGAATTGACAACTTGTCCTTGTTCCACCACTTACCATCCTCCTACTTCACCACCCACCTCCTCACTTCAATCACTCATTTGGGAACAGAGAACATGGAATTTGCCCTTGGCCAAAATGTGCGATATCTTCACTTTCAGAAAATCACCAACAGACACATCCAGCTCCCTATTCCCATTCTCAACATACATGGATTGAGCAAGTATCTTTTTTTTACCGACATTCTGTAATTTGTCAACAGGCACAGAAAACTCACCCGTCCAGGGCCTTATAGATGTAGACATTGGTACTCTCCACTTTAGCAACATGAAAGGTAGCAGTGTTTGGTGTAGTTGTAATTGCCCACAACAAATTCCTTAACTCTTGCATACTGTTCAATCCACTACCCTCTGACAACTGTAAATTATCTTTGGTAGCCCTATTGAATCTTTCCAGCAGGCAGTTGCTTCTGGGGTGATACAAAGAAGTTTTGAAATGTTTCACCCCCAAATGCCATACAAATCCTTCAAATTCCAAAGAAGTAAGCTGACTACCATTGTCAGACAGGAGTTCATCAGGAATACCCTCCCTTGCAAAATTATTTTCCAAAAATTCAATAATGTTAGTCGCATTAGCAACATTCACACATTTAAGTTCAGGCCATCAATTGTAAAAATCCTGTAGAACAATGCCATACTTCTTTGTAGGTCCCTTGACCCCAACCGGCCAATGACATAAATAGACAAATTACCTCCGGGCTTTCTCTGGAACAGGCATTGCCTTATGGAACCGGGTACAGTTACCTGAGACTTGAAATGTAATCACATACAAAACACTCCAAATCCTAGCTAAACCTGGCCACCAAAACGTTTCCCTTACCTTTTTTTCCTTGCTCTCATGCCAATGTGCCCCGCATGAACCAAAGATAGAAATGTATTCTCCATGCTATTAGGAACTATCAATAAATCAGAATGATGAACTAGCCCATTGTTAATTGAAAGTTCCTTCGAGACATGCCTATACTTTGCTACACATTCTCACAAATGTTTGCGATAAGGCCGACCCTATACACTATACACTTTGTCTTTCACCTGAGCCTAATCTGAATCAATAGCATTCAGCCATTCATCTTGCAAACTACCCCAACTTTATAGGCATATATCGTACACATAGAAATCAAATCATCCACATTACTTTTACTGGAAGTCTCTTCATCCATTGGAAGGCAAGAAAGACAATCAGCCAGCAAATTGTGACACCCAGAATGTATTCCACAGTATAATTGTACAGCTGTAATCTGTACTGCCATTTAGCAATTCTATAAGTAGATCTTGCATCACCTTTAGTTGTGCATAGAACAATAAGAGGTTCATGGTCTGCCTGCACAGTAAACCTGGTGCCCCAAAGATATGATTTAAAATGGGAAATACCCCACCAGCAAGATAATGCCTCTCTTTCAATAAGGGAATTATGGATTCAGCTCCTTTAAGATATCTGGAGGCAAAAGCAACCACCTTTTCTTTGCCACCCCGTCTTTACAGTAAAATGACATCCAAACCCCTCTGACTGGCATCAGCCACTATGATGGTGTAATCATGAGTTACAAACGATGTCAATGGAAAGCCATTAGCCACTTCCTTTTTTACAAGGGCAAATTCTCAAATGCAAGAGTCAACCCAAATGAATTTCACATTCTTCTTGAGTAAAGTCTGCATATTTTGTGTTTTCTCAGCACAATTCAGAATAAATCTGGCATAAAACTCTAATAGCCCCATAAAAGACCTGAGCTGATCCTTGTTCAATGGCGTGGCCAAGTCCTTAACAGCGTTGAAAAGACTTCCCTTGGGCTCTACACCCTTCCATGACAGTTTATTTCCTAAGTAGTCAACACTCAAAACCCCACACTTATATTTATCAGGATTAATAGTCAATCCCTTGTTCTTGGCAACAGGTAGAACTCTTTTCACTCTTTCGTCATTCTCATACTGCACCAAAAACTATGACATCATCTTGAAATGCTACAATCCCCTCCAAGCCCTTAAATAACCTCTTGATCACTGAGGATGCTGAAGCTAATTCAAAGGGCATTTTATTCAAGTGAAATGTGCACCTGAAGTTATGACGGAGGTAAGATGTCTTGAATCCTGATGTAAATGTATTTGGTGATTTGCTGAAGTCCTGTCTAATAATGTAAAATGTTTCCCACCCTTCAACGTACTTAACATCTCTGTTATATTGGGCAGGGGTGCTGAGCATTCCATATTTTTTAGCTCAAATCTCGTAAATCCATACACATGCACAGGGAGCCCTTGGTCTTGTGCTATAAAACAAATGGTGTCAACCACTAAGAACTTTCTATTGGCTCTATCAAATCTCATTCACACAATTTATTCAACTCAGGTTTTAGCTCTGATCTAAAACTTAAACTTCAACTCTTCCTAATTTTTGAGTGATCAGTTGAACACTATCCTTAAGACATATTTTGTGTACAAATCTTTTAACCAGTCCTACCTTGTATTGAAACACCTCTGGAAATTAATCTACCCAACAATAACTGTCCACACAGCACACCATAGTATTCCTTTCTCAATAGGACTTGTTCTGCTTTATTGGTATCTAAGTTTATGGCCAGATTTATTTGATCAACCCAACCTAACAGGCAGGAATCATCTTTGGCCACATAAACCACATTTTCAGCTACACAGTCTTTGAACATGAGCGACGCATCAAACTCTCCTATGACATCGATGGGTTTACCACCATAACCAACTGGATGAATATTTTAACCCTTCCATTGAACATGTTTATATTGTTCCTTCGAAATTTTTCACCAATTAAAATGAAAGGTAACTCTGAGTCAGCCATGACCACAGAACCAATCTGAATAATACAGAATTAATGTTTGATTAAATCTGCAAATACTTCTAAAACAAAATCAGCAGAACATTTAACAGCAGTGTTTTCATGCTAGTCTATCGTCAACACTAGATCATCTTTACTCATATCTTTATTCGTATCTTTACTCTTATTAGAATATTCATCACAGTTCTTCATAGTGTCCACCTTATGAACTGTCTTAGCTGACACTTTTGATAAAGAAAGTTACCATAAACAAATATGGCACTGACAAGAAGCTAGAAAATACCACTGAAACAGTTGTGCATATCATCGAAGTAAATGTTTTCACAAATGCAATTAAACAGCTATGCAGTAACAAAGTACATAACTATTGCAAATTTGACAAACAGTGCTGTGTGCATCACCAAAGTAGTGAAGAAACAGAGGCCTAAAATTAGATGATTCCGTGATACACTTTAATATCAGTATGCACACACTTATTCTTTTTCCTCATTCTCCTTAAATTTGATTCTGTTCCATTCAATGAAATAATGTTTTATTGACACACCACCTGGAGTTTCAAATATTGACAAATATTTATGAATTCGCAGGCATGGCAGTAGTCTTGCATGGGTTTTTGATGGCTAATGTCACAAGCAGCAAAATATCCTGACACATAGGGTTGGCACCTGGTCGGTACTTTTCTTCTCCTAATCTCCTCAACTCTCCCCTACTTTACCTTGAGTTCTCTTTGTCCGCTCACTCCCTGTGACATTTACATACGTAGAACACGCCCACCACACCTGCTTCCAAAGATATGGTTCTTGTTTTGTACCAGGGAGGATGGGGGTGCTCATAGATGGACATTGTGATTCTAGGCTCCCCCGTGAGCTCATGCTCCATTCTAATGACATGTTGACCACACGGCTGTTGCTTTTTCTCTTCACAGGGCCCACAATCCCCACAATACATGTGAGGGCAGGGGTTTAAGTGGAACGGGTCCTGCCGGTGCTCAGCACCGGCAGTTCTAAAAAGCAGGTGCTGAGACAGGTCCCTATCGGGCTTTGCATTTTTGCCCTCATCCTCAGGGTGAAAAAAAAATCTTACCTCTGCAGCAGTACCACCCTTCGCTGCCTTTGAGGTAACTCCAAAGAGACTCATTATAGTTCTTTCACTGTCTCATAATTTCACAACTGGAGCATTTTCAATATTATATACAACGAAGCCATAGTTGTTGCTTATTTAGCTTATGCAACTAACAACCATTGACAAAGCCAATAGTCCTGGTTTATTGTATGTGTAATGTTATGTGTTGTATTATATATCTGGGTGCACTGACAGAATCAACAAAATACCAGTCGGGCGGCACACTATGCCAAGCACAGATTTTTAGCTTATGCGTTTTTAAGCTACGCCCGTAATTACATCAGCCAAGCCCCTTAGAGAGGGCACCCAATTTTTTTATCCCACTTAAAGCCCTGTGTGAGGATTTTTTGTATTAGGGCAGTGAATAAACACAGGTACTTTATTTGGAGGAACAAGGCATGTTGGTGTCTAAGCCTCACCAGCTTATTTCCAGGCCTTGCATTGTTGTCCTTTTTCAATCTCTGACCTTCTACTATCTCTTGTAGCATCTGGTCTCTGACCCTGTACTATCGCTTTCAGCATCTGATCGCTGATCTCTGACCCTGCGTTATCAATTTATAGTCTCTGATCCCTGGCCCTCCACTATCTCTTTTAATATCTCATTTTAGATCCTCTGCTCTCTTTCATCTTCTGCTCTCTGACTGCTGAGCCTGTGATTTCTCTTTCAGTCTCTGATTACTGACCCTGTACTCTTTTACCCTCTGATCTCTGACCCTGTGCTACCTCTTTCTGTCTCTGGTTGCTGACCCTGCCGAATCCCTTTCAGTCTATAATAACTGAACTATCTCTGAGCCAGTACTATCTCGTTCAATCTCTGGTCCTGTACTATCTCGTTCAATCTCTGGTCCTGTACTATCTCTTTCAATCTCTGGTCCTGTACTATCTCTTTCAATCTCTGGTCCTGTACTGTCTCTTTCAATCTCTGGTGCTGTACTGTCTCTTTCAATCTCTGGTCCTGTACTGTCTCTTTCAATCTCTGGTTCTGTACTGTCTCTTTCAATCTCTGGTCCTGTACTGTCTCTTTCAATCTCTGGTCCTGTACTGTCTCTTTCAATCTCTGGTCCTGTACTGTCTCTTTCAATCACTGGTCCTGTACTGTCTCTTTCAATCTCTGGTCCTGTACTGTCTCTTTCAATCTCTGGTCCTGTACTGTCTCTTTCAATCTCTGGTCCTGTACTGTCTCTTTCAATCTCTGGTCCTGTACTGTCTCTTTCAATCTCTGGTCCTGTACTGTCTCTTTCAATCTCTGGTCCTGTACTGTCTCTTTCAATCTCTGGTCCTGTACTGTCTCTTTCAATCTCTGGTCCTGTACTGTCTCTTTCAATCACTGGTCCTGTACTGTCTCTTTCAATCTCTGGTCCTGTACTGTCTCTTTCAATCTCTGGTCCTGTACTGTCTCTTTCAATCTCTGGTCCTGTACTGTCTCTTTCAATCTCTGGTCCTGTATTGTCTCTTTCAATATCTGGTCCTGTATTGTCTCTTTCAATCTCTGGTCCTGTACTATCTCTTTCAATCTCTGGTCCTGTACTATCTCTTTCAATCACTGGTCCTGTACTGTCTCTTTCAATCTCTGGTCCTGTACTATCTCTTTCAATCTCTGGTCCTGTATTGTCTCTTTCAATCTCTGATCCTGTACTATCTCTTTCAATCACTGGTCCTGTACTGTCTCTTTCAATCTCTGGTCCTGTACTGTCTCTTTCAATCTCTGGTCCTGTACTGTCTCTTTCAATCTCTGGTCCTGTACTGTCTCTTTCAATCTCTGGTCCTGTACTGTCTCTTTCAATCTCTGGTCCTGTACTGTCTCTTTCAATCTCTGGTCCTGTACTGTCTCTTTCAATCACTGGTCCTGTGCTGTCTCTTTCAATCTCTGGTCCTGTACTGTCTCTTTCAATCTCTGATCCTGTGCTGTCTTTTTCAATCTCTGATCCAGTACTGTCTTTTTCAATCTCTGATCCAGTACTGTCTCTTTCAATCTCTGATCCAGTACTGTCTCTTTCAATCTCTGGTCCTGTACTGTCTCTTTCAATCTCTGGTCCTGTACTGTCTCTTTCAATCTCTGGTCCTGTACTGTCTCTTTCAATCTCTGGTCCTGTACTGTCTCTTTCAATCACTGGTCCTGTGCTGTCTCTTTCAATCTCTGGTCCTGTACTGTCTCTTTCAATCTCTGATCCTGTGCTGTCTTTTTCAATCTCTGATCCAGTACTGTCTCTTTCAATCTCTGATCCAGTACTGTCTCTTTCAATCTCTGGTCCTGTACTGTCTCTTTCAATCTCTGGTCCTGTACTGTCTCTTTCAATCTCTGGTCCTGTACTATCTCTTTCAATCTCTGGTCCTGTACTGTCTCTTT
Organism: Calotriton arnoldi; assembly: GCA_963921515.1. Classification (NCBI taxonomy): domain Eukaryota; kingdom Metazoa; phylum Chordata; class Amphibia; order Caudata; family Salamandridae; genus Calotriton; species Calotriton arnoldi. The sequence goes on along the minus strand of CAWUFW010002341.1, from coordinate 939,842 downwards.
CAATCTCTGGTCCTGTACTGTCTCTTTCAATCACTGGTCCTGTACTGTCTCTTTCAATCACTGGTCCTGTACTGTCTCTTTCAATCTCTGGTCCTGTACTGTCTCTTTCAATCTCTGGTCCTGTACTGTCTCTTTCAATCTCTGGTGCTGTACTGTCTCTTTCAATCTCTGGTCCTGTACTGTCTCTTTCAATCTCTGGTCCTGTACTGTCTCTTTCAATCTCTGGTCCTGTACTGTCTCTTTCAATCTCTGGTCCTGTACTGTCTCTTTCAATCTCTGGTCCTGTACTGTCTCTTTCAATCACTGGTCCTGTACTGTCTCTTTCAATCTCTGGTCCTGTACTGTCTCTTTCAATCTCTGGTCCTGTACTGTCTCTTTCAATCTCTGGTCCTGTACTGTCTCTTTCAATCTCTGGTCCTGTACTGTCTCTTTCAATCTCTGGTCCTGTACTGTCTCTTTCAATCTCTGGTCCTGTACTGTCTCTTTCAATCACTGGTCCTGTACTGTCTCTTTCAATCTCTGGTACTGTACTGTCTCTTTCAATCTCTGGTCCTGTACTGTCTCTTTCAATCTCTGGTCCTGTACTATCTCTTTCAATCTCTGGTCCTGTACTGTCTCTTTCAATCTCTGGTCCTGTACTATCTCTTTCAATCTCTGGTCCTGTACTATCTCTTTCAATCACTGGTCCTGTACTGTCTCTTTCAATCTCTGGTCCTGTACTGTCTCTTTCAATCTCTGGTCCTGTACTGTCTCTTTCAATCTCTGGTCCTGTACTATCTCTTTCAATCTCTGGTCCTGTACTGTCTCTTTCAATCTCTGGTCCTGTACTATCTCTTTCAATCACTGGTCCTGTACTGTCTCTTTCAATCTCTGGTCCTGTACTGTCTCTTTCAATCTCTGGTCCTGTACTGTCTCTTTCAATCACTGGTCCTGTACTGTCTCTTTCAATCTCTGGTCCTGTACTATCTCTTTCAATCTCTGGTCCTGTACTGTCTCTTTCAATCTCTGGTCCTGTACTGTCTCTTTCAATCTCTGGTCCTGTACTGTCTCTTTCAATCACTGGTCCTGTACTGTCTCTTTCAATCTCTGGTCCTGTACTGTCTCTTTCAATCTCTGATCCTGTGCTGTCTTTTTCAATCTCTGATCCAGTACTGTCTTTTTCAATCTCTGATCCAGTACTGTCTCTTTCAATCTCTGATCCAGTACTGTCTCTTTCAATCTCTGGTCCTGTACTATCTCTTTCAATCTCTGGTCCTGTACTGTCTCTTTCAATCTCTGGTCCTGTATTATCTCTTTCAATCTCTGGTCCTGTACTATCTCTTTCAATCTCTGATCCAGTACTGTCTCTTTCAATCTCTGGTCCTGTACTATCTCTTTCAATCTCTGGTCCTGTACTGTCTCTTTCAATCTCTGGTCCTGTACTATCTCTTTCAATCTCTGGTCCTGTACTATCTCTTTCAATCTCTGGTCCTGTACTATCTCTTTCAATCTCTGGTCCTGTACTATCTCTTTCAATCTCTGGTTCTGTACTATCTCTTTCAATCTCTGGTCCTGTACTGTCTCTTTCAATCTCTGGTCCTGTACTATCTCTTTCAATCTCTGATCCAGTACTGTCTCTTTCAATCTCTGGTCCTGTACTATCTCTTTCAATCTCTGGTCCTGTACTATCTCTTTCAATCTCTGGTCCTGTACTGTCTCTTTCAATCTCTGGTCCTGTACTATCTCTTTCAATCTCTGGTCCTGTACTATCTCTTTCAATCTCTGGTGCTGTACTGTCTCTTTCAATCTCTGGTCCTGTACTATCTCTTTCAATCTCTGGTGCTGTACTGTCTCTTTCAATCTGTGGTCCTGTACTATCTCTTTCAATCTCTGGTCCTGTACTATCTCTTTCAATCTCTGGTGCTGTACTGTCTCTTTCAATCTCTGGTCCTGTACTGTCTCTTTCAATCTCTGGTCCTGTACTATCTCTTTCAATCTCTGATCCTGTACTGTCTCTTTCAATCTCTGGTCCTGTACTGTCTCTTTCAATCACTGGTCCTGTACTGTCTCTTTCAATCTCTGGGCCTGTACTGTCTCTTTCAATCTCTGATCCTGTGCTGTCTTTTTCAATCTCTGATCCAGTACTGTCTCTTTCAATCTCTGATCCAGTACTGTCTCTTTCAATCTCTGGTCCTGTACTATCTCTTTCAATCTCTGGTCCTGTACTGTCTCTTTCAGTCTCTGGTCCTGTACTGTCTCTTTCAATCTCTGGTCCTGTACTATCTCTTTCAATCTCTGGTCCTGTACTATCTCTTTCAATCTCTGGTCCTGTACTATCTCTTTCAATCTCTGGTCCTGTACTATCTCTTTCAATCTCTGGTCCTGTACTATCTCTTTCAATCTCTGGTCCTGTACTGTCTCTTTCAATCTCTGGTCCTGTACTATCTCTTTCAATCACTGGTCCTGTACTGTCTCTTTCAATCTCTGGTTCTGTACTATCTCTTTCAATCTCTGGTCCTGTACTGTCTCTTTCAATCTCTGGTCCTGTACTATCTCTTTCAATCTCTGGTCCTGTACTATCTCTTTCAATCTCTGGTCCTGTACTATCTCTTTCAATCACTGGTCCTGTACTATCTCTTTCAATCTCTGGTCCTGTACTGTCTCTTTCAATCTCTGATCCTGTGCTGTCTTTTTCAATCTCTGATCCAGTACTGTCTCTTTCAATCTCTGGTCCTGCACTATCTCTTTCAATCTCTGGTCCTGTACTGTCTCTTTCAATCTCTGGTCCTGTACTATTTCTTTCAATCTCTGGTCCTGTACTGTCTCTTTCAATATCTTGTCCTGTATTGTCTCTTTCAATCTCTGGTCCTGTACTGTCTCTTTCAATCTCTGGTCCTGTACTGTCTCTTTCAATCTCTGATCCTGTGCTGTCTCTTTCAATCTCTGATCCTGTACTGTCTCTTTCAATCTCTGATCCTGTATTGTCTCTTTCAATATCTGATCTCTGACCCTGTGCTACCCCTTTCAGTCTCTTGGCTCTGACCCTGTGCTACCTCTCTCAGTATCTGATCGCTGACCCTATAGTATCCCTTTAGTCTCTGATTGCTGGCAGTGTGTTATCACTCTGAAGCTCTGATCGTTGACCTGCACTCTCTCTTTCAGTCTCTGTTCTCTGATGGATGACCCTTTCTCTTCGTCGATCTTTGATCGCTGACCCTGTAAGTCTCTTTCAATCTCTGTCCTCTGACTCTATATTATCTCTTTCAATCTCTGATCTCTGATTGCTGTCTCTGACCTAACTCTTTCAGTCTCTGATGGCCGACCCTGCACTCTATCAATCTCTGACCCTGTACTACTTCTTTCGGTCTCTGGTTGCTGACCCTGTAGAATCGCTTTCAGTCTATAATAACTGAACTATCTCTTACCCTGTAGTGTGTCTTTCAATCGCTGATCCTGTACCATCTCCTTCAGTCTCTTACCTATGACCATGTACCATCAGATGTCTGACCTTGCAATGCCTCTTTTAATCTCTGATCACTGACCATGCACTCTATTAATCTTCGATCTCTGACCCTGTACTACCCCTTTCAATCTCTGATTGCTGACTCAGTACTATTTCTCTCAACCTCAGATCGCTGATCCTGTATTATCTCTTTCAATTTCTTACCTCTGACCATGTACTATCAGATGTCTGACCTTGCAATGCCTCTTTCAGTCTCTGATCTCAGATCCTGTCCTATCTCTTCCAGTCTCTGATGGCCGACCTTGTACTATCGCTCTGACTCTCTGATCACTGACCCTACACTCTATTAATCTTTGATCTCTGACCCTGTGCTATCTCTATCAATCTCTGATTGCTGACTTAGTACTATTTCTCTCAACCTCAGATCGCTGATCCTGTACTATCTCTTTCAATCTCTTACCTCTGACCATGTACTATCAGATGTCTGACCTTGTAATACCTCTTTCAGTTTCTGTTCTCTGACCATTGACCCCGTACTATCTCGGTCAGTCTCTGTTCGCTGACCATTTACTGTCACTTTCAGTCTCTGATCATTGATCCGGTACTGTCTCTTTCAACCTCTGATGTCCTGCCCAGCACTATCTCTTTCAGTCTCACATCTCTGACTGCTGACCCTCCACTGTCTCTGTCATTCTCTCATCTCTGGTTACACGCATGCACTCTTGCAGCTATCATCTGAGTTTAGATTGATATTCCGCCAGGCTGTTGTTCATGTTTTGCTTTGTGTCTATTTCTGTGTTTTCCAATATGTTATACATTTGTGTTCACTTTCTTTTAATAGACGTTTGTGACTTAGGGCCTGATTTAGATCTCGGCGGATGGGTTACTCCGTCACAACGGTGACGGATATCCTGTCCGCTGAAATATAAATCCCATAGGATGTCCTCTATCTATGCTTCCAGGATCTGGAATGACATCCCTGTTTCCATAAAGGCCATCCCAACACTTCTAGAATTTAATAAAGCACTGAAGACACGCCTTTGTAAAAAACACGCATCTTGATGCAGTAAGAGTCCACCTCCGCTCACAGAGCCTGCCTTTCCCACCAATCACTCTGTGACTGCATCTCTGCCTTTGTCCCTGCACAGTCTTCTGCTGCCCTTTGGCTTGGTTTGCATTATAGAACTACCACATACATACATACATACATACATACATACATACACATACACATATACATACATACATACATACAGACAGACACACATACATACATACATACATACAGACACATATACATACATACATACAGACAGACACACATACATACATACATACATACAAGATGAAGGATGTGTGGATCACATGTTTTCCTGTTCCTTTGGGAGGGGAGGGTCACAGCTTCTGCTGCAGTACAGCATATACAGGGAGGTTTGTTCTCCGTTTGGCTGAGTTTGTAGGGTTTCAGCTGAAACGGTCTGGTAATGCTGTCCTAGAGGTGCATTCAGAATGCTGCTGGTCTGGTTTTCTATGTCGGGCGGTGCTGGGCATCACTCTAGTTCTTGACAGACATTGTAGGAGGCGTTTCTGATGCACTTCAGTTCCAGCGGCACAGAATGGGCTGAACAGAGGTAGTACCGATGGCGTACCTTTTGATCTATGTGTGACTTTAAAGGACACCACCCCCTCTGTGACCGAGATGCCGGTTCCCCCTAAAATCTAGGGTATGGAGACCCTACTCATCTGACGATTGGGTAGGACCCACTTGAGTGATTTAATAAGATAATCTCCCACTCAGGCACATCTAGTGTTATCTAGGAACACAATCATTCAAACGACCACTAGGGATCCACATGCCCTGATGAATGCCCCAGGCCGTTTAGGCTAATTTAGTTGGGCAGAAACATATTGGCAGACAGACATTTGGGTGTGAGTCATTGATCTCCATACACCCATTTACTTTAGATTTTAATCATACCTAGTGTCCAGTTGAATAAAGGTATTGCACATGGAACACTAACGTATTATTACTTTCCATCTGGATCCCCCTTCATGCCGGTGTTGTCAGTAAGATTTATTGAAGAACTCCCTCCTTCTGTTACAGTGTTCGATGAGGTTGAGTCCGCCTCGGTGGCACTGTCCTACCGAGATGGGGAGAAGACTCCTATGATGAAGCATGACACTATTAAGTGTGTGATGTTTCCTCTTCCGTTAAGCATGACCCTTCCTAGTTAATAAACTCAGGTTGAGTTTTCTCTACTCAGGATAATCTGTAGACATGTATTCGTTATTGAATAGTAGCGCTCAGTACACTACAAAACTTCCTAAACAATATCCACCGTAGCCTTGAACATAGGCTGGACCCCAACATCATTACCATAGAAGCACAGGGTTTCCTAAACTCGGTAAAGTGATGCAAGTCACTTGAGACATATTTCCTTCTCCCCCTCTTTATCTCTCTGAAGGCTGCTGAGGAGCAACATGTAGTGAAGCTTTGGGAAGGTTTTAATTAGGAGCTGGGAATTATGGAACAGACAGGCTGTCCTGGAAAAACAGATCCCAGACCTCAGGCCCCCGCTTTCGGAGCCTCCAGGACATAGAATCAGCTGCATCACTGCAGCCCAGACAGATGCTCTGCAGTGTATTTATAGGTGCGGTGGCGTTGCGATGGGTGAGGGGGGCTATGTACCCGGTCCCCAGAATCCAACTGACGCAGTAGTAGAAAGACTATCAAAAACACGTGGTCTCCAATCTCAGCGCTTGGTTTTGTCCTGGACACGTGCAGCTTGCAGCAGTCGGATCATCGGTGGCCCTCACCTGGGGCCATGTCTCTCATGGGACATGGCATCATGGAGTTATTGGACAATTGGGACAAACCCCATTGAATCACTTTGGAGAAGGCTTCCTTCCAGATGTAGCACACCTGCAAACTACCAATTAACAATGGCAGGAGGGGAGAGCCCAGCAGACAGGCACGCGCTGCCTGGATACAGCCACACGGAGGTCTCCCATTGGCAATTTCTGCAGTCCAGCACAGCATCTGTAAAATGGATTCGTCTTGTGGCCCGCAGATGAGGGAAAGAAGACACTGAAAAAAGATCTGGCTAAACACAGCACCTGACACAAAAAGAAATCTGTCAACTCTATCTGTCTATCTCTATTCATCCGTCTCCTCTCTCTCTCTCTCTCTCTCTCTTCTGTCCCACTGTGTCTCTCTGGGCCTCTACCCCTGTCTGTCCTCCGAGTCTCTTTGCCCACCTCCATAAGTCGCGGGACAGGAAGGCAAAGGGAACACGATGAACGTCTCCCGGGGGCGGGACCCCCAGGACACAGAAGGCAGTAAGCCTTCGAACAATCACTGCAAGCCCTCCAAATTGGAAGCAGGCCATTGGGCGGCATGGTTCAAATCCCATCCCCACCCCCAATCAGAAGGAACTGGCCTGGTGAGAAAAGAAGGTTTAAAGGGCAGGATGCAACACCCTGGGCATAACTTGACCGTTCCACGTTGGCCCACCCACCCACCCCAAGTCAAAAAGGAAGATCATCCTGGAGTGATTCTGAAGTCATCCGATGACTTCAGCCAGGCTATTCCTGCAATTAACTGGGGATGTCATCCGAAGCCATCCTGAAGTATGCCTATAGGGCAGAATATTTAAATGGGATGACTCCTCGAGTCATCAGAGAAACTACTCCAGGATTAGTTCCCGATTACTTCAGTGGAAAAGATGTGATGAGCTTTTACTACTGCAGGATGATCCCATGCTGATTACAGGATTAGGGTGGATTACTCCAGGATGGGTTCCTGATTACTTCAATGGAAAACATGTGATGATCTTGTACTACTCCTGAATGATCCCATGATAATTTCAGGATTAGGCTGGATTACTCCAGGATGATCCTTTGAGTATTTCAGGATGGGGCTGTATTATTACAGAATCATCTTGTGATGACTTCAGAATGAGGCTGCATTACTCATGGATGATCCAAGGATAACTTTAGAATGGGACTGGGACCGTTCTAGTCGATTAATTCATGATGTAATATTCTAGGATGATCTCGAGTAGTAATACATGTTTGACATACACAGGATGTTAAGAAATACACAGTTTTATTAGTTCGTTAGCAGAGCAAATAATTGTTACAAAAACAAGCATTGGCAAAGCCAATAGGTCTTGCCTTTTTGACCATGTGGCTTGCCAATGTCTTCTGCCGATGGTTTGCAGTATCGATTAAAATAAACAAGCATTGGCAAAGCCAAAAGGTCTGGCCTTTGCAAGAGCTATTGGCTTTGCTAATATGTTTTAGCCATATTGTACACAAGCGTGGCTGTTGTTCAGCATGGCTAAAGGTTAGTGGGGTAAAGGAGAGTTGCATGTCGAAAAGTGCAATGTGATGAAGTAGTATAGATTATAGCAGCAGAGTGTCATGGAGTGGTGTGGAACAGAGTGGCGTTGAGTGTTGCGTAGAGTAGATTGCTGTAGAGTGGAGTGGCATAAAGTGGAGTAATGTAGGAGAGTGGAATGGCAGAGTGGATTAAAGTGTTGTAGAATTGAGTGTCAGAGTGGAGTGGCGTGGAGTAGTGTGTTGTAGAATAGAGTAAACTAAAGTAGTGTTGAAGGGTGGCATAGCATGGAGTAGTGTTGTAGAGTGGAGTGGCATAGAGTCAAGTAGAGTTTAATGGATTAGAGCATCACAGAGTGGAGTATCATAGCTTATAGTGTCGTAAAGTGCAGTAGCCTAGATTGAAGCTGTGTAAAACACAGTGGTGCAGAGTAGACTGGCGTAGAGTGCACTGGTTGAGTAAAGTGGTGTAGATTGTATTGGCGCAGAGTAGAGTGGCGTAGAGTGCAGAGTAGATTGCAGTGGTGTAAAGTAGATGGTTTCAGAGAAGAGTGGCGTAAAGTGGAGTGGTGCAGGGTAGATTGCAGAGGTGTAGAGCAGAATGAAGCAGAGTGCAGTGACGTAGAGTAGTGTAGAGTGCAATGGTACGGAATAGATTAGAGTGGCGTGGAGCGATGCAGAGTGCAGTGGTGCAGAGTGCAGTGACTTAGACTGCAGTCGTGCAGAGTAGCGTGGCATAGAGTTCAGTGGCAGAGAATGCAGTCTTGCAGAGCTGAGTGTTAGAGTGCAGCGGCGCAGAGTAAAATAGTGGTGCAGCATAGAGTGATGCAGCTTAGAGTGCAGTGGCGTAGAGTTCAGTGGCAGAGAGTGCAGTGTTGCAGAGTAGATTGTCGTAGAGTGAAGTGGTATATGGTAGAGTGGCGAAGAGTACATTGGCATGGAGTCCAAGGGCCTAGAGTGGGGAGTAGAGGGGCGTTGAGAGCAGTTGTAGCAGAGTGGTGGTGTCATAGAGTAGTGGTGTCAAGTGGTGACACAGAGTGGTGTTGTCGAGTGGAGTAGAGCAGCGAAGCGTAGTGTGTTGTGGAGGGGCAGAGAGTAGAGTGACGTGGAGTGGCATAGAGTTGTAGAGCAAACTTAGTCTACCATCCTTCTGAGACTGGTAAATGGAGAAATATGAAAGAGTGTAATAGTAACAACTGTAAGATATAGCGCTTAAAAGAAGGAAGTATAGTATAAAAACTGATTTATACTTTGGTGCTAGCAGACCTTTAATGTAGGAAAAAACACCATATGGTACCCTAACTTCACAGCAGAATCATTTGCAATGAGAACGGCGCCCTTGACACTAATAGGACTCCTTGCCACCAAATGTGGTTTCAATACAAGGCAAGGAGCCTACCTGACTCATAGCTTTATTTTAAGTCTGGTATTTTATATACACACACACACACACACATGCATGTATGCACATACACACGCATATATACACACACATGCATATATATACACACACACACACATATACATACACACACACACACACATACACACACTTACTTATACACACATATATATATACACACACACACACACATGCACATATCCACACACAATTACACACTGACACATATATCCATACACATATACACACATATACACACACACATATTACCACACATACATTTACATATATACACACACACACACATTTAGAGATATACAACTTTGGCACCGTTTGACAAATCTTCGCAACCTTTTTCCAAAAAAGGTGCTCCGGTGATTCTTGTTGAACATGGAAAGTTTCGGGGTATTTGTAAAGCGGGGGCTGAGAAAAATGGGGTTGGAAAAAAGGGTGCGTTTGCAATGTTAATTCCCATCGGACCCTGTCAACACTACTACAGCCCAAACAACTGAATAGAATTACACCAAACTTGGCAGAAAGGGCGATGGGGTAGAGTGCAGTGGCTTAGAGTGGTGTAGAGGGCAGTGGTATAGAGTAGATTGGTGCAGTGGCATGGTGTAGAGGCATAACGTGCAGTGGTGTAGGTGTCTCAAAGCAGAGTGGCGTGGAGTAAAGCAGTGTCATTGCGTGGAGTAAAGCAGAGTGTCATTGCGTGGAGTAGAGCAGAGTGGCATTGAGTGGAGTAGAGCAGAGTGGCATTGAGTGGAGTAGAGCAGAGGGGCACTGAGTGGAGTACAGCAGAGGGGCACTGAGTGGAGTACAGCAGAGGGGCACTGAGTGGAGTACAGCAGAGGGGCACTGAGTGGAGTACAGCAGAGTGGCACTGAGTGGAGTACAGCAGAGTGGCACTGAGTGGAGTACAGCAGAGTGGCACTGAGTGGAGTACAGCAGAGTGGCACTGAGTGGAGTACAGCAGAGTGGCACTGAGTGGAGTACAGCAGAGTGGCACTGAGGAGTACAGCAGAGTGGCACTGAGGAGTACAGCAGAGTGGCACTGAGGAGTACAGTAGAGTGGCACTGAGGAGTACAGCAGAGTGGCACTGAGTGGAGTACAGCAGAGTGGCATTGAGTGGAATAGAGCAGCGTAGAGTAAAGCAAAGTGGCGTTGAGTGGAATAGAGCAGCGTAGAGTAAAGCAAAGTGGCTTTGAGAGGAGCAAAGCAGAGTGTCGTAGAGTAAAACAGAGTGGTGTGGAGCGAAGTAAAGCAGAGTAAAGCCGCGTGGAGTAAAGCCGAGTGGCGTGGAGTAAAGCCAAGTGGCGTGGAGTAAAGCCGAGTTGAGCAAAGCAGAGTGGCGTGGAGTAAAGCAGTGGCATGGAGTAAAGCCGAGTGGCGTGGAGTAAAGCCGAGTGGCGTGGAGTAAAGCCGAGTGGCGTGGAGTAAAGCCGAGTTGAGCAGAGTGGCGTGGAGCAAAGCAGTGGCATGGAGTAAAGCAGAGTGACTTAGAGGAAAACAGAGTGGCGTGGAGTAAAGCAGAGTGGAGTAAAGCAGATTGGTGTTGAGTGGAGTATAGCAGAGGGATGTTGAGTGGAGTAAAGCAGAGTGGCATTGAGTGGAATAAAGCAGAGTGGTGTAAAGCAAAGTGGCTTTGAGAGGAGTAAAGCAGAGTGTCGTAGAGTAAAGCCGAGTGTCGTAGAGTAAAGCCGAGTGTCGTAGAGTAAAGCCGAGTGGCGTAGAGTAAAGCCGAGTGGCGTAGAGTAAAGCCGAGTGGCATAGAGTAAAGCCGAGTGGCGTGGAGCAAAGCAGAGTGGGGTGGAGCAAAGCAGAGTGGGGTGGAGCAAAGCAGAGTGGGGTGGAGCAAAGCAGAGTGGGGTGGAGCAAAGCAGAGTGGGGTGGAGCAAAGCAAAGTGGGGTGGAGCAAAGCAGAGTGGGGTGGAGCAAAGCAGAGTGGGGTGGAGCAAAGCAGAGTGGGGTGGAGCAAAGCAGAGTGGGGTGGAGCAAATCAGAGTGGCGTGGAGCAAATCAGAGTGGCGTGGAGCAAAGCAGAGTGGCGTGGAGCAAAGCAGAGTGGCGTGGAGCAAAGCAGAGTGGCGTGGAGCAAAGCAGAGTGGCGTGGAGCAAAGCAGAGTGGCGTGGAGCAAATCAGTGGTGTGGAGTGGAGCAAAGCAGAGTGGCTTTGAGTGGAGCAAAGCAGAGTGGCTTTGAGTGGAGTGAAGCAGAGTGGCTTTGAGTGGAGTGAAGCAGAGTGGCTTTGAGTGGAGTGAAGCAGAGTGGCTTAGAGGAAAGCAGAGTGGCGTGGAGGGACGTAAAGCAGAGTGATGCTGAGTTGAGTAAAGCAGAGTGATGCTGAGTTGAGTAAAGCAGAGTGACAATGAGTGGAGTAAAGCAGAGTGACACTGAGTGGAGTAAAGCAGAGTGACACTGAGTGGAGTAAAGCAGAGTGACACTGAGTGGAGTAAAGCAGAGTGACACTGAGTGGAGTAAAGCAGAGTGACACTGAGTGGAGTAAAGCAGAGTGACACTGAGTGGAGTAAAGCAGAGTGACACTGAGTGGAGTAAAGCAGAGTGACACTGAGTGGAGTAGAGTGAGTGGCATAAAGCAGAGTGAGTGGCATAAAGCAGAGTGAGTGGCATAAAGCAGAGTGGCATTGAGTGGAGAAAAGCAGAGTGGCATAGAGTAAAACAGAGTGGAGTGGAGCGGAGTAAAGCAGAGTGGCCTGGAACTGAGTGGAGTAAAGCAGAGTGTCGTGGAGTGGAGCAGAATGGTGTGCGTGGAGTGGTGCTGCGTAAAACGGAGTGGTGTTGCGTAGAGTGGGGCGGTGATGCATGGAGTGGCCCTGTACTGAGTGGTGTTGCGTGGAGTGACATTGCGTAGATTAGAGTGGTGCCTAGGTGAGACCTAAAAAAGAATGGAGTGTGCTTGTGGAGGCTGGAGGTGAGTGGAGATGGGGAGTCAGTGGACGTTCAGCAGATAGGGAGACATGAGGGTGCAGCATGGATAAAGAGGTTGGTTTTAGAGGCCAAAGGGTGATTATGGGGGAATGTAGGTGGTGGCACGCAGATGTGGATATAGAGGAAGGACAATGAATCGTATAAGTGAAGGGTGGAAAACACATGTGGATGATTGCTTTCCCACGTGAAGGATGAAGAACAACTGTGGTGTGTAAAGGTAGCAGCTGGAGAGCAGATGGTCGCAACAGGGTGGAGGAGTGAATATACAATATGGTGCAGAAAATTGAGAAACATATGAAGAGTGGAACATGGAGGGGGGATTCGGGCTGTATGTGGTGAAAAGAGGATGTAGAGCCTGCACACAATATGTGGTGAATTGGTGTGAAGAACATATATAAGGGGAAGGTTTAATGGTAGATGAATTAGAAGTTCTGTTTTTGAAGACTGTTATTGGCCAAAACGAAGAAGAAATCCACATCAATGCTGATAGAGCAAAATGAAATTCATTGCAGACATTTTGTAGGGTTGACTATTTGAACACTGAACTCTGAACATTAAACCTCTGTGTGTAGATACATTAAGCATGGAGCATATTATGCCCTTGCAAACAGGTTCAGCGTGAATAGTCAGTTCTTGAGTATGATCCCATTTTTTGGACACCAATCGATAACAAGTTGAGGTGAAATCACAGTTACAAGCTACATCCTCAACTGGAAAATGCATAGGAAGCTTTTTGGGTTCTGTCATTTAACAAGTGGGAGAGCGTTCCATTGCATGAGTTCAAGGTGGTGAAGGAGCAGAATCTCGACAGTGACGAGAACAATTTCAGTGTGGTTAGGAAATGATAAGCTGAACTTGTGTTGTTTGAGCGGATATATATCTGGATAATTACCTGGGATGTCCCATGAGCAGCACTGAAGGCATGGATTAGAAATGTGTCAAGAATCGTATTAGTGGAAATCTAATGGCGATAGTAAGACACAGGAGTATTTCTTGGCAGATTGTATAGTGCTCTGGTATTAGAGTTTAAGTATTTGTCAAGGGTGGGGTAGAAGGCATAATGAGGATGGTCTAGGTTTGTAAAGAGATGGCAATATATAGGACCATATTACACAGCTAGCTGTTATGTATTTTTACATTGCATGTTTATTCTGGGGTAGTTACTTCAAAATAACTGTTTGCTTCAAAGTGCACCTAAAAATGAGAACTGGTTGGAATTAGAATATTTAGGTTTTATCTTTAATAAACAATTTGTTCATTAGAAAAATAGAAATGGCGAGGGTCAGTGGATTTATGCTAGTCTGCCTGCAGCGCTTATGGCATAATTATAGATTTACTGCAATTGCCATTTAATTTACAGATTTCACCAGAAAATGTTGTTTCTAGCTCTAATAGATAAAAATACTGGTAGATAATTAGCTATATCATATGCATTTTTTTATTCAGAATTTAGATAACCTTGCAGCAGAGTGGTTTGGGGGCTCTTGTTACGATTATGAAATCAGTATTTCACAGGCAACTGTAAAAACAAAAGTGCATATTTTACGGTACCCTACAATATATTGGTTGTTATACCACAGCTTTTTGTTCAATAGAAAAAAAAAACGACCAAAACCTGATTGATTTTATATAGTCGCTGAAAAAACAAAAGGTTAAAGTAACCTTATAATTAGGTGAAATGTTCAGTAACATTACGTTGAAACTCAAAAAACCACAGAAATTTGCCAGTCATAGTTCTCTAGTAACTATAACTCACTTCATGCACAGCTTTCTTATCAATAATTTAACTGAAAATGTCGCAGTGATCTTATCAATGAAGGTATAGAAGATGTCATGAGTGATATAATATGTGGGGTAGTTAGCAATGCCTGGCGAGGGCACAGGTTATAGTTACTTGAGATAACCCTAACTGGTTTATTTCAGTTTTTGGCGTTGAAAACGTTATGTTGTTATTGAACATTTCACGTAACTATAATGGCACTTTGGCTTTTTTTTTCCAGTGAATTTCTATATATTTTTTTAAACCGAAAGTAATATTTTATTACCATACGTAAAGCCAGCCCTCCGCCCGCATGGTCAGGGCTTGTGGCCAACCCACACGGAGGCAAACCCCCCCCCACCGGCAGCCAACAGCACACGGCCTTTCCAACATTACATACTGGATTGTGTGGTTGTCCATGGGCAGTGTGTGTGGACATAGAATGTTGGGTGTGCAGATACATATAATGGTGTGCATGCTGTTGCAGATGATGTATACAATTAATGCTGGGTATATCAACATATGGGAGCATACTTGTGGTTCTGCAAACTTAACACTTGGTGTGCAGTTATAAGTTACGTTGAGAGGGGTTGAATAAGGGAGATGGTGAGTATGTTGGCAGAAGAGGTTACCTAATAAAGAGGTGTAACATGATGTTACAGAGGCACCTTAACTCAAGATTGCCATACCTTTTAAATTGTGAAGCAGCGGTTAACATATTAGATATTTTAACTCCCCATCAACTTTAGCTTTCTTACGGAATTTTATTTTCTCTCTATGTTAGCTTATGATGGTGGTTCTGTGGATGTACTGTAGCGAACATGAGGTTAATTGTGTGGACATCTGGTGTTGCTTGTATGATGATGGTTGTTGTATAATGTTGTGTGGACATACGAGGTCGATAAATGGGTGCATAGTGTATTTTTGTTGATGTATGATGGTGAATGTGCTGGTACATGATGGCATTTATGTGGATGTACCCTGGTGGGAGTATGGAGTATCTTGTTGGTTTTATTGGCAAATGACTGGGGTTGGCTGGATACAATGGTGGTTTGGTGGAAGTGTGACAGAAGTAGTTCAGATTCATGATGGCAGTTGTGTGCACTTGTGATGTTGGGTGTTTTGGCATACACCAGTGGTTGGGTGTGTGTATGGTCCTGTGTTTTTAATGAAATAGGTTGTGTGGATGTGTGATGGTGGACAAATTAATATATAATCCTTGACATACTGACGTAGGATGGTGGATGTATTGGTGTATGATATGAGTTGTGTGGTCATAGGATGCTGGGTGTGTTCAGCATATGGTGGTGTGTGGACCTGTGGTAAGTTTGCTGGCGTAGGACGGTGGTTGCATGGATGTATGAGGGCGAGAATGTGGCCATATTAAGTTGCTTGTTTCGACCTAGGCTGCTGCTTGTGTCGTGGTATGATGGTGGTTAAGTTGTCACAAGATGTTGGTTGTGCATACCTATAACGATGAATGTGTTGGATAAGGACAGAGGTAGTGTGGACATGACAGTGGGTGAACCTTACCGAAGTGGGATCATTTGATGTATGATGATGGTGGCGTGCAAATATAGTGGTGGTTTGTTGGCATATGCCAGTGGTTGTATGGATAATCTAATCACAGTGAGAATTGTGGTGGCTGCAGACTGAGCTGTAAACAGCAGGAAAATCGGCAGAACAGGTGGGCCAATACACACATGCTTTATTTAGTACATGAAATGTATTTGTAGGCAGGGCAAAGACCCACTTCTGTAACTAATTTAGCTGAAATCAGTACAATATGAACATTATGACGGTGGTCGAGAATAAGCATAACCTGAAAGATTACAGAAGGTATGGAAATGGACATTTGGGCAGATGGCTGACAGGCACAATGGGAGTCAGACACATGGCCTGCTCCTGGCACTTACATCAAATGGAGAACTGCAAAACATTCTCCTTCCAGAAGCCTGTGCTGATCTGGCACTCCCAAGGAAGTGGCAGCTCTTCAGATGCAAATCTAGGCTCCCACGAGGGACAGCAAGTCAGGTTGGACCTGGTTTTGGTCACAAAAGAAGGCCTCAACATTTTCATGGAGGGCCTGGCTTCTCAGCATCAAGTTAGCCCTCTCATATATTAAAATCACTGCCAAAACAAGAGCCTCGTTGAGTGCACACTAGCACAAGCATGCCGCCAGCTGCCAAGAGTGCTCAGAAAAATAAAGGTGTTACTTGAAAGTATTTAACGAAAGCCACAACATGTAAAACAGTGTTCCTTAAAAGAAGGGGCCAGCGAGTATTGAAGACAGCTGGAGTGTGCTGTGACCGCATTTGCTTTGCTCTATCCCTTACGCTTCAAGCAAAAGTTAATTTGCCCAAAATATCTGCAGAACCATATATCTCTCTCATTATATAAGAAGTCACTGCTTGAAACTAAGGGGCATATTATCAACAACCGGCGATAAATATCGCTAAGCGCACTTAGCGCTAGGATATTTATCGCCGGCGATCGATGAATTTTATCGCTGAGATAGCGTGCTATTAGCAACGCTTATCTCAGAATCGATAAAATTCCTGAGCGCAAGCTGCTCAAATGTCCGATTATCGCTGGAAATCCAGCGATAATCGCACGACATTTGGCGATAGCTTGTTGATAGGGCTGGGCATACTTAACCATGATATCCACCTTCCATTGGATATCATGGCTAAGTCAAACTAAAAGCATGCGTAAGGAAAGTAGCGTTAACCAAGGTTAGCGCTACTTTTCTCATTGCTATGCTTGTTGGGGATTCCCTTGATAATTGGAGAAATGTCGGTTAACGACATTTCTCCAGTTATTTTGGGACGGAACGCCCACTTTGCATCTCATTAGAGATGCAAAGGTGGCGTTATGGAAAAAGGGCGATAGGGCAAGGATTCACGCGATAGCGTGGCCTTGCTAATACAGCGATAAAATTATCGCCGCTTTTCGTCTGAAAACAGACGCTAAAGCGGCGATAATTTCTTATCGCCGGCTTGATGATATGCCCCTAAGCTTTTATGTGACCATTTTGCATGTACTCGATCCCCCTTCCCAAAACTGAAAGGGAACGGTTATTTTATCTAGCATAGATAAATCTAGCAGAGATATCACGCTCTCGGCCGTTGACCCCAATAAAGATCATCCCAACATCTGAATCCAAACACATGGAAAAGCGGAAACAGCTCTTGCCTGCACAAACGTGCATAACTTACGCCACATCCTGCTGGAGGCACTACTGGGCTAGTAAGACCTCAACTAAGTAATGCCTTTTTAAACACAAAAATACATTCCGCGCTATATAGCCTTGGACACGTGGTAACACAACCCATCCTGGAGAGGATGTGGCCTAACGGCCAGAGCTGCGAATTTGGAGCTGGGGAACCAGGTTCGGATCTCGTTGGCTTAACATCCTGTGAATCTGGGCAAATCACTTGTCTTCCGGTGCCTACCAAACAATGAATGTGTCCGTCTGTAACACGACTGGTGCTCATATAAAGCGCTCTGATACCTTCGGGGCGAGTTCGCGCTATATGCAACTACCCGCAAAAAAAAAAGCAATCCCAGAACCGTGCCCCGCAATCAATACCTGATACCACCTGCTAGATAAACAATCTCCAATAATTTTGTTTGCAAAATCTTCCCGCAGCAGTCCGGACAACCAAGTTGCAGAAACCACAAAGCAATCGCCATCTCTCAACCCCCAAAGATCTCGACGGCTCTCTCTTGCCCTCGCCATCACAACGCTCACCAAACATGGCTTTCCAACTGCTGAACTTCCGGCGTGACCGGAAGTGCGTGGGTAAAAAAATCTGACCAGTCCCTATTCTAGTCCAATTGCACCTTTACAGACGAGTGCATGTGAAAGGATGAGGAAATCCACATCTGAAACGGTCGAAATATAGATTTGGGCATTTGGCTGTGTTTGAGGTGCTTGTTTCAGCTGCATTTCTGGCACCAACAAGCTTCACACGTCGCCTTTCTTCTTCTCCGTATTGCATTATGGGACATGTTGTTTCAACTGTAGCACCACGTAACCAATACATATCCATGAAAAACGGCGGCGGAAATGGTCAGATGAAAATAACATAATTATGAGTTGCTAAATATTTTTGAATCTTATGCCAAAAATTGCTGTTGATTGTGCAAGATTTCTTTTCTGCACGTTTTATGTAGCGGAAACTTGCTTTAGATGAGCACCAGATTAAATCACTCAAGGTCAAATCTTTTCTCAAGGCACGGGGATATTAAATGATTTGCTCAGAACGACAGAATGTTGACCTGACGCCTGGATTCAAACCCAGTCTGGTTTGGCTTTAGTGCTGGTGGTGCGACACTCTTTGTTGGCGCCCATCACCAACGAGAGTTTCTACGAAGTCCCTCATTTTATTATCTGCTCAGTGGTTCATGTTTTGGAAGTGGGAATCGAAGCGTCTCGGAAGCAGGGTGTGTCAGCATCTGAATGTTTCCGCAAAGAGGATTCCTGACTGCACCAGCGCTCTCAGAGCTACGCAGGGTGCTTCTGTAATTTTATTTAGCGCTTTTGCCTAATAAATTGACATAAAATAATGTACATTGTTAGGGCCCTCAAACGGAGATGCACATATAGCTGGTCACCTGATTCTACCTACTTTACTAAGCTTTCCCATTTAGCCAAATTGTGTGATCCTATGAAAATCACTTTACTCCACTGTGCATTATTTTAATTGAAAACCAAATCTGATACCACCACTGAATACATTCACTTCAGTTATACAAAAAAATTCACAGAAGTGAGATTTAACAGGCAACAGTGTTGCTCCAGATACAAACAAGCATTTGCAATGCAATATGTCTCGCATTAGCGAAACTTTGAGCTATTGGTGTTGCAAATGCTCAGATTTGCTTAATGAACTATTTTTGGGTCCGTACTGCTTTCGTTGGCTTAGTGTGTCTTTGGGGATCACTTCTGCTTTGGGCAATGTTTGGTGCTCAGTGTTTCTTGATTGAGTGTATTAGGTTGCACTGCTTTTAGCATGTTTCGTCTGTCTTTGGGGATCACTTTGCTTTGGTCAGTATTTGGGTGTCGCTGTTTTAGAAAGAGTGTATGAGACCTCTGCTGCTTTGGTGATGTTTTTGAGGTAGCAGTGCAGCTTAGCCATGGTTATGGGGGTCAGTTCTTGGATTGGAAGGGGGCAGCACTGCTGTCTGGTTAGGTTTGGAAGCTCAGGCAGTGCTGCTTTCTGTTAACTCTAAATAACAATTAACCGACTGAGGTTTTCATGTGAGAATTCAATTCTCTTTAGATTAAGGACTATTTTAAGTTTTGAATCACCCTTTCCCTCGTCAATGGCCAGAAGCTTTCCATATGGTGGACAGCTGGCTAGTAATGCTAAATGGGATGCCTTGATCCCAGACAAGCATGAATGACTAAGAAACAAACTCTACGTGACGTCACACAGGAACCCTAAACGCAAAAATTATTTCTGGCAGAACCGTGAATAGCCAGGGCCGCTACACTTGGCTTTTGTGTGGCCACGGTTGACCAGGCCTTCGCACTAATGCCCTGCAAGGGGGTACAGAGAGGGCAAGCCTTACCCGAGTGCACTCATAACTACGCACACAGTGATTGATTAACCGCACAAGGTGAGCTGGCCTTGCATACATCTTTGCTCTGCACTTCCTCCACGGGCTGGGTTTGCGTGTTGCAGTTTCGTGCACACCTATGCTGGCGGAGCTGCGAGGTTACTGGCCTGGTGCAAAACACACAAGATGATGGACGGAATGCTGCACATTGGCAAACACTCACCCCCAGTCACAGATCTGGGTTTAATCCATCGTTATTTTGCTTCACCACGCCACCCCAGTTCAGACATAGCCATATGCAAATCAGTCTTGACCCTGTGCCTCATGGGAACAGTCCAGACCGAACTGCCAAGCCATGTCTTCCCTGGACCGGAATCAAGCATCCTAGGACCGGTTTCAGGCTATCAGCCTTCATCAGCCAGGATAGCTTGACTCCAGTGGCGTAGTGAGCAAGGGACCCACGTCTGGGCATACCCTTCCCACTTAGGGCGAAATGCAAAACACACAAGATGATGGACGGAATGCTGCACATTGGCAAACACTCACCCCCAGTCACAGATCTGGGTTTAATCCATCGTTATTTTGCTTCACCACGCCACCCCAGTTCAGACATAGCCATATGCAAATCAGTCTTGACCCTGTGCCTCATGGGAACAGTCCAGACCGAACTGCCAAGCCATGTCTTCCCTGGACCGGAATCAAGCATCCTAGGACCGGTTTCAGGCTATCAGCCTTCATCAGCCAGGATAGCTTGACTCCAGTGGCGTAGTGAGCACGGGACCCACGTCTGGGCATACCCTTCCCACTTAGGGCGAAATGCAAAACACACAAGATGATGGACGGAATGCTGCACATTGGCAAACACTCACCCCCAGTCACAGATCTGGGTTTAATCCATCGTTATTTTGCTTCACCACGCCACCCCAGTTCAGACATAGCCATATGCAAATCAGTCTTGACCCTGTGCCTCATGGGAACAGTCCAGACCGAACTGCCAAGCCATGTCTTCCCTGGACCGGAATCAAGCATCCTAGGACCGGTTTCAGGCTATCAGCCTTTATCAGCCAGGATAGCTTGACTCCAGTGGCGTAGTGAGCACGGGACCCACGTCTGGGCATACCCTTCCCACTTAGGGGCGAAATGCAAAACACACAAGATGATGGACGGAATGCTGCACATTGGCAAACACTCACCCCCAGTCACAGATCTGGGTTTAATCCATCGTTATTTTGCTTCACCACGCCACCCCAGTTCAGACATAGCCATATGCAAATCAGTCTTGACCCTGTGCCTCATGGGAACAGTCCAGACCGAACTGCCAAGCCATGTCTTCCCTGGACCGGAATCAAGCATCCTAGGACCGGTTTCAGGCTATCAGCCTTCATCAGCCAGGATAGCTTGACTCCAGTGGCATAGTGAGCACGGGACCCACGTCTGGGCATACCCTTCCCACTTAGGGCGAAATGCAAAACACACAAGATGATGGACGGAATGCTGCACATTGGCAAACACTCACCCCCAGTCACAGATCTGGGTTTAATCCATCGTTATTTTGCTTCCCCACGCCACCCCAGTTCAGACATAGCCATATGCAAATCAGTCTTGACCCTGTGCCTCATGGGAACAGTCCAGACCGAACTGCCAAGCCATGTCTTCCCTGGACCGGAATCAAGCATCCTAGGACCGGTTTCAGGCTATCAGCCTTCATCAGCCAGGTCAGCTTGACTCCAGTGGCGTAGTGAGCACGGGACCCACGTCTGGGCATACCCTTCCCACTTAGGGCGAAATGCAAAACACACAAGATGATGGACGGAATGCTGCACATTGGCAAACACTCACCCCCAGTCACAGATCTGGGTTTAATCCATCGTTATTTTGCTTCACCACGCCACCCCAGTTCAGACATAGCCATATGCAAATCAGTCTTGACCCTGTGCCTCATGGGAACAGTCCAGACCGAACTGCCAAGCCATGTCTTCCCTGGACCGGAATCAAGCATCCTAGGACCGGTTTCAGGCTATCAGCCTTCATCAGCCAGGATAGCTTGACTCCAGTGGCGTAGTGAGCACGGGACCCACGTCTGGGCATACCCTTCCCACTTAGGGCGAAATGCAAAACACACAAGATGATGGACGGAATGCTGCACATTGGCAAACACTCACCCCCAGTCACAGATCTGGGTTTAATCCATCGTTATTTTTGCTTCACCACGCCACCCCAGTTCAGACATAGCCATATGCAAATCAGTCTTGACCCTGTGCCTCATGGGAACAGTCCAGACCGAACTGCCAAGCCATGTCTTCCCTGGACCGGAATCAAGCATCCTAGGACCGGTTTCAGGCTATCAGCCTTCATCAGCCAGGATAGCTTGACTCCAGTGGCGTAGTGAGCACGGGACCCACGTCTGGCCATACCCTTCCCACTTAGGGCGAAATGCAAAACACACAAGATGATGGACGGAATGCTGCACATTGGCAAACACTCACCCCCAGTCACAGATCTGGGTTTAATCCATCGTTATTTTGCTTCACCACGCCACCCCAGTTCAGACATAGCCATATGCAAATCAGTCTTGACCCTGTGCCTCATGGGAACAGTCCAGACCGAACTGCCAAGCCATGTCTTCCCTGGACCGGAATCAAGCATCCTAGGACCGGTTTCAGGCTATCAGCCTTCATCAGCCAGGATAGCTTGACTCCAGTGGCGTAGTGAGCACGGGACCCACGTCTGGGCATACCCTTCCCACTTAGGGCGAAATGCAAAACACACAAGATGATGGATGGAATGCTGCACATTGGCAAACACTCACCCCCAGTCACAGATCTGGGTTTAATCCATCGTTATTTTGCTTCACCACGCCACCCCAGTTCAGACATAGCCATATGCAAATCAGTCTTGACCCTGTGCCTCATGGGAACAGTCCAGACCGAACTGCCAAGCCATGTCTTCCCTGGACTGGAATCAAGCATCCTAGGACCGGTTTCAGGCTATCAGCCTTCATCAGCCAGGATAGCTTGACTCCAGTGGCGTAGTGAGCACGGGACCCACGTCTGGGCATACCCTTCCCACTTAGGGCGAAATGCAAAACACACAAGATGATGGACGGAATGCTGCACATTGGCAAACACTCACCCCCAGATCTGGGTTTAATCCATCATTATTTTGCTTCACCACGCCACCCCAGTTCAGACATAGCCATATGCAAATCAGTCTTGACCCTGTGCCTCATGGGAACAGTCCAGACCGAACTGCCAAGCCATGTCTTCCCTGGACCGGAATCAAGCATCCTAGGACCGGTTTCAGGCTATCAGCGTTCATCAGCCAGGATAGCTTGACTCCAGTGGCGTAGTGAGCACGGGACCCACGTCTGGGCATACCCTTCCCACTTAGGGCGAAATGCAAAACACACAAGATGATGGACGGAATGCTGCACATTGGCAAACACTCACCCCCAGTCACAGATCTTGGTTTAA